>OU744797.1:28765238-29965238 GCA_916614155.1 Mesoligia furuncula | reverse complement strand
GAGAAGATGAGCATAGTAAGCAATTATAAAATCTTTATTTTTATTAAGTATCTGCTTTCACAAGCGTCGTATACTTGATTACCTGTTTGGCATGAACCTTAAATTATATTCATATTATTTTTATTTAACCGAGTCTTTATACGGATTACGTCTCGATTGGAGTTACGCGTTTCGACTTTTACTAAAAAATAATATAATAAACATGACCGTAGCGAAAAAGCAATAAGACGCACGTCAGAAATAACTTGAATTACAATTTTAATCTTGTCAAATCCGAGTTTTTATTGTGATCGGGCGGTCCGCGTACGGTGGACATAATTTTCGTTTTCAAAGTTTATTTAATAAGGAGTTCTCGCTATAAGAAATCATATTAAAGTCGCCCGCGCCCCGGTGAGGGTTGGGGACCTCGTATAAATTCGCGATTTTTATATCCAACTCATTATATTATTTTTGAACGTTCGGCCGCTTATGAATAAAAAGTTGACTTTATTTTGATGCAAAAATATTGTTAACGGACAAAAAGTTATCGGTGAGAGTCTGTCGGGCGCGTGTCGGTGCCATCGGGCAGTCCCTCTGGCCTTTATCGACGATATACAATCATATAATAAGCAAAATACACCGTAGCAGCACGTAGCAGCGTCCGTCACTCTGACAAAACTGCAATAAAAACAATCACATTATCTTTGTACGGACTCGGCGGAATTAAAGATCAGTTAACTCGCTAGACGAGATAAAATGGCTACTGGAGATTTTAAAAAAATCCTCTCAATCATCCGAGAATATGAACAGCATTCCTCGCATAGTGTATCTATTATAAAACGCCTGTTTTCCATCATAAACTTTTTTGACGGAACGTTTATTTTAAGTACATGGGTATTTTTATCAAATTACTATAATTTTGGTCAAACAAAACTACGACCTGTCAGAATTGACGTCGGTAAATCATCGACTTGACCCTTTTTTGTTACCTACTTTAATAATTTCGTTAAGGGCTTTTTAAACGGGCCGCATATTTGGAATAGCTGCCGGTACTTTATGGTCCGGATCATTTGTATAGGAATTTAAATGGGATCGCTTTAAAATTGGATTACAATAAAAATCAAGAAATGCCCTGAGAATTATTTGAACTATTCGAACATCTGGCCGGTGCGTACGGAATTAAACCTGACGATAAAAACTTTAGTAAAATAAACTCTATTGTATTCGGATAACAATGCGACCTAATGAGTGAGCATCAATCGTCCGAAGCTGAAGGAAAACAAACATAATTAAATCAAGATAGTAGATATAAAGCGGAAACTATTAGGTGCAGTCGGGGCTGGAGTTCGAGCTACATGCTACAGCAGCACAAGTCGCCGATAGCGCACATGAGATTTATACAACATATCTCATTATTCATATCTCAACAAAGAGGGGCATAAATTACGCGGCCCGAAAATATCTAAATCCTAATCCATTCGCCTCGCTTGTCCCCGACTGAATCCGATTTTAAAATATTTATGAAAAGGCAACAAAAAAGTAGAAAAAAACATGAGTCCAGAGACAGAATTAAAAATAATAAAAAAAATACATAAGCCCCGAGAGCGAACGTCGGAAAAAAGTTAAAATGATTGTAGGGCATCTCGATGTGGCGTTGTTTTTTTCTGGACGTATCCCCGTTTCATTAGATTCGTTTCAATTCTGTCGGGATTAGTCGGAGAAAGGTCTCTTAAGGATAAAATGCGATGTCCGTTGATTTATAAAGATCCTCTCATTCGGGCGATGGGACATAATTAATTGTTCTTCGTGATCTATCGCCGAGTTTTTTGTGGAGCAGGTGATCGTAGTGAAAACTGAACGGAATGGTGTGTTGTGTGCGGATGTAGAGGAGTAGCGTGTAGCGTGTAGCTGTAGCAGTAGCGTGGGACGCGCAGCGCCGGGAGGCTGCGAGGGCGAGGCGGTCCACGTGCTCGCAGCTCTGCTCGTGACAGCTCCCGAAATTAGTCACGTGGCCGCTAATAGCCCCACGGCCGGGGGTGGCGTGCACTCGCCGTTTTTTTTCCGGCTCTCGTACGGTTGTTTACAACAGTTGGTGGCTATCGATCCGCCCGCCCGGATATAGACGTAAATACGGCGTTATTCATCGAATGAAGGCCCGTTTTGTTTGCACACCGCCCCCGGTTTTGTCGTCTCGGCTGTTTTTCATCGATTTTCCACCGGACCGACGTGGCCGGTAACGTACACCGTCGGTGTGTGTGGCAGCATGGCTCCGCTCGGAGCGAGGGTATTATGTATTATCTCCGAAAAGGTTCTCGATGCGCTTTTACGTGTAATCGGTGGTGGTATCGGCGGGGCCTCATCTCAGTGCGCCCGCAGGCCGGGGCGCGTGTGTGCGAGCCGCGCGCCTGTGTGCGTCCGGCTCTCGGGGCACACTGCTCGATTAGCGCGGCCGGCACCGCCACGCCGCCTGATTGGGCCATCCATCACCGCCGCCGCCCGCGCGCGCGCCCTCCACCCTGCGGCCCTCCGCGGCGCGGAGTGCGCGGCGGGCGCCCGCGACTCTCGACCCTGTGCCGGGCAGCCGTCGGTCCGGTTTGCTGCGCCGCGCGCCGCCGGCTCCACCGACGCGTTAATGCCGCGACGCGCGCAACAGAGATCGAGGCGTATTTTTAAGACGGATACTTAGTGCGTTACATTATTATACTTTTGTTTTTTTTTGGTCGCGGGCGTGTAACCCACACGGCCCGTGTTTTCATATGGCGGCCGGGTCGACGCACCGCTCCGGTTATGATACCGAATGCCTTTAGATTTTTGATTGAGGTTTTATTTTATTTGGCGCGACGCTCGGCCCGATTACGTTTCTCGTATTCGTTTACCGCTCGGCCAGTTTTTGTTTCGACGAGTTTCATTGTTCGTAACGAGATCGATTTTAACGATAAGCCATCGCTTTTAATGAAGACGTGGGTGTGCTCGGTTTTACTGAATCGCGCTTTTAAGATCAAGGCTACCTATCGGCAATCATTGGCACTTCCTCACTCCTCACTTGACACTTGAGTTTGACGAACCTGAACTTTCTATAGTTCATTAAACACGATGAGAGTCAGTTAACGGCTGCTTCTGACAAGACGTAAACACGGCGAGTGAGGGAAATTTCATGAGTCGTTTACATAAAGGAAAGTTTATAGGTGTATTAGCATATAATCGCGTCGCGGGGCGCGGGCCGGGTCGCAGGTCGCCCACTCAAACTTACAAATTGCATTCTCACGCAACGGACCACCGCGACACACGACAACTCTCAAAAGAATTAAGATAAACTTACAAATTCGTACGCAGCGATTAATTGTCGCCGCGACGAGACACCGCAATCGTCACTTTACAAACTAAAGGCAATTTTTCAATGCTACACAACAAGATATCAACTAAATGGATAGTCATTATTAATATTGCCCATTTTACGATGCTTTTACGATGCTACGATGTTCCCGCTCACTTTACTTCCGTAAACTTAGCGTTTATTGAGTTAACATGTTGTGTGCTGGCGACATCGTTTTTACGACTCGGTAGACATGAATAGTTTAATAAAAATCATCAAATTTAGGAGTGCCAATAAAATGTAACTGGTAAAGCCTAAATTGATAGTGGCAGGGCTCATGGACGGAAACCGAACCCTTGCTATCATAAAGAAAAACAAGTGGGATGTATTAAAACACACAATAACAGTAAATAACGCGGTAGTTGAATAGAATCGATGCCGTCCGTATCGGGTCCCGATCGATACTCATTACAATGTAACGTTTTAACGCTCGTTTAGACGCCACAACGAATCACGGGCTGTTATTTAAATTGCTCAAGAACCGAGAGTAATTTAACTCGAGAAAAACGGGTTTCGAGTGAAATTCGCGCGCTATCTCATCTCTCGTATCTCTTACGATCGCCATGTTGCTCGGAGAATAGATATACTTGACTTAATAGCGCCATTTGCGAACATAATAAAGTACATAACCGCTTGGTCATTGTACTGGACGTAATGAAGCCACGAGTGCAATTTTCGCGCGAGCATGACCTCGCCGAGCGATCGCACCGTCGACAACAGCGGGGCGAACTTTAGAGTCGAGCTTTAAAAGGTTCAAGCGAAATGAGCGCCCCGAGACCACTAGTAATACTAAAATGCATTTCTGCGCACTCGGGCGGCGAGCTTTGAGCTCCTCGAAACGTAGATTGAGATTAAACGACGCACGAGGATATGATGCGAGCGCGGAGGCAGCACAGACGGTTTCCGAGTCTCCGTCTTGAGGCGCTTGCGTCGCTTCGCTCCGGGGAGCTCGCTAACGAACAACGATTCCCGCTCTAATTTGCGGACATGGCGAGCGATCGATCTCATTGGATTTTTGAAAAAGGAACACCGAAGGCACCTTATGAGCCGAGGCACAAATTGAGCAATTTAGTGCTCGCCCGCTCGCGCGCGCCTATCGCGCGGCACCCATCTCGCTCGCCTCCTTTTTTCATTTTCATAATATATCCAACGTGTATCCTAAATGAGAATATTAAAAATTAGTTGGTTCATGTTTAGGAGCGCGGCCCTGCTTGTAATTATGTGCGCTCTGACTTGAAAAATGAGTTTGAAGACCGCCACAGACAAATCAATACTGGACGCACAAAAAATTAAGTCCTCTAATAAGAAATTATAAAGAACCAGAAAGGATCCAATAAGAATTTGTTAATGAACTAACAAAAAACCTATTAAGGTGCTCGATAACTTTTGGGATTTTAAAAACATTAATTTCGAGCTTTGACAAATTACCTACATTTTGTGTACTATAAATCAGCATCTCCAATTTCAATACCTACTATCCACCTACAACATAAGAGCTTGCTACAGCTACAGCTGATAGTGGAACATATACAAAATGATCCAACCAGTTGACAACGGCTAGCCGAGGGCCCCATTACTTGAAATAAAACAAACAACAGTTCACGGTATCGCGGCACATCCATGCGTCATTATCAGCGCATTGTTTTTGTTACTAATTTAGGTAAAAACACCGTTGGAGCGGGGAACCCTGGCGAAGCATTCCAACGCGCCCCGTCGCCATGGCAACCGACGCCGCGCGCGCTCCAGACAACCACCGCCCACCAAACAAACAACTAACAACCTTATTTTTTACTACGCAGAGCTCTAATCGCCAACACCGCCAAATGAAGTTATAACGTTCTTTTACGACGCTCCACAATCGTCGATACCCAATCATAACAATGAAATTGCGACCTTAATGTCTCCCGGTAAAGTGCCATTCGGAACGCGCGAACGACTTAAGAATAGCGACATAAGGAATTGTTTTATCTCTTTCGCACGTCGTAAAGACGCGGTCGCGCCGTCTCGCTCGCGTGCCGAATCCTTTCTTGCTAAAGACGGAATCGATACACTTGATATTTCTCTTTCTGGCGCACTTTTTGTTCGAATCGTTGCCACTGTTAATCCGTCTTCGACAGCGTTCGTTAGATAAAAATCGTAAAGTGTAACTCACGAATAAATTGACTGCGATTCTTCGTGCGCCGTTTATTCCGTGTTCATTTTCAGAACATTTCCCTTCGACGAAAATTCTTTTGTGTTTTAAACTGAATGACGGGCGAACGCGCGAAGTACGGTAATTGATATAGTGTAATGGAAACGGGCAATGACGGTGACGTGTAAAACAAGAGAGAGATAGACGGACGTCATTCCGTACGAGCAAGCGAGATGGTTATCGGAATACGCGACGGTTATAACGATGCATGTGCATTATATTGTTACGGTAATTGTAACTTTACACCCACATAATAAAGTTTAATTTAGAACATGACAGGAGAAAGGTCCAGGTATTAGCTACTATTCGATAGATGGCGTTGATGTATCGAAGTCGAATTTGGAATTACGCTTGCGAAACAACTATGTCCACTCGTCTCTGCTAAAGTAATTTAAATACAAAAATAAACTTAGATAACTGTAAAAGAGCAATAAAACGTATTTATATAAAAAATTACAATATCATAAATATTTATGGATCACAGTTTACTGCTAAATTTAACTTAGGCAGTATGCTAAAAGCGGCACAAAAACTTGTACTTACAACTTATAAATCTAGACATTTGTAACTGAACTGTCAAAATTATAATCTCAATTAGGCGCACAGCGGTGCACCAGCAACTCTTTGCCGGCGGTAAAGTAAAAAATAATTGTCATTGCTTTTTCTTTTTAAATCCTTTGCGATATTTTCTCCGGCGACCTTGCATCGGTGAGATGACACCGAGATCGTACGCACGATAACACATGATCGATGGCCTGTCGCTAGTGCGTGCGCGCCGCAAACATTCGATATTCATCCAGAACTCGATACAATCGGACACGAGTTTCGTTACTTAAAAAACACTATTCTTGAAGCCTTAGAGTCTACATTAGTGTGATATTGACAGATGTAAATGTCATTCGATTTTTCGTCGGCTCATTACGGGGAATCGATTTGAACTGTCATCGGGATATTTGTTCGTTTTTCAAATTATAGAAACGGTGTTTGTATAAATAGTTTGTGATATAAACGTAGTCAAGAATTTTGGGAACAATTTTTATCTGTTTTTGTATCGATTCGATTATTTTGAACGTTTACATACCTATTATTTATATGCATGTGTTTTTATTACTTCATTTAAAACAATCTTTGCCATGTAAGTAGGTATCAAAGTTAGTTTGTCTATTAATTAAAGTCACCTATTTTTTATGTCCATGAGTTGTTAATAAAACCGCCGTTAATGTTATGACCAGAATTATTTCAAGTGCCATGTATGGTTTTAATCTTTATGTAAAAGGCAAACGTTAGTTCTAAAAACTAGATTATTATTATCTGATAAGTTTTTGTACCATTTCATTCTCCAACACTAACACATCATAAAATTTTGCAATTCAAATATGTTTTTTTAAATTAAAGTTTTTTTTTTATCTTAAAGATAAAATCAGAATCAAGATCTTGAATAAAGAATTAGCAGCAGTAAAAAAAACCGTGGAGTTAAATCTCCGAGGCATTCTCAAAGCATGCATGTAGCAAAAGTTCAGGCGGCCATCAGTCAGGAGTACCCGTGACCTTGCGCCGACTGTTCCGGACACTGGTGATTGACGGCACCACCGCCCGCATGCTATGATCCCCTAGTACTTGTGCTATATCATCGTGTTGTATTCACGTGTGCTGTGTGCCTATTTGAGTTTGTCTTGTTTTGATTTTAGTTCTTCTTCATCTTGTTTGCCTGGTACTTTTATGATGATTGTAATTACGCTAATTATTCATAATGAGCTTTTATAAGGTATTTTGTTCATCTATTTTCTTGGTTATTTGTTGTGCACTTAGGTTTTTATTTATAACTAGGGAAATAATAAAATGCCGGTAGAAGGATTTAGATCTGTGGGAAATGAATGATGTTGATATCAAGTTGATTTCAGCGGCCAAAATATGTACAGTATAATACTATATACATATTGTGGCAAGGAAAAGTTTAAAAAATGTTACAATCATTGATTCTAGCAGAAATAGCGAGAAACATTGAGTTTTATGACAGTAATTTAAATACTGTTAAAGACTATTTATTTGGTATAACCTGTTTCAATATACTGAGATATAAATTCCAAAATGTGTGTCACCTCTATTTTTATAAAGAGTTTGTTTTTATTACAGCTTTGAACTCCTCAAAAATTTTGTTCCTCAACTTGAGACCACCATCACCAGATCACTACAGATGCTATCAGTCCCCGGTTCTGTCCATACCTGGGTACTCACCGGGACTGCCCAGGAATACTGAGGAGTAAACCCGCCGCGCCACGTCGGGAGGGGATGACCATTCTCGACGCGAAGGGCACCATTTGCCTGAAAAAAGAAAAAGAAAATTGTTACAAATGTTGTCCGAAAAGTTTTGATGTTGGCTTGACTGGAGCAGCTTCATGAGTACAGATTTGATCGTTAGGGCTTGAAGATTCAATGAAGCCAGTGGCTATAGCAATATGAACCATGTAGGTATTTATCTTTCTGTTATGAAGAATCTTAGCAAGTGTTTTGTCTTGGTTAATATTAGGGTATTTTATCATTTCTCCTGGCATATACACGGTCGAGTGGTTGAAGTCAATATTTATATATTTTCTGGATTATTTTTCAATTTTGTAATAGTTATAAAACTACTAGATACCTGAAATGTTATCCTTTACAAAAACATCCAATGAATCAAATTGCCGTCGGAAGGATTTAAACGTTTAGTTTACTTGATTATATAAATGATAATAAAGTAGACAAATTTGAAGATGATTTTAATGTTTTCATTGTATTTGAAGCTTTAACTATATTCTTACAAGATTTTAATAAACATACACATCTAAAAGAAACCACAAAAAACGTCAAACCACTCTTATTCAGAAGACCAGAAGATAACTTATACAGTACCTCATTCAAACATTCGAAAAAATCTCTAATTGAATTAAAAGTATTTAAAAAATTTGGATCGTCGAGTACCGATGTAAATTAGCTTTGTTTTCCCAATGCGAAGGATACGGAGGAAACCAATCTACTGTGAATGGACAGATTAATGAAAAAGAATGCTTTCGAGAAGAAGGGGTGTTTGGAAATAGAGAAAAAGGAGCAAATGGGTCTGCTTACACCGCCTTTTATTTTTAGGAAAGATACAAGCTTTGTTTAGTGAAATATTTAGTAGGAGAAAGGAGCCTGACATCGGAATACTTAAGGTAATTGAAAAGAAACGGGAAGATTGAAAAAAAATGTCTTGTTGGTCTTGTCTTGTAATATGTTTAGAGAAAGTCAGATACGCAGTCGCTCCATGGACAATACTTGTATTCATCTGTGTCCAGTTAGACTGGAAGTCGATCTCAACGTAGTTGGGAAAAGGCTAGGCAGATTTTGATATTTTGAGAGTAATAACTACAGAGTTATTAGTCCTTTCTCTGGTAATCTCAAAGCTTACTGGACAAATACTTTAAAGCTACTGGCTTTCCCAATTGATTCCAAGTTAGTAGGTCTGTCTTTTCTTTCATACATTTCTTTTAGCCTTCAGTTCAATGTTCTCTTCCTTTATGACATAATTTAGACAATCTCATCTATTGCTTTTCTTGTCTGCCTTATAATCTTCCATAGCAATGCTATTTAGTTCTATATCACTGTTATTATTTCTAATATTATATACTGCTGTAAATGAATTTTCTTTCTGTTAATGAGAAACATTTGACACTTCATTCTCTTAAGACCACACTGGTCTGTTAGTCTAAACTAACAATTATTATAAAGAGAAACGATTTGATTTTTTAAATGTTTGTTTATTTGCTTGTTACACTGAATGGATTTGGATGTAATTTGGCACATGAGTAGACCATGACCTGGATAAGGACATAGGATACATTTTTATCCCGGTATTTCAATGGGATCAAGACTTATTCCGGTGCAGCTAGTTTTTCATATGCTACCTTCTTCTATTTTTTTATAAGTGCAATAAAGTCTTTATATAAGTGCAATAAAGTCCCCATATTGTTTCATTTTAATATTTGCGTTACTAAAATTCTTACGTCTTTCATTTACGCACAATGTGCTCATTAAAACTTTTATTTTTACTACCTACGCATACAATTTAAAACCGTTTGTACATACTTGGTCTTAGTTCTTAAAGAAATTTGTTAAAACTTTTATAAATTTATATTCCAAAAATTACGCATTTACTTTAAATATTTATATATGTTGATGTAATGTAACGTGCCATTTGTAAGTTTTTCTTTATTGTAATAACAAGACATCCTGACGTCCGTCGGTGTAACGCCATTACAATTCGTGCTAATGTCTTTTGCGACACATGCGACATCGCTTTTTCAACCGATTTCGATTCGAGGAGAAAAAAAAACTTACATTAAGCTCTTCCCGCCTATCTAATGGATTCCTCCAACTCTCTCAGGACCCCAACGTCATTACGCAAAAACATATAGAAAGAAAAAAAGAAAAAAATACTCGACTCAAAAAAATACCTCCTGGGAGAACGAAGGTGTTACCGCCCCTAGTCTTTTCTTACCCCAAAAATAAGGGGAGGCAATATCATACACCATTAGCAATTTCGCTACTTTTTTAACGGTGTCACACTGTATATTATTGTGTTCTGTAATGCAGCGGGTCGCGCCTCCGCCGTTACTTCCACCGTGTAATCAACGTACCTACGTGCAATGCTCTTACTAAAGAAATGGTATCGCCATACGTTGTTCATTTTACTGTTTAATTGAAAAATAATAAGTAAAGTCGCGCGCCGGTGCAGCGCGGCACAGCGGGGGGCGACCGATATTTAAAAAGAACGCAACCACCATAATTTTCTCCCGCTTTGTGTTCCTTTTTCGAAATTCGTAATTCGAACAAAAGCGCGCGCGGCGCAATGGTGCATGCATGATTGATAGCGGCCCGGTGACGTCACACACACATCGACAACGCTACAGTTTCCGAAAAATAAAAAGCTTTGACCTCTGATTCTAAACTGCTCCATCTCTTGCTACCCTGGTACCTTAACAGCCAATTTGCGTTTTCCCAACCCCAAGCAAACTGCAAACTTAAACTCAAAAACATAAAGTAGAATTACATCGTTGAAAAAAAGCGAAAATTACCCCATCGCAGCTCACGGTACAAGTTAACGCCATAAACAAATACTAAAAATCTTGTAACCAAAATAAGGCGGGCACTCTAAATAAGAATTAAAGTAAAATTGCTGAGGTGTGAGTCCCCGGGCGAGGGGGCATTAGCGGGGGATTCGCGACGATATTCATAACGCGAAAAATTGTAATAACCTGGAGAATATCAGCTAGGGCAGAGGGTATAGGTGTGTGGAGGGCGCGACCGGGGGATTTGTTAAGGAAATTGTCTAAATATGCCCGTTGCGATGGTGCTCGTGTGTGACGAGTATGGCTATAATAAAAAATACAACACCAGTTCTGTACAGACCGGATATTCAGCTGAGGAAAGCGTAAATTTAACGACAGAGGAATTAAAATTGTGTTCAACGACGACTTTGCGCGTCGCTTTATAGTGTAAAATTGTTTTAAACGTGTACAATTTGTACATAGTATGAATAAAAGTGACAGTAATAACTTTTAAGATAAGTCGGAGTTTATTTTATTGGTCTGGTGGACGTATTTCAATTTTAATTCCAATTTGTAATTACTTCGACTTTCGTTTTTTTTAAGGTGAGTGTACGTATTCTATATCGCTGTGACATTATTTTTACAACTAGTGTCTTGTCGAAAATAATTTAAAAGATCATTACAGAGATCATTAAGTAAAACCGATTGAAAAACTGGCCAAGTTTGAGTCAGACTCGCACACGAAGGGTTCCGTACCACAAGGCGAAAACGCCGAAAAAAACACGTTTGTTGTATGGGAGCCCCCTTAAATATTAATTTTATTTTGTTTTTAGTACCTATTTGTTGTTATAGCGGCAACAGAAATACATAATTTGTGAAAATTTCAACTGTCTAGCTATCGCGGTTCGTGAGATACAGCCTGGTGACAGACAGACGGACGGACGGACAGACAGCGAAGTCTTAGTAACAGGGTCCCGTTTTTACCCTTTGGGTACGGAACCCTAATAAAAAAGAAAAGTTAAATGAGGTGTGAGGAACAAAAATAGGAATTGGCATGACCATGATTCTAAAGGCAGAAAGATGACGAAGATTCAAATTTTCAAAATGCACTCAGATATTTAACTGTCGTCCTTAAAAGAGTAAATACCTGTAGAAACTTTGTGGAAGCTCAAAATACTGCTGTGTAGGTATTCTGCGATTGCCAAAAACTAAAATTGCCGGGTCTATAATATATTTCACCTGATGACAAAACTGAGTTGTCAAAAGTGTCATCAGGTGAAATGTGAATAATGTGAAACCTGAGTTTTCACGCAAAAATTTTTACAGAACAACCGGTGTATTCTTAGGTGAACTGTCATTCTACCTGATACAAGGCATTGACACTAATGACAGCTCACTCCACACATAAGTTTTGAGATTTTTAGATTGGCTACACCTCTGTTACATTTTGAACAATATCAATTATTATTTACGTACCAAACATTACCCCGTACATAAACCTGCATTCGTAACTGATTATTAAAAACCAATTAAAATAAAATATACCTAAGAGTAAACAACAATGGGCTGCTTCAAGTTAAAGCACGGTAATTACCATTCATATTTCTTTCTTTTTTCATCGAATTAAAACAATTGGTGCTTCGAAAATGTTTTGATTTCTATCATTCTTGGGTGCTGTGGTTCTCAACTTAATGGGGGGGCGTTCAGATGTAAGATAGCTCCCTTGGGCGTAACAGGGGGCTTTGGGTATCAAGAAGGTTGGCCAATTAGACGTTTTTTTTGAGAATTGTAGCGACACCATGTGCAAAAAAGATTTTTTTTTACTTTTTTCTTCTTTAAATTAATGTTGGTTACTTTTGATTAAGTGATTTAATACATGAACAATATGATTAATTCCATGTTGAATTGTTAGTATTATCAAAGGCAAAGTCCAACATTTTCTGTAAGAGCGGTACAAAGTTTGAGAACCGCAGCACTCACGCATTTTAATAACAGTGATTGTACGAATCAAACGTTAAAATCTTCACAAAGGGGCATAATTTATATGGGCTACAATTAATATCGCCCAATAACAACAACTATTCATTAATGTTTTAACTACACACCTTGCTTCTTGCCGTTTTCGGTCGAATTAAGGGGTTTTTATAATTGTTCTTTTTATTTTCATTGTTAAAATGTTGAGATACTGTGTTATTTTGTTGATGCTAGATTGTTCAAATTGGGTTGATTTAAATATGGCTCGACGGAACGTTTATTTCCTGCGGTTTTGCTCGTGAATTTAAAGTAATTTATTATCAATCCTTTCTTTGTAAAGTAGAACTTTTTAACTGCTAAAAACGTTCATGGTTACGTAATAGTACGTTTTTTGTTCATTATCTCTCAAGAAAATCATTGATATCTGCTTATCCTATTAGGTTTATACGAACAATGAAAAAACATAACAAAAAAAAAGACTAGACCTACACATCTGCCTACTCCAACCGGTCTTCTAGCACTTGCCGGGTACCTGTACCAGGGATACAAAGGCGCAGAAGATGTCCCTTCTCACGATAAATCACTCGCTTTTTCTGTTCGCAGCCTCTGCGTGTTTTATGCTCGCCTGGTATAGCACCAGCTGTCAGACGTTTCTTTGAAGCTTTTTACAAGTTTTATTTTTTACTTTTTTTATTATTTATAAGTTTTTCCGAACTGCGAATTAGAATAAACTTTGATTTGAGTTTTTATTTTGAAGAATCTTATTTTTAACTTAATACCTAGTCTTTTCTGTTACAACTATACAATTTATTTAGAGCGAAATTAACCTTAATTTCTCTTTTAAAGTCAGAAAATGTCCACCAATCGCAACGTATCGAAATACCAAAAAACAATACAAAAATTTCTTTGGTCCTATAATACAAATTTCGTCCAAACCTAGCTCTTTCCCCCAACCACCTAGCTTCATAACCCCCAACGAGCTTCATCTATACCTTACCGATCCACTAGGACCTAACAAAAGGCACCACGACCTCGCATAAACCAATTTCCTTAATGGATACTGATACTATCGGAGTAACTGCCTTTGAGCTCGACTGATCGCCCCCTGCATAATAGGAAGTGTTCGTTTGTATGTTACATCTGAACCTGGAAATTGATGGACACCTTTTGATGTATGTATAGGCCTTGTGGGATGAAGGCAATATGACGTTGATGGTATTAGCATCGTTGTGGAGATAAAACAAGGAGAAAAGAAGGCAGTTGACATACCTTCTGAGTTTATCTAACATCTGTGAGGGTGTAGCGGTATCTACAACGCCACATGCGAACCACACGTCATACAGACGTCACACACAATCCTGCATCTCGCAAGCAGAGTTTACCGCGCAACTACCATAAATATACAACGTCCCGACATGAATCATAGGGCAGTTGCCCGCCAGACACAACACCCGTCTGGTCGGAGGATCCTCCCTTTTCTACGGAGGAAGAGCGTGAGCTTTACACCCTGTTCCTCATACCTCTATAAGGGGAAACATCGCGTCGCGCGTGAGGAAACCTAAACTTATATAGTTAATACAAGTCTAAAATCGCCAACCCGTTTTGAGCAAGCATGGTGATCAATGCTCTGGCCTTCTCTGTATAGAAGAGGCTCTTGCCCTGGAGGGATAAATTATTAGGCTGACATAGTCGAGATAATGTTCCAACTAGAAAGTTACAAAAGATTTGTAAATAAAGTTGTAGTCATTAGATTACTGTTAGCTTGCATCATCCCAGTGGTGGGCAAAAGCCTCTTCCCATGACTACCAGCTCTTTCGATCCAGAGCTAAAATGGACCCCTGGTCGTTTGTTTTGCAGCGTCAGCTACGGGGTTTGCCTCGACGCCTTCTACCTGTGTCAGGGCTCCACGTGGTGGTTATTTTGACCCACAGCTTATTGGGCATACGGCAGACGTGGTCAAACCAGTCCCACTTCAGCTTAGTGGCTTTTTGAGAAACGTCAGTGATCTGTGTTTTGGAGCGAAGTGTGATGTTGCGGATAAATTGGAATATTAATCTAATATGATACTTAAAAAACCAGACAAGAGCGATTCGGACTCGCGCACCGAGGGTTCCGTACCATCATTATGTTTTTAAATGTTCATCCATGAGGCCTATGTTCGTTAGAGAATTTTAACACTGCGCCCTTTTGGTGTAAAATATAGTTTTAGGTCAGCGTCATCTCTTGACCGATAGTGGAACTAGTGTAACTGTTGTTGATGATTTCTGAAAAAGTGTGCTATTTAGAGACATCCTTTTATTTTGCCTGTAAACTTTACATAAACTTCTTTACATATAATTATTTCAGATTTTTCTCTTTGCAAACTTCGGAGATAAGGGGGAGCGGTATTTTTTTACATTTTTCATCAAAAGTCGAAAACGATGCTTCCTAAAAAACGAAAAATATTAGAGAATGTGCAAACTGCGCTCTTTCATATGATGCCCCAAATGCCCTAGTTGCCCCCCACTTCGAATTTTGCAGTACCTGTTGCAAAAAAAAAAAAAACTGTCTTTCTTATTTGCAAAATAGTTGGGTAAACGTCATCTAAAACTATTCCAAATTTCAAGTTGATAGCGTTAGTGACAGACAGACAGACTGAGTCTCACCATAAGGGTCCCGTTTTGCCATTTTGGTACGGAACCCTAACAATTGGTGTAAGTATCAGAATCCTTTTACGAATATACATAACAGCACACCTGTAATCACCGAAGGGTTAAGCAGAGATGTACCTATAATACATCCCCATTTCGCCAGTTATGTTTCAAGTCCCATGTAATAAACAGGGGGCGACCCTATTGCCATCAACCGGACACAAACCCAAACTCTGTGCTGCTACTGACAAACTTCTGATAGAAAAAGCCTAATAGCACTTTTTCCGACCTGGGAAACAAATCCAGAACTTCATGATCAGCAGTAGTTCTTGCGACCAATAGACCAATGAGGCAGTCTGTAACAGTATAGTTACAGCTTTCGATAAAGATACAAGAATACCTAGAAACTGTTAAAGTGAGATTAAAGCATGGCTAACTCAGTGTTACCAAGGTGCAGCTGTGAGAACTCCAACCCTTGTAGGAAAGAAAACAAAACGGAGATAACTCACATTCGCACACACACAAAAGTTAATAATCCAAAAATAAGAAGAAAAAATATAATTTTTAGCTCAAAAGCATTTCTAATTGCACCCGCCCAGGTTTGGGCGGGCCGCCCAACCGCCCAGCACTTATCTCCAAGACAATAAAGCTCATTATCGCTCGAGAACAACTGTCTTTACTGTCTTACTAAACTTGATACGTCAATACGTAGACTTTGCAACGTCCTAAGAAAGCTTAGGGTGATCATTTCAAAATGTGCTCTATTGCTTGAATGAGAGGGTTGTAAATCACTTGTGTGGGTTAAGGGTCGTTGCCTTGCGGGGGGATGGTCCGTAGATCTGCCTTATAACTCATCTGTAGGTACCGACGGACCGACAGATCGATAGAGTACCTACTCTAACTGTTTGTTTGCTTTGAGGCACTTTTTCATATAATTTCGGTGTCAGTGGTATTTTGAAAGGGTGGTTTTTGGTTAAAGCCATAAATAACGCATAGTCTTGATGTTTTCTTTCAGTTTCTAAGTGTTTTTACCTCTTATTAGGGCTGATTTTCCCAACGCCAGACAATTTTATCCGAGGAATAAATTATTTTGATTTTTTGACAGTTCTTCCATATACCGTCTGTCAGACGACAATTTTGTTCCACGAATAAAAATTATCTGCCAATTTTGAAAAATCAGCCATTAATCTCGCTTTTATTTCAACCTTTGTTGATTCTCTTAATTATCTGCCTGCCTTTTCCCAACTCTGTTGGGGTCGGCTTCCAGTTTAACCGGATGCATCTGAATACCAGTATTTTACATGGAGCAACTGCCTATCTGACCTCCACAATCCTGTTACTGGATAATACGATACCCCTTGGTAAGACTGGTTGTCAGACTTTCGGGCTTCTGACTACCCGTAACGACTGTCAAAGTTCCACGAATGACAGCCGGGACCAACGGCTTAACGTTCTTTCCGAGGCACGGAGGGGTCACGGTATGTAAAGATGGTCACCCATCCATAGACCAACCGTGGCAAGCGTAGCTTAACCTGATCGATCGACCTGTGCGGCTGTTATTATCTAGCCACGGGCCCCTCAGCTTGATACTTAATTAACGAAGAAGAATGTCATGTCTTACGTGTCCTGTATGAACCTGATGGACGCTAGTGATGGCGTCAAACACGTAGCCGAATTCTGGGCCGAGTCCATTTAGATTGCCATCGACACGCTAAGAAGGAGAAGATGAAAAAGCTTGTCCTCTTGTCCTTCAATACTAACAAAAGAATGATGGTCCGAGTGAAAAAAGTTCATCATCTTTATCCACCTCTTTTTACTTTACTGCTTCAGTGATTCTTCCCATCCATTTTTGAGTCTTATTACGCTATCTATCATTGTCTTCTTACTATTATAGAACAGAAAGCCATTTCGTGTAATTAAAAACTAAATCAAATCTAGTCCCAATCTCATCTCAGCGATCATCAATGTCAAAAACTTGTCAAAAATTTAGGGAAATTATAGGTATTTTTGATAGTTTCTTTGATAGGTTCTTAAAATTACGAGAATTGCCCCTCTATTGCTGTAAGCCTCGCCTCATATACCATGAGACTAAAAAATATAAGTGTCAAAATGGTGGTACAGTAAATGCATTTCTACTAACCCCTTTAGGAAAAACAGGCATGAAATTATGTCAACTTGTTAAGTTCTCACAATAAAACAGTTTAAATTCCACAGAAACATACCCCACTTACATTTCAAAACACCAGTTCGTAAATAATATCGAGCGAAGTGCGTCGACCCCGAAAGGCGTCCAGGAAGCCTATCCATTACTCGTGACAGCGTTTTTCAGACTGCCGCTGACAGCTGTCAAACTTGACCTTGACACATCCATCATGGCGTCTTGTGACGTCATTTGATAGGTCATCGGGCCGTATGGAGTAGTGCTTGCATGGTGCAACTAGTGTGTACTTTTTATGCGTGTTTGGGTGAATTAAACGAGACTTTGTCGAGTAGTGACAAATAAGCAATTAACTAACTTTCACTCTATTACATACACACAACACCTACACATATACAATCACTCACACACACACACACACACGCGCACGTATTCAATTAAAAACATTGTTGTAGAATTAAAAAAATAACAAAATATATATTATTGTACTAGCTTATTGTAACTTTTTGTAAGGGACTGTTACTGTTACTGAGGTTATTCTATAACCTATCTAGGAAAGCAGAACCTCACCCACCAGATTGTGTTCGACATGGTACAAACTTATATGTCTAACTTTATGTATGCCTCATGTACTTACTACAATCTCCCTTTTTTATGAAATAAATTTATTATTATTATAACTAAGACTAGTGAACCCAGGGTTATGAGGTAAGTTCTAACCTTGCTGACTGGCAGATTTCTATGGGTTACAAAAAAAAACTAAGTTACAAATAACTGAAGTTGCATGGGAGGCGTAAAAGGATACTAAAGAAACTTGGAAAATAAGAACATTTTTTTATTTTCCAAGTAGAAGTACCACCCAGCACCTGCCCAGCCTTGGACCTTTGCCAAGCAGAGGGACTAATAGAGGTTGAAAAAAAACAGTTAAAAGTGGGGTCCTAAGAGACCCTTGGTATACCAACAAAATAGCTAGACCCACAGATATAGATAGACCTAGATAACGCAAGTATTACGAACTGTATGAAAACCAAGCGTGCCATTTTTTGACTACCTACTATGACGTCACAAGCTCTCGCTCTCGCTCTCGCTTACCCAGCCAGCAGTACAAAACAGGACTTAGCGCGAAAGTGGCGGCTTACGATTTCTGAACGTAAGCTGGCGCGATTTTTGACACGCGAAGTAGTTGCTCTTGCGTTACCTAGGCGTATCTATATCTGTGGTTACACCATTAAAAAGAAAAAATAAAACAAAAACAGGTGCATCACCCTCCCATCCGCTTTTCAACCTGGGCGTGAATGACCTCATGAATGTAACAAGGCACCCTGATCCAAATAAATATAACAAAAAAAACTAAGGAGGGTACCACTAATGGCACTTTGATAGTGCCACGTAGTCCACTGGGCGGTACAGCCATCTCCGAACACATGTAACGCGATGCGATGAGCTAGCAAAAATTTTAGCTGACTGTACATTATAGGGGTGGCCCTTTTTTATCGAGTTTCATAATGTGGTGAAGAAAATTATCGATTTATTTGTCTCAGAAAGTTTTGTCGAATTGAGAGTTATGTAATGTCGTAATAAAATTAAGTTTATGGACACGCGAAGTATGCGTAAGTTATACGCAAATATTTTTATTAAATATGATTTTATTTGTGTTTTATTAGTCTTTAAATTGTGGTATAACGATTGTTTGGCAGGTCTACTATATATTTTCATGGACAAAGCCGATCATGACCCATAAGACTATAACTGGAGATGTTCAGGCAAACCCTGGAAGCAGCTTGAATGTCTCTTTCTTTTACCGGATCTGACTGGGAAGATTTTCCCTAATTTCTATTTGGTCAATGTCAAAAGTCACATCTCATTCTCTCCGAAAGGCTTGGTATACACATACTCGTACCTGTAACTTCCACAAAAGTATGCAAGTTGCCATAACAACTTCTGATTGGTGAATACCATAATGGTATGCCAGCTACTTGCATACTTTTGTGCAAGTTACAGGTGTGTATTCCGGGGCTTATTGTATAAAGCACAATCAAGCAAATGCCAATAGTGTCAGTGAACTTAGTAGACAGAACTTGACCTAGAACGCTAGGTAAACGTAACTTACAATTAACCGACAAAACCCAAGTTAGGAGACAATGCTAACATTACAAGTATTTTTTGTTCAACCCATTCAAGTATTGCCCATAACACAATATTAAAAATCGAGTAATACCACGAGAATGTAATAAAAAAAAAGTAAAAATACACTCCGGCACAGAATTCTGCCAGTCACGAGGGTCGAACGGGCCGCTCGTCATTTTCATAAATTTCACAACCCTAGCGCCACGGACGCTTAAATGCCAACTTTACGAGGGACATATTAAGGTTTGATTTGGTATATTTACATTTGTATTTTACGACGTTCCGGTTATGGGTCGTGGCGGTATAAACGGTATGTATAGAAAAATTTGATTATTCATGACGAGTTTGAGAAAAATTACACACGAGCCTTCGTGCTGTATGCTTCGTTACTTTGTGCTGATTAGCTGTTTTGAAGCTTTTAGTTGTGCGTTGTATCTGTGAGTATCTTGATGGCTAACGAGGCTTTTGGGTGTAGCAATGAGAGGTGGTGAATAGATGTTATGGTCTTTGAACAGAGCGGGAAGAATAGATGTGTCTGTTTGGAATAAGAGAGAGATGGCTGTCCTGCAATGGACATTGTTTGTCAGAACAGTCTGAAGACAATTGTCACCTGTTAAACTGATCATTACTGACTATCCAAGATGTCTTCCACTGGTTTTTCGCATAAGCACGGCTGCGACACGAGTTGGTAATGGCAGGATCAGGTTTTTACGTAATATTTCTGAACAAGCAGACAGACAAAACTTCCCCTACACCACAACCTTCAAAATACCATCACGCTATCCACAAGAGTACATGGCCGCGCCTCAATATCGATCCCAATTTACCAGGGTAGCAGGACAGAGTACAGGCGCAGAGTTTCCACAATGTATGGTACACGGAAGCGAAGACGCCCCGCGGCGCCTGCCAGTAACAGGCAAGGCTGTGAAAAGCGCTGTGTAGACTACGCTAATTAGTTTCAAGTGAAACTCTGTGTGTTCATGCGAGCCTAGTAATTTCGATTGAGAGTTTAATGATCTTACTGATAGTTAAGTTATTGTTATAGGGTCTGCTGGTTGGTTATAGCTTCAGATCACGGCAGAGGGTGTAAGTAAATATTCATGAATAAGTTATTCTCTTATTGCGATGACTTACATTTATTGCAAACCTGTTAGTTTATTGTTATTGGCGTTTTAAATTAGGCTGGTAACGCATTAGTTGTCGTAGTGTGACAAAGGGACATTGGATTCGCTGGTGAATGTTGCGTAGAGCGTTCTGCTTTATAGACTTTGCTGGGTTATAAGTCATGGCCTGGTCGCAATATACTGCAATAATTCCAGCAATCAACTGACTTAGGTACCTATTATAACATACCTTGATGTTGAATAGAACTTATTTTGAAATTGCCGCCTTTTGAAGCTGTCATAATTTAGTTTTTCTATTGTTTATTTTTGTGATTTTGCAAGACCTCTCATTTACTCGTAACTTTCGAGAAGAGCTGTGACTAATAATTCATCATCATCAACATTTTTTTTTCTCCTTTCCGTTTCGCATTTTGGAACCTTATATTCGACTTTTCCAAACTACAATCATTCACAACTCCGTCAACATGAACCTGCTAATCCACTACTACCCTCCAACCACGAGCAAAAGAAAAACAATACTACCCTCAATCGCTGAACCACAATTCTCTACATACCCTCAAGAGGTTCTGCTTCCCAACGATAGTTAAGCATGTAGACAGTTAGGCATCCCTCAAAAACTTGCGTGGAGGGCTGCGGGGTTGAAGGGGGAAGTGAAGGGGGGGCGCGGGAACCCTCTGTAACTAAATTTTGAACTGTCACGTAGATTAATGATACCAGGCGGCGCGATACGCGGTAATGTTGAACGATTTGGATGGATACGACTTGGTTCTGTTTTTGGTTGGAGATTTCGTACGGAGACCGAGGTTTTGTAGGATTTTCACCTTGACAGATGGAAGGGAGTAATACTTTAGTAAGGAAAGATAAGTATTTGGATGAGATAGCTGCAAAACATGCGAGGAGTCAGGCCCTCTGTTTGATACATAAACTCCCAACATTGACTTACAAGACAAAGTTTAAGAGAAATCTGGATTAACCAGTAAAAAGCTAACAGGATCAATACCTCTCAATCTGCTGGGAAAACCTGGTAGCAAACTACTTCCTCCCTAAGTGGCTGAAAAAAACTAGATAACCGTCACAAAATATGTTATCAACAGAGCTGTTCCATTCTTTAAAAACTGTTCATGTATTCCAATAAAGTATTCTAGCTTTCTTCCTTTTCAAAGCTGCCTTTATCAAGAAACACCACATAACTCAGGCATGTCCACACTAACGCCATTGGCAGCGACGGCGCGGTGCGGGGGTACCGAATGGATTTCGGAAATCGATTGCGTCCAAAAATATTTACGGGGACCACGTGTGCTTCACGCACGCACTCAGTGTGCGCACACCTTTATATAACATGACATGTGTAGCCTTGTGTGGGTTATTTTGGACGAGTTCGAAATATCTTGTGTCTATGGGATGGTAGAGCAATGGATTCTCTGTGGTAACTGCCACGACTTATGAGTCGTGGGTTCCGGCCTATGCATGCACTATGGTTTGTTCAATTTCTTTCATCACCACTGGTCTTAAAACACATAACACGACATCACGCCAGCAATTTGATGGGTTAGGCAGAAGTGTATCTAAGCACACCCATATTTCGCCAGTTCGCTCTTAAAATGGCGATGAAAAACACTGTGAGGAAAATAGGTATGTCCTGGATCACAAAATTCAATGATATCCTATCAAACGCACTGGGCCCGCGTGCTGGATGGGCCAGTCCCACCGCACGCCCGGGAGAAGAACTAGTCCCAACAGTGAGAACATAATACGTATGATAACGTATATAGGATGTGAAAGATGGAGCTCCTCCTTGAAACAGGCTTTGGAAAACCTGGAGTGATTGATGACTTAGAAACGTCATCATCTGCCTGCCTTTTCCCAACTATGTTGGGGTCGGCTTCCAGTCTAACCGGATGCAGCTGAAT
The DNA here is from genome assembly GCA_916614155.1 of Mesoligia furuncula. Taxonomy (NCBI): domain Eukaryota; kingdom Metazoa; phylum Arthropoda; class Insecta; order Lepidoptera; family Noctuidae; genus Mesoligia; species Mesoligia furuncula. Next base: position 29,942,709 of record OU744797.1, on the reverse strand, counting down.
ACCAGTATTTTTACATGGAGCGACTGCCTATCTGACCTCCACAACCCAATTACTGGGTAATACGATACCCCTTGATAAGACTGGTTGTCAGTCTTTCGGGGTTTTGACGACCCGTAACGACTGTCAAAGATCCACGAATGACAGCCGGGACCAACGGCCTAACGTGCTTTCCGAGGCACGGAGGGGTCACGGCATGTAAAGATGGTCACCCATCCACAGACCAATCTTGGTAAGCGTAGCTTAACCTGATCTATCGACCTGTGCGGCTGTTATTATTTAGCCACGGGACCCTCGATGACTTAGAACTGTATGTTTCTACTTTTATTAAGGGGCTAAAGTTTGCAATCGCGAAAAAAAAAATCAGCTGTTCCCTACATTTTGACGAGAACTAACATAAATGTAGGGAACAGCTGATTTTGTTTTCGCGATTTCAGGTTTGGTCCCATAGTAAAAGTTGTTCATAAGTCCATGATGGTCCATTTGGATATGTCGCATGCTTTCAATTTCAACCTGTATTAAAGGAAGGATTTCGAGATCCCTTAGATAATACTATGGATGGAAAAGTTGGCGCGATGACTTATTATGATTTATGGCAGGATGTCAAGAAAAGGTAACACTAAGAAAATAATTACTATGAAGATGCTTGTCCAGCAGTGGTTGGAAAAAAAGAAAAGGGATGTTAAATATCAAATGCAGGCGGTTCTTCTATCAGGTGTTTGGTTTCCGCAGCCCTCCAAATGGACCTTTGTGCGTGGGCCATGGCGGCCGTCGGTGGTTATTCCAACCAGCCCATCTCCCTCCAGAAGCTGATTAAGTCTCCTGATCTGTTGAGAACAATGCAGGCGATAGAAGCCTTGCCATTTTTAGGCACTGAAAACTGTAATGTTTTCATGTTTTCCAAATATTTATAAATTGCAAACTAAAATCATTGGATTTGACACAATATAATTACGACATTTCTTAGAACCAAAAATTCGAAGACATTTGTGAAATCCACCAACCCTCACAGGGCTCGCGTGGTGGATTACGGCCTACTCCCTCACACAGAGAGGAGGCTTGTGTCCCAACAGTGGGAACATTATTGGGCTATGCGAAGTCTACTTTTCGATTACTGGTGTCCTTGCGTAGTTTCAGACCCCGCATCATGAAAATCAAAGGATTTAATTTAACATCGCCAAAAAGGCTTAAAATCACAAAATAAACAAAATTTTCGATAATTAAAACAAATAAATAACAACTTTACATGGACCTAAAACCGTATACTGGCGAACTTTACCAAAAATCCATTATCACTGGCAAACAGAACGGCATATCCGATAAATTTTAAAATATACACACCAAATGATTTAATAACAAAATAAACAATAAATAAACGTGAAAATTCACCAAAAACCGACCGCCTATTAAATTTATAGGCAAGCTCAACAGAAGTCGATACACATTATTTAGATGAATATTCAATATATAAATAAAACCCCGACCTACAGCAAGCGAGAGTAAAAAATACCTACTACAATATAAATTATGAAAAACACTACACTGACACACGGGCAGTAAACGTCACTGCGATCAGCTGATCAAATATATTGCTACTATAAAAAGTGAAAACGCAAGCTACTCTGCCCCTACACCCATCCCTTTCCCTCTTACGTCATGTTGTCATGTTGAAGCGAGACAGAGAACCGGGTCGACGTCGCGTAAAATGATATATTAATGTCAGCTGTGTTTAGGACCTTGCGAGTCTACAAAATAATAGATGGTAACAAATAAATTACTCGTTGAGTGCATTTCTGAACGAAATTCGGGCGGTCGTCGACCGGCCGTGGCTGCGGTGCGTAAATCACGATTGATATATGACTCGCGAAGGTCGCCATCTTGAATGTTGCGTTCGAAATTTGAATGTGTACGCGCCATTGGATCGTTTGTGCACTTGTCAAACGGATTTTGGCGGGATTTCGGTTTATAGGTTATGTTTACGATTTTACGGTGGGAACATTTGAGATTGCTGTTTTGCAATTCAGATCTAATAGAGCCTTCTGTTTGATAGACTCTTAATATGGTGATGTTGGCATTATAAGTTTATGTTCACATAAAATATGGTTGTAAATTCTCAATGAATGAATGGGTTTGTGGAAGTTGTGGTAGCGATGTTGGATCTTACATTCAGTTGAGCATTGGCAATAGCAAAAAGTTGCGTTATAGTGCTACTTACTTACTTCCAGCATTAGATTGACAAACGATACGTTCAACAGGCTCATTTAGTACGCATAATGAGCACTCTTTTTAGTGCACACGATGCCATCAAAAACTGAACAAACACGCGCTAATCAGCCGTCAATCTGACAGCTGTTATCACCAGGATCTTAAATTGTGATTTGTAACAAATTACTCAGATCATTCTTTGCTAAACGGACAATTATCATCGGTCATAATTCCGTAATGAATGACTGCAGTGAGTCAACTTCTTGATTGGAGGTTATGAAGCATAATGTCTCAGTTAGAATGGGTTCAAAGGAGGCTAGAGATGAAAGGAATGGAAATATACGGTACAATGTAGAGGGTTTTAGAACAATTTATATTAGTTGTGATTTATGTGAGCAAAGATCGGATCTGTTCTAGGAGACGCGGAAACAAGCGACAGTTTTCATGTACCTATCTATTGTGTTCCCTTTGTGGCCAATGTAAACTACTGATATTGAATGAATATAGGTACTGTCACGAGCAAAAGTATGTATACACTTGGCTTTATTCAAAGGCGATTTTCTTCTTTATTTTTTAATGAAATTTTATATTAGTACGAACATAGTATTTTCGAACCCGTAGGTATATGTAAAGTGTCGTATTTCCACGTTACATTCGTTATTTCGTGAAAAAATTGCAATTTAAAGTTGCCAAGTGTTGACATATTGGTGCTCGTGACTGTACTTGTTATGCTTGTTACTTTGGTGGGACTGAAAGCCAACATATCATTGGACAAGGCTTCGTAGGTGATAAAAATAACCTGTTCTCTGTATGATTTGATCTACACCATCGTCAACCATAGTATATCTGTAATAATGTATTAAGAAACCTAAGACACGCCAGATAATTTTCAAGATAACATCAGAAGTCCAATTACCGTAATTAAACACGTTCAAAATCTATTCACAATCTCATCTCAGCGACAATCAATGTCAAAAACTTATCAAAAATATAAGAAAATTTGAAGTATTTTTGACAGATTTTGAGAACGTTCATAAAATTATGAGAACTGCCCCTCAGATGTGAACCCACAGGAAGAAACTAACCCAAAACATAAGCAAAAGGCGAAGCCTTGGGAAATACCATATTTAGATGGTGACAGAATTGAACATTGAAACATTCTAAAAGAACTACTTACCAACTTCTAACGATATCTATAGTAAACCCCGTAAAAGCCGAGAATGAATTATATGAAAACTAAATCAGAACCAACGATATCCATCAAGGCACATACCACAAATCAAGCTCTTAATTACAAAAATGAACGCTGACACGATACTTCTAATTTATGGCATCACACTTTTTCACTTGCATTCGTTTCCCTAGATTAAGTACTGTTAGCAACAACACATAAAGATAATTAGTATGGTACAATGTGTGTTATTCTCTCATGCTTCATGGCGTCAGTAAGATTTGCGATCGTAGATCAATTAGTTTCTGTAAGATTTTTTGCGACAGGTTTGGGAAACTTTATTTATTTATTTATTTTATAATTTATGTACACACAGTAAAATACATAGGGATATGACATAATTATAATTTGAATACAAAGGTACTGCTTATTTCTTAAGAAATTTCTTCCAGCAGACCTGCGAAAGGAGAAGTAAAAAAAGAAATGTAGACAATAGTGTGTGAGAACAAGAAGAGAAAATATGAATGTGTGAAGTCTAAAACTAGAATATTAAATAAACCTACACAAATAATGCAAAATAATAATAATAACATAAGTATACTTAAATAAATACATAATGCTAAAATATATAAACATATATATTATATACTCACAGTATAGAGGAAAGGTAATGCTCTTTTAATCGACATTTAAATAGAGAAATAGTTTTTAAATCACGAATGCTAGGCGAAAGTGAGTTCCACAATCTTACAGCATGGACAGAGAAGGAATAAGAATAGTAGCTTGTTTTATGAGGATGAGATTTAAGGAGAGATCTTTGAGAGTTTTAGGAAAAATACAAATATGTCTGGATCGGGCTTAGGATCCAGACAGGCGCTTTGACTTTGTGTAAATTATTGCAACACCGCTGCTCTCAAAACGGTGAAGGAAAACATCGAGAGGAAACCGGGCTTTATGCTATTTAACAAAACACTATGACCCATAAGTGCAGAGCAAAAATTAAAAAGTCAGAAAGAACGCTAAGCGAAAATGAAGTGAATGAAATGGCGCAGACAGGTAATGCGATGCTACGGGGTGGGTCGGGGTAACAAGAACTTTCGGGCAAAAGCTAGTCTATCATAAGATCGTAAGGATCCTATGATATATATGGATGTGAAGACATGACCCTTTAATTTTTTTTAGACAACATAATATATTATACGTACGAGTACTCCAACAGCCTTATTACAAAACGAGATCTAATTTTAGACCTAGCCTAAAGCTTCGAGCTAGTTACTCTATTTTGAACTTTATGACGACAAACGTAAATTTCTTAATGCAAAATTGACAACTTAGACTCGGGTTTAACGTCAGTTTTTGTAATAAGAACTTTAGCTTCGTCGGATTATAGTTCGAAATTTAAAAATGGCTGGATGGTTTAAACCTGGGTCTAAAGATAAATCTTGTTTTGTAATAAGGCCGAAGATGTTTGATGACTATCGGTGTGGAACCTAAGATAGAAACATGCTTGTACGGTACGACGACATACAGAAAGCACAGCTAATACACATCTCTATTCCTAGACAGCACGTTTCGCCGAAAACTTTGTTGATAGAAAACATTGGTTGTAGATATCTCGGTTCATAGGAAGCACTTCTTGCCGTTATAGAAGCCATTGGTCATCGGCCAAACGTGCCGTAGACAGGAACAGACACAGGACAGGACAGGAGGACAGGTGCGGTTTCCTCTAGGAATAAAAATCTCTATTCCTAGAGGAATAGAGATTCCTATTAGCCATGCTTTCTGTATGTAGTCGTATCGTACAAGCGTGTCTCTTCTCATCTTAAGTTCCACACTCGATGACTATAGATAGCGCCATCTACGAAGGCGCGCCCCACTCTACTTCCTAATCGCTTACAGTACAAGTGTGCAACATTCCGCTGGTGTTTTAGTTTTGTCGATACACAGTAATTATTTATTAGTGGGTTTAAATTAGTGTGTGTAAAAAAACTAAAACTCTAGCGGAATTAACTAGCGATAACCACTAGCGATTAGTAAGAATAGTGGGGCGCGTCTAGAAATGCTTCTGAACGCTCGATAATAATCTAGTCCAGTTTTAAGACTAGAAAGTAGACACATGTGGTTATAAATAATGTAGATAAATATGACTACAAACCATCTAAAGAAATTATTACCACAAAAAATCACAACATGGCTACTACAACACTTAAAAAACACGACGTGAAAAAAAACAACCTAACAAAAAAAACAAGAATTTCCCACTTACCCCGTTTCGCCGTCGGGTAAAACAATGTCGGTTACAATCGCGGTTATCTATCGCATTTGTAATTAACAAGTAGTATTAACAATAGATAGGAATCATCAATGCTATTGCGAGCCGTGTTATATTGCTGCGGAACCATTAATCAAATCTAGGGGCCCGCGGTGGTTTTAGAATGAAGAAACGGCTGAGAAACGTGCTGGTTTTAATGATTTTTTTTTGGTAGAGTTGCCATAAAAAATATTTTGTTTTATAAATATTTTTTTTTATTTATGGTAACTTTTAATTTCCTTTCACACCGAGTAGTTTTGATCGAATAGTTATTAACATATACATTGTTATTTCTTTCTTAAAAATGCCCCATGCATGTTGGTTAAACATTCTATTATCCAAGAGAAAGTTATGTTAATATACCTTACATAATCTACCAATCTTTACATACGGAACCACGAACCGAACAAAAATATGCAGATCCCAATCAAGTCGAAAGAAACAAAGCTTATTCTACCATTAATTAATATTGTGAGTCGATACCGACGCGAGCAAATCAACGCACAGACAGACAACCCGATAGCACGGCTTTGAAACAAAGAAAAAACCTCCGCACGGACCTCTGTGTCACTCCCAGAAGGTGAAAAAGAGACAGCGATATCCAATTTCAGCGCAGCGTTCGTATTTTATGATAAATAGCTGTACCAACGGCTGAGTGTGTTCCCGTGTCCGATTGATATTGTTTGCATTTAATTTATTTTATGCATCAACAGAATTTTGCACTAAATGAATACCACGTTTCCGGACTGACGGAATTATGGGATTTCACAGAAATACGGAGCGCGTATCCGAACGTTGTTGTGTGCTTAAAATTCGAACGGGATTGAAATGAATACGTCATTTTATATTTTTTAAATATTTTAAAATTGGAATTGGATTTTTCCGAAATGACGTGCGATACGGTTCTTTTTTTTCATTCCGTTTTTAAATGTTCATATTGTTGCCTGATTGCACAATGCAGCGGACTTTATGAACGCTCTATTCTGTTAATCAAATACAACTCTACATGTTTTACACTATGTACTAGCTGTATCTAAAGGGTCAAATTAAATTAGCTAGCGAAACTTACGAGATGGGAATCGATATCTAAACAATAAAACAAAAAAAAAGTTAAGTAAATAATATAATTTATTTTAGGGTCAACGACCGTTGGTAGTGTTATTAGGTATACATGAAGTTTACTTGAGAAAATCAGTTTTTTTAAGTGAAAACTTCTTTAGGCGTGTTGGGCAGTTTTTGAGATAGGAAAAACCATTGAACTCGCGCCACTGTTACCGTAAGCGACACCGCGCGTGTTTTATTTATAAGACGATTAAAAAAATATCTGCTTCAGATGTGTTCGGCTGTCCTCGGAGTGTACTCGGTTTTAATGTACCTATATCCGATATGTCAGTGAGTGATGGCAAAGTATTCTGTTTTCACTTCTGACGGCACTCCCTGAGTGCCACTGTTTTTTTTTGTTTAAGATATCGATAACCATCACGTTTGTGAAGTGTACAGAAACAAAAACAGATTTTTGAACTGATATTTCAAGCAAATACACCACATACGGTCGTTGACCTCAAAATAAATTATCATCAAAACAATTTTTTGTTTGTTTTATTATGTTTACATATCGATTCGATTCGATTATAGATCGATTGTATATATCGATTATAGATCGATTGTCTGTGTGGTGCCGGACTTAAAGAATAGCACCACCCCATACTTCCCGTGGGTGTCGTAAAAGGCGACTAAGGGGCGTACCGGAGAATGGGCAGCAGCGTTCTCTATGCATTCCACCACCATACCATACTGCGATCGCCAACCCGCCTGCCAAGCGTGGCGATTATGGCAAACCCCCCCTTTTGGGGGAGGCCTATGTCCAGCAGTGGACGTCTTTCGGCTGAAATGATGATGATATATCGATTCTCGTCACGTCGACTAACGCCTACGCAGACCGGGACGGCATGGCAAGGGATTTTGCCGTCAGTCAGCGCACACTAGCAGCTTAGATACCGCGGCATTCCAGCGGCTTCCCCGCTTCTCTACCCCCGCCGCCTCACCCCGCGGTAAGTCCTTGACATGCCGTTGCCTACCGCAGGACGCCACGGCATCCCGCCGCGGGAGCCCGTGGCGAGTCTTTCAATGCCGTGCAATGAAGTCCCTTTCGATGCCACGGGATCATTTTAAAGCATAGCAATTGATGTCGTATTGTGAACCCAATTCCATCATAATAAGCTTTGACTTATTTTAAGGGCTAAAGTCAAAGTGAAGTAAGTCTACGTTCAAGTTAGAGGGTTGTATTCACAGGTTGTATTGATGGATTTGTCTGTAAAGTTTCTCTAGCTAATTTTATTTGAACCTGCATAGACTCAAACTCAAACTCGAAGCATTTATTTCAATTAAACCTTGTACAGGCACTTTTGAATTGTCAAAATTAAATAGTCTGCCAGTTAGTCAGAAAGTTGAAGCTAGGGCATTCCAAAACGGATCTCTATGGAGAAGAACGGGCAAGAAACTCCATGGACACTCGTTTAAATCAAGATATTACAAAATCCTGGGTACATTATTCTTGTTGCTTCTATATATGAGAACAATGTAAAAAAAAGACACAAATGAGGAAACAATTCAAAATATAAGATTAAAAATAAGCCTTGGCAGTTAAGAGATGACCAGTCTCAACCGACGGCGCCCGTTCACGAACATGACGCGTGGATCAGCACCATCCAGCTCAACCATTTTGTAGGGAACCGAATAGATTTAAAGAAGCCACACAATGCCGTCTTTGCTTAGGGGATTGCTTATAATTCAGTACCTAATGGCTCACAAGACAGCCTAGTCTATTACTTACATGCATAATTTAACACCATTAGCTATATTTTTTTGCATGACAGCCTTTAAAAAGGTAAAGATCATTCATTGATTGGTCCATAGATAACTCGTGACGTCACCAACGTGACTTGCGCATTCCAGCATTCCATTTCTCTAAACAGTTTTGCACCGTAAATTAATTACTTATTACAAAAGTTATTTGAGATTACACACGCGGTAACAGTTTTCAGAAGGTCATAAACGGCGTTTACGCAAATTGAGAATAAAAAGCGTTATGGCACAGTTTTATGGTTGGTTTTTGTGTGTTTATGGCAAATGAGAGTTGTTCGAACGCCTATAAATTAACTGGTTTTAATGACCTAATCAAACTTTACGACGCGAGGCGAATCTTGCGCGGACTCCTAGTGTTGGCCCGATTGACTTATTGTGCTCAGAAAAAAAAACTGCCGCGACCCGTAATTATTTTTGGATTTTTATGAAGATTGGAATTTCTGTTAGAGTCTTTTTACAAGGGCTGGTTTTTGATTTATGATGCCTTCCTGAAGCGGCTTACCCATCGTATCTGAAACAAGAAAAAAGATATGTTTAAAAACACATTACGAGTTACCGAGTTCATTATGTGGGATTATTCGAGTTATTTTTAGATGCAGAGGGAGCAGAGAAAGTTTTTTCGAACACTTTTTTTTTTGCTTCGGTTAAGTTGAATTGTGAATATAAATGAAGTCTTAAGTCATTGGATAACCTTATGAACGTCCGATAATTTTTCCTTAAAACGAGAATACCTAATGCCGTGGCAAAAAAAAAAAAAATAGGCAAAGACAAAAATTACATCTCGATCAGCGTCCATAATAACCAAGAGCCTTAACCAACATCTTCGAAGACTTTTTGGGCAGCTGCATCATGGATTACAAGCAGAAAGCCATCGAGATTCATCTTAATCCAACTGATTCAGGTGCCCAAAGTGTAATTTCTCAGAAAGAATAAGGGGCGCACCCACGAGCAACTTTAGTCTCCGCAATTAATTTGTTTCTCGCATCAACTCTACAGTTTTGTATGAAAGTGTGCGCATGTAGCGACGCGACAGCTGGGAGACATTTATGTCCGCCGCCCGCGGATTTGGACGCAACTGTTGCCCGTCTATTGGTTGCGATGCAAGTGCGCGCACGGCGACAAGAAAGTTGTTAGCCAGTTGCCGCTCAACCGAAAATTTTACAAAAAGAAGCGATGCTGTCGCTCCCGTGTGCGCATCGGCCAAATCTCGGTGAGAAGATAGGGACAGAGACAAAAAAGTTGCTAGGCAACTACGTTGCACATGGGCGCCCCCTTAATAAGCTTACATGACCTAAAGCGCAGTCACTGTCGGACTGCATAGAAAAGAAAGAGAAGCGCGATGACACAACGCTGGTAATTTGTTGCAAAATATGAAGCAATTATTTGATTACAAAAATCTAATTAGACTAAAAAATTAAAACTAATATTTTAGTATGTTGCTTGTAAAATAATCTGGCAAAAAATCATAATGATTTTATTTATATTAAGTATGGTTTTTATTGTAAAAAGAAAGTTTTTAGAGGTATCTTCATGATATTTTTCTATCGTATCAAATCAGTTGTATTATGTTTTCAACACACTATCTACCTAGCATATATCCTGAAGAATATCATATATTTTTCTGATTTTGTTTACTGTAGTCGATCGTATACTTTTATTGTTTCATAAACTTGCGTTTTCTGTGTTTAGGTCCTGTAAGCCCCTTATCAAATCAATTTACTGCTTCTAAGATATTCATCTAAGTGCGGCCCCCAAAACTAATCTACGCATATTCGAAATACTGACGCCAGCACCTCAAGCTACTACAATCTGTCAAATTTCTTTAATAGACTTTCAACTTTATCGCTAAAGCACAAGGTTCAAAGTTGATTGGGAAAATTTGACAGTTTCGCGTAGCTTGATGTGCTGGCGTCTGTACCTAGCCTTCACAAAAATATTCCGTAAAATTATCAATGTTTACGGATTTCCCAACGATTTAAAATCAACTAATCTCCAAGATATAGTGTACCTGGCCCCGAATTTCACTGATACGCTATCGCTGAAGTCTTGTTATCACCTTATCGGCTGTGACAGACACTTGACGTTTGACAAATTTTGACAGATTGACAGGTGATCACTCATCTCAAGGAGTTCTAAATAGGGATCAGCTGTTAGAGGAAAAGTATGTAGGCTATTAGGTTTTTAGTATTATTTAAAACGAGACGGAACGGCAGTAGGGTGTGATTCTTGAATTATGTCACAAACCATGCTCCACCTTTTATCCTGGCCTCTGTGTCCTAAAACATGCAGTCATGGTGATCTCTGCGCTGCCACGGATGACACCGTGGAAGTGGCGAAGTTTTGGGTCAACTAGATTTAAAATACAGTCGTGCCAGCAACACGAAGAAGAAAACAAGATATTTTTCCTTTTTTCAGAAGAGTAGTTAATACACTCCACAAATGATTAGTCAGTCAGTAATGTTCGAGCTGACTGCTCAAAAAAGATGAATCGATGTAGGAAATATTATAAACTGACTGCGGCATAAATCCCAATCTCGTGGCCATATCAGGATAAAAAAAAATTGCGTCCTAATTCAGGTCATAGCCTACTAATATGCCAAATTTCATCAAAATTCGTTCAGCCAATTTAGCATGCAAGTGTAACAAACAAACATCATCATCATCTGCCTAGCCTTTTCCCAACTATGTTGATGTCGGCTTCCAGTCTAACCGGATGCAGCTGAATACCAGTATTTTATATGGAGCGACTGCCTATCTGATCTCCACTACCCAGTTACTGGGTATAATACGATACCCCTTGGTAAGACTGGTTGTCAGACTTTCGGGCTTCTGACTACCCGTAACGACTGTCAAAGATCCGTGACTAACGGCTTAACGTGCTTTCCGAGGCACAGAGGGATCACGGTTTGTAAAGATGATCACCCATCCACAGACTAACCGCGGCAAGCGTAGCTTAACCTGATCGATCGACCTGTGCGGCTGTTATTATTTAGCCACGGGCCCCTAACAACCAAACATAGGTACAAAAAAATCTAATCTTTTCTCTTTATAATATTAGTTTAGATAAGAATACCACCACGTTCAATATAGAGAGAGACACAAGAAAACTACAATCTATTCGATGGAAATAAATGGACGAAGCAGTAGCAATCACCTCAGTACTTTGACAATATCATTCTCAGATTTATCAATTCCTTTCGCGCCATATTTTGTTAAGTTATCTATGGTCGAAGTCGACCACAGGATAAATAGCACTTGCATCAAGGTGGGTATAGATTTATTTATGGTAGATACTAACAGTTCTATCGAAATCGTTTACAGGTTGATAAAATCACCAACAGTATTGCTAAATTAGCAGGTTTTCTTGTCTAAACATAAATCGACTAATGCAGCACGATGCTGAGCAAAGATTTTTTCCTGAATCACAAAAGGCTACTTCCAGACGCCAGCACATAAAGCTACTATAATCTGTCAAATTACTTTAATAGATTTTCAACTTTATCGCTACAGCATAAGGTTCAAAGTTGATTAGGAAAATTTGACAGTTTCGGATAGCTTGATGTGCTGGCGTCTGTACTTTATGTCTTTCAAAGTAAAACCCAGAGTACTGCTTGGTGACAGAGAAATAGATAGTAGTACTTTTCTGAAAAAGATCATCGCCAGAAGATCTAACACTCTTGAATTCTTTATCATCATCAACCCATCCACTAGCTTATCTAGCAATAAGAGACTTAAAATCCAGCTAATAACTATTATATCAAAGACTAGAAGCTCCCCGCGGTTTCACACGCATAAGTGTCGAATCCGTTCAGTAGTTTTTGCCTGAAAAGTAACAAACATCCAACCATCCATCCTCACAAACTTTCGCGATTATAATATTATATTAGTAAGAAGTAGGAGTAAGATGAAAGAAAGAAAAATACGTCGATTTGTCACAGAAACACGTGCATATAAAAACATACATACATACAGGGTCGAACACAGAACCTCCTTTTTTGAAGTCGGTTTAAAAGATAATTAACTCGAATGATATAGAAAATTAAAAACAAAATCACACTAATATTATAAAGGCGAAAGTTTGTATGTGTGTTTATATGTTTGTTACTTCTTCACGCTCAAACGGCTGGATCAATTTCGATAAAATTTTGTATGGAGGTAGCTGACACCCTGGATTAATATATAGGCTACTTTTTATCCCGATATTCCCACGGGGTCGACATTTACACGGGTGAAAGTGCGGGACACAGCTAGTAGATCTATAGTCACGAGCACAAAATAGAAATGGTCGAAAAAGAAGACTTCCACTCAGCATTATGCTGTGCTATGGGGACCCACGGCACAGCGCAAAGTGGTCACCTGAAGAGGACGATGCTCTGTATACTACTCCTGTTTTCTTACTACCAACTTCGCGTATAGACTTCTATTGGTAAACAGACCTACAAACCTCGCTCCCTTGCTCACAATATGAGCAACATTATGTGTTATGTGGCCTACCCAAATGTCCTTTCTTTGATGTTATTCGTCGAATCGTTGAGCTCCTCAAGTTCTGAGTTGAGCTGCACGATTTCTGACAAATGCGTGCACTGACTGGACAGGTCCTCTCAATCTGTGTGGTTCTTTCCTAAAAAGACCATCTCAGACATCGATCTACATGGTCTTCATATAACCTGACCAAGATTATGTCTGGACTTTAAAAGGGACTGTGACCTCTGAGTTTGTTTCGGCCTTTCTTCTCAGAGCAGTCAGATAGGAAACGCCGACCTCATCTAGTTTAAAAAAAAACATGATTGACGTGTAAAAGTGTTTGTGCAAACCTACTCACAAAATTAAATCATTTATCAGATTTATTCCGGTCTGATATGACCCCCTGAACCCGCCTCCACCCCATGATCCCCTGCTAGTTCGTCTTCTGTTTTAATCTTTGTCTTATCCACATTATCTAGAGGTATATTCAGCAGAAAAAATATCTCAATTTCTACAAAACCCATGAGATCAGCCCCTTATCGTCCCAAGGTTTGTAAGGATGAGCATTCTACCAGCATTGGAGAGATGCTGGCTAATTAAAGAGGGGTATTTCTCAGCAAACGTGCTCCGACGAAGCCGCCTTCATTCTTGTTTACATTCCGAGGCCATGCCAGTGAGTGTCCGGTGATACGTTCGGCTAACTGTCCGTTAAGAATTTAAGATCTGGCTGATTTGTAGATGGAGCTGCGACTGTACTGAGCGCCTAAAAAGGCCACTTTGGCAGAATCATAAAATGATAACATATTGCACAGTTAACTGTTAAGTTAATCGTATCAAATCCCATTGGTTAAGCATTTTTCAGTTATATTTTTTGTCTGTGCTAAAATACCAATCAATACAATCCAAATCCAATCTCTTTGATTATAGATAGCTACGTAGTGCCGCGAAAAAAAGAAAAACAAGGACTGTCTTCGCCGTATTATAATTCATAATGTTATCCTTTTATGATTCTCTCCAAAGTAGCCTTTTTAGGCCCCTGTTGCTTGACTTGAGGTAAGAATAACCTCCCAAACTACAATCTTGACTGTTTGGGAGTTAGTAGATCGTCTATTAATTTGGTGCTGTGCAATCATCAAACATCTTTATAAATTGTACAGACGCCAGCACATCGAGCTACCCGAAACTGTCAAATTTTCCCAATCGACCTTGAACCTTATGCTGTAGCGATAAAGTTGCAAATCTATTAAAGAAATTTGACAGATTGTAGTAACTTGATGTGCTGGCGTCTGTACTTTGAGCGCGAAGTAAATATGATGAGATAGTGTAAAGAGTTTGTATTGGTGAATTTATCAACGAAAATATCACTAATTTTGGTTAGTATGGCCACAATCTTGCTATCCTAACTTAATATTATAAATGCGAAAGTGACTTTGTTTGTGAGTTTTGTGACGCTTTCACACTAAAACAGCTGAACAGATTTGGATGAAATTTGGTACATAGGTAGGATACTTTGATCCTGGAATCGAGGACAATAGCTAGTAACTTATCCACTTCAGACATCTTTAAAACGTCTCCAATCATCTTCCCCAGTCTCATACAAGCACGTTTAGCCATACGATCTTAACTATGAGTAAACCGTCGATCACGGTAACTCTCGATCGTCGTGTCGGTGCAACCCGCCGTGGTCTGAGCCGTCCCTACTTGGAAATGTACGTATGATTCCACTTACTCGATAACACTGGGCTTACATGACGCTAAAGTGGGGTATGTTCTAGATTTTTTTATTTGTTTTTATGGGAGTTTCTATTCTGTTTTCATGCTTTCTTTTGGACTAAGGAAGGCTGCATCTAGCAGTCGAATGGATTGAATGATCTAAATAATAACAGCCGCACAGCTCGATCGATCAGGTTAAGCTACGCTTGTCGCGGTTGGTCTGTGGGTGGGTGACCATCTTTACATACCATGACCCCTCCGTGCCTCGGAAAGCACGTTAAGCCGTTGGTCCCGGCTGTCATTGTGGATCTTTGACAGTCGTTACTGGTAGTCAGAAGCCCGAAAGTCTGACAACCAGTCTTACCAAGGGGTATCCCATTACCCGGTAACTTGGTTGTGGAGGTCAGATAGGCAGTCGCTCCATGTAAAATACTGGTATTCTGCTGCATCGGGTTAGACTGGAAGCCGACCCCGACATAGTTGGGAAACGGCTAGGCAGATGATGATGGGAGCATGTATTTTCAAAACTGTGTTTTAGTAGGTTTACCGGTTGACAATGGAAAGAGAGAAAGAGAATGAAATTTTATGTTTGGGTTTCGTAATTTTAATTACTTATTGTTGTATAGAATCAAGTTCTTGTCTTTTCTCTTGTCGTTGAATCAAGAACAGACAGCTGTGCTGCTGGGGAGTTTCTTGCACCACTTCTTCTTTCCAGCACTAGGAAAAGGTAAAGGGTGGCTGTTATGGGGGACTGTCTTATGTAATGTGGACGTTAAAAAAAAATTGATTTTCAGCCTAATTTGAATAAATGACTTCTGTTTTTGATTTTGGAAGAAGAAAACGTGTTGTGGCAACCCCAAGGGCAGGAAGATGTTGATGATGACCGAGATACTAATGAAGATAGAGCATGTATAAAAGAAACTTCAAGAAGTAAACTCGTAGAAGAGGGGGAGACATTAGAATTGAAGAGTTTATACTTCAAAGCAAAAGTGAATAGGCATCTTCTGGGCTTGCTCGTTCCATCGTAAGATGGATCTCGCCTGGTGGAAGCGATGGATGGTGATGAGTGTGATGGGACGGATGGATGGTTTGGTCTATACCTCATCCATTGCTTTCCAACAGGCAAAATCGCTGGCCCATTTTGCAATAAATAAAAATTAAAAAAATAGACGGACGTTGATATAATTAGCGTGATTTACTGTCATATTCCTAAAATATTATTGGAAATTCATTATACTTATGTAGATGCTATGAGGTAATCGATCATTATCTCTTAAATATTGATCAATTGGGACGCAGTTGCGGTGAATGAATTGCAGAACCATGTTTTCGGAGATAGGGTGGTACCTACTGATCTGTCACAAGGAGCTATTGCGGTTCTCTAATGCTGATAACTTATCTGACCAACACGAAATTATAAATATGTTATTCTGTCACGTGATAACAATAGACCTTGCAAGGATTTTCTGAATCTATGGTATATACTAGATATTGCCCGCGGCTTCGTCTGCGATCCAGGATGAAAAGTAACCTAAGTCCTTCTCCAGGTCATGGTTTATCCACAAGCCAAATTTGTGAAAGCAGTTAGCAAACAAACAAACAGTTTCGCATTTATAATATTAGTCAGGATTGCAAAACAAACAAACTTAGTTTCGCATATTTAATATTAGTTAGGATTGCCAATGGATTAGTTTCATGATTTATGGTACACCATAGACCATGGACCGGTTTTTTCTGTCACACATTTTTTTTGCCATCTGTGAACAGTTGATTATTTTTTTAATCCTCCGTTAGTTCTATCTAGCATTTATTGTGATATTTAAATTTTAACATTTACTAAAAAGTTTGTAAAGAGAAATAAAAATTTGCATTGACGTCAATCGCTTCGACATGACATCAATCGAAAATTTTTGACAAATAAGAAAGTCGTTAAAATGAGTGAAATTAATCAATATCAGCAAACTCGTTTCCAAAACACATACAGACAAGAAACAACATAAAACTCAGAATAAATGAAAAAGTGGAAGTTAGACAGCGAAAGTGACTCAGCAGAACAAAGTCAGTGCATCCAAAAAAGAAAGCAGAAATCTGTGGCCACAGCATGTAAGCCATGCTCAATCGGGTTGCGTGCTTCACTGCGAGTGGGAGTTGGTCTTAATAAGCGCGGCTTATGTACTATAATAGCAGCACTGACGCACTCTTGCTATTTATACGCCTGACCTGTAACTTTGACATTAGATTCTAAGACCGAACGTCGGGGAAGAATGTTTTGATGGTGCAGTGGGTGGGTAGAAAGTTGGGGAATTTTCGTTTGAAACTGTTCGATGTTAGCTGTAGGCGCTGATTGATTGCGCTGTGAATTGTCATGAGCTGTGCTGCTCAACAAGCAGTGTCTATCGTCACTTGGGTAGATAGTGTCGTCACAGTTCTGTTGTACATATTTGTTGTAGTCGATTCTTCTAACATATATAAGATATGTGAGCATAAGTGTACCGCTTTCTCTATGCATCTGTGTGTGTAATAAGATCTTGAATTCCTGCCAACCCTTAAGTTATCCCTAAGCTCAGCTGCTGAACCCTATATATAGACGGGTGACAAACAGACAAACGCGCATTTAAATGTTCGTCGACATTAATGCAGCGAGTGACCAGGGCGGCAGCTCCGCGCGGAGGTGTCCTGTATAATTTATTGATGCGGCGACGCGGCTAATGCAGCGGGCGACGCTGACTGATAGCGCTGCAGCGCGATATGATACCAGTGACGCGGTTAAGTGCGATCGCTTGTAACGCTGATACCGCATGGGATTCGCCCGGCCTACACTCCTAACAGCTCGTGCGAGCCCAGTACACGTGCCTTACTACACGGGCTGTTCGTTATTTTTTGGTCTTGTCATGCATGTCTCAAGAGATAGATGTCTCTTGGTACTTTTGTTAATTCTACTAGGGCGTAAGTAGTGCGTAGGATAGCGTTGTCACTACTTGCAGTGTTTCTTGTTTGACGTTGCAAGTGTTGTTTCAAACATAGAACGTAATTACACCCTTTCAATGTATGCAGACACTGCTGAGCGCTAGCGGAAGCAATCTCTCTCGCCCGTTTATCTACCCTCATAATTCTCTCTCACATGACGCATATGTTTAGTTTTCTTTTCAAACTTTCGCTTCCATTATTTTTCGAACGCCAATAAACATACAAAAATCCCCGTATCCACACGTATCTTTTATCATTTCCACTGTTACGCGATCCGTGAGCAAATCCCCGTATCCGGGGATCGCGCCGGGGATCCGGTAATCCCGGTTAATAACGCCTAGCGAGGTCCCGGTGCGGCCCGCGCCCCGCTCCTCAGTCCCGCGCCCCGTAATCGAGAATTAGTTGGGAGTTATAATTGCCCGGTTATTATCAACATTGATTACGTTAGGATATTGTTGGAGCCATTCGACGTTCTTTTATTTCTGTAATTGGACGTCTTCTCGTTGGATGTTAATGAACAGTGTTCTTAATGTTGGGGTAATGCTTTTTTCTTCGAGTGTTTTTAAGTTACGCATTCCGTCTTTGTAAAAGGATAGAGCTATCTTATAAATTCAAGGAAATGTGTGCTTCATTTCCTTAAGTTCATTGTTTGTTTTCCCTCAAGAAAACAACCAAAACAGGGGGATAAAAATAAGAAGAAAATCCCGGAAAATTCGCCGATAGTTCCCCGAGCGGTACCAGGGCCCCATACAGTCGTGGAGGATTGCGGGGCTAATGATTGTGCCGGCAGCGGGCTCCTACAAATCCCACCAATATGGAGTGCGGAAAATACCTGGAAAATGGGAATGTTATTTCCCTTCCCTCACGAGTTACATTAAGGGAGAATGTATGGTGTGTAACGACAAAGAAAATACTCCGCAGCCGTCAGTCCCCCGACACTAAGTTGTTACTTTTAATTCACATCAACGTTTTTATCACCACAGAGTCTTTTGATCTCTGTCCATCTGTTCAGATTTCGTCGTAAGGGCTGACCACACACGAACGTTTACGATTCGTAACAGTTTTACAGCCCGACAAACAAACAATCGGTTCCGAGCAACGCTGTAACCTGCTAAACGCTAGTATCAAAGTCAAAGCCGAATTTCTCGATTCCTAGTAACATAGCCAGGGATTATGTAAATAGAATTAAATGATTGTTCTTTTCTGTTTAACGCTAGTCAGTCAAACGTCGTATCCGCGACATCTGAAAAATGTTTAAAGGAGTTTCTATAAATAAAGTAGGTGAAAGAGGGGAATGCGTTTAAAATCTTTGCCAATTACATTTTCCCTCGTGGTAATAAAGGTAGTTGTGATTTACATTAAAAGTGTCGTAATGAAGAGAATGCCGCCATTGCGGGCTCGGTGGAACATGAAATTTTCTATTGGTCCGGACAAAAGGGCACGAATTAACGTGGTATTGTTCGCGTGGCGGCCGCTGTGAGGCCACGATTAGTTCATTATTATTTAATTTTATGTGAAACACTGGTTGCCTTTGCTCTCCTGGTACTCTTGACAGGAACGGATTGGTTTACAGGTGTACAACATTCATCTGTGGAGTCTAGATTATTCAAAGAGAGTTCATCTTCTTCTAAGGGCAACAGGATCTGCATAACTTTAACACAATATTTTTTTTATTACATCTATTCAAAAAGAGCTAGTGTTTTCTTCGTAAACATGGACTAAAATAGCTCTCAAATCCCTAGGGACTAAAAGTGATTTGAGTTTGGAATGTGGATATTGTTAGCAAAGTTTCAATCATCAAAGAGGTCAACCACGAACATTGTATGAACAAATAACAGGCTGTATGATAAAGTAAAAGACGCGCGAGCCAAATTTAGAAAAAAAAGATTGTTATAAAAAAAACGCGCAAAATGCATTCTGCCTTCGTTCGTAATTGTTTACTTTAATTAGGAGTTTTCTTAGTTTTATAAAAAACTAGCTGACCCGGCCAACTTCATATCTCCTCTAAATCAATAAGAACGAATGCATGAGAAAATGAATTATCTTCATATTTTTTTTTCCCGTTATTTTCTTTTGTTTAGTTATTCTGCTATTCGGGTTGGAAGTAAATCCAAAAAATCAAAGATGGTCTAACTAACCCGACTTTGTTTTGTGTATTTAAATAGATATAGATAGAAGATATAAAATATATAAATTATATATAGATGATATAGATAGAAGATATAATAGATATGAATAGAAATTATATGAGTATGTCTTCCTCAAGCAATGGTATGTAAATAAATAAATGTACTATTCTTATTCATAAGTTGCTCTTACTTATTTTTTCATAGAGGGTGATAAAAAGCATAGTGACGTAAGTATTTTGAATCCCTCGCTGCGCACAGGATTCTACTTTAAAACCCCTCGCTGCGCTCAGGATTCTACTCTAGAATCCTTTGCTCCGCTCTGGATTCAAAGAAACACTCGCCTTCAAAATGGTTGTTTGCTCCCTTGGAAAACAAGCTATTTTAACCCAACTTAAGTTAAAAATTCTAGTTTTTAATGCAAGTAACAGAAGACCATACTAGAGCAGAAGCAAAATCGGATTCCAAGAGACGAGAAAAACCAAATTAATAATACCTTTCTCTTAAATCTGCAGCGATAACCTCATCAGACTAACCAATATGAAATAGATATCCAGCAACAACCATGTTGCTGTCAAAATCGTTCACGTTTCAAAACCAAAGAAATACTATTTGAGCGCATTGAATTCTTTTCCTACAAAAACTAAAGATCAAACATTTTTCCTGAATTTCATTGTTACAGAAGCAAGTACCAGGGCGGAAGCATCTAACGGAGTTGTATTTGTTGTTACAGCTATATCAAAGGACGAGCAGCGCACCGTTCCCACTTTTCCGAGAATCAGTTCCGTTACCAACCTGCTTTGTTACAAGCGATACATTAGCCCTTTCTATTTATATTTTCCTAGTGTATTGTTGGGAAATCATCCAATATTTTTTACTGGGTAAATTGGAAAAATCGTCTCGGATTCCCAGAAGTTGGGCTTTGAAAAAGAATCTCTGAGGATTCTGGTGGATTCAAAATACAACAGATTTTTCTCACTAGCAACATTTTTGATACTAATGAAGTTAATAAAGACGCTGTAATAATAGAATTGCTAAAAGAATTTCTAAGAAGCCATCCGAGACAAAAACAAATATATGTAGCAGTCACGATGGTGGACCCCGATGACGACTAATAGAGAAAAAGACATTTAAAGAAAATAAAGAAAAAGGAAAGAAAATACGTTTTTTTTTGCGGCAAACATGATGCAGAGACAAAACACAAAAAATAACAAGTTAGGGGAAAATATGCGTCACATCCACGCAAAACGGGCATCGCTCAGCATAATGCTACGACCCTATGCGAGACAGAGCAGCACTGGTTACATGTTGCGCTGACCCCAAATAAATCGGGGTAAGGCCAGTAGAATGATGATGCTGATAATGATAGTGGACCCCGAAAAAGCCAGACTGAAGATCATTCATAGCCAAAAGACCTTGTCTTAGTTGTTTACAAAACTGATCACCCACTTACTAAATCTTTTATAATAGTACAATAAAATAACGTTGATCCAGCCGTTGCTTAATTACCTCTAAGGAATACTATTGTTTGTCCAGCATTATCACAAGATAATCAGGGAGGCGAGCCTTGTAAAGATAAGGCAGGCTTCAAGTCGACTACTTGTTTTGGTTTCGTAAATGTTTAAAGAATTTAGATAACTCTGCCCTGAGGATTGCGGCCGGTTGTTATCTGAATATCTTCATTTTAATAGGCGCGTATGTTTGCTTACTCGTTTACTTAAACCGCCTTGTGGTCGTACTGTAAAATGTCCATTTTGAGGTACTTCTGATGGTGGACAAAGTTTCCAGTCACAGCTTCAGATTTAGAATCATCATCTCCTGCCCATATACCAATTTATTTGCGGTCGGCGCAACATGTCTTTTTCTTCCGTACTTCTCTATTAGTCGTCATCTCGGTAGTCACCTCCTTTCTAACCATATCATCATTCACACAGTCCATCCATCGTTTCTTTGGTCTTCCCCTACTCTTATAGCCATCGACATTCACTCCAACCATATTTAGATCCGTCTATGACGTAATTAATGAGTTCAGATGCTTTTCTACTGGCTCCCATTACGTAAGTCACCGAATATATGCGCCAGTTTATCACCAAAACAGATTGGCATCTATTTTCGATCACAGGAGCGGCAGAACGCCATCAAACGGGCGACCTGTCCTCACAATTACCAGGCAACCATGGCTGACGAAGATCCCATTTGTTGCTCTTTGATCTGCTGTCCAATTAATATATCTGCTGCGCTCTCATTACGCCCTGGTATTTCTGTTTCGTGTCGCGCTGGTGAAGCACTTCGGTTAACCGACTGTTTGTTATGTGGGGTACGTGTTTGGTTATTTCTGTGTTAAGTTTTAAGTGTGAAATGACAAATTGTTTCAGGTTTCACGATCCAGAGGTAGGTATTAAATCGAAATCTCATGACTCTGAAACTTGGCTACAGCAGTTTTCAGGTCCTGATTTTGCATCATAGATGTTTGTTTAAGAACTCCCTCCCTCCTCAACTTTAGCTGGATCAAGAACATTGCGCTCTTGAGTTGAATTTTCAGTTTGCAAAACATCCATTCCATATCGAGAAGACCTACGCAGTACAGTCAACATAACCGACTAGGAGGTTATTTCTGCCACCAAAACAAATCCCAATATTGCGAGCAATGGCCGTAGTTTCGCGTGCATCACTATAATTGCTTTTAACACCACCCTGCGCCGCCCCTGCTTCACCAAAATAACTAATTAATCAGTATTACGTAACTTTCCTTCTAGGGTGGCCATCCCCGAAAATATTTGAAATGTTACTGGAACATTGTCAAAAGTGGCTCAGGCGTTCCACGCGCAAAATCTACATTCCATTTTCAATTTCAAATAAAACAAGTTATTTGATTACAAGCACTCGAAATGCAGCCAATTCATACGAGATGCTCGTTGTATGAATAATTTGATTTGCACTTTAATATTATAACTTTACTGTCTGTCTACTCTTTAAGATAATCGCGAAGATAACACTGACTTATGGTATAAATAACAGAAGTACCAGGAGTCCATATCTAGCGAGTAGGTGCACTGTTAATAAAGACGCTAAGCATCGCATGTCCGCGCGGCTAAAACGCTGGGCGTCACCACCACGCCCCGCAGGCTTTTAGACCGCGCCAGCTCGAGACTTTACTGCTTTCGCGTTTTACGACCCGTCTCCGCATTTTGTTGCCACCAAAATTAGTTTCCACCGGCCATATTGCTAAATAGTGTGTTAAAAACCATACAATTTTATCCCTCCCGAAAACACGTACCTAATCCGCAAAGATAAATTGCCGCACCAGTGGAGTTAATAGAAGAATAATGAAACAATTATCTGTATTGACGGGGTTTGCGTGTCCGTACGTAGGTGCGAGAGGATCCCACGACACCCCACGCGCGTTGCCAGGGGTGCATAAGAAAAAAAAATACCCCATACGAAAATAATTTTGATAGACACTTCGCGTGCGACCAGCAATTATGTTATGCGCGCCTGGTCGACGGTAATTCGAATTTAGCACATTATCGGAGCGTTACCGATTATTTTCGAATAATAAATACCGAATCGATGCGTTCGCACCTTTTTTTTCTGTTATTTCAATGTCATTATAAAATAGTTTACGTCGAACATATGTCGCTCGCAATTAGTGATGGGGGAAGTTCGAAATTCGGTATTCGGTTTACGAATTTCAAAATTTCGGATTAGATAGTCCGATGGAAAGATCCACTGCTATTATCAGGTAGCACTGTGTAAATGTTGTCTATAGCCGTGCGCAGACGTCTCTGATCTCAGAAGCAACATCCGGCGTTATCTAATCTACGGTCAGTGTTTGTGAAGGCACAGATGATATTCACCGAGATACGCCGCGGTTTATGTATCGAATGTGTCCTCGTTGTACGTCACACCGCACCGTCTTTTTGGTACACATTTCACAATGAGATAACGTGGCCGAGGCGCCACACATGTCACCATGGCTTATGGTGTTTTTGTAATAAGAAAAAAAAAACATTGTATAATGTATGTAATAGATAAACCCGTGACGCCCACGGAACATTTCCGATTCGTAACGACGTAAACTCGCATTATTGACAGTGTCGAGTATTGTTACAACAGATTACTGCAGTTACGTATTTGTCGAGCCCATTGAGTTTTTAAGTGGTTTTAAACAAACACCATTGAGTCGAGAACAGGGACCTCTTGTGCTGCCAAGCTGGCTCGGTAAATAACACTCGAGTTTGATATTTATTTAGAAAAATCTAATCTTGACGTGGAGTGTTTTATCTCCGTATCCGGTAAGTTCTCGAAAGGTCCCAAAGTACTAAACACTCGAATGTTTATAAAAATTAAACATTCATGTGACAAACACAGTCTGTTAGTCTTTCTCACGGACCTATTCATACTGGAGCATTAGAAACAGCTCCGTGAATAACTTTTGAAAACGTATTAATGTCAACTAACAAGATATTCGTTGGTTTCTCAACTAACAGAAGATATAATTTAGAAAATGTATCTTTACAAAAATTCAGACGTCAAAGCATTTTTACGTTGATCTGAGACAGCAGAAATAATGAACTACAAATGTCTATCCGTGTCTGTTCTATTACGGAACATAATAAGCATCTCTCAGTCAAAAAGGCTGCGTGGAAACAGCAACAACATTAATTAAAACAAGTGACAGTTTCACACGACATTCATTAGGTATATCACGTCATTACTCATCCGTTTCTATTTCCGATACTTAAGAGTTTTTCGGCGCGGAGACGATGCCAAAACTCGTGTCCCACGTTCAACTTGACTGTTAATTAATTTTAACTGACGCACACAGCGAAAGTTGGAATAGAATCCTCATACATAATAAGATGTATGAATGGACTGTACCAACTTAAATGAGGTGCGTCTACGTTCTAACAAATATTGTCATTTATCAAAGCCGAAATTTTCGGAGCCAAAAGTTGGCACTCACATCTGGTATCGGTACACAATATCGGTGTCGCATCACTAGTCAGTTACAAAAGTGAGAATGCACGAAATCCAGACTGGCATCGTTAGCGACGCGACACAAATTAAATTTACAATCGTATGTATCATAAATAAAACATAAAACACGCGCTATAAGATACAATTTGCTAAACTGTCGTCTATATTAGTATTCGACGGTCACGTCAAAATATTCAAATTGAATTGTGTCTCGTCATCGGAATACGAATGAATCGAGTCGGATTGTGACGTGGTTGCACCGAGTTAGCCGCTCTAGTGTTGTATCGATTTTGGAATCGATTATTCGCTATTGTTTGTGACGCTTTGGGATTATGTTTTGTTTTTTCAAGCGTAGTTGCGTATTGTGAATTATGATGTGAATATTAATCGACTCGGATGTTTTTTTAATGACATTGTAGATTGCGAGCTGTTTGTTAATTCGTACTGTGTGTTTGCATGTTAAACGTTCCGTAATTAGTTTTTCTGTTATGCACAAGTTTACCGACCAGTTACCTCGTTTTTAACAACTTGAAATCGTTTTTCCTGTTTTAAAAGAGTACTCGACATGCAAAATTCGAAACTTTATTCGGGGTGAAAATTTGCTCGAAAAGTATCAAGATTATCATGTTTTGTATTAAAAAAATGTAAGAGAATAAGGTATAAAAATCTTGAAGTGCCATAAAGCTGTCTGCAAGAAGATTCGTATGGGGTACTTTTGCATAATCGCGTTGTACCCCGGGGGCAGACTGGGGCCCGCAAAAATCGGCTAACAAAGTAACACTCTGCTCAAGTGTCACCAAGTGGCGGTCTCCAATTCGATTACCGAGTAGTGCCGGGGGGACTCGAGTCTAAATAACTTAACTCGGTTTGCTCGAGTGCTCGATTATTCGATTTAGCCGCGATTACAATGCGTAAGTGTCGTTGAGAGTTTAGAAATGCGGTTTTACAGTTTTTTGTGGATACTTTTTTATAGTATTCGGGGTTTTTGGGTGAGTGACACGAGCGTGTGAAGGACAAAGTTTTTTATTTGTAGCCATTTATATTTCCAGGTGTAACGCAGTGATTATATTTGTATCGTTGATAAAGATTTGTATTCATGTTGTTTAGCATTTTATTGCTTTTTATGCGGCTGGATTCGCAACAGATATTTGGAAGAGTAAAATAGGATTTTACATTGATTTTGGAGGTAATATGGAAATCTGTAAGGAAGAGACAACTGGGCAAAGATACAATATAGCGAAATTCATTATGTTGTTGTTATATAATGCTAACCGAAATTCATTATGTTGTTGTTAATAATGCTAACCGAAACTGTTAAATTTCCCCAATCAACCCTGAACCTCATGTTTTAGCGATAAAGTTGAAAATCTATTAGAGAAATTTGACACATTATAGTAGCTTGATGTGCTGGCGTCTGTAATTAACTAAAAGTTAGTCTAAAATTTAACTAATAAAAAAAACAAAGAAGTATTTGACTACTGAGATTTTGTACAAGAATTGGATCTAAAATCCAACAAATATTAACATTCGAGGAGATAATAACAATCAAAATAACATTTTTAATAAAATATCAGGACATATTCCAATCAACCTTACACAGAAACCCGAACCCCACAGCAGTTCTTATCAAAATTGAACTAGAAGCAACAACAACCAACTGTTTACATTCACCCCCTGGATAATTACCGTCTGTCTGGCAAGACGGTGCCACACCATCGAAATAACATAAC
The DNA here is from genome assembly GCA_916614155.1 of Mesoligia furuncula. Lineage (NCBI taxonomy): Eukaryota > Metazoa > Arthropoda > Insecta > Lepidoptera > Noctuidae > Mesoligia > Mesoligia furuncula. The sequence goes on along the minus strand of OU744797.1, from coordinate 29,916,180 downwards.
ATAGTACATGACATGCTTAGGGGTGCCTTGGAAGGTAGAAATTTATCTTTTGGGAAAGAAAAACATCACGCCTTATGTCCCCAAAAGGGTAAGGCTGTATCTCGTAATACACCCACATTTTCGCCAGTTATGTTTTTAAATCCCATGTAACAGGGGGGTTTGGGGTTGGGCAGGTTGATAGCAATAGCGAGCCTATTGCTATCAACCTGGCTCAAATCCAAACTCCGAGCTATGGAAAAACCCTGTAACACTTTGGCCGACCTGGGAATCGAACCCATGAACCATGCTTAGAAGCAGCATTTGAGACCACTAGACCAATGAGGCAGTCTGGAAAGAAAAAAGACTAAAGAAAGATATAAGTATTTTTGTCGTAGTAGTCTATGTATACAAGAGTATGGCCTGTAAAGTGACATTATTATACCTTAGCAGATAGAAAAGGGAACTTATGGAAAAGTAAAAGAATATTAGAAAAATAATAATAACAATAGTGAAGAAGCAGTTCTGATCCTCAAATACATTGATGAAATGGTTGTTGAAGAAAGGCTCAGTTGAAGAAAATGAAAAAAAAAACCTTTGAAGGTAGACTAGATAAGTGTTAGAAAAGCAAAATAAATAATGATAAATTGATAGCGGACTTAAAGAATAATTTCTTATCTCCAGAAACATTACTAAAAATGTAGATTGAAGAAATTGAGAGATCTGAGACTTCCAAGACGTATAAGTATTTCCAAAATTCAAGCATTCCAATCTAAAAGACCAAAACATGGCTATAACTTAAACAAAATAAACAAAACCATCTACATACTAACCCATTTCCCCATGCAAAATCTGTCCAATATATCCCTCCGCAATTTGCTCTGAAAATCTACCAGCCCTAAAGTCCCCCATCTGATACGGCGTATACGGAACCTTAAGAGCCCATGATGCCATACCCCGTCAGACGTCGAGACGCCGATGTATAAAATCTGTATGAGAGAGCGTTAAATAAAGCCCAAATGGCTAATAAAACACTCGCTTCCTTTACGGGCCCTCATCTTTGTTTAGGACCAACTAGCGGGCTATCTCGATTAAGGGCTATCTTTGTATTTTTGTTGCGTATTGTATGCGCCGGAGTATTCGCAATGTCGTAAAGTTTTGACTTTAAGATTTTGATAGGGTTATTTAAAGGTGTTGGTGCTGTGTGTGGGAAATAAGGTTTAAGTGATGTGTCATTTGAAATTTCAGAGAATTCATGATTCAGATTTGATTATTTGAAGTTTGTGTGAGTATCGACTGTATCCAACCTTAAAGTAGTAAAGAAAACAAAGAGAGATACAGCCTCTTTCTTTTGTTTTATATACAAATAATTAAACTGCTCTACTTTATGATTGTTCACCTAGTAGGTAATAATAAGAAAATGCTGTATTTACCTCAGCATAATTGTTTGTTTTATTTAGTTGTTTATTATCTATTGCTTCCTGGCTTAGGTCCTCAACATCAAGCTATAGATAAAATTGTTAAACTTTAATTGGTGGATTGAATACGAGGCTTTTGGCTACTTTGTATGCGTGCATTTTAGTTTGTGCAGAATGAACAATTTTTCTTTCTTAGTATATCTTCTAGTGTATACGTTGGTAAATTTAAATAAATTAATAAAACTATTCGTAGTCTGGTGGGAGTTTGTTGCGCCATATCTTCGTTCCAGCTAAAGCACTAGGAAGTAGTGTAGGGTGGGCGTTTTGGAGGACTGTTTTAAAGTAATTTTGTGGTACAAAAATTAACTTTTTTTTGCTGTGGCTTTTTTTAATTTTCGTGCAATGAAAATATTGGTTTGTAATTATTACTTAATAAACTAGACAGTAAAGATACATAACAAAGCAATAGATAATGACTCAGGTGAAGAAAATCGGCCATTTTCTATGATTACTGGTGCTTTATGTAGCATGGCGTGATGCAATTATGCACGTATTTCTGAACATGAAACGTGCAGCCCATTAAAGAGAACGAGTTTTACCAATTATGCTATCGAAATAATAGATTAATAATTTCCCTAATAAAACATTAAAATTCATTGTCCAAGACAAATTAGAGTGAAGCCACAAAAGGGAAAACTTCTTGACAATAGACCAACAAGAGATCTCTTGTCTTTATTTAATCATCGTACAATTGAATCGTCCCGTTCTATGGCTTGACAAATTCGCACGCCCCCGACATTGCCTTAAACGCGCACTTAACTCGTACCCTTTCCGTCTTTCACCCTCGGACGCCTCCATTCTTTTTATATCGCAACTTTATTAACGCATAAAGGTCTGCTGATGGGCCCTTTAAGAATTAGGATGCGTCCCGTGGCCGGGCGTTAGGCTCACTCGAGCCGAACAAATGGAGTGTCGGAACTTAGCCCGACTGCGAATACGTCCGCGCGGGATTGCACTGTCCCATCCCTATTCGCAATTAAACCGGCCGTTATCACGCTGTTCCAAATTTGAATTTGCGTGTACTGATTTCGGTGGTTTCGTTATAATCGGGCCTTCGCTGCGAATTTAGATTAAAAAGTTTTTAGTTACTCGATGCCGCACGCGACGATATTCAAAGTTTTTAGTCTGTGCAAAAGTTACAGGGACGTCAAACAAGATTTTTTTTTCTATTACGAATGTAATACACCAAATAATAGGGGGAAAACGTATCTCAATGCGAGTATCGACGTTGTGAAAGCAATCGGATTTACATGTCTACCGACGCCATACTAAAACGAAATCATGAATGAAGCGCAGTATAGGAAACCCAAAACATTATCCTTATGCTCCCATTTTACGACCTTTACCCCCATCGAGTCGAAAGGGTCACATCGGTACGACACGCTGTAAAACCATTCCCGTCTCGCTCCTGCACGTTCCTTACTCGTAAACCCGAAAGAGATAATCACGAAGATGAGTCGAAAATTATTTTTTTTATTATCACCATCGGCGGTGCTCTTTTATTTCCTTTTTACGGTCCGAGTACCTCATAAAAAGACAATAAACTTACTATTTACAGACCATCAGGAAATTGTTAGCCGAAGAGGTCTCTTTACGACACATGTTAGCCTGGTGCGGCCCAGTCCAAGTGATGCACTCTTTACGATTGGCGCGCACTAAAATGTTACGCGAATGATACATTTTTATCTCCCTTAAGAGGTATATCACGCCATCAAAATAAACCGCAAAATGTTTACTGTTCCATGAATATCCAAGCGGTGCTGTTACTATTAAAGAAATGTCCTCAAACCTCTATTACGGATGGTCTTTGTCTGTATGTCGTTTTTACTCGCTAACCAGGAGCGAATTACCAGGAGTAAATATCTCCACACATTACCAGAACATCATAAAATCATAGACGTGTTAAAACCATAAAGTAAAGGAGCTGTCGGAAGCCCGCGCTCTTCAGCTTTATTATTGGGGAATTTCGTCAAGAGTTTTAATAATAGTTATTAAAACGGCTGCCCGTGTTACCTAATACATCAGTTAAGTGCTCTTTTTTATGATTTAACACTGATTCTCCCCGATATTACGGGCTATAAATTATAGCCGGGATTACCGGCTAAATTGTTTTATGATATGTTTTCATTGTTTACGACTGTAATGTTTTTTGTAATGCTTCATCGGTGACGTCACTGGGAGAAGTATGTCGAATAATCTTCATTACCGTGTCATATTGAATTAGCTAGCAAAACTCCGCTAGATATACATATACAATGACATGAATATTTACTTTGTAAAGTATTTTTTTTTTATTTAATTATTTTGAATGTGAGGACTATGTGGGTCACTTATTTTTCTGTTTTCCTTCTTAGTTAGTTTTTTTTAATCATGATCTGGCAGTTTGAGTACCAAATTTACGCGGCCTACCCAAATGTCCCTTCTTTGGTATTGTTCGTCGAATCGTTGAGCTCCTCAAGTTCTGAGTTGAGCTGCACGATTTTTGACAAATGCGTGCACTGATTGGACAGGGCCGCTCAATCTGTGTGGTTCTTTTCTCAAAAGACCATATCAGACACCAACCTACATGGTCTTCACACGATCTGACCAAGATTTTGCCTGGACTTTAAAAGAGACTAGGACCTCTGAGTTTGTTTCGGCCTTTCTTCTCAGAATAGTCAGATAGGGAACGCCGACCTCATCTAGTTTAAAAAAATATAATTGACGTGTAAAAGTGTTTGTACAAACCTACTTTCAGAAAATAAATCATTTATCATTATCATGATGGGTATCTACCTATATCTAAACATTGATAAAACAAAAAGAAATTAAATTGAAGTTTTTTTTTGGTCATCAAACACTGCTCGAGTATTTACTTAAAATATCAGTTTAAAAAATCGTTTTTTTTTTGTGTAAATTTCACATTGGTATCAATTATACTTCAAGTAACAACCAGCCCCCCCTAAGAAAAAAACTTCAAATCTTTTCAGTCTAATTTTATCGTGTTTCCTATCACGCCTGCAGTTTCGCTAGCTATTTTAATTTGACCTTGTACATCCATACTAATATTTGACAGTCGTTACTACACTACAGACTGGTTGTCAGACTTTCGGGCTTCTGACTACCCAGTCAGAAGCCCGAAAGTCTGACAACCAGTCTTACCAAGGGGTATCGTATTTTCCAGTAACTGGGTTGTGGAGGTCAGATAGGCAGTCGCTTTATGTAAAATACTGGTGTTCAGGTGCATCAACCAGACTGGAAGCTGACCCCAACATAGTTGGGAAAAGGCTAGGCAGATGAGATGATATCCATACTAATATTATAAATTCGAAAGTAAGTCGTCTGTCTGTCTGTCTGTATGTTACCTTTTCACGCCTAAACCACTGAACGGATTTCGATAAAATTTGGCAGAGAGATAGACTGCACCCCGGGGAAGGACATAGGATAGTTTTTATCCCTATATTCCTACGGGATAGACACTTATGCGAGTAAAACTGCGGGGCGCTTCTAGTAAAGGATACAAAGGAGCAACTTGGCTGCAGTTATGTACTCATTCGTGTTAGTTTGCAATAATGGCAACGTTTACATTGGGTTTGTAATATCTACGAGGCGGTACAGGGGCGAGGGCGCGGGGCTCCACGATTCCAATATTGTGAATTCCGACGATGTTCTCGTCGTGCGCGTAATGAATTTCGGGATTGTCTTGCGGTTTTTCGGCCTCAACCCCTCGGCCCCTCGGCCCGTCGTCTATTTACTTTGACTCTGTTGGATGAGCTACATTATGTAAAAGACGGCTCGCATCGAACTTTTAATAACGATCGACAAATCCTTTGGTTGGTTTTTTCGTGAGCGGCACACATCGCCCGGAGGTACGCGTCGCCGCATGGTACCGTAGCTATACCAAAATATAATACTTATATGATAATCAGGGGTGGTATTATTTAGGTCCGGCCATTCGTATGATAAAATTGAACCAGTGATATTTGCCCGCAAACAATTCCTATGGAGATTTCGGTCTTGTTTCTGGGGTTAAATCTGTGCACGGGGGATGATATATACGGTTGGGCCGCGGCCCCTGGATTTTCCTTTTGCGAAAAAATATCGCACAAACGGAAAGAAATACGCGTCAGTATCATAATACGGTCAAATACTGTCGTTCGTATGCGGATATCCGGGAGGAAACCGCATATTATACTTTTTTTTTGTGTGAGCATTTCTTAGTAGGTACAAACGTATAATTTGGTAGAATTTACGTTGATCGTAACGTCCCTTTATTTGACAAAAAAGTCTATGCCGAAGACGTGATTATATCATAAATATGGTTGATATGACTACCACAGTCACTTGATGTGGTTGTACTGGGCCTAAATGTGGTAATGAACGTATAGTTTTTCCTGTCTATGACAGATATTGACGAAAAATCTCAATTATGGAACAGTTGCCGGAAATTTTCATAATATCATTTACACAAAGTAAAGCGCCTGTCTGGGTTCGAACCCACTCAACCACAACTCGCAAGTCGCGGCCTATACGACTGGGCCACCGCTGCTCTCCAAAACGGTGAATGAAAACATCGTGAGGAAACCGGCATGTCCTAGAACCAAAAAATTTTAGACATATGACATCTACCATCCCGCACTGGGCCAGCGTGGCAGAATACTAAAGACTATTATTAGAATACGGTCCACTCTCTCTCACAGAGAAGAGGCCTATATCCCAGCAGTTAACATTATAGGCTGATTACCTATGTAGCCATCATATTTTATTTGCAAGTCGTTTCTCTAAATTTTATACTCTATGTCTTAACCTAAAAATACATGAACGATACACTTCTGCTTATTTTAATCGTTTTGTGGGTCTCAAAGGCGTTAAGACGAGCCGATCTTAATTACCAGGCCAGCATAGACGGACGGATATTAAAAATTGTCAGCATTAAAGATGAAATTCAAAAATAGAAGTTATTTTTTTAACGTTCGCCGCTCGGTAGTTCGGTTTACGGGCTGCGGTCGCGCCCGAGGCGCGGACCGTTCTAATTAAAATCGCTACGTTTTCTGTGGTATTCATTTTCATCCTCTAAAGCTCTTTTTGTTGCTCCCACCCTGGTTAGGTTACGTTATTGTTGTGGGTTGTAACTAATTTACATGTTAATGAGATGTTTGTTGTGTTTATGCCGATAGTTGGCTTAATAATTTTATACGCTCTCGCATTATTAGTTTCCTGAATGGGTCTGTTAGCTGTTTCTCTTTTTTGCGCAACAGAATCAACGTTTTTATTAAAATTGTTAATGCTTTTGTTTCAATAAAACAGTTGTTTAGAAGAAATACTGCAACTAAACTCGGTTCACCTGACTAGAATGGGACTCAAACAGCCGGCGCTCATAACCTCAAGGAGTTACTATTATTTTTTCGAGTTATTTGTTTTAACATTCCTAATGTTCATTAGCATTTATTACAATGCTAACCGGGGTAGCATGAGCGCGCACGGCCGGCCGAGGCAGAGCCTTTGTTTCGTCCATTACGTATGCAAATGATGTTCAAGTACCACCTGTACGCTTATGTTAGCCTGGTAAACAATCGCTAGGTGGAAATGGGAAGACATTTTTTTTGTCTCCGGGCTACCGGAGTTACCTTTGTGGACATCCATTGTTGGTGTTGTTAAAGGAATTTTGAAGATCTGGAAGAAAATGCGACGTAATTTGTAAGAGCTACTGAGATAATGTTACCGCTACCTGTCGTTAGCGACTGTCGAACTTTAAATGAGGCTGATATAGAATTACAGACTGAGAGGAAAACTTACTTTGCAGTATCGAAAGAGATTGAAAAGAAAAGAAAACGGTACCTGTAATGTCAGCCTAACATTAAAAACAAAACACAATCGTCAGAATAACGAAATCAAACGTCTTCAAGTTTCTTTTCCTCTGATCCAGAGAGTGAAATTTTCTGTCAGATTTTTCATATGTACGTACACAATATATGAAAAATCTGACAGAAAATGTCTCGTCTCAAGTACAGTATACATGTCATACTGTTTTTCAGAGGCATAAATCCAGAACGCCCATTCCCATTTTTCGCCAAAGCTCTAGAAAGTGGTGAAGGGCGGGCGTTTTGGGGGACTGTCTTTTGTAATTTTGACGTTCGAAAAGTGCTGACTCTCAGCCTAGTTTGAATAAATGACTTTTGATTTTGACAAACGTTCAAAATCTAGTTAAAATCTCATCTGAGCGAGAGTCAATGTCAATAATGTTGGTACCTATTCTAATTTGAGGTTATTTTTGACATATAGTGACTGACATTACAACGCAAACGTTCTTAAAAATACGGGAGATGCCCCTTTGAAAAAAATTGCTACTGTTGCCATAGAAACCTCACAAGTTATCAATCTTCGGACATGCTTAGTTCGTACCTAGATCTAACAACAGACTGCAACAACATCAGCCTCTAATGTTCCCACTGCTGGGACTCAGGCCTCCTTACTGTGAGAGGGAGTGGGCTATAAACTACCATGCGTGCCCAGTGCGGGTTAGTAGATGTCACATGTCTTCGAATTTTTGGTTCTAGAACATGCCGGTTTCCTCTCGATGTTTTCCTTCACCGTTTTGAGAGCAGTGGTGATGAAATTATTCACACAAAGTAAAGCGCTTGCTTGGGTCGACTCCATGACCGTAAGTCGGAGCCGCTACCTCTGCTCAACTGCAACAGGTTAAAGTGAAATTCAAACCTAAACCTAGGCAAGGTTGTGAAGTTATTACCTTCCACTCTTCAATCAAATTACTTTACTAATCACCTAAGTAGTAACGGTTATGTTTCCAGCTCATAAACTCTGGGCGATCGAAACTCCGTTTTAACAAAAAGCAGTCATTCTTGTCAAATGGACTGATAGCACGCCAATACTTTCTCGGTCTTGTATTGTATGGCTTTATGCGTTCCTGGTACTCTAAAACAAAACGTCACGCCTGTTTTTCCGAGAAGGGGTATGTTTTTGTCCCATGCAATACACTAGGAGTCGAAGGGCTTGTGGCTAAATGATAACAGCCACACAGGTCGCTCTTTAAGGTTAAGCAACGCTTGCCGCGGTCGGTTACTGGATGGGTGGGTGACCATCCCTAACACGTATCGAGATCCCTCCGTGCCTAGGAAATTTGGTCTCCCGGCGGTCCTTTGTAGAACTTTGACAGTCGTTACGGCTAGTCAGAAGCCCGAAAGTCTGACAACCAATAACTGGGTTATGGAGGTTAGATAGGCAGGCTCCATGTAAAATACTGGTATTCAATTGTATCCGGTTAAACTGGAATTCGACCCCTACATAGTGGAGATGAAATCTATATCACTATATCGCTTCGGTTACCGCACCGACACAGCACAATTCTATCTCCATCTTAATCCAAATTGAAAACCAAAGATTCCAAAACAATGTTCAACACAAGCGACAACACAGTACCCCATCGCTTATCGCCTGTAAGCGAAGCACATTTTCCCTTGAAACTGTTTTACGCATCATTGCTAAGTAATGCCTACGTCCAAGTGAATTTTAAGCTCTGCAAGAAAAGCGGCTTACTTTAAAAGCAACCCGAAGTTATATGAAACTTTGCATTGCGCTGGAGTTTGGTTTTAAGATAATTAAATGTATTTTTGGAGTTGGTTAATACTAGGTTCTTCATCTTTTACCAACAATGTAAGGGTCGGCTTCCAGTCTAACCGGATGCAGCTAAATACCAGTATTTTACATGAAGCGACTACCTATCTGACCTCCACAACCCAGTTACTGGGTGATACCTCTTGGTAAGACTGGTTGTCAGACTTTCGACCTACTGACGCTAATGCCATGTTCTTATTTTACACATAAAGTTTCGTAGGTAGATTTTCTAATTTTTCGTGCAAACTATTGCCTAGACCTATGACTACCAGGGAAATATAGATTCCAGCAGCTGGGAGTTCCACTTCTGTACGCACGATCTCTGAGAACTTGTTGACAGGCCTACAATGTACTCCCCATACCTGTTAACACTGTAATTTAAAAACATTGTAAGAAATAATTATTTATAAAAGAGTAACCGTGGAGTTTCTTGCCGGCTCTTCTCCATAGGAAACGATCAATTAGAACCGTGCACCTAGCTTCTGACGTTTCATAAGTGCCAATTTAGGTTTACGTGAAATAAAATATTTTGAATTTTATGATTTTAATGCAAAACTTCTAAATATACAAAAGGAGTTTGAAATAATTGAATATTTATTATTCTCCTTAAAATCTGAAACTCTAAGATTTCATGTAAGTAAGTAAAACAAATACGAAATTATCTAGATATTATTAACATTTTATGACGCTATAACACAAAAAGAAAAGCGAAAGCTCTATTTAATTATTTAGTCATATTTAACGTGCATGATAATTAAGAAATTAACCCTACAAAATATAAAAGATCTCAAAGTCTGACAAGTACCTACAGTAAAGTTAGTTGTGTTGTTGTTGTTGTAAAGATAGAAGAGACAACACACACATGGAGATATGAATAGCATATATCATGCAACCTTTCCACCAACCTTTCTTACTTTTTTTGTGTTTACGTTCTTTTTTACGTCATGTTTACCGCAAATCAACGAATTTCTTTCGTTCTTCCCATGGGGGTAGGCAGAAACTACAGAACGCCTCTTGCTACGATAACTTTGCTTCATCTACGTTCATACATCTTAGGGGACATTCCCGTAATTTAAAAAAAAACCTCTAATTTCCCTAAATTTTTGACAAGTTTTTGACATTGGTTGTCGCTCAGATGACATTGCGACTAGATTTTGAAGGAGAATTGGCCTACAGGTAAGTAATTCCGTAACACACTATCAGTAGCAATTAATGGGTTTCATTTTGACAGGGCCTCAAGTCTGCTATTACAATAGTGTCAGAATGGTCTATCATTGATTTCATAATTGTTGATTTTGACAAGTTTGGTAATCTACTAATACATAATGGCGTCATTATGACTTTCCAATGGTCAACCACTGACACTCCATTGAAAGAAATGGCATAGAATGGCAATCTCGTACATGATGAAAAATGAATTATACTGACTTACGAGGCAATCAGCAAAAATTTTGACAGTTCCTTTGATCAGTAACCTACCATTAAAACGTCATTGTGCAGTCATTGCTTTTAATTCTTTACGAGTATCGTATAATTTCTGTGCCATTGACCGACCAATGATCAACCATTATGAATTTAGCAGATTAGAACTTTTAGCAAAATGACAATGGGATGGTGGTGGGATCGTGTTGGAATGACGAATTTATAAAAATAGAAGACTAGGGCCCCAGGTCAACAACATTCATTGCGTTATTTACGTTCTTAAGCAGACAAATTTGTCGAACATATGAAGCAACGGATTAGCAATATCATTCAAAAATGAACTTAGTTTGGCAATTGTTATAATCTATCATAATCACCATTCCTATCAATGCTACCGTCCTGTCATCACCAAAAGTGATAACATCAATCACCAAACACCATCTGTCATCACCAATTCACCCTGAACAGGATGATAACTATTCAAAAAGTACTAGGGCGGCACAACACAAGAGGAGACCACCAACGTTCGAATTTGGGAGGCGATTGAAACCAGCTAATGTCCCACAATGGTTGATTTGCAAGTTGACTGGTGACAGGTCATTGTATGCTGATCACAGCCCACGTGGCTGTGAGTTGGCCGTATAAGCAGGTTATGGCGTTTGAGGTTTGATTCGCGGGCTCTTATAGTTATTTGTCATCTGGGTCAGATTCAGAAGGTAGGCGATACTTCTTTATTTTGTTTAATATTGGTAAGTACCTAAATATATAGTGCACAGGCAACATTGGCTCTTTTACAAAACAATCTATTTCTATTTTCAGGCCTACCTAGAAATCCAATCCTACACATTTTTGTATCTGCCTTCTGAAACTCAAACACGAGGCATTAATTTCAATTAAACCACCTGTACCGGACTTTTGAGTTGCCAAGGAGTCAGTCAGTCAGAAAAACTAGCCCAAACTAGTTGCCCGTTCCAAAGCTTAATATGTTCCTATGGAGAAGAACGGGCCTGAAACTCCATTGACTCTTTTAAATCAAAAATATTGCTCGCCTTGGCTAAGACATTAAGTACTTCGTAAAATTACCTTTACATTATGTCCTATCCTAAATTTCCGCCATTTTGCCTAAAAACCAAAACAAAACTAAAATAATTTTCTAAATTGCCGAAATTAAACCGATCACCCGCAAAGGCATTCCGTATTCAAAAATATTATTCTTATTTTGAAAACATAAGTTGCGTTCTATATTTGAATTCGTCGCGGGAACACTCCCCCTCGCCGCGCGGTAAAAAAACGGTCAGTGCGAGTCGTTTTTACTGAAAATGGGTTCCGTGATCGTTTATTTATTCGGGTGTTTTTCTTTAAAACTGAAAGAATTTGTACTGACAAGATAACCAGTATTTTCCCCCTCCTTCGTCTTTATTCCCATCACCTTTATAATGCTTTTTGTTGGTTTTTATTTCTCGGTGATACTAAACATTCTTGTATTTCGGAAATATTACTTTCATTTAGACAATTTTACATTGCCTTTGTAACGGAATCCTAAACTCCGAATAAATATCGATCGGACACACACTCCTGCCGCGCGCCAAAACACCGCGTCGTGATAAATTACCTTCGGGAAATTAAAACTGTCTTTAAAACAATACCTGCTTTTTTCTTCGTTGCTTTCACCCCTCTTTCCTATCTCTACCCCACTCTAACACTTACATTTCTGCGTTTTGCGTCTCGTTCTAATTAGAAGAAAGAGGGTCGGAATTGACATTTCTTTTTGATAATTTTCCTTTTTATTCTCTAATGTCGATGGCGTTATTTTAATTGTTACGTCCATGTCACGCTGAATGCATCGTAATTAAAAATAATATTCAAGAGCTTCGTTAGGTGTTACTTTACTAGTTAATATCACAGTAATAATAATAGACTAGATGTGCATAAATAATTGTGCATTGTGAGGCACTTAACATGTGCTCCATTCTATGGCATTACACCTATCTTTATAGGTTTTAATGATAGCTCTCTTACAGCGAGCAATCTAGATTAAACATAACTACATATTTAATGTACTAGATATCATAAACATGGCCTTAATGAACAAAACATTTTTTACTATACAATTTACATAAAAGAAAAGAACAGAACATTTTCTATTCACAATCACTGAGGCGTCGTTATCAATATCTCACGGACGCGGCGCCAATAAACAATGAATGAATTATGGTAGAACGATTAAACACAAAAATAAAACTAAACATTCGCCGAAGATGCACAATCTCCTAATTAAGAACATCACAAATACATTAACTCAACCCAAAGCTCGTTTCAAATCTAATTTCTTTTTTGACAAAACAAAAAAAAAACTTAATTACTTTTTCTGGGCATCACAAAAAGCGGGAGATAAGAGCCCTATTTGAATCCTCGTTATCAACACCTCCCGGGCACTTTCACCCTTCAATCTCTACCTTTTTTTCTTTTCCACCCCCAGAGGAGTACCTATCGTAATTTAAAGATAACTAATGCTCCAAGTCATTAAGGGACCGTGCCGAAGAAAACGCAAGAAAAATATAAGGAAATGCAGCCAAATGCATTTTTAATATTTTACTTTTCCAAATGATAAGTTTATTTGAGTTTTAACCACTTTCGTGGGGAACTCTTTCATATCGTGAACAATTAAAGTCATCGTTCAACCGTGTTTAATATTTTAATGTCTACAAGTTACTGAGAAAAAGTTATTAAGATTCTTTAATGTTTATGTGATCAAACATAAGAAACATAATAAGAATTTTCTTTAATTTCGGTCCATTTACTATGCTTCAGCTAGTTTATTTCCTGCTACATTTTACGATGTCCCGCGCGTCATCAAAAGTAAAGACGTTAAAGTGTTCAAAATATATTTATTACAATTAAAAATTTTATGGGCCAATAAAAATTGTAAATGAAAAAATCTTATGGGCTTTGTTGAAATAGGTCTAATTGACCCCAAGATTTTTAAGCCCCGGGTTTAACGACCGAAAAAGTAAAAAAAAAAAATGAAATTAAAAACGCTCTGAGTCGCGACAAGGTGTTCTTGCTTTTTTTTACTTAAAAAATGTAATAATCCAACGGCAGTAAAATACTATCGGACGTTTACGACAAATTCACACAAGACCTACTTAATAAATCTGACAAAATCTTAAATTTATGCTCGCGAACGCAGGACACACGAGTAAAAAAAAGATTATTTTACGACGCCGTAAACCTGGTTAGAATGCGGCCCTGGACGCTGGATAATTCGGGAAAAATCCATTTTAATTAACATATTTTTATGATGATCGCGATGGAAATTATAAATAATGGTTTCATTAATATTTTTTCTAGTGATCACCGTTTAAGATGCTATTTCTCGTACGCATCCATAATTTTGTGATCTTTTGGAGCGTATAAAAGTTGTAAACTTAAATAAAATGATTTTCTAACGAGAAGAACGATATAAAGCCAAAAATTATATATTTTTTAATTAGCACATTTGAAGTGACGTCCTTTGCCTCATTTTAATAAAAGCAAAAAGTGTCGTCAGTATTTTTTTTTTTCATGTCCACGTTTAGAAAATATTGTGAGTACGTCCAAAGAATGTTAAAAAGTGTTCTTGATTAAATAAAATGTCGCTAGGCCTCCGAGGGGACCGGCAGACGGAGTGAACGTGATGAGAATTAAGTATCACTGACATTAAACCTAGAACAGTAAGTAATGGATCGGATTTAACGGATAAATTAAAATAATCGTTTCAAATAGGAGTTTTAACTTTCTCTGCTCTTGTATAGGACCTTTCGGTTCAATGGGAATGCATCTGAGGAATGTGTTTAATACTTTCTCACAAAGAAAACATTGAGATTCAAACTTTGTAAGTAATCTTCTTACATATGTATCTAATAGCCAAACTTACCGACATAAGTTTTCTCAAACAAAAACGCCTCGCTTACCTGTAAAAAAGGAAAAAACATTTAATAAGCAAAAACTACGAAACAAACTAACCAGGACAACATAGCATGCAAAAATGTGAGGGGAAAACCCAAAATTGCTCTAACCATATATCGTAACAAAACGGCGCACAAGAAAATTTCGTAAATATTTTTTCAAATAAATTACACGGGGGCTAATGAAAGGGCCGATGTTTGGCCGGACGGACGGACGGACACAATGGCCGGGGCAACTATTGCTCTATATATTTTGCTTAAAATGACCGCGAATTCCGCTAAATAAATATCAAGTTTTTTTGTATTTTCGTGGGTCAGCAAAACTATTGTCGGATCTCCGAGGTATGCGCCTTAAAAGCCGCCATATTTGTTATTCAGCTGCTTGTAATTTATCCGGTGTTTCTTTAGCAAGATATTTTCTTCCAGGATAATACTTATTTGTGGTAGTAACTAGGTATTTACTTCTTATTTATGAAGCTTTCGCTCCTGGAGTAACAAGCTGGGATAATTCCCGTATATTTTTCTTGTATCGTAAACAACATGGTCGGGAAATGAGAAAATTATTTTCTACTTTCAGAAAATGAAAATCAGATTACACCAATTAGAAGGACGTATTTTGAGTAAAGTATTCGTATTGGAGGAAAAGTTTCACTTACATACTTTTTGTGAACGATACAATACCTATAAGAGCCTATTTCTAATAAGAGGTTTGGCTACTCATGGGGAGGGCCGGAGGGCCGGCGAATCTCGTCGAATACCTCTCAAGTCTCAGCCCTCCCAGAGGGACCATGTACCAAATCATACACTATAATTTTGGAGGAAAATATCACGGTAAAGGTTCTTAAACTTCGTATGTATTTTACGTGCGGAACCCCAAAGTGGAGGCTCGATAACTAGAATAGTGATGTGTATGTTTTTTGAATTTAGATTTATGGTAGAAAGAGGCCTTATTTTATATTTTTGAAGTGAAAACTTCTGCAGGCGCGTTGGGAATTTTTTGAGATGGGAAAGTCCATTGAACCTGCGTCACTGTTTTGTTTTCGTGCTATTAATTTATTGACGTATGCTTTATAATTTTTGTTTGCATGGTATTGTTCATTTTTTTTTTGTTTTTTTTTTAATATATAAAAGCATATTTTCTAATTTATTTATTTATTTGCTCATTTTACAGAATAAGTCAGTATCGGTTTTTGTACATGAACCCTGTCAGGGCGCTGCAAAATAATGTTGGTTTGCTGCTGAGTTTGTGGTCATAATAACATAAATTGAGTAATTAACATAAATTGAGTCAACAAATTACAATTTAAAAACAAATAATCTCAGAAATAGTAGTCTAGATGTCTTTAAGATGTCCAATTAACAGTAATAAACAAAATACAATACAATAACACAAATAGACATATTAGACAGATAGTCATTTCAGATAGTCATATTTACGTCAGATGGTATTAGTTTAGTAGGTAGGTATTAAAAATTATAATAATAATAGGTAATAAGTAGTTACAATCAAGTCATGCCAATTAATCGTTAGTAATTGAATTGAATTATGTTATGTCATTTTACAATACAAAATAAAATAAAATTTGAATGTCACTGGGAAAAACACAATATTTATGTCTTTGTTTGAGACTTAATCGTTGAGCTCCTGAAGTTCTGAGTTGAGCTGTACGGTTACTGACAAATGCGTGCACTGACTGGACAGGTCCACTCAATCTGTGTGGTTCTTTCCTCAAAAGATCTTTTCAGACACTAATCTACATGGTCCTCAAAGATTATGTCCGGATTTTTATATACACATTGACATTGATGAATTTTATTTAGACAATGACATGAATATTTACTTTGTAAAGTATTTTTTTTTTTTCTCTTTTCATTTAATTATTGTGAATGTGAGGACTATGTGGGTCATTTTTTTTTTCTGTGTTCCTTCTTAGTTTTAATCATGATCTGGCAGTTTGAGTAATTTACGCGGCCTACCCAAATGTCCTTTCTTTGGTATTGTTCGTCGAATCGTTGAGCTCCTCATTTCTGAGTCGAGCTGCACGATTTTTGACAAATGCGTGCACTGATTGGACAGGTCCGCTCAATCTGTGTGGTTCTTTCCTCAAAAGACCATTTCAGACATCAATCTACATGGTCTTCACACGATCTGACCAAGATTTTGTCTGGACTTTAAAAGAGACTGTGACCTCTGAGTTTGTTTCGGCCTTTCTTCTCAGAGTAGTCAGATAGGAAACGCCGACCACATCTAGTTTTAAAAAATATGATGACGTGTAAAAGTGTTTGTAAAAACCTACTTACAGAAAATAAATCATTTATCATTTATCATTTATCATTTACCTTATTTAACAAAATAAAGAAAAGAATTATGAATTTAGTACCTACAAGCGACATACTTATATCTCTAGAGTTTTATCCGTCATGAATTGGTCTACTGTGTAATAGCATTATTCTATCGTGATCTTAGTTTGCTATAGAATGTTTTTGTATTCTCGTCATCTTTTACATAATTTGGTAATTTATTATAAATTGTTGCGATTCTATAATTGGGGCTATTTTTCGTTATTTTTAATTTTGGTGTCGGTGTAATCGACTTGTTTTTGTTTCTTCGGTTATAGTTTTGGTTTGCTTCTATGTTTGATCTAAAGTAATCCAATAATTTAAATTGATTGCATGTATTCTTATTTATGTATTTGTACCTACATCTAATAATGTTGTTAATTTTAATGTTTCATGCTGGTTATATTCGAACACAATGTGAATTGTTACTGAATAAAAATTGAATTGTTTTTAGGACGATTAAAAAAATACCCGCTTCGGATGTGTTCGGCTGTCCTCGGAATGTACCTACTCGGTTTTAATGTATATGCGATAAGTCAGTGAGTGATGGCAAAGTATTCTGTTTGTGTTTTGTTTTCACTTTTGTCGGCACTCCCGGAGTGCAACTGTTTTTTTTTACTTTTTTTCTACCTGTGGACGTTGCGGGTTGTAATATTATTAAAATTGTTTTTGTTAAATTAGTTGTAGAATAGAATAGAATATTCATTTACGCAAAATATGGTATACAAGGGTGTTAAATACAAATTGAGGCACAAGCATGTTTAGCTAGGATAAAACATAGCATGCAAAATTTTAAAGACAAGTTAAGCATCAACAATCTTTTTTTTTTAAAACATCAACATTTTTTATCTATAAATTCTTTTAAACTATAAAAACTACACTTGAGTAACCACTTATGAAATTTAATTTTAAATAATTTTGTATTTAAAGCTTTGAAATGCCTTGGTATCACACTAATATTACAAAGGCGAAAGTTTGTGAGTGTGTGTGTGTGTTTATATGTTTGTTACTTCTTCACGATCAAACGGCTGGACCAATTTTGATAAAATTTTGTATGGAGGTAGCTGACACCCTGGATTAACATATAGGCTACTTTTTATCCCGATATTCCCACGGGATCGACAATTACGCGGGTGAAACCGCGGGGCGCAGCTAGTTTTATTATAAATGCACACACAGTAAGTTCTTCTAATGTAATTGTTTGCATTCAATAAAAAATAATACTCGAATTTTAGGAGCTATAGGAGTAGGAGTTCAAAAAAACTGGCCAAGTGCGAGTCGGACTCGCACACGAAGGGTTCCGTACCACAAGGCAAAAACGCCGAAAAAAACATGTTTGTTGTATGGGAGCCCCCCTTAAATATTTATTTTATTTTAATTTTATTATTCATTATTAAAGTTAAAATACAACTGAGTATTTTGTGAATATTTCAAGTGCCTACCTGTTGCCATTTTTGATATCGAGCAATAAAGGGCAAAAAAATCGCGTTTGTTGTATGGGAGCCCCCCTTAAATATTTATTTTATTTTGTTTTTAGTATTTGTTGTTATAGCGGCAACAGAAATACATCATCTGTGAAAATTTCAACTGTCTAGCTATCGCGGTTCTTGAGATACAGCCTGGTGACAGACAGACAGACAGACGGACAGACGGACAGACGGACAGACAGCGAAGTCTTAGTAATAGGGTCCCGTTTTTACCCTTTGGGTACGGAACCCTAAAAATATCGACGTCAGGTGATCAACTTCGAACGTTAAAATCTTGGAACCGTGACACTTTACTGGATTTGGTTTTATTATGTTTTCTGTTTGCATTGATGTTATGCATCGATTTATACCTATAGATTTCATGCGTGGCTATCATCATCATCATCTGCTAGCGTAGCTTAAAGGCCTACGCAGACCGGGACGGCATGGCAAGGGATTTTGCCGTGTCAGCAGCGCACACTAGCCGCTTAGATACCGCGGCATTCCAGCGGCTTCCCCGCTTTTCTACCCCCGCCGCCTCACCCCGCGGCATGTTATGACAGCCGGAGTCCTTGGCATGCCCTTGCCTACCGCAGGACGCCACGGCATCCCGCCGCGGGAGCCCGTGGCGCGTCTTTCAATGCCATGCAATGAAATCCCTTTCGATGCCAAGGCATATTTTTAAAGCATAGCAATTTATTTCGTATTTCTTTATCGATGCGTTTGAATGTCCATTGGTAAACATTTATAACTCTTGCCATGCCGTTCCGGTCTGCGTAGGCCTTAACCTGATCGATCGACCTGTGCGGCTGTTATTATTTAGCCAAAGGGCCCATGCGTGGCCAAGATTTATAAAAAAAAAAAAAAATGGAGCAAGGGCTGCCACGGACCTTCAAAGCCGTTTAGTTGATATAGATTTAAATGGGTTAAAATCTGTAATACTTCAGCTTACCCTCCGTAGACAGCCAGACAGGCATTAATATGTATGTGCATGTCTCACACAATTACTGTGACGCGTCCACTCGACGCACCCGGGCAGTGGGCAATGACCAGTGACCGGCTTTGACCGGCCATTTTATTTCGTAGAAGACTATGTGGGGAAAGTTTTCCCCAGCTGTGGGACAGTTATCTATTAGAAAAACGTATAAAAGCCTGGTGATAGACTTGGTACACTTTTTTTTTTATTTGTTGAGTACGAGGTTTTTGGCTACTTTGTAAACATATTTTTTGTATATTTTATAATGCGTGAAAAGGTAACATACAGACAGACAGACAGAGTTACTTTCGAATTTATAATATTAGTAATAAATGGTAGATAAGTATTCTTATCAATAGTGGCTGCCTAGACTGGAGTTCTACTGTGAACGTAATTTTAACGCCAAGTTCTTTGTCAAAAATAGATTAGTACCTACAAGCTAATCAGTAAAATAAATCAAAATTTCCAAACAAAAATAATCTAAACAAATTACGCCAGCTTAGAACCGAACCCGCACTCAAACGCTTACCATCCACATTCCCCAACATTAACACCAACACCCTTCGGAAAAAACAAGCATCCCTTCACAGATTGACATCTGTCAGGCCAGGGGTCCGTTCCCGGCTGGTGTAAAAATCTACCCTACATTCTACTGGTGGAATAAATTTTTAATCAAAATATTTTTGCGTCCCCCTGACAAAGGTATGATAATTCTCGTATTGTTAGTGACTGTCAGAAGTTAAGTAAGGATGGGTGTGCCTGACTTACACATGAATAAATTATTTGTTTGTCTATGGGCAAGTGATGGCGGGAATTGATGATGGCAACTGTCATGGCGTCGTTGTGTGATTGTATTTAGTTTTTTTATTTAATTCGGTGACGAAAGAGCAATACATTAAATATGAAAACATGAATATTTTAAATAACATAGAACAAAATTAAACTGAATATAGAAAAATACTTATTTAGACAAAGTCTAAGCATTTATATGAATGACACCATAAAACAGGCACCATTAAAAGTTAGAAATAATGACTGAAATAATTCTGTTACAATTGAAAAAATACTCGAATAAATAAAGAAAACATAAAGCCTTGTTACTTTTATACCATTTTGATATAAGCTATAAAAATGTTGCCATAAAAAACAGCTGCAGCCGTTAGATTATCGGTTGCAATAAATATACAACAAAGATACATAAGTCTACGAAGAAGTGAAAGTAAACGATAGAATGTTGACGCCATTTTCTTGTATTTATGCAGCCCTAGTACTTCTTGGTCATCAAAGTTGTTAATGGGTGCAACATTGAAATTAAATGGTACTATCCACTATCGGTTGCTATTTTTAACCGACTTCAAAAAAAGGAGGAGGTTATCAATTCGGTTGAATTTTTTTTAAGTTTATTACCTCAGAACTCCGTTATTTTTTCACTTCGCAGTGTCTTTTTTGAAAGTCGGTTGTTTTTTTTTTTGTAAAAAAGTGTTTAGCTTGCAAGAAAAGCACTAAAATAACCGCTAAATGCTAAATTAACAATTCATGATGTTATCAGTGTTGTTGACCTAACGAATGGATTGTTTCAGGCATATTCTGTTTTCATAATTAATTGTAAGATATTATTAGAGGTATGAGGAACAGGGTGCAAAGTTCACTCAACCTCCATAGAAAAGATCCTCCGACCAGACGGGTGTTGTGTCTGGCGGGCAACTGCCCGATGATTCGTTGTATCTATGCTAGTTGCACGGTAAACTCTGCTTGCGAGATGCAGGATTTTGCGTGACATCAGTATGACGCGTTTTTCGCATATGGCGTTGTAGGTACCGCTACTATATCAATTTGCAAAGACCAACTGGGGGCCTAAAAAGACCACTTTGGCAGAATCATAAAAGGATGACATTATGAATCATAATATGGCGAAGACAGTCCGTGTTTTTCTGATTTTCGCTGCACTACGTAGGTATAAACAAAGAGATTGGGATTGGATTTGGATTGGATTGATTGGTATTTTAGCATAGTAAAAAAAAAAACTGAAATACTTAACAGTTGAACTAGAACTGTCTATTATAATTCATAATGTTATCTTTTTATGATTCTGCCAAAGTGGCCTTTTTAGACCCCCCGGTCTCAACAGTCATTTGTAGATCTTTGACAGTCGTTACGGGTAGTCAAAAGCCCAAAAGTCTGTGAACCAGTCTTAGTAAGAGGTATCATGTTACCCAGTAACTGAGTTGTAGAGGTCAGATAGGCAGTCGCTCCATGTAAAATACTTGTACTCAGCTGCATCCGGTTAGACTGGAAGCTGACCCCAACATAGTTGGGAAAAAGCTAGGCAGATTGATCTATATAGATAAAATTCTAAGTCCTGACTTACTGATATATCAACGCACAGCCTAAACCGCTGGTCCTAGAGACATGAAATTTGGAGGGTATGTTCTTTGTGAAGAGTAGGTATCCACTAAGAAAGGGTTTTTTCTGAATTCCACGCCTAAGAGGGTGAATGGGGGGAGGGTGAAATTTCACGCGGACGAAGTCGCGTGCAGAAGCTAATTGAATACATAATCAATTTAAAAATATACATGACTTCGCTTCCGACAGTAGTACTAAATATATGCAATCAAGATGTTCTTGTTCCGAAAACTTAAAACAATTGACCGATTCACTCACATCTTTTTCCCAGCCAGAAATAACATATACGTAAAAACGATAAATAATTCACAACCTACTTCGCACACGACCATTCAAAGGAAAGAAGCCTAAACACAATGAAAAAACAAATGAACAATGTACAACGATTAATTCCAAAACTGAGACAATAAGAGATCCTGAACATAATGGTCGAAAAACTAACAAAAGTCGCCAATGTAAATTATACCTGTTCAAAAACCGTCAAAGTTATGTAGCATACGTTGAAACGACGCATATTTTAAATAGTCAAATATAACAGATTTGCGTCGATTGGATACGGCTGTCGCGTCGGTTGAGCGTTAGAAAATCCTCTAGTTACATATTAATGAGGGAATTGTCTGAATTTTCGTAAAGTTCTGTTGCCACCCTGGTTATGGAACCAGCTTGTTCTTTGGAAGGCAGACATTGTTCTAAAATGATGTATTTTGGGTAGATGAACATAGAGTTTGTTTCTTAACATCTTTTGGACTTTAAAGGAAGGAATAATTATCTGTGATAGGACAATCATTGCCCATCTTTTACCAAGTCTTTCCTTTAATAGATTTGGATTTGTTTTTTTTCCATTACCTCTGCAATTATGCTCATTATTTAAATAAAATAGATCTGCATTTACATTAGTGATTCGACTGATTGCTGTTTCCTAGTCGTCTTTATTTGCGAGATTCCTTTACGAGTGCCTATTTATTGATAGCTTCATCCACATCATCAATAGGATAGCGGTAGTTACTAGTCTAATTTATAGGATAGGATATAGGATGTCTAATTTATCAATAAAGGACTGGCTGACATGATCTTCTCATGGTGGATGGCAGCAGCTGGATGGGAGTTGCCGAAAATCGAGTTGAATAGCGTGCAATAGAAAAGAGACTGTTGATGGTTGATGAAAATTATGATGATGATGACGTTTAATTTATAGTATCCGCGTGTACATTTCTCCTTTCTTTCAGTTTTATTTCTTTCTTATAGTTTTGCATTTATTTTAATGTTATTCATTTGTTTAATAAGAGTAGCCTTATTGAAAGCATTTCATCAAATTCCTCTAAGCTTAACGCCAACAAAATAATTCCTTTCTTAAAAAGAGTTTTCATTCCCAGCCTTATTCTTGTAAAGAAAACGTCCTCTCATCACGCGAGCCAAAACTTTGGAACGGAATCAAAATAATTTCCATTTGGAATTCCTCTAGTGCCTCAGACTGTTTATACGTTACACTTTAGTTTACCAGAAATCTAATTTTCACAAACATTGTAGTGTAGGCATTTAGGACATTCAGAACAGTTCCTAGCTGCATTCCAACTTCACCTGGACGCGAGACAAAGTCACTGCACCTGAAATTAAGGTGGAATTGCATAACATTCTTCTTTTGAATTTGAATTGTGGATTTGTAATTAGAAAAATGGCTGACTTAACGGAATTTGAAATTGTACGACATCAAAATTATTATTTCTTACCTACCTGAAAATAGAAAAATACATATTATCGTGTCCGTGTAGCAATTATTTAAATATGTATGTCTTTACTGTATGCAAAATAATCACTAAACATATGCAAGCCAGCTACCAACTTAAAAATTGTAAACGAAACGATTACTTTCACAAAGAAAGTTCAAATGACACATTGCTACCATTTCGTGCCCTTTCGAGTGACAGAAAAACACACAAATAGGCTACTTAAATAAATATTTCAATGGTAAAAAATGTTAATATGTCGTCCAGGTATTCGGGAGCTGTCTTAAATTTTGAGAAAGGTTAAATGTATGGCGTTTTCTGGCGCCAAACAAATGAAGGGTCAACATAACCTGGTCAGTCTAGGAATGTCTATTATAAAAGAATAAACAGTAGCAGTATGTAATGAGAGATGTACTTAGTTTACAAGATGCGTCCGGACAAATGCACTGACATTGTTGATTTTGAATAAATTTGACAATGCTAACATAGCAGTAATGGGAAACAAATATGATGAATGATGGGTACAGTCTAGAAGCGATATGTTTATTGTAGAAACGTGGCCAGAAGATATATCTAGGAAGACGATATTTTTAAAAACTGTAGGTCTTGAGAAAGAACTAGAGTATTAACCAGCCGTTTGTCAAACAGTTGACACTTGAGACAACAATTTTTATAGATAGCATAGTAGCATTCAACAGTGGATTAAAAGAGAGTGCTACAGATATGTACCTAACATAATCAGTCAATTCAATATAAACTATGTCATTGAAGTGTTCTCTAGTAAGAATCACATCACACTAATATAAAGGCGAAAGTTTGTGAGTGTGTGAAATTTGGTATGGTGGTAGCTAACTCCCTGGATTAACACATGGGCTAATTTTTATCCCGATATTCTCACGGGATCGAAACTTATGCGGGTGAAACCGCGAGGCGCTGCTAGTACTTAAAATAACAATTTATCTCAAAATACCCAAGTATGATAAAAAAC
This sequence comes from Mesoligia furuncula, assembly GCA_916614155.1. Classification (NCBI taxonomy): domain Eukaryota; kingdom Metazoa; phylum Arthropoda; class Insecta; order Lepidoptera; family Noctuidae; genus Mesoligia; species Mesoligia furuncula. The sequence continues at coordinate 29,891,849 of OU744797.1, read as the reverse complement.
AAAACTGTCATTTGACATTACTAATATTACAACAGGGAAATCCAATTCGATGATGACAAATCATGCATGGTTACTGCAAACTTTACCATAATCAAGTTTGATAATATTTATACATTATTATTGAATTATGAATAAAAAGCAAATCACACCACCTGCTTGCATCACATTCGCAGAAACTCATTCTTCTCCCAACTGTCAGATATAACAGGACACAATGAACTCAAACAGGCGTCCCATTCAAACAAGGACAATCCCATTCACGCCAAAAAAATCAGGTCAAAAATTAACAATAATCTAAACATGACAAAAATGCGCGCACGCATATCGCTCTAATTGTCGATTTGTTCATCTCATCTCTTTCACACTTCATTATTTTTTGTTTTGCCGTCTCAGTCGCACGCGCAGCTGTCATGTGTGACGAATCACTTTGTCATTGTGTCAGTTTGGATGCTTCTCACCCTTTTGATGCGAGTCGTGATGATAATGTGTGCTTTCGCTTTTTAGGGTCCCGTGGGGCTGGTGTTAATTTTATTAAAATGATATTTTCTGACGCAGGCGGAGAGGGAGATGAAAATAATGGTGTAAATCAAATTAAAGTTGTTTATATACAGTTTGTAAAAGAGTAGGACTGCGAGTTTAATGAGAGTCTTTATTTGACACGTAATAATTGAGGTTAGTATTGTGCTGACGAAATAATTCACCATTGAAACGTATTTGGTATTGGACAAAATATGAAATACTAGTTTCTGCTCGTGACTTCAACCGCGTGAAATTTCACCCTCCCCCATTCATCCTCTTAGGGGTGGAATTTCGAAAAACCCTTTCTTAGCAGATACCTACTCTTCACAAAGAACACACCCTCCAAATTTCATGACGTCTCTAGGACCAGCGGTTTAGGCTGTGCATTGATATATCAGTCAGTCAGGACTTTGAATTTTAGCCAGCTCAATGAAAACCAAAGCATAGTTTGTGATCTGAACCGCAACGTCAAGATTACCTTACTCACTCGTTGGTATCTTTTTCTCTCTCTCTCTATTTTACATGACTATGGCTGTCATGTGTTGCTCTGTATTAAATAAATACTGATGAATTAATTTAAGCATTTATCTGAGACACATTTATAATATCAACTATACTTGGCGTAAAAATTCAACAAATAATACATTATATCTATAACGCAAACTAAAACTCCCATAAAAATCATAGAACCAAAAACGCAAAAGACCATCTCGGCTCCCATGATCCGAAACATTACGCCAACAGAACACAGACAGACGTACAATAGAATTATATTCTGTGTGATTGCATTGTACACAACCCTTTGGTTTACAACTGATCCCTTGTAATATTAGGATTACAATATGGGGACTTTTGACGACTGCGTGGCAGACATGTTTGATATTTTTGACGATTTTGGTAGGAATGATAATTTTGTAACATTTGCTGAAGGATGGGTTGATGCAACTAAAGTTTGTATTACAAATCGGTACACTTTTGTAAAAACGCAATAATGTATTAGATGAAATAAACTGGACAGAAAAGAGTTTACAGATCAGTTAAAGAATATAATAATGTTGACGAAATTAACTTTGAAATTGCATTTAAAGCTAAAGCAATAAACTGTAGCAATTAAAGAAGAAAACTTATATATTTATCAGCATCAGAAATATAAGAATTTTCAATCGCATAGGTAACATAAGCAAGGATCACATAATTCTGACCAAGCTGGACCGAAGTACCAAAATAAAATATGAAGAAATTGGTGAAATCAGTAACAGAAATTCTGATGTACCAGGTAATCGAACCTGATTACGTTTCGTTTTGTCAGATACACGATTCCTGAGGTCCAAAACCACAAATGCAACACGGGAAATAAGAAAGCCTTGAAGAAGGTTCAGGTTACCAGTATTTTGGTAACCACAGAGATTAAAAGAAAGGAGAAAGAAAGAAAATACCTTTATTTGCGGTAAACACGACGCAAAGAACATAAACAAAAATATAAGAAAGGGTTGGGGGAAACATGAGTCACATCCATGCAAAACGGCTATCGCTCAGCATTATGCTGCGACCCTATGCAAGACAGAGCCCCAGCGCTGGTTTTCAGCGACAGCCTGAAAACAGAAGACGAACTAGCAGAGGATCGAGGAGGGGGGAGTGGAGGGGGGTTCAGGATATCAGACCGGAACAAATCGTTACTAATGCTAATTGAATTGTTTTTTGTTTTTGGATATCGTGCCAAAGTATTTTGATCGCTCAAAATACCTTGCCGTGTTACTATTATGGCCTGTTTGTGATGAAACAGATTACCAATGCATATAATATTGTATGTAATATAATATCACGTCTGTATTCACCAAAGGGTTAGACAGGGGTGTACCTATAGTACACCCACATTCCGAAAGTTATGTTTAAGTCCCTATTACATGGGCCTATTGCCATCAACTGAGCACAAATTCCTCAAATGGAGAGGGCTATGCTTGGAGTTTCCCTGCGTGATCGAATCAGGAATGAGGAGATCCGCAGAGAACCAAGATAACCGACATAGCCCGAAGAATTGCCAAACTTAAGTGGCAGTGGGCAGGGCACATTGCTCGCAGAACAGATTGCCGATGGGGCCGAAAGGTTCTGTTCTGGAGTTGCAACCGCGTACCGGAAGACGTAGCGTTGGAAGGCCTCCCACAAGGTGGTCCGACGACCTTGCGTAGGCCGCAGGAATCCGTTGGATGAGAGAAGCAGGAAGTGGAGGTGCTTGGGGGAGGCCTATGTCCAGCAGTGGACGACTTTCGGATGAAGTGATGGGCACAAATCCAGACTCCAGGCTGTTACTGAGAAACTCCAGATGGAAAAACCCAATAACATTTAACCCGCAGGGTAATTGCATAACACTATCAATAGCAATAGCTTTCATTTTGACAGTACAACAACATTCATTGCGTTTTTCACGTTGTTGAGCAGACACATTTTTCGAACATATGGAGCAATGGATTAGCAATAAACTTCAAAATTATTCAAATGGAGAGTAATAGTGTGTTACACGATAGGGGTGCCGACCTCAAAACGAATTCAGGACCTCATGCTCAACAGTAGCACTTGCGGCTAATAGGCTAAAGAGTCAGGCTCTTAATTTTTTGTTTGTATGTGCTGTGTGTGTTGCTCTAAACCAGTGTTTTGACAATCAATCCGACTACATCTCATAGTTTATACGAGAACGGCAATATATTATGTTACATCAATACAATACAGGCGTGTCAATGTATCAGAATACTCCTAATTATTAACGATTCCCGACTACCTACACGTTCAAAGGGCGAATTTTCCATTTCCAAATGAGGAGAAACCATCAACCAATCATAATTCGAGGAAAACGTAACTTAACGCGAATCTATCACGAAGTACCACGCCCCGGGGAAGCCGGGCAAACACCGACCCTCCGCTAATCTAATATTAAACACATTCGGATATTAGATACAAAGTGAGCATTCACAGAATTTAATAATCCCGCTCCCACACCTATACACACCTCCCTCTCACTCATGTAACTCAGTCTCTGTCTAACATGAATTATTAACAACAATTTTATGATTACATTTAGCATTGAGTGTAAGTGCGGGCGGGACGTGATACGAAAGTCGAATGGCCGGTGAAAAATGGCGGGAAAACGTTGCCAGTTAATATTTTATTGGTTTCGATAGGTTTGAGTTATGTAAGTCAGCCGGGGGTTCCGGTAATTTTCAATTTTGTGCCTGAAATATTGATAAGCTGAAGTCCCTAGTGCTCACTTTATTGGATCACTTTGAGCTGACTTGCAGTTTTGATGGAGGAACATTGAGATAGTTACTGACGATTCCTTAGTGCGTTTTCAATTTGTTATATTTGAGGAGGGTAGTTGTTAAAGTGTTGTTTTTGATAGACTGAGTTATAAAAAGTTGATTTTATCGGGCGATGGCCGATTTGCGTAGACGTGACGCATGTTTTCTCCCAAATTGTTATTTTGTTTGTGTTTTTTTTATGCGTCATTTGTGCCGCAAATAAACGCATTTTCTTTCTTTCTTTTTCTTTATTTTGAAGATGTTTAAAGATTCGGGCTATCACTTGAAATAATACTGATTCAAACCCAACTTGTGGAACTATGACAAGCATATTTACCGTAATCAAATGAATGAACCATTAATTAAAAATATGCAACAAAACCGGTAGGTAGTTACTTTAAAAAAAACCATTAAATAACATCCAATCTACATAAAAAATAACTCAAGTCATAACTCGCAAATACAATTAAAACGCAAGAATCATACGTCAAAAGAAAAAAAAAAACGCCATCAAAAACTACGCGAGCCTGTTTAGCATACGACATTGCGTAACACTGTTATTAGCACGCAAAAAACATGTAGCCAACGCGACCTGACTTTACCGACACCCGGATGGGACTAGGTCTTAGAAAATTCTAAGCACACTACGTCCACTCAGCGGTCATTTTGACCGTGGGTAGAATACTAAGTCACTGGCTGGATTGTGACGAAAATGGAACCCGACAGGCCGGGAGGTAATTGTGTTTCATGTTTACCCCACCTCCTCAAGGGTGCCGTAACACAATAATCGTCATATTTTGTACGAGTTGCACTCGACGCCTTTGGTTAAGAATTGCTTTCTAATTTACTGTGCATGGGACCGTGAAGTTAAGGGTGGTTTTTACCCTAGTTGAATTTTTGGAAGGTTACATTTTGGCATTAAAAGTTACAATAAATTATCTGTATTCATGAAAAATGCAGGTACCGATTTGTCCTAATAGATACCTCTAATATCGTCTAGTAATTATTTAATAACTTACTTAGTGTGTCTTTTTTCGAAGACAGCCTAAAAATCACCATCAATCTAGGTTTTAACCGACTTCAAAAAGGAGGTTATCAATTCGACTTTTTTACATATGTACCTGCATAATTATGCTCAGCGTTACCTTCGACATTTTTTTTTTTCAAACAATTTTATTTATTAGTTAAAAATATACACAGCACTAGATACATTTAGGGGCAGCCCAGACTTCAAAACTTCTCATTTTACCCTTACCACAACTGAGGTAATTCTAATTACCCTAATAAATCCAAAAGGACACGAAGCAAAGATCAAGAACCCCATTAAAGGAACACCTGGCTAACAATATGTTTTATTTAAATAACTAATCAACATAAAACTGGCTCTCTCACGCTGCCATTAGCATTGCGTTTGCAAGTAAGGATTTTATTCACATGTGAAAACCCTACTGGGTTCTTAAAACTCTAGGGTTTTTCTGGCTTCTTGCCAGGGTCTGGTTATACGAACTGCCTTGTCTAAACCCTAATTGGGTAACATAATATCAAACATAAATGTTTGTAGGATAGCAAGTAATACACAGTGGTTTACGCTCTGACGCTTTATTCCTTAAAACAAGTGAGAACCCCGCAGGGCTTCTGTCAAACATGACAGTTGTCACATTCATAACCAATAGCAGCTATGGCTGCGTTCATGCACAATAACTACATACACAAAAAATCACAATCAGGATCATTTCGAAGGACATTGCTAATCCATTGCTTCATATGTTTAAAAAATGTGTCTGTTCAACTGAATAAATAACGCAATGAATGTTGTGTTACGCAATTGGGGCACAGGTTAAGCTACGCTTGCCGCGGTTGGTCTGTGGATGGGTGACCATCTTTACATACCGAGACCCCTCCGTGCCTCGGAAAGCACGTTAAGCCGTTGGTCCCGGCTGTCATTCGTGGATCTTTGACAGTCGTTACGGGTAGTCAGAAGCCCGAAAGTCTGACAACCAGTCTTACCAAGGAGTATCGTATTACCCAGTAACTGGGTTGTGGAGGTCAGATAGGCAGTCGCTCCATGTAAAATTCTGGTATTCAGCTGCATCCAGTTAGACTGGAAGCCGACCCCAACATAGTTGGGAAAAGGCTAGGCAGATGATGATAATGAGTGATGAGTGACGCAATACCCAGCTGGTTTACTTTGATAATGTTTCTAGAAGATGTCTTATAAACTGCCAATTATCTAAATACAAAGACGAACAAAAAAGCAGTATGGATCGTAGCAGGTGTCGTGCTGTGGTTTCTGCTTACCCCCATGGAAAGAAGGCGTGTGTTTATGATAGGTGTGCGTTACCCAAATACTTTAAAAATGATTTTAGAAGAAATAATGTCTTTGGATTCAAGAGTGTGAACAATACACTGTCATCGCCCATCCATTTGTCAAGCGTGATGAACAGGATAATTTTTTTGGCATGTTCATTGGAATATTGAATAAACGTCAACCTGAAAATTATGATTTTAGTATTCATACATCATAGTTTTGTTGCCTTTCGAGGATATTGCAGCAAGCATAAAAGCTGAAAGTTTTGCATAAAAACTTAACGTACCTACTGAAAACTGAAATGATCACTTGTCACTTGTCAAATTAGGCTGAATCTGCTCTCCTCTGCCGCATTTTCCAACCAATCAGAAATAAAATTTATTTCTCCGAAATCCTACAAAATAAATTCCGTCCACATCGATAAACATGGCGGACGCGAAAAAAATCATCTGCACAAGTGTCAACGATTGACAATTAGCAGCATCGGCCTGTCTGATCCAAAATTTTCGCATAATTGTCATTCGGTAATAGTGTTGGGTAGGACACGACTTGAAAAAGAGTTTGTAAGAGTAGCCTCTTTTTCAAACTGAGCCGGTACAATGTCCTACTTCAAATGAGGTGAGGCGTTCGGGCTCGGCGGAAGATTTGAGGAGGTGAGGCGTTCTGAGGCTCAGAACGCCTCACCTCCTTCCTTCTCCTCAATTGTACCACCGAGCTCAGAATCTGAGCTCGGTGGTACAATTGAGGAGAATGTTACAAATATGTTATTTTGAACAAAAAAAACAAACATTGTAAACAGATAATGAAAGTCATTCATAAAAAAGAATAATTACTACAACTTACATGAATATTTGTACTCCGCCCCTAAAACGACCCACTGACACTGACTTACTAAGTTATGGTTATTTTATAATAATTTTGTTGAATAGAATATCACAAACGATATTTTTTCAACTGTAATTCAAAACTTTTGAACTGGCCTGTTCACGTTCCAGGCGCATAAACTTAGTACAATATTAATAGCTTCGCGTCATATTGTCATCTCATTCCGGTACATACAAATGACATGAAAGAGTAGACCTAGGCAAGTGGGTGGAGGCTCGACGCGTTCTCTCTCACTCATTTGTATGTACTGATACTGTGCTCCGTCTCGTTTGCGACTATCGCGACAACCGCCGCGTACTGCGACAGAAAATGTGAAGTAGTACATTTTGAAACGCTGTACCGCTCTTACATTTTAACGTCATGTCCAGGACAAATGTACTGCCTCTTGTATGTCCTACCCAACACTATTCGGTAATTGAAAAACGCAATTATGAACGCCGAGAGCGTGAGTTAATTAATATTAAATTCTGAAATAATCGCCCCGCTCTCACCTACGCCCCCTCCCCGGGGAGACAGGGGACATGGACTGATTGAATTATAGGCAAATTTTGAATTTTGAATAATTCACCGGAGTGAGTTAGCCCTTTATGGCACAGCGGAGGACGAGGGAATTTTTGGTTTAATTAGTCCAGTTATTGTTTTGTCGAAACGGGTTCTGTGGTACTAATTGTTTTTGGCATCTTTTCGCTTTAGTGTTGAAGCCATAAAGATTTAATTGCATTCCAGATAATAAAGACGTTTTATCTGACATAATAAATGTATTTATTATACCTACACTCTGATAATATTGATATAATATTAATTGCAGCTTTTTCTGACATGTTATAACTGTGACCTAATAACAAATAATTTACGATATCAATATGTTAAAAGCACAATAACTGTTAACTCCTTAACCTCAGATAGGCGAGACTGAATCATATTATTTTTTTCCACTCGCGAGAGACGTCGCTCACTGACACGAAACGATCCACAATCCGCAACGCACTGATATATTACGCAATTAGTTATTCTCGATGGATAGACCAGAAAAAAAAGGTTAAAAACAAAATGGTTCCTAGTTACAGATCAGTACGGACACCGCGGCTTCACAAAATTCAATTTGGCCAGCATTTCGCCGCTCCCGCCGTGCGACAAACAAACAATTACACATACGTGTGTCGAAAGCATAATTTTTCCACAAAAACTACGTGGAAATGCGAAAAAAACACACTCGCTGACGCTTTGTTAGTTTTTCGCGCCAACGCGTCGGCCATTTTTGACAGCTGTCAAACGCTGCGCTAGTGATTGCGTCTTTTGTAGTCGCACCTTTTTCGAGACACGGATTTTTTAACATGGAAAAATCAAAACGTCACCGCGCCTGAATATTTTGAATGGTAAATAAGAATAACACAATGTAATCCCACACAAATTACCAGCGCATAGGCATATGAAAGCGATAAACCGAGATGCATCGGCGATACGTGCACACAATCCTGTCTCATTTCAATACCTATTGTGAGGTCTGCGCTAGTGTTGTAACGTCGTAACGTCCCGTTCTACGGACACCCATCAGTCATTTACGAATGAATACATGACAATCGATCGAGATACGTAAGGTAGCATGTCTCGTCTGAGTGACGAGTGATTCTCGCGTTCGTGACGGATATCGGAACGTTGACAAACGCGCGGCCGGGGTGTCCGCACAGTTCTTTTTACAAATTTCAAGCAGAAGAAGTTTGACGTGCGATAGTGACGTGACGATGTGGAGCTGTCAGTTTTCAATTGGCTCTCAAAGGGTGTTGACGTGTCGAGTCGGATCTAGATTCCAAGTGTGGACATGTTAATTGTTAGGTACGAAGCGTAGGAGTCGCATAAACAGACCCTCAACGTTTATCGCTTTCTAAAACTATTCGCGTGTAATGCGATATCACTTTTTAAAGTTCCGTATAGGCGGTCTACGAAACCTGATAGGTCCTCGTTAATCGATTAATATAATCGTATATTCCGATGAGAATCGATTACTAGAACGGACGGATACGAGTAGTTACTAAGTTGCAATAGTAAACATAATTAGGTATGTGCAGTGCGCTGATGCGATGCGATCTGTCGTAAGAGATTGTTTTTGTTTAGAAGCAAGAAAATTGTGTTATGATCGTCACAATTTGCATATTCTGATGGGATTACAGACTAACCACACGGTTGAAATTATTTTTAATATTACTGCGATGGATTTCAATTTGAAATGACGTTAGTTTTGTGTAATATGGTTAAACAGTCGGTAATGACTAATCAAACTCAAACTCAAACCATTTATTTCAATTAAACCTTTAACAGGCACTTTTGAATTGTCAAGAAGTCGGTCATTCAGAAAATATGAAGCTAGTTGCCCATTCTAAAGCGTAGGTACCTATGGAGAAGAACGGGCAAGAAACTCCATGGACACTCTTTTAAATTGTATTTTTACAAAAATATTGGTTAGGTTAGGTTAGGTTAATGTAATGATTACTTAACTTTAAATAACGTTTATAAATAAACCCTTTAGTGTAAAAGTATCTCGTTTTTTAGGGTTCCGTACCTAAAGGGTATAAAACCCTATTACTAAGACTCCGCTGTCCATCTGTCATCAGGCTGTATCTCTCTCGGGAGCTCCCATACAACAAACGAGTTCTTTTCGGCGTTTTTGCCTTGTGATTCGGAACCCTTCGTGTGGGAGTCCGACTCTCACTTGGCCGGTTTTTTAATTTTCATTCCTTATTTTCACACCATTTTTATCGTAACACATCTTATCGCTTATCTATCGCTGTGTAACAACCTCAATGCCTACAACTTAACTTGTTGCATTTAAAAACAGCAAAAACCCATAATTTATGCTCAAGTAATGAGCATTTAACTAAATGAGCCAAATTACCCGGTCTTAGGTGTTAAAATCGTACACCGCCGGAAACCAATGATTATTTTATCCTTTCAATATATAATTATGGAATTTCCTCTAAATATCGCAATGAAAATATTGGCCATTAGCTTAGACTAGTGATAAACCGCGACTGCGCTTGTACAGATACACACCAAGCTACTACAATCTGTCAAATTTCTTTAATAGATTTTCAACTTTATCGCTTAAGCATAAGGTTCAATGTTGATTGGAAAAATTTGACAGTTTCGGGTAGCTTGATATGCTGGCGTTTGTACTTAAGTGTTTTTTGAAAATAAAGTTTTCAGCAAATCCAGGAAAATGGATTCAGATAATAATTAAATGAATTTACTGATAGTCAAAAGCAAAACATACTAACGTGGTCTTGGATAAATATCATAAAGGTTAGAGAGATAAATAAAGTACTTAGAAGATCTTTGTAAATTAAGACATATTGTTGTCATCTTCTGGGTGCCTAGTCATTTCGGACGACCAATCCTACGATTTATCCTACTAGAAATGGTACACAGTACTGATTGATTATATTCAAGATATTTTGCGTTTTATCATGATAATATTTATAGCAGTAAGTATAACACTAGATTTATTATTTGGATAATTTATAATTCTTTTATTGTGATACAGGTTCGCTTGACACTTGTAGACTGTAACTTGGTTCGTGAAAAGATCGTATCTGTTATCAAATGTACTAGGTCTACAGATCATGAAGGAACTCTGCGTACAAAGTTATCTTCTTCATCTTCCCATCCCAACATCATCTAACATCTTTCCTTAAAAAATACCAGGGTGTCATAATAAAGAAGGAGCTTACCTGGATCTGTCGCGTCGAGGGTCTGCGGCGGGGGCTGGCTGAGGGGTCCAGGGGTACCACCGGAGCCCGGAGAACGAACATCATCGTTCACCGCGCCACCGTACGACAACGATGACGATGGTGGTCTCTGTAGACAAGGAGAGAAGATATGGTTAGCATATGTTTAAGAAAGAGATGGTGCTTTCAAAGGCTGGTTAGGAAACTTGAGATTCAAGGCTTGTTTGTAACCACTCCTGAAGTCCTGAACATGAGGTTCTTTCACACGAACAATTATCGAGTTGTGAAATCAAAGTCACTCTCTTTACAGATTTTTTTCCAAGTATACCTAAAATAGAAAACACTGTTTTTCAAAGATCTTCATAACGACTTCGGGTTGAAGACACTATCATCTTCATGTGTAAAGAAATTCTATGGTATTATCAATGAGATGATATCATTCAATCCTCTCATCGCAAGCAAAATCAGCCTCTAACGTTCCCACTGCTGGAACACAGGCCTCCTCTCAGTGAGAGGGAGTGGGCCGTATTCCACCACGCGGGCCCAGGTTGGCAGATCTCACAAATGTCTTCTAAATTTTGGTTCTAGGACACCGCAAGACAATCTGTCTATCTGTGTGATATATTCTCACATCTAAACATATGTACCTACGCTGATGAAATCTTACAGAGAAGCACCTTGGTAACAGGAGGAAGGATTTAAGGTACTCTCCTGACAAAATATGACCCTAGTCTAACTAACTTTTCACTCGGGTACCGACACTTCAAGGACCGATGGCCGGTGGAGCAGACGAGTCCTGGAGTGGAGACCGCGTATCGGCAAGCGTAGTGTGGGACGCCCCCCAGCTAGATGGACGGACGACCTAAAGAAGGTGACTGGGGTAGACTGGATGCGGAAGGCGGAGGACAGGGTGCTGTGGCGCAGTCTGGGAGAGGCCTATGTCCAGCAGTGGACTGCGATAGGCTGAGTTGACCGTCACTTTACTAAATCATCTGTCCGGCATGTTACCAACTATGATGGGGTCTTGGGGTTGGCTTTCACTCTAACCGGATGCAGCTGAATACCAGTATTTTACATAGAGCAACTGCCTAACTGACCTCCACAACCCAATTACTGGGTAAAACAATAACCCTTAGTAGGCAAGAGTGACTTTCGGGCTTCTGACGACCCTTTAACGACCGTCAAAGATCCACGAATGACCGACGGCTTAACATGCTCGGTTTGGAGGAGTCTCAATGTGTAAAGATGGTCACCCATCCACGAACCAACCGCGGCAGTCGTAGCTTAACCTAGCAGACTGGTTGTCATTCTTGCCTCTGACTACCCGTAACGACGTTGGTACCTGCAGTTCATTATTGAGTAACGTTTAAGCATTCACCCATTTTAAGCCTCCTCTACACGTCGTCAGATTCATCAGCAGATGGCCACCTGCGAATGCCTCCGCCGACGTGTAGATGGGGTAATTTGCTAGTCTGTGGTAGGTATTTAGCATCTGCAAACGTCAAATACCTACCACAGACTAGCAAATTACACGTCGGCGGAGGCATTCGCAGATGGCCATCTGCTGAAGAATCTGTCTACGTGTAGAGGAGGCTTTAGAAATACCAATTTGACAAGCTGTAACAAGGTACCCGCAGTCTTTATATCAATTATTGTATTAAACATAATTTGGACCCTTGACAGAACCGATTCAACTTGTTCAATGGGGCGAGACGAGTAACTGCAGCCACTCGACCGTGACTAAATGTTCCAGCTAAAAAAATAGACATATTTATTTTGTTTGGACTTAGAAAATTGGTTCCTAATGAAGACTAGTATATTATTATTCGTGTTTGGTAGAATTACTCATTATACAGGGTTATTGGTAAAACATTAGAGGTCATTGTACTCATCATTATGAACAACTTTTATTATGGGACCAAACCAGAAATCGCGAAAAAAAAACCAGCTGTTCCCTTCATTTATGTTCGTATAACTCGTCAAAATGTAGAGAACAGCTGATTTTTTTTTCGCTTTTCAGGTTTGGTCCCATAGTGAAAGTTGTTCATAATGATGAGTACCTACAATGACTCTTAAGAGGTTGTTAATGTTTTACCAATAACCCTGTATAACCTGACCGAAATTATGTTTGGACTTTAAAAGAGACTGTGACCTCTGAGTTTGTTTCGGGCTTTCTTCTCAGAGTAGTCAGATAGGAAACGCCGACCTCATCTAGTTTTAAAAAATGTGACTGACGTGTAAGAGTGTTCGTGCAAACCTACTTACAAAAATAAAATCATTTATCATTTACTTGATATTAGGCACTAAATAGTTCTAGGTGAAACCTGCTAAAATTGTTACTTCCTTATGACCAGAAGATCAATCCCCGTCATTGAAAAACGTTCAAAATCTAGTCTTAATCTCACCTCAGATTGAGATCAGTCTGTGAACGTATCTGTTTTCATGCACGTGTTTCTGTGACAAATACACTGATCTTTTCTTTCTTTCTTTTCTTTATTTCTTTTCTTTTTTTATTTCTTAAAATTACGAGAATTGCCCCTCAGGTAAGCACACCAATAATATACCTCTGCTAAGACCGGCCATCCTAATTGCATAACACATTTTCTATCACAATCTGAATCATTTTTAAGGATAAGTATTGCAAATCCATTGCTCCATATGTTCGAAAAATTTGTCCGCTCAAGAACGTAAATAACGCAATGAATGTTGTTGAATTGTCAAAATGAAAGCTATTACTGCTGACAGATAGTGTTACGCAAGTAACCTAGCAGAAATCGCAAATCCGTTTGCACAACCTGGTAATTATGATAACTGGTAAGTAATTATCACATATTGTATCTTGTATCCACCAATTATCAACTCTACCACAGATTAACATAATGAAGGTACCTACCTAAAATTACAACACAAACCACAAAATTCTCACTCACATATTTTCACAAATCACCACCTCTTAATATTTCCTACCCTCAATTACAAACAGACTTCCTAAAGACGTTAAAATTAAAGCGTTCGGCTATTGTCGTAACACTTCGGGCTTTGTCGTAACACTTCGGAAGCGCTCGGGTAATGAGCCGACGCACACGCCACTCGGACATTAGCTAGCGCTTGCGCGGTAGGCACCTGTCTTATGGCCAGCCTATAATGGTCAGGTTATGAAATGAGGAAGTGGCAGAGTATTAAGGACTTTGCTGTGAATTTGCGATAGTTAGGAAGTCTGTTTAAATACTGTTAACGTTGAAATGGCGATAAAGACAGAAAGCTAAATCTTAATTAAGGTATTGCAAAGATAAAGTGGAAATAATACTAGCATATAATTGTCCCACAGCATGACTTAGGTGGCAGTTGGCTGGCCATATTTGTCGGAGGAGCGATAGCCGGTGGAGCAGACGAGTCCTGGAGTGGAGACCGCGTATCGGCAAGCATAGTGTGGAAGGCCCCCCAGCTAGATGGACGGGTGACCTAAAGAAGGTGGCTGTGGTGACGGACTGGATGCGGAAGGCGGAGGACAGGGTGTTGTGGCGCAGTCTGGGAGAGGCCTATGTCCAGCAGTGGACTGCAATAGGTTGAGTTGATTGAGGATATAGGCTGTTTCTCATACAGAGTCAGAGAGAAAACCTCTTTAAATGTTCTTTAGTTCGTTGTGTCGGTGGCACTATAGATGCAAGACAGTGTGTTAAATTTTGTTGGTCATCTTCGTCATTTCCACGACATCGTTAGTGGCAGCACAGAGGTCGCCATGGCTGCATTTTTATGTACGTTTTCACTTTAGCTGTTAAAACGTGTACCAAACAGAGTTCACTAATACAATTTTAAAAGATTAATAGCAATATTCTCGCCTATAGTTAACTTTAACTAATGATTTCACTAAGGCCGGCCATACACGGAAAGCTTGAAGCAGCCAGTATCGACTGCTTCAAGCTGGGACTGCATAGTAAACTACAGTCTTCTACGTACACACAGTCGGAACCGCTCGAGCAGTCCCGACTGCTTCGGGCGGTCGGCAGCGCGGTGAAATTTCACCGTGCGGACAAGCAGTCGCCAGGCATACACTGACTGCTCGAGCTGTAGACTGCTCTGGCGCAGTTACATCCGCCCGCGCTCTTCATTCCGGCCGGCAAATAAATAAAAACCGCAGAGCAGTTGATACTGTCTGCAACAGCAGCAAGCAGGCCGTGTATGTTGATTACTGGCTTACTGCTGGAGCAGTCCATGCTAACTTAAGAGTGGGGATTGAAGTCACTACCTTTCACTCACCAACCAATCGGCGATTTGACCATCGTCATCATCATCATTTCAGCCGAAAGACGTTCACTGCTGGACATAGGCCTCCCCCAAAAGGGGGGGTTTGCCATAATCGCCACGCTTGGCAGGCGGGTTGGCGATCGCAGTATGGTATGGTGGTGGAATGCATAGAGAACGCTGCTGCCCATTCTCCGGTACGCCCCTTAGTCGCCTTTTACGACACCCACGGGAAGTATGGGGCGATTTGACCATTTGGCTACTTTCATGTATTTTAGTCCTAATCCTACACCAACATTTTAACTTCCAACTCCATATTCTAAGTACAACATCAACCATTAGGTACCTATTCCATTACCATTCCTGTGATTGATAACCACCACCCGGCTTACCAGTAATTACCGAAAAAAACTAGCATTTAATTGTGCCAGCCATGATAGGTTCCTAACGATCGTTAGTAAAACTATAGCAACTGATGTATTGTTGCATTTAACTTGATGACTCTGTGTAATAGCTTTCATGATTTTTGGCTTCGATGTGAAGGAGTTAAGTTACATGTGGAGCTGACCTCGTTATTGCTGTGTTAGCTGAGTAAAACAAATGTATGATTTTTGATACTACGGTTACTTTTTTATTCGGCAGACCAGGGACCTCGAAAATCGCAACAAGGATTTGATTCAAGTGAGCACAGTCATCATCTGCCTAGCCTTTTCCCAACTATGTTGGGGTCCGGTGTGGAACCTAAGACTGAAACACGTTTTTACGATATGACTACATACAGAAAGCAAAGCTAATAGAAATCTCTATTCCTAGACAGCATGTTTCGCCGAAAACTTTGTTGATAGAAAAAATTGTTTGTAGATATCTCGGTCCTTAGGAAACACTGTTCATAGATAGCACTTCTTGCCGTACACCTTGGTTCACAGACAGTGCCTTTGGTTCACGGAAACCAATTAGATAATTATTTTTAAGCAAATTGTGTTCCCATTTCCATCTTGCATCCTATGTATGTAAAGTTTTCGGCGAAACGTGCTGTCTATGAATAGAGATTTCTATGAGCTTTGCTTTCTGTATTTAGTCGTATCGTACAACCGTGTTTCTATCTTAGGTTCCACACTCGTTGGGGTCGGGTTCCAGTCTAACCGGATGCAGCGGAATACCACCCAGCCCAGCCTATAATGTTCCCACTGCTGAGATACAGGCCTTCTCATGATGTGGGGGGACCCAGGTCCTGAACTCATCAGTGGCGCTTGCGACGCGACGACTAGTCCAACGATGCAGTCTAAAACATACCTAGCATACCAGTTTCAAACATACTTAGAGAGAAATGTATCTCTACTAGTAACAGAATCCCACATACATAGACACAGCACGTTCTAGCATGAACGTTTAGAATTCCTATACAAAAATAGCCCGGGCTACTGGCGATTTCAATAATCATTAGTTAGTAGGTACGCATGGTTTGGTCGACGTAAGTGGAGCATATGTTTGAATGGCGTTTCATTTTCGCGGCCGTCATCATTTGTTAGGGTTCCGTACCAAAATGGTAAAACGGAACCCTAAGGCTGGTTTTAGAGTCGCGCTGACCGCACGCTGACCGTCGGCGCTGACAGCTTGAAACGTATGAACTTCTAGGAAGCGTTTTAGAATAACGCGTAGCTATCAGCGCGTGCGTTTCATACGTTTCGGCTGTCAGCGCCGACGGTGAGCGTGCGGTCAGCGCGACTCTAAAACCAGCCTTATGGTGAGACTCAGTCTGTTTGTCTGTCACAGCTGGATACCTCAAGAACTACTAATGCTATCAACTTGAAATTTGGAATACTTTTAGATGACGTTTGCTCAACTATTTTGCAAATAAGAAAGAGATAAAAATACATGTATATTTTTTGAAACAGGGACTGAATGGGGTCTGAAAAATTCGAAGTGGGGCTACGAGATGTGGGTTATCATTATGAAAGAGGGCAGTTTGCACATTCTGAAACATTTTTTCTTTTTTTTTTAAGCCGCAAAGTTTTCGACTTTTGATGAAAATTGTAAAAAATAATACGGGCATTATCTCCGAAGTTTGCAAAGAGAAAAATCTGAAATTATTCTATGTGATAGAAATTTATGTAAAGATTACAGGAAAAATAAAACGAAGTCTCTAAATAGTACACGTTTTCAGAAATCATCAACAAAAGTTACATTAGATACACTATCAAGAGCCTCCATATCGGTCAAGAGAATATGGTGCTGACCTAAAACTGCAACATTCTACAACACAGCGTGCAGTCTTAAAATTCGCTGACGAATATAGACCTCGCCGATGAAAATTTAAAAACATATGATGCTACAGTCCGACTCGCTCTTGCCCGTTTTTTTTTTTGACGAAGATTTAATTTTTTTTGGCAACGATGATTTTTTTGTGGAGAAAACAATGATTTTAAGAATACACGCAACATATCAATCTTGCCTAACCTACTCTTTTCCTAACTATGTTGGGGGGTCGGTTTCCACTCTAACTGGATGCAGCTGAATACCAGTATTATTGAAGGAGAGACTGCCCATCTGACCTCCACAGGCCAGTTACTGGGTAATACTTTGGTAATACTGGTTGTCATACTTTCGGGCTTCTGACTACCCGAAACGACTGTCAAAATATTAATAGCAGATAAACTTGTTAATGAGTAACATAGCACCTAAAAATATGGGCCAAGGATCGTTACAGACTTTAAAAGAACAAGTGTGACATCCAGCCGCACGGTTCGATCCCGCGGTTGGTCCGAGGATGGGTGACCATCTTTACATACCAACACCCCTCCGTGCCTCGGAAAGCATGTTAAGCCGTTGGTCCCGGCTGTCATTCGTGGATCTTTGACAGTCGTTACGGGTCGTCAGAAGCCCGAATGTCTGACAACCAGTCTTACCAAGGGGTAACGCATGCTATGGCAGCTTGGAACATCACACAGAACACTATTACTCCTAGCGCCCCTAGCGACCAAGTAGCAAACGAAAATACTGTGATACAATATAAAAATATATAGTGATGATACCGGGAGATGTTGTGACGAACAAACACATACATAAAATAATTGTCTCAAAATATTGGACATTAAACAACAAAAATAAAAATTAAGCCTAAACCAAGTGTAACAAGTCTATAGTGATTTGTTAAACGGTTCTGAAAGGTGTTTTTTTTTTCATTTAAACAATGGGAATTTGTTATTGTTGCATTGGTAACACTTTAATTGAAATGTCTGTCAGCGCGAGTGTCAGTTTCGGATTTTGCTTTTGCAATAAAATTAAATTCTGGTTGTTTCGCTAGTGAGCATAGGCACTATTTATAGTTTGGACCCATAATATTATTATTGTGAATACTGAACTGAACACTGAGTGCAGTTCCATCATGTCTCAAAACTCTTGTTGTGTACCTGGATGTCTAGTGACTAGGAAAGAAAAGTGCTCATTCTCAGCCTACATGATTTTGATTTTAATATGTTAGTAAATGTTTAATTTGTATGTAATTGTGTGTTTTTTATAAGAATAAACAGTTTGTTCTTGTCTTTAATATTCCGAGTACATTCATTCATACTCCTATTCCTAATGCAGTTAAAAATCTGGAATTTTTACATTGTCGTATAAATTATTGTTTACTACTACATTAAGTGTGTTTTTAATAATTATGTAATTGTTAAAAAAACATTAATAGGTAGTAAACAATAATTTATACGACAATGTAAAAATTTCCAACACAATAATAATATCATAGAGCTCCATCTACCATCTATATCGGTGACTATTAATAGAGCTCCATCTACCATCTTCCGCTGTAACTAAAATAACTAAATACTTGACTCCTAGGTGGCGAATTGTGCTGTCAACACAAAATGAAGAGAGCTTCCTGTCTATTACACCGCATTATATTGTAGTCTTTGGGGTAACGCATTACCCAGTAACTAAGTTGTGGAGGTCAGATAGGCAGTCGCTACATGTAAAATACTGGTATTCAGCTGCATCCGGCTAGACTGGAAGCCGACCCCAACATAGTTGGACAAAGGCTAGGCAGATGATGATCACTCTTCAGCCAGAATTATCCATCGGTCTATCCGGTGCAGTACCTAAAGGATCCTGCAGACAGGCGCGACGCAACGGTGCGACGCGATTTTGGTCGAACAATTTCCATAAAATTTTCATTAAAAAAATCTACTAAAGTCGCGTCACGCTCTCGTGTCGCGCCTGTCTGTAGGACCCTTAACACATCACTGATTAGAAAACACAATACACCTTAACTGGTAATCAATAACTAATTACACACTAACAATACCAACCATAGTAATAATACAACCTAATCATTACCAAGTAACATTCGATTATCAAGTTAATTTCGATGTCAAACGAATCAGAATACTCGATTAGTCTAACCGAATAATGGTCGACTCTATTCGTAATTTGAAATTCGAATGAGTTTAATCATCTGAAGCCAAATGGCGTTCAATTATATTTGTAAAGAATTCGGTAAAGGGTTATTGTATTTGAATTTCGAACAGGTGTTTGAATAGTTTTCTTGACAGTTCTAATATGGCGGCGGAGAATGAGGGTGGTGCCTTCCTACAATTCAATTATCAGAACACAAAATAACAAATTCAGAAGTGCATTGACACAAATCGAACCAGGAAAGTTTTAAGTAAGAATGTGGATGGCTATGCAATCAAATTAACAGATTTGTCCAACAAACCACTTAATTATATTCACAAAAACCCAAATATAATGCCCTCACTAACTGTAATTGGTGCAGACACCTCTAGTTTAGTTTTTTTAAACAGGAAACACTGACGGGGCCGTTTCACACCATATGGGACAAATGCATCATTACTGGCTGTTATTGTTATAATTCTGTTTACCCTAGTGAGCGGGCAGTTTGTGTCGTTAGCGAATTCGTAACAACTCGAGTTAACTCGACTAAGTATCGTGACGGTAATCGATTAGGTGATCGATTTTGTTTTGTTTTTTTCTTCTTTTCCATTTGGTGTGTGTTTGTGTCACCTGTTTTATTTGATCTCTATTGGGAATTGGGAAGGAAAAAGTTTTATAACCCTACTTTCCTACTAAAAATATGAACTCGAAATTGTGTGAGAATGGATGGATGAATGTTTGTTACTCTTTCACGCAAAAACTACTGCACCGATTTAAATGAAATTTGGCACACAGATAGTTTATAACCAGGATTAACATATATGATAGTTTTTATTCCGATATTCCCACGAGATCGAGATTTGTGCGGGTTTGAATGAAAATGAATGACTCTTATTAATCAATGAAACTTAGATACATGTTATCTTCGAAACTATGCATTTTTGGACCACATATTCTACGACTTTTTGTATTATTTTTACTTATAGAATATAAAAAAACACGTTGTATATTTCTTGTGATTTTAGTATCTTTTTTTCAGTCGACTTTTCAAGTTCTTTTTTTAAATATCAGGACAGTCCAACACAAGTAACTACGGTGCTGTACTGTAAAAAATCTAGACTCGGAAGCCATAAGCACTTAAGTCAAATATTTTTTGCATGCAGAAAGACGTAAGTGCAAGCCATAAGCACTTAAGTCAAATATTTTCGCATGCAAAAATATTTGACTTACTCCATAATAATATAATATAATAATAATAATAATCAATTTATTGACACACACAAGTTAGGAAACATACAAACAGTAACAATGATAGTTAAAAGAGTGCATAAGTAGAAGTAGCCGTGGGCCCCAAACTAGGCACAGCCTGTATCTTGGTGGCCCAAAGTGCTTATGGCTTCCGAGTCTAGAAATATCACCTTGAATACTTAGGTGAAGTGATCTCAAAGTGAGCTGTCACCACTTGACACTATTGACCTAAGTTTTGACGGTGTAAATTATTATAGTATAGTCCGTCTGGACACGAGTCAATCCACTTTCAACCCTAAAAACATCAAAATCTAATTACACGCCCCATTACGCATACTCGTCAACACCAACACACTACCAAAAAATAACACTAGAAAGCCCACTTCGATGGCTGAAGCAGCAATTATTTTTAACAAACAAATCAATGTACACGCTTACTTTGCCGAGGCAGGGTTAACTTTGGTTAAGAAAACAATACGGTACAACGGATCAGGGTTGTACGTGGTCGGTAGTAATGAGTGAAGGCTGCGTGGAGGAAGGAAAATAGGGTAGATACGGACGCCAGCACATCAAGCAACCACGATCTGTCAAATTGCTTTATTAGATTTTCAACTTTATTGCTAACTAGCTGCGCCCCGCGTTTTCACCCGCATAAGTTTCGATCCCGTGGGAATATCGGGATAAAAAGTAGCCTATATGTTAATCCAGGGTGTCAGCTACCTCCATACCAAATTTTATTAACACATTGAAGGACAGTGAACGCCTATAGACGTAATAACAATAAAACTTCTATTGTGTCTCGTTCAGTGTCCTTCAATGTGTTAAAATTGGTCCAGCCGTTTGAGCGTGAAGAAGTAACAAACATATAAACACACACACACACACTCACACACACACTCACAAACTTTCGCCTTTATAATATTAGTGTGATGTGATGTGACTAGCTGACCTGGCAAACTTCGTACCGCCCCACCAGCCACTCTGCCCCCGCTTTTTAAATCTCTGATAATCTTCTAACATATTCGTTTTAATGATATGCTGTAAAGGGCAATCTTGATCTCCATGAAATGCACAACGTAGTTAATGTATTTAATTTGATAAAAAATAATACTGTATTGTTTAAAATAGCTTGGGAAATAACCCATAATTTTTTTGTAATATGTAAAAGATAAAAGTGGTTACTGTGGGTTATCCTTAGGAGATAAACATATACCATCAGTGACTTTTTTATCGATACTTTTAAGATATACAATTCCGTAGTACATTAATTTGATCTATCTCGTAAGGTTTCGCCAGCGCAGCGTTTGCAATGTAAGCGCACAAAAATATGTTTGTTACGACATCACATTACAAATCTTTGAATTTCTCGGCTTTTCTCTACTATAATATGCTTGTATTATACATATAAACCTTCATCTTGAATCACTCTATCTATTGCTGAAAACTGCATTAAAATCCGTTGCGTAGTTAAGATCTAAGTTAACAGGGAGCGGGGAGCGACTTCGTTTTATACTATGTAAAGAAAAAGCATAAGGTTCAAAGTTGATTGGGAAAATTTGACAGTTTCGGGTACCTTGATATGCTGGCGTCTGTACACGTGTACCTATTGTTGAATATTGTAGCGGAATTTAGAGTGTTGCTTGAAGAAAGCAGTGGTGGCCCAGTGGTACCGGCCGCGACTTACAAGTTGTAGGTCGTAGATTCGAACCCAGACGGGCGCTTTACTTTGTGTATTTAATTTCATCACCACTGCTCTCAAAACGGTGAAGGAAAACATCGTGAGGAAACCGGCATGTCCAAGAACCGAAAAAATTCAAAGGTATGTGCCGAGATTCGCACCCGCACTGGGCCCGCGTGGATTATGGCCCACTCCTTCTCACAGGGATGAGGCTTGTGTCTCAGCAGTGGTACCATTATAGGCTGATTGTATATGTGCATGCTGAATATTGCATGAAAATTGACTAAAGTGTTATTCATAATATTCCGTTTCTATCATAAAAGTTTATTAAGAAAAAAGTCAAAGCCAACCTGTACGAATTTTCCCACTTTTCCAGAGCCATATTTTTTGCTAGCACAATTTCCTATCCAGTGTACTCAAGTATTTGTGGACAGGGCCAGCCCTAAACGGACCCCTGAATCAACCCGTCAAACGCACGCGGCCGATGAATTAAATCGAAAACAATTCGTAAAAAGAACAATGGAAGGGTTTGAACAAAACTTCCAGTTTGAATTTGGAATTGAGCGGCGCAGCGCACGCGCAAGCCAGGTGGGGGTGTGTGTCAATGAAGTCGGTTAAAGGAGGGTAATGCGATATGTGTTATTGTTTTTGTGTGGAGAATTTAAATGTGATTTGTATTAATGTGGTATTGGAATTATTTGTTTGTGGTTTGAGTTGGATTAAGATTTTTTTTTAATTTTCTATTATTTTTATTAATATCAGGAATATTGAAGTGCGAGTCGGCACATGAAGGGTATCCGACCCACAAGGCGAAAACGCCGAAAAAAACACGTTTGTTGTATGTGAGCCCCCCTTAAAT
The DNA here is from genome assembly GCA_916614155.1 of Mesoligia furuncula. Taxonomy (NCBI): domain Eukaryota; kingdom Metazoa; phylum Arthropoda; class Insecta; order Lepidoptera; family Noctuidae; genus Mesoligia; species Mesoligia furuncula. Next base: position 29,868,706 of record OU744797.1, on the reverse strand, counting down.
ATTCATTTTATTTTGTTTTTAGTATTTGTTGTTATAGCGGCAACAGAAATACATAATTTGTGAAAATTTCAACTGTCTAGCTATCGCGGTTCTTGAGATACAGCCTGGTGACAGACGGACAGACAGCGAAGTCTTAGTAATAGGGTCCCGTTTTTACCCTTTGGGTACGGAACCCTAAAAATGACATTCAGTACTTCAGTAGACTCTGCTGAAGTACTGAAAGGCAATTCTTGTATTCTGTATCTTAATTTTCCCCGAAAATTCGAATATGCTTGCCTTACTAACTATACATACATTTTTTTATACTAATATTATAAAAAGGTTTTTGTATGTAGGGGGTAATCTTTAAAACTACCAGTCGGATTTGAAAAATTATTTTTGCATTTGATAGCCCAATTCTTGTAGAAGGCTATAGGCTATTTAACATCACGCTATGACACTTGGCAGCCGAGCAAAAAGAAAAAAAGTCAGAAAGAATGCTAAGTGAGAACGAAGTAGTGACAAGTGCATGGAGCAACACGGACCACCGGCGGCTCCGGTCCGCCGGTGGCCCGTGTTGTCTATAACGGGCGGGCAATGGAATGCGACGCGATGGAATTTCACGCGGACGAAGTCGCGGGCAGAAGCTAGTTTCTTATAAATGTAGATGTTACCGGCCAAACCCGATTTTAGGATGAACTAGTTTCGCCTATGCCAAACCAGTTCTCCCTCGCTCTTGCATCATATGTCGACGGGGCCCCGCTTCGCGGGGCTCCTATTTCTGTGTTAAGGGTTTAAAGTAACCTAACCAAACCTAACCTCGGGGTGCCCTTCGCTCGTTCTTGCATCCCACGTAGCCTATCGAAAAGGTTTGGCCTAGGAGAAACTAGTTCATCCTAAAATCGGGTTTGGCCGGTAACATAGACACGTACTAATAAAGCCCAATTGCGATAGCTACAATCGTTATTTATATTAAAAGACGAAACAGTATTTAAGCAACTAGAACATTCTGCTAATCAAACACCAACATTTTCAGACACAAATACCCTCAAATCGCCCTCCAAATCAACTCTACCTACCCACAACCTTTGCCAACAAAAAAAGAAAAACAAAAGACGGTACATTAAGACGTATGGAGGTACCAGATGACACATAAGTAAAGTTTCATTTGGACGCATTAATGGTAATGGAAAAGTCGGGTACTATGAGAACCTCCCCTCGGAGGGAACTTGTCCATACTCCGTCTTTATCAGGGGACATGTGTTTGGGACGAGCCTTTTTAAAGGTTGATTTTGATGTAGGTGATCCTCTGATAGTTAAAACATTAGACATCATAGATAGCCTGCTAAAACGGAAACCCTTCTTTTAGCTTTGCTGTAACATAGTTGGTAAAAAGTAGAGAATTTTTATCTTTTACAAGACAAGGGTTATTCAGACAACCATCGAACGATTTTTGAATGTCGATCTTTATCCAGATAAAGGATCAAAGAACAAAATGACATCAAATCAGTATCAATGTGATGATATTTGTATATTATTATAGTACTAGCTTCTGCCCGCGACTTCTTCCGCATGAAATTTCACCCTCCCCCCATTCACCCTCTTAGGGGTGGAATTTCGAAAAACCCTTTCTTAGTGGATACTCTTCACAAAGAACACACACTACAAAGTTCATGTTTCTAGGACCAGTGGTTTAGGCTGTGCGGTGATTTAACAGTCAGTCAGTCAGTCAGGACCACAGATATAGATATACCTAGATAACGCAAGTATCACGAACTGTATGAAAACCAAGCGTGCCATATTTTTGACTACCTACTATGACGTCACAAGCTCGCGCTCTCGCTCACACTTACCCAGCCAGCAGTACAAAGGACTGAGCGCGAAAGGGGCGGCTTATGATTTGTAATCATAAGTTGGTGCAATTTTTGGCACGCGAAGTAGTTACTCTTGCGTTATCTAGGTATATCTATATCTGTGGTCAGGACTTTGAATTTTATATGTATATATATAAAAAGAACTACTTACTATAAAAACCTGCCAAGTGCGAGTCGGACTCGCACACGAAGGGTTCCGTACCACAAGCCATAAAACGCCGAAAAAAACGTTTCTTTTATACCCCTTTAAATTTTAACTTTATTTTATTTTAATTATAATTTTGTTGTTATAGCGGCAACAGAAATACATCATCTGTGAAAATTTCAACTATCTAGCTATCACGGTTCTTGAGATACAGCCTGGTGACAGACGGACAGTGGAGCCTTAGTAATAGGGCCCCGTTTTTACCCTTTGGGTACGGAACCCTAAAAACTGACTTGATGGCTTTTACCATGTCAACAGAAAATCCTTGTTTTGTAATGAGACCCTTTCAGTCTAGCTTGACTATGACGATGTCTTCGTAAGATTTCTAGGACAGAATTATAAGCTGTAAGGTCAACCTCACGACATTATGGTAACACTTGAACTACCGAAAACGGCTCTTATTGCTGGGACACACATGCGCGTCAATCTCGAATAGGTCCATGGACGTACAGTTGACTAAACAACACCAAAAAAAATAGAGGTTACACCACTTCGAAAAATTCTTTCTTCGTATTATTCTAACATACCAGCGCGGCAGCGTCATGAAAAAGTTTTCTTTTTCTTTAATTTCCACATAAGTACTTACAACTAAATCACTCTCACACATTGATTTATTAAATCTCTGAAATCTCTCACACCATTTTAACATAACATATGTATACCAATAATTGCTAATACATTTATCCCTTCATTATAATTTCGCGCTCAGACTCAGCGTCACTTGCAGCGATACAAACATTGGCAGTGACAAACATTACCCTGCGCTTGCGCCAGTCACGTGGCGGGTGTCGAATGACGTGGGAACTGCGATCGTTTGCCAATTTACTGCTATTTGGGGGTGGGCAGGGAACGCATCAGTAACTATCGAGAGGATTCGGAAATGTAATAATTTATTTCATATTTGAAAGGAACTTACAAATATGAAATCAAGCAAAAAAAAAACAGCCGCACAGGTCGATCGATCAGGTTAAGCTACGCATGCCGCGGTTGGTCTGTGGATGGGTGACCATCTTTACATACCGTGACCCCTCCGTGCGTCGGAAAGCTAGTTAAGCCGTTGGTCCCGGCTGACATTCGTGGATCTTTGACAGCCGTTACGGAAAGTCAGAAGCCCGAAAGTCTGACAACCAGTCTTACCAAGGGGTATCGTATTACCCAGTAACTGGGCTGTGGAGGTCAGATAGGCAGTCACTCCTTGTAAGATACTGGTATTCAGCTGCATCCGGATAGACTGGAAGCCGACCCCAACATAGTTGGGAAAAGGCTAGGCAGATGATGATTTGAAAGTTTCGTTGATCTACGAGTAGATTCTGGGAGCTCTTCAAGGGCGACTGTCTGATCTTCCAAGGTAGTTTGACAGAAGCTTAACATGATTTTTTCTGGTTAAAAAAATTCAGATAACTGAAGACATTCGACACTAAGAAGAAAATAAGTTAACGTTTATAATGAATTCAAATAGCTTTAAATCATTCTTAGCTTCAAGGAAGGTTCTAGCCTTAACTATGATTTCAAAATTGAAGATGTGAATATCGGCAGGGGTAGATTTACCAACAGACTACCATAAAAACTATTCTACCCATTTCTCTAAATACAAGGGGCGTCTGTTCCATCCCAGGTTCGATTCCTGGAAGTGAAAGTTTTTTGCGACACCGTCAGTAAGATGGAGCAAAAAGGTTTGTAATATGTTTAACAGATGTCGGGGCCGCCATCTTGGATTTTTGGCTTGATTGACATTTTGGAGGAGATGATTAGTTAATAAGGAAATCGTGTGTGCTTGGAACAGTATGGTTTTCAAAGACACCGGAATTCTATCCATACTAATATTATAAATTCGAAAGTAACTCTGTCTGTCTGTGTGTTACCTTTTCACGCCTAAACCAATGAACGGATTTCGACAAAATTTAGCAGAGAGATAGATTGCATCCCGGGGAAGGACATGGGATAGTTTTTATCCCGATATTTCCACGGGATCGACACTTATGCGGGTGAACCCGCGGGGCGCTGCTGGTTTTAAATAAAAGTAAGACGTGTCGTTTGTCTAGTTGTCGCAAGTCCTACCAAGCATGAGGTCCTGGGTTCAATTCGCCGGTCGGGCAAAGTGCTATTGAGTTTTTGCTTCAGGAATTTCTCAGTAGCAAGTGTAGCAACCCCAAGTATGGATTCTTGCCCGATTGATGGCAATAGGCTCGCCTCTATTAAGTACAGACGCCAGCACATCAAGCTACCCGAACCTGTCAAATTTTCCCAATCAACCTTGAACCTTATGCTTTGGCGATAAAATTGAAAATCTATTAAATAAATTTGACCGATTGTTACAATCGGTTAAATTTCTTCTACTAATAGTAGCTTGATGTGCTGGCGTCTATATATGGGATTTAAACATAGCCAGAATTGGGTGTACAGTCAACAAAAGAATAAGTTTAGTATGCAGCGGTGCTATTCTGTAAAAATCGCACCGTGAAAACTTAGGTGAAGTGAGCGTGGAGTGAGCTGTCAATAGTGTCAATTCCTAGCAAAAACCAACTCACTTCACCTAAGTTTTCACGGTGAGATTTTTACAGAATCGACCGACAGGATGACGATCCGACGGGATATAGTTGAAGTTTAGTAAGAAACCGATGGATGTTGTCGACTGAAATTGAATTTGATAAATGAGCTGTTTGTTTTCTATTAATAAAATTAAGTTTTATTCGAGAACATCCATCTGTTTATCTCTTTTGCTGACTGTACATAGAGTGCAGGTATACCGTTGACTAAGCCTTTGGGTATTACAGGCGTTTTAGTTATCAAAAGAAGGATCAATCATTACTAATATTATAAATGCGAAAGTGTGTCTGTCTGTCTGTTACCTCTTCACGCTTAAACCGCTGAACCGATTTAGATGACATTTGGTATAGAGATAGTTTGAATCCCGGGAAAGGAACCCGGGTTTGTTCTTCTCACGCTAAGAATCTGCGTTCTTCTAACAATCTTCTATAACTCTGTCCTTCTCATACTTTGTTCATTCTTCCTTTCATATTCAGTCCATTCTTCTTTGGAATGCACTTCCTCTTGATATCAGGACGGCCACCAGTCGGTATGCATTTAAGCGGAAATTGCAGAGTTATTTTCTAAACAAATAGAGTAGAGTCATCTCAACACCTCTCTCCCTTGAATTTGTATCTATATATATATATTATAAGTATATATTATAGTAAATAGTATGTATGTGTATATAATCTATTTATGTATTTGTGTACCTAGTTTTAATAGTTTTTTAAAATTTTATCATTGTTCCTCTCAACCAAAGCACCTGCCATCCAATCTCTTCACCACCCTTGGTTGACTGGTAGAGAATGCCTAAGGCATTAAGTCCGCCTTTGTACCTTTTTGTGCGAAAAGATTAAATAAATAAATAAATAAAGGACATAGGATAGTTTTTAATTTTAGTTTCGCAATTATCCTGACGCTTTTACCTTAAGTTAGCTCGTAAAGCTGTTATATTTTTTTCATTCATTCTTAGTTCGAGCCTCAAACTAATCTTATGTCCGTAAGTGATAGTAATACGGTGTAGTAAACGCCTGTAACTTCGGCAAAAATTACGGACTTCGTGTTTAGGTAATAGACTCTCAGCTTTGCGAGCTAAGCTAAACTAACTTTGCGAGCTAAGCTAAACTAACTGTGCGAGCTAAGCTAAACTAACTTTGCGAACTAAGCTAAACTAACTGTGCGAGCTAAGCTAAACTAACTTTGCGAGCTAAGCTAAACTAACTGTGCGAGCTAAGCTAACCTAGCTTTGCGAACTAAGCTAAACTAACTTTGCTTAGCTCTTGGTCTGCAACTGGCTTCAAGCGGGTTGCAGACCAAGAGCTAAGCTAAGTTAGTCTAGCTTAGCTCTCATAGCTGATGTAATTTTTCATACTTGTGTACAGACAGCAAACTATGAACAGAAGTATGAAAAAATACCTCAGCTATGCGAGCTAAGCTAGACTAACTTAGCTTAGCTCTTGGTCTGCAACCCGCATAACAATTTGCACGTCGCGACAACTAACTTAGTACTCAGAACAAATAAAAAGTCAAGACATAGCGCTGCGAACAATGCAGCGAAGCATGCACAAACTACACCTCCGTTCTGTGCATACACGCTCACACGCACACATTTACAACCATTTACAATCAAACTACACCTCACTATGTGCACACATGTTTATGAAACCGGCTTCACTTTAATGTTGACAGCCCTCTGTCACAAAATACAGATAGTACAGAAGGCAATCTACATACAAAGTGCGCTGGAACTATGCACACATAGACACCGCTCACGGACACGTTATCTCGGAGTGGTTGGGAGTAGTGCGAGCGCGGGTGCCATCCGCTTGAGACACGCGTCCGTGAAGTGCAAAAATGGAGCAACAAAAAACATGGCTATCTAAGCTCGATTTATATACCTAATAGTTTCCTATTTTGAATCAGTATAAACGAAGTAACTTTTTTGTAAGGTAAATTCACGCCAGCAACTACTACATATTACGTAAGTTGAAAACATGATTTATTGTTTGTGTATGTTTTAGTGTTTTTTTAGTGATTGTGTTGTTTTTACTGTCATTTGTTAGGTTTAGGTCTAAAACGGATAGGGCAAAATAAATTGTGTAAATAGGGTAATCCGTTTTGAAGTTATTAGGGATTTTCAATAGTGAAAATTGACAAAAGTAAAATTTTATACAACATATGTTTTTGTTCTGTAAACTTTTTGTATTGTAATGTTGTGTTTATTGTTTTGTTTTAATATTGTAGAATAAGCTCAACAATAAATCAAACAACTAGATACGAGTGCCACTACCACGATAGTTTTTTGTGCATAAGCCAAAGTTGACAACCCCAGCGCGACCGCCGAGCGTAGGTATGAAAAGTGAAGTACGTACATGTGATTGCCTTCTGTACTCTCTGTATTTTGTGCCTCTGTCTTGGTTTTTTATTTGGTCTGAGACTTAGTATTCCTCAGTCCTTAACCCCTGCCTATATACTTAGTATTCCTAACATTAATGCTAACCAAACTCGGGTCCTTACTAAATTAAATATAATTAAACAATATAGTGACCAAGGCCAGGTTTTATGTCTATTTAATCTATGCTATTTATGTCACCGCTTTATGGTCAGCGTGATTGCCATGTTAATGTCGCGGCGCCTGCGCCTGCGCATATTTGGTAACTTTCCATGTGTTGTTGTTAGATTGATTTGTGTGTCTGTTTGATTTTGGTTTTATGATGCAGGGATTTTCTTTGGGTTAGTTTCGGATTAAGTGGTTTCCGTATGCTAAGAACTCAATTCTAAAAAACTGGCCAAATGCGAGTCGGACTCGCACACGAAGGGTTCCGTACCACAAGGCAAAAACGCCGAAAAAAACACGTTTGATGTAAATATAAAAAATAAATATTTATTTTATTCTGTTTTTAGTATTTGTTGTTATAGCGGCAACAATAATACATCATCTGTGAAGCCTGGTGACCGAAGGACAGACGGATAGTGGAGTCTTAGTAATAGGGTCCCGTTTTTACCCTTTGGGTAAGGAACCCTAAAAAGAACTAGATTATTTTTTAAATAAATTTTGCAATGGCAGTTCATATAGTTAGACAATTTTCTTATTGGGCTGTTTTGTTAGGGTACTCAGAAGCGGGCTAGAAAAGTAAAACTAAAATAACTAACTAAACTACTTAACTAAGTACCTACTAAACTAATTAGCCCGAGCGGTTTTATTTCTCACAACCTATTATTATCTAAAACTTAGATTTACCAGGGGTTTCTGAGTACCTACCTATTACTTATAATGTTATCAGCAAGTAGAAACGAGAGGGGCACTGATCAAAAAAATTTCGTAATAATTTGTAGATTAAGAATTAATCTAAACCATAAAAAAATTTAATCTACATAAGTACCTAATGATTGAGTATTTCCCACGACAATGTTATACAAAAAAAAATACCAATGAAAATTTGTCGTGTACAACAAAATTGTCAAGTGAACCCGTAGACTCAGCTAGTTAATAATATAAACAAAATGATATAGTAGACAACACGCACCATAAGTCACTGACCGCTTGGGAACCTGACACCATGGGTCCTTACGTGATGACACTTCACATAATGATTATCATTTTTTTTTTTATTACGACTGGTATTGATGTGATTTTTCGAACTTGATTTCTGGGCTCCGTTTCCGCAGCATTTTAGGATTTAGCTGTTTTGTTGAAAATATGTAATTTCTTACTTTTCTTTCTGGGAACTTGTTGAAAAAACAGTTCTTCTAAAATCGTTGTCGAGGTGAATGAGATATAGGACTTTTAAAGTTTTTTTTCAATAAAGTCATCATCTGCTTTGCCTTTTCCCAACTATGTTGGGGTCGGCTTCCAGTCTAACCGGATGCAGCTGAATACCGGTATTTCACTTGGAGCGACTGCCTACCTGACCTCCACAACCCAGTTACTGGATAATACGATACCCCTTGGTAAGACTGGTTGTCAGACTTACGGGCTTCTGACTAGGTACCCGTGGCGACTGTCAAAGATCCACGAATGACAGTCGGGACCAACGGCTTACGTGCGGCTTAACGTGCTGTCCATTAAAGTATGTATATTTATTGTCATTCGCAGATCTGCGACAGTCGTTACGAGTCATCAGAAGCCCGATAGTCTGACAACCAGTCTTACCAAGGGAGAGGTCGTTCAAATATTACGTAAGCAAATTTTTTACAACTATTAACCCCCCTCCCCCCTCTCGCTCGTCAGCAAAAGTAAGCAAAGCTCTTACCCCCTTCCCATGCTTACGTAAACATTGGTACATGCATTTTTCAATGCATGTACCAATGTTTCTTTATGGATTCATGAGCAGCAGTTATATGCGTTTCGTTTTCAACTATACACAAGCAGGGTTGTCATAATTATGTGTTCAAACCAAAATCGACTAAATTTTTCAGGAAATTCGAAAAAGTAATAGAATTAATACTGCTGACGTAATCACCATCCAGATCCCACATCCCCCATGTCAAAAATAAGCAAAGCAAAGACCCCCCCGCACCAGTGTAGTGCTTATGTAATACTTGAATGGCTACCCAGTAACTGGGTTGTGGAGGTCAGATAGGTAGTCGCTCCATGTAAAATACTAGTATTCAGCTTAATCCGATTAAACTGGAAGTCGACCCCAAATTAGTTGGGAAAAGGCTAGGTAGATGATGAAGATAATTATTACAGTAAAGACTACTTCAATAATATTATGTAAAGAAAAGATAAACTAAACGTGCTATTACATGTGTATTACGTGGTATATATTATATTCATAGTTTTAATAGGTATATGCGTATTTTTATATTTAAAATATTTATTCCTCAATGTTCTTGATTGCACCTACCACTCTTTGTCTCTGCATCACCCAAAGGTTGACTGGTAGAAAATGCCTATGGCATTAAGTCCGCCTCTGTACATTTATGTGCTTGAAGTAATAAATAAATAAATAAATATTACATAATTTGTTTGTTATTCCAGGGACATAATCTTTCATACAGACATTTTTCTAAATAGAAGGAACCATTCTTGGATTCGATACTAATATATATACGGCCAATCTAAGGCTGTCGCTTGTAAATAATACTTTCAGGGTTCCGTAGTCAACAAGGATCAAAGTTCAAAGGATCAAGGTTCGCCATGTCCGTCTGTCCGTCCCTCCGTCCATCCGCAGCTTAGCTCAGAGACTCTTAGTACTAGAAAGCTATAAGTTGGCATGGATACACTTATTAATCACGCCGGAAAAGTGGTGAAAAAAAATCTAGAAAAAAAATTTTTTTAAGCTAGCTCTATACGTAAAGTGGGGATGGTTTTTTTTTCTCGTCTACCCCATGGTGTGGGGGTATCGTTGGATAGGTCTTTCAAAAATATTGCGGGCTTGTGGAAACCATTTGTCGATTCAGAGATCCGTTTGTGAAATATTAAGCTTTAAAGGGCTAATTTCTGTTAGAGTCAAGTTTTCGCCCCCTGCCAGCTAAATGGTTGCTTTTGGATATGTGAAAAAATTCACAGCAGTAATTTAGATTACGAAATTAAAAGTAAAACTATCACGGCCAAGTAGGCTTTACAAGTTTACGAGTAATAGTCGACCAACTTAAATTTGCAGTTGCAATATATGGCAGAACTATGACCATATATGAACTATGTGTGGTAGAAGATTTTCAACTACAAGGTTAAGTTTTCTTGGGATAAATTCTTTCCAACTACGGAACCCTTCATTCGCCCTTATCAAAAAAGCATATTAGATATAAGATTAATAAAGACTACGTTGAAGACAAGGTTGTCTGGCAATAATTCCTTCTGCACATGTGGCTTCCCTGGCACCTCATTTACGGCATAACTATGTAAATGTCTATTAACTGCTCTCAAATTACGATGTTTAATTTTTATTTTATTTTTTTTTCATACTTTTTGACATCATTTCTTTATTATTTGACATTATATACTTTTTGACACAATTTCTTTATTATTTGACATTATATAAAGACAATTCAACATTTTCACCTCTATGTTAGTGGTTGTAATGGGAATCATATCACTTGGTTTTAGTAGGTTTTTATTTATCCTTTTGATAGATTCTTATTTTGTAAATGTGAGGACTTTGTAGGACTTATAGACTTTAGATCTGTAGACCATTTTTTATTTTATCAAGTACTTGGTACTTGTTGACAAGCCTACGCTGTCCCATACCCACTGTAATTTGGAAACATTGTAAAAGCCAATTATTTTTTAAAAGAGTAACCGTGGAGTTTCTTGCCGGTTCTTCTCCATATTTGATATAGATTGATTTCATTGTGCGTGGTCCGACACGCACTTGGCCGGTTTTTTAATGTATGAATGATATGCGTCTATGTACTTACATTATGTAAAAAAAAATTGCAAATTTTTATTGTATGTAAATTCTCTTTTTAAGGTCGTACATGATAGGGCTGTGCCTTGTTTTGTATCGTGCTGTGGAAAATGATCGATTACCAAAAGATACACACATCAAAAGTGTCTAGGGATCAAGCATTTTTATGCGGATTTCTTGAGATTGAGATGTGGCTTTGTAATAAATTTATGATTTTATAAATTTATATGGATCCTTTTTGGTGCATTTCATAATTTGAATCAGGAACTGTGAATCAAATTCGAGTAAAAGATGAAAATCAGCTGTCAATATTTTCCCTATAAAAACATACAACGCATTGAAGACATTATTAGTGCTACTGTTTCCCTACTACTGATTAAAACCAACGTTATTATGGAGCGGCGACGTCATTTAAGCAGGGAAGAAATGCTCAGAGCCGTGGGAATGATAGAAGCTGGTTCCCGGCAACGTACTGTGGCTTTAGCTCTGAATACAAGTCAGAGTGTTATCAGTCGACTTTGGACACGTTACCGAAGCACTGGTACCGTGGCTGAGCGCCATGGAGGACGGTATCGCTGCACCACACGGAGACAAGACCGATACATTCAAATCTTAACTCGAAGAGCTCCAACAATAACCGCCATGATGTTAGCCGTGAGGCTTCATCACTCTTCAGGGAACTTAATTAGCGACCAAACAGTCAGAAACCGCTTGCATGAAGTGAACCTTCATTCCCGAAGACCGCTACGGGTACCACCTATAGCAATGCACAATCGTAGGATTCGATATCAATGGGCTCTTGAACACAGAAATTGGGCAGAAGAACAATGGCGTTTCGTGTGCTTTTCTGATGAGTCTCGTTTTGGTATGAGACCGGATACAAGACGTATACGACACTGGAGAACCCCTGGACGCCAACAGCGATTAAAATCCTGCCAGGAAGTCCATCCTTATAGTGGTGGAACCATCATGGTATGGGCGGGTATTTGGATCGGCGGAAGAACTGAGTTGATTTGGATCAGAGGCAACCTCAACGCTCAAATTTATGCTGAGACGATTGTATCAGACGTCATCGTTCCTCTACAAGTGCAAATCGGTCCCTTATTTCAGTTAATGCATGATAATGCACGACCGCACACCGCAAGAGTTGTAAGACAGACTCTCGCCGCAGCTAACATCATGTCCTGCCCTGGCCTGCTCAGTCGCCAGACTTGAACCCGATTGAGCATGCATGGGATATGCTACAGCGAAGAGCTCTGCCGAATATGGAGGGTATCCAGTCGCAAGAAGACCTTTTTTTGTTGTTGCAACGAACATGGGCGGCCATTCCACAGCGTGATTTGGATGAACTCATTTTGAGTATGCCAAACCGATGTTCTTGTGTTGTTAGTGTTCGCGGTAGAAACACGGATTATTAATTGTTTAAGTTACCCAATAAAATTTTAAAGAAAACTGTTATTTCAGTTTTTTTTTCGAACTTTTGTGTTAGTGGTTCAAATGTCAAAAATCCCTTTATTAGGAAAATGGCAAATTTCTTTATTAATGCAAAGGTGACTTGGTTTATCGTTACTGTGACAAACGAAAACACTTTATTTGATGAATCCTTAAAGAAAATTTTAATTAATATCAATCAGGAGAAAAGTTATTGCAAAAATATATGTTGATCCCTAGACACTTTTGATGTGTGTATATGATATAAGTACAGACGCCAGCACATCAAACAACTACAATCTGTCAAATTTCTTTAATAGATTTTCAACTTTATCGCTAAAGCATAAGGTTCAAGGTTGATTGGGAAGACAGTTTCGGGTAGCTTGATGTGTTGGCGTCTGTACATCATAATTTTAATCTGCGGGGTACTTGCGTAACAAACTGTCAGTAGCAATGGATTTCATTTTGACAGTTCAACAACATTCATTGCGTTATTCACGTTGTTGAGCTGACAAATTTTTCGAACATAAGAAGCAATGGATTAGCAATATTATTCAAAATGATTCAAATTGAGATTATGCAATAAGCGAGCTGGTGTGGCAAGAAAGAGTAGGAAAAGCAAGAATTTAGATATTCCTGTTTCATTTTTCAACCAATAGGCAAATATATTTTGTTCTATTTAATATACCTATGATATTTGAAAAGTTTTTCCTGAGTAAATGTTTAATGGCTAGGTATAATTTTTACCGTTATTATCATGTACTACAAAGATAAATAAATAAATAAATATATTCGACAACTATCACACAACGCCGTCTAGTCCCAAGCTAAGCAGAGCTTGTGTTATGGGTACTAGACAACTGATAAACATACTTATATATTTCTAAATACATACATATTATAGATAAATTACACCCAGACACAGAACAAATGATCATGCTCATCACACAAACATTTGTCCTGGGTGGGAATCGAACCCACGACCTCCGGCATAGCAGTCAGGGCCACTAACCACTAGACCAACGGGCCAGTCAAAAACGATGTTGCGCTAAAAACGATTATATAATATAAATAGCTAGTATTAAAGCTAAATCAACAAAGACATAACCGCCATAGACTTCAGACATAAAAACCCCATTACGAGTATACTGTGGCCTCTTAATTAAACCTAATAAATGCTATATAAACGTTTCTCTATGCAAAATACACACTGCATGTACCAGGAGTGCAGAAAATAAAAGGAGCCTCGTTAACGACTATAGATTATAAGAGCTATGCATTTTTAATTAATAGTCTGTTCTTTGGGCGTGAAAAAGCATGTTGCTTTGCAGTTGTTTAGAAAAAATAAATTGAAAGTTTCAATTAAGAGAAATTATAATGGCTTTTTTCTATTTCTGTCTGGACTTTGGTGTTGGGAAAATACCCTTAACTTTGACAGTTAAGAAAAAATACAACTTAAAATTACGACTAGAAATAGCTCAGACATTTTTGAAAGAAACTATAATACTTGAACACAAGAAAAAAACTGCCTAAACAAAATTGCTCGCTTGATTGCGTACAACTTTTTGCACGTCCATTTTAATAGTCCCTGTACTAAGTATTAAGTACAAGCATCTTTACCTTTCTCCCTAACAAAGCTAGACCAGTCCCGGTAAAATTAATATCGACTCATTTAATATGCAAATAGTGTAGCCGGCTCTTATCTGCGTTGTCCGCTCCGTTCAATCAATGTGTCCTTTAGGCGCGCTATCTTAGTGCAATCTTACTCCTGCCCTCTTATGTCGCCCTGGTACATAGATTTATTGCAGCACGATATCATTAACAGTATTTGTTTATCTATTTTTGTGAGTAATTGAGTGAAAAAGTTTAGTTTAGAAATGTTTTGTAGTATAAAATGTAGCTGGTAACACTAGTAATATTTTAACTCAATCTAATTTTACAACTTGTGCAGCGATAAGGTTCTACAGTATATTTTTTATCGTTTTATTTTACATCTAAATCAGCGCGTATGCTTCAAATTTCTAAAAGAACAATATTTCCATGAACGTTGAAGCTGTCAAATGAGTCGAAAGCCTCTTAATTTAACCCTACACATTAACCCTTATTATGCAATCATGCCCAAACAAAATTAGTTCGTTTGAAAATAAACTAAAATTGTATTGAAAATATACATTTGAAAATGGGTCAATAGCTAATCAAGAGTGATTGTGTTGTAATAATGGCTGTAGGAGGGTCATGCGCCATTGTTTAGGATGTAACCGGAGTCGGCGCGCGCGCCGAACGTCCCCTAACAAAGACTTGTGGGAAATGCGTGGAAGAAACGTGTTGACTTTGGCCTACTTTGTGTTAAATTGGAGCTTGTTTTGGCAGTGTATTTGGAGTATATATTCCTTTATTTTATGCGGTATATAACACAATTTTTTCATTGAGATTTCGTTAGAAGCAAGTATATAATTTATTCGAATTTGTTGACCTTTCTTTAGTTTATTGAATTGCACCATTTCTTGACGGATAGCTGTTAGTCGTTCATGAGAAACATTAGTTTTGTTATTGAAAGAGTGGGATGGAAATGGGAGATTTTCATGGTTCTGCAGTGGATAGCCGTCGATCACCATCACCATTAAAACCTCCCATTATTCCAAAAATACAAACATTCCTACCAATCCCCAAATCAAACTCAAACAAATAGTCAATCAAAGAAACATCTCCACATTACGCCTACCTTGCTATCCCAACAAACGCTTTACAAAACCCAGATTATAAATAAAAAGCAAAAGATATATAGATGGAATTCATCACTGGGTTCAGACGCATCGCAGACTGCTATCGGCACTCAGTTCACGGCATACAGGCATTAATATTAAATTCTAAGTAAATATTCCTAGGCACAGCTCATTAGATATGCGATGTAACGGAACGGGGGGCATAAATAATTCAGGGATCGTTCGCTGGTCAGCTATCGGTGTATGGTTCTTCCTATGCCACTTCCGGTCCTCACTAATTGATTTTACAATTGTTTCTATTTAAATCACACTTTTAATAGTTTCTTCAACATTAATTTGTTTAGGAAGAATGAATTTGATCTTTTTGATGGTGCTATTTTTTATGCTAGACGTTTACTGATTAATTATTATACATTTATGTGTGCTTCGTAGACATGTCTAAGGTATGCAGTAAATGCTTTGTACAGACGCCAGCACATCAAGCTATCCGAAACTGTCAAATTTTCCCAATCAACTTTGAACCGTATGCTTTAGCGATAAAGTTGAAAATCTATTAAAGAAATTTGACAGATTTTAGTAGCTTGATGTGCTGGCGTCTGTACCTAAGCTAGTTATAGTCATGATTTAATTAATATATGCCAGCAGACTGAAGTGTTGATCAGTTCATAGAAAACTTTCATTTATTTATATCAACTTGATACTTGACTAAGTTCTTGCTCATTGCTATATACTTAAAGGAAGATTAACATAATCATCACGCTTGGCTGAAACTCTATCAAAAGCTTTATTAGACAGTATGGATCAGTCCTAACCTCATATTCGACAAACACACACAAACTTCATCAACCACAACGCTATAAAACCTATAAACTTTATATAGTATTCAAATCCACCACAAAACTAACCGAAATCCGGAAATTCAATAATCAGAACGAACCAAAGACCTCATTCAACCGAATGTCTATATTAAAGCATTCAATAATGTCCGTCAATAGAAACTGCGGGGATTTAAATAGGCTTTTTTCACGGAGCGTTCATATTGTGAGCTCAAAGGGTTCTGGCGACAATACTCACTCGGTTAAATTAACCGGAGTTTAATGCTTAATTGTTAGAGCGGCTAAGCCTTGGCTACACGTGTCTGAGTTCCGCAGGGCGCTATGCTGGGACCGCTACACAATTGATATTGAAATTTCTCCTTGCAATGTTTTTTAGGATTGTGGTTGCTTTTTAATGGGATTTGCGTCTGGTTATTAGCTTTTTCATTAAGTTTGATTAGTTTTTACGCCCGTGGGAGGTTTTGTAGTGAATTTAATTTGGCTTTGTGATTATTGAATTCGTGTTATGTTTTTCGATTTACAGTTATAGTAACGGATCTTTGGCAATGTATTTCCAGTTAAATAATTCTTCACTAATTGTTTTTCTGGAGCAGTGGTGGCCAAGTGGTAACGGGCGCGACTTACGAGTTGTAGGTCATAGGTTCGAACCCAGACAGGCGCTTTACTTTGTGTAAATTATTTCATCACCACTGCTCTCAAAACGGTGAAAGAAAACATCGTAAGGAAACCGGCATGTCCTAGAACCAAAAATTCGAAGACATGTGACATCTGCCAATCCGCACTGGGCCCGCGTGGTGGATTACGGCCCACTCCCTCTCACCGAGAGGAGGCCTGTGTCCCAGCAGTGGAAACATTATAGGCTGATTATGGATTATGGATGGAATTGTTTTTCTTTTTTAAAAACATGACTAAAAACCTCAATGTACCTAATAATATACGTCATAAATTTTATATACCTTTAGACAACTTTCCCTCTCCTAAGCACAAGACCACAAACACTAAGCTAAACCATCTTAAACCGCATATTTACAACCGCAGAGCAATTCACAGGAAAACCAAACAGTAATTACAGAACAAAAACAAATAACAGAGAAAAATCATTAGGGGTGAGCGTTAGGGGATGATTACAAAGGAAAACATGGGAGTCTGAGTGGTGGAGTATTGTCGGCTGATTGTGCAGTAGTTGGCTGGCTGCCGGAGGGTAGCGGGTTCGACAATAGAGCCGAGATTACTGCTGTCGACTGTCAGTTTGACGTGGGGCTGGATGTTTGTTTGATTTACACTTTCAATAAATGTTTAGTGGTTAGGAGCTGTGTTGGCTAATGTAGTGGCCGCAGGCTAGTGTTATCTTTGGGAGCGTGTGGAGTAGATTATGTTTCTGCTTGTTTGTATGGTAATTTCTTGCTTTGAAGCGGATATGTGACTTGTAATGAAAACTTTGAAATCATTACTCATCATCTGCCTCGCCTTTTCCCAACTATGTTGGGTTCGGCTTCCAGTCTAACGGGATGCAGCTGAATATCAGTATTTTACATGTAGTGACTGCCTGTCTGACCTCCACAGCCCAGTTACTGGTCGTCAGACTTTCGGGCTACTGACGATCCGTAACTACTGTCAAAGATCCACGAATGACAGTCGGGACCAACGGCTTAACATGCTTTCCGAAACACGGAGGGTCTTAGTATGTGAAGATGGTCACCGATCCACGGACCCACCGCGGCAAGCGTAGCTTAACATGATCGATAGACCTGTGCGACTGTTATTAGTTTATTACTTAGCCACAAGTTTTAAATCATTACTATGAACTTCAAATAATTGTTCACTAAACTTTACTTCAGTTCTCCAAGGTTTAAGGGAGTGGAACGCTTTATAGTTGACTATAAATTTAAGAAAACAATTGATTCAGAAGTGCACGTAATCTGTATAGTTAATACAGTCTGTAATGTTCCCACTGCTGGGACTCTATGGCTGCAGGCCTTCTCCCAGTGAGGGGAACCTTCCATGTGGGCCCAATGCGAGTCGGTGACCATTCTTTACATGATGTAGGCAAACATATAGTGTTGCTACATCCATGTTATTTTACCAGCGTTTTTTACCCAAACCAAAGCGTCTGTCTGTGTTTGAACACACGACTTACAACTCGTAAGTCGGGGTCGGTACCACTGTACCACTACTCTCAAAACGGTGAAAGAAAACATCGTGAGGAAACCAGCATGTCCTACCAACCAAAAATTCGAAGACATGTGACATGTACAGACGCCAGTATATCAAGCTACCCGAAACTGTCAAATTTTCCCAATCAACTTTGAACCATATGCTTTAGCTGTAAAGTTGAAAATCTATTAAAGAAATTTGACAGATTGTAGTAGGTTGATGTGCTGGCGTCTGTACCAACCCGCACGGGACTCGCGTGGTAGACTACAGCCCATTTCCTCCTCGAAGAGAAGCCTGTATCCCAACAGTGGGAACATTATATTGTAGTGATCATGCTGTTTTTCTTGCCACATCCATTCTTCCATCATCCAGGGCCTCATATTCAATATCATAGCGCTGTTTGTGTTTTCGCATGTAACTCTAAACCGCGATAGATTTGAGCCCTTTGTCTTTCCCTCCGCCCTCTCCCTCCTCCGCCCTGATCGCATTGTGAATAACTATGGTTTGTGCATTGATATTTATAATGTTTGCTTTTGAATTTACATTATTTTGTTGTGTATTATTATTTTAAGGTGGCTAGTTTTTAACGTCGATATGATTACAGAATTCTAGAATGCACGACTCTGAAATCAGTTGAAGAAAAAAATTATCACTCTTGCTATGAGAACAGTTTGTTTGGGAAATAGTCTTTTTTATATTAAGCAGTCTGTAATTTTACCTATTACTGCGCTAACGCCTCTTCTTATATCGAGTCGAGAAGTAATGTTTTCTTCTTCATAAAATGAAATTACTTAGTCAGATAGGCAGTCGCTCCATTTATAACATCTTATCTTAACAATTCTTTACAATATTTATAACCAAGTTACCAGATTCAGATTAATCTCATCTTCCCAGAAATCATCTCGTCGTCATATTTCATGAGAAATATGTCGACGAGATGACGACGAGGCGATTTACTTTCAGTTTACTTGCAGATAAAGTGACAAACGGGTAAAAATACAAACAACGTCTATTTGCACAGACCTTGCAGGTAATAATTAGCAGAAATATTAATGAGTCAGTTAGTTTAATGAAAACAAGAGTGAGATTATTTCACTGACGTCTGAAATGGTTAAACAAGTAATTTGTAGTGTAATATGGTTTTACCGAAGGGGTAATTGCGTAAAACATTATCAGTAGCATTGGGTTTCATTTTGACAGTTCAAGAAAGAAAGAAAGAAAAGAAGAAAGAAAGAAACAACATACATTGCGTTATTTATGTTGTTGAGCAGACAAATTTTTCGAACATTTGAAGCAATGGATTAGCAATATGTTTCAAAATGATACAGATTGTGATTGTTAGTGTGTTAAGCAATTAGGGTGCCGATAAAGTAATCCTTTGGACGTAACGTGACGATATATACAGTCAACGAAAGAGATAAATATGCAGGATGGTCGGGTATAGTTGAAGTTTAGCAAGAAACCGATGGATGTTCTCGAATAAAATTTTATTTTATTAATACAAAACAAACAGCCCATTTCTCAAATTAAATTTCAGTCGATAACATCTATCGGTTTCTTACAAAACTTTAACTATATCCAACGATCCTGCATACTTATCTCTTTTGTTGACTGTACCTAACTGCAGTATTTTTATTACTTACTGACTTTACCAGTTTTTCCAACGCGTCTCGGGTTACCCAGTAACTGGGTTGTGGAGGTCAGAAAGGCAGTTAGCATGTAAAATACTGGTTCAGTTCCATCTGGTAAGACTGGAAGCCGACCCCAACATAGTTTGGGAAAGACTAGGTAGATGATGGCTGACTTTACCACTGGTTTTAAAATTTAAAATTAGGTACAGACGCCAGCACATCAAGCTACCCGAAACTGTCAAATTTTCCCAAGCAACTTTGAACCTTATGCTTTAGCGATAAAGTTGAAAATATATTAAAGAAATTTGACAGATTGTAGTAGCTTGATGTGCTAGCGTCTGTACATTGAGATCTTAATTATCTAGAACGAAGAATGAAACTTTTGGACACCCGAAATTAGAAGACTCTTGTTTATTAGGTCTGATTAGTGATTTTATGTAGACACCAAAATATTATATTTTGGTAAGATAAAGCAGAATATACTACATATTTTACGTGCTCTGTTTAACAAATAACAGTAAACTTTACACCACAAAATATATAAACAAAACTTCCCTTTTTAGCATAAGAATTCTTGCAAACACATCGCATTATTTGCAATTGCCATCTTGAAATCCCGAGACTCGGAACTGTCTTCTAAAAGCATAGTGTACTCTCACGATAATAAAAAGAAAAAAGAAGAAAAAAAAACTGATAAACTTTGAAACGTGAGGGAAAAGATGATTGAAACAAAACAGAAAGAAGTTGTCCCCTCTAAGTGTATTAAACCTACTGAAGAAGTTTCTGTTAAAGGGAAAGGGGACAAAGTGAAATAATATAAATACTTTCAATAATAAAAAGTTGATATTGATTCAAGTTTTTCTTTGTGTGGTGTAATTGAAGAGGGAGAGGAAAGTTTTTAAGATATCGGAAATGTATTTCAAAAAGTGACTGTTGTAATATGAGAAATTATGAAGCTAGCTAAGAGTTTTGGGCTGAAAGAGAAGTTACATGGTTATAATTTGTGTGAATTCATGCCAAATTATTTCACAACTTTACAAACAAAATATGATAATATATTAACTAAACAATGGGCTGTGGGCCTAATATAGAGCCCTGACACAGCCAGAATGCGTTGTGGTAGACCCCGAAGAACAAGGTGGGACGAGCTGGAGAAAACAAACAACCAGTGGTCCAGTTTAGCTTTAAAGAGCTGGAAGTCATGGGGAGAAGCCTTTGCCCAGCAGTGGGATCATGCAGGCTATCAGTAACTAAACAAATGTGGTTAAATAAGTCGAACAGGAGGTGCTTGGGGGAGGCCTATGTCCAGCAGTGGACTGTCTTTCGGTTGAAATGATGATGATGATGAAACAAATGTAAAAATATATCAGGTTTGTTTTGTACCTACATATTTTCTAAAAAAATTTATCGAAAAAGAAAATCAGGAATCGTAAGAAAAAAGTAGTTGCAATTCCTAGTTCAAATCACTTTATGATAAGCTCAAGTAAAATGTTTATATATTTTTTTACCTAAATAGCAGTCTGGATCAGCTTGACTCCTTTAATAACAAATGGGCTGAAGCAGCTCTGAACAAAGAGAGGAGGAAATAGAGTAGCCAGTTTGCCCAGCAGTGGGATATTAATGGATAATACAAAATTATTAAAAATAGCAGTCGCATTCATTCATTTTACATTCTACATCGTCTATTTCAACTTTATCAATTTCTACAATCGCTAGCTCCCATAAATTATACCACATCCAACATATCGAAGTTTCAGGAATCCAGCGAGTGGAGTCGGAAAATGTTTCAGGATGCATTATGATAAGCGGGCGGCGCCGAGGGACGAACCAACACACAGTAGGTACTGCTGAGTTCTATTCTACTAAGGATGAAGACAGCGATGTGAGTTCTTTAACTTACTAAGTAGTTACTTAGATTTTTTGTTTTGTGTATAGAAGATCTTTAGAAGAGTGAGCATATACAATGAAGCGATTGTAATCCTAATGTATATTTTTTATTTTTTAATATTATAAATGCGAAAGTAAGTTTGTTTGTTACCTTTTCACTCCTAAACCATTGAACCGATCATCCTGAAATTACGCATATACGTTGCCAGGTGTACAGAAACGGACGTAGGGCACCTTTCATCCCGAAAAAAAGTGCTGTTCCCGAGGAAAACAACGATAACGTTATTATGATAACAGATGGCGCCACGTGTCTTTCGAATCATGATTGAATTATATTAGAAAATTAACACGAGCGAAGCCGCGAGCAAAAGCTAGTACGATAATAAATGAAAACAAATAAATCCTAGCATCGAAATTAAAAAAGTAAGCTTTTCAAACAAATTAAACAGTAGTGATGTCAAAGACAAAGTCAAAACATTTATTTCAAATAGGCACATAAAAGGCACTTTTGAACGTCAAAAATAGAATTGATTCTAGTCGCCCATTCCAAAAGGTAGTTTTCGTATGGAGAAGAATGGGCAAGAAACTCCACCGTTACTGTTTTAAAATGTTTTACAATATTTTGCATACATTAATTATATAATAATATGTGAAGACGATTTGACGACTTCCAGCCTCCCGAACAAGCCGGATTCCGTAAAGGCTTTAGCACCGTAGACCACATACATACGCTGCGACAGGTTATACAGAAGACCGAAGAGTATAACCTGCCTCTCTGCTTAGCGTTTGTGGACTACGAGAAAGCCTTTGATTCGATCGAGACATGGGCTGTGCTGCAGTCTCTTCAACGGTGCCAGATCGACTATCGGTACATCGAAGTGCTGAAGTGTCTGTACGAAAACGCCACTATGTCAGTCAGACTCCAGGATCAGGCCTCGAAACCTATCCTTCTGCAGCGAGGTGTGAGACAGGGAGACGTTATCTCTCCGAAACTGTTCACCGCTGCACTGGAGGATGTCTTCAAGGTTCTGGACTGGAAAGGGGCTGGCATCAACATCAATGGCGAGTACATAACTCACCTTCGGTTTGCCGACGATATCGTAGTCATGGCTGAGACTATGGAGGACCTCAGTACAATGCTCGATGACCTCAGTAGAGCCTCCGAAAGAGTGGGTCTTAAAATGAACATGGACAAAACGAAGGTCATGTCAAATGCCCATGTAACACCCACTCTCATAAAAATCGGAGACGCTACACTCGAAGTCGTGGACGAGTACGTTTACCTAGGACAAACCGTCCAGTTAGGTAGGTCTAACTTCGAGGAAGAGGTAAATCGACGAATCCGACTCGGCTGGGCAGCGTTCGGGAAGCTACGCAATATCTTCTCGTCCCACATACCGCAGTGTCTCAAGACAAAAGTCTTTGACCAGTGTGTGTTGCCAGTGATGACTTATGGAACGGAAACGTGGTCGCTCACAATGGGCCTTATAAGAAGGCTAAAAGTCACCCAAAGGGCAATGGAGAGGGCTATGCTTGGAGTTTCCCTGCGTGATCGAATCAGGAATGAGGAGATCCGCAGGAGAACCAAGGTAACCGACATAGCCCAAAGAATTGCCAAACTTAAGTGGCAGTGGGCAGGGCACATTGCTCGCAGAACAGATGGCCGATGGGGCCGAAAGGTTCTGGAGTGGCGACCGCGTACCGGAAGACGTAGCGTTGGAAGGCCTCCCACAAGGTGGACCGATGACCTTGTGAAGGCCGCAGGAACCCGTTGGATGCGGGAAGCACAGGACCGGTCGAAGTGGAGGTGCTTGGGGGAGGCCTATGTCCAGCAGTGGACGTCTTTCGGCTGAAATGATGTGAAGACGATGCACTTAAAAAATTAAATTAATATACCACAATAGGTAAAAGAATTAAAAATGAAAACATGACATAAATTAATTATCTGATAGATACATGGTGCTCACATATTTACCTACAAACATGGTAAAAGTAAACGATTTTCATTTAAATAAAAAAACAATATAAGTAATTATTCA
The DNA here is from genome assembly GCA_916614155.1 of Mesoligia furuncula. Taxonomy (NCBI): domain Eukaryota; kingdom Metazoa; phylum Arthropoda; class Insecta; order Lepidoptera; family Noctuidae; genus Mesoligia; species Mesoligia furuncula. Next base: position 29,845,065 of record OU744797.1, on the reverse strand, counting down.
GGGTGTGAGCTTAAGTAATTACAGAATGTAAATCAAAGTAAAAAAAAAAGAAGAAAGAATCAATTTTACAATTAAATTAGCAAGATGGGCCGACTATTAGTTTTATCGATCTTTGACTACCTTTAAAAGCAAAACTAATTGATATATTTGATTAAATTTTCGTATGCAGACTGGGAACGGCATTAGATATACGCAGTTTAATTTATTGTCGTATCCATCTTGTACAATAGGGTATTGAATTGAATACATAATTTAAATTTGCGTAGCATGAAAGACTACTACTAAATCCATGATAACTTATTTATATTACTTAACTAGCTAACCGGAACTTTGTACCGCCTCAGAATCAATAAGAACGAACGTAGGTGAGAAAATGAATTATCCTCATAAAATTTTTTTCGTGAATTTTTCCATGTTTTATAGTTATCAAAAATCATAAAATTCGGTCCAGACGTTCTTGAGTTATTAATGGTGTAACTAACCCGATTTAGTTTTATTTATAAAGATAGACAACCTGCTAATAACTATGATATTATCTTTATTGTTACAGCTAATGTCAGTAAACACAATACTAATACAAAACAATTTAACAACCAAACGGCAAGAAATACTTCAATCACTACAGTTCACTTATTCGAAAAGACGTCATGTCTTGTGAAAGTTATTGAAAAATAACAAGAGTGCTGGTCCCGTCGATAAGTTTACAACTTTTATCGAAAGGACACCGGATGAATAATAAAAACATCGTTCGGAGTCAAATAAACAGGTGAACGCTGTGTTGTGGCTTTGTCAAGTTTTTGAACGAAGCGAAGAGATTTTATTGAAAGTTGTTTATTTTTTAATTGAGGTATTGTGAATCTTTGAAGGAAAATTTTATGGTGTCTGTCTAAGACTAAGATTTTTAATTGATATATTGGTAGGTACTCGTATTAGCATCATTAATAGGAAACAAAAGGGGGGTGACCTATATGCAGCAGTGAGAGAAACAAGGCTGCCAATGATTGATGATGATGATGATTTTGAGCATCAACGATAGTTTTTAGTATCTATCTAACTAACCTGAATTGTCCTACTTGCACTGCAGAGCAAAGGCCTCCCTCTCCCTTTTTCACACAATTCTGTCGTTTGCGAGTGCCGCCGGCCAGTCCTTTCAGTAGGAGTCAAGCTGGTCCCGTCATCTTCATCTTGGTCTGCCGCGATGGCGTCGAGCGTTTAGTGGGACCCAATCGGTAGTTCTCTTAGTCCAATTATAATCTGACATGCTGCAGACATGTCCGGTCCAGTCCCACTTAAGTTTAGCGGCTTTCTGCGTCTATTAGCTTAGTTTTTATTATACTAAAATCAATTTTGAAACTGATCAAAACCCCAACTAAAGAAAAACCATAAGAGAAGCTGTACAAAAATGGGCAGAGTAGTGTTTACTACTAAACTTATGATAATCGGTTAGATAATCAAACTACGATTAGAATCCTTGCATAATTTAAGAAAAGTGACCTAAATTTAGAAACAGACATTTACTGTGTAACTGATGATATGAATATGAACTGTCTATCCCACCGTAGTGCAAGAGCCTCTTCCCATACGAAGAAGGAATGAGCATTGATCGCCAGCCTTGCTTATTGCGAGGGTACGATTTCACACAATATTAAGTCTATATATAGTTTCCTCGCAATATCTTCCTTAAAAGTAAGTCAGTGATATCATAAATTTACTAATACTATTTGAGTAGGTATAGCTATATCAAATATATTTAAATCCTAGTTCAAATTACTTTATGATAAGCTCAAGTAAAATGTTGCTAAATATTTTCATCAATATATTATCGGTCACCCAAATTCTCAGTTATCAGTTGATACGATAGTGATAAAGGTTCCCATGTTGCGCACAGGAATGTTTCCATCAGCAAATATTTAGAATACCGATTGATTTACAAGTATACTGATTTTATTTAGTTTCAAGTGTCGTGTGAAACGATTGGCGAAATTTTTGTTTTGAGCTTCATTTGAGTACTTTTAACTGCTCAACTATTCAGTAGCCTATTATTGTTTCATAACCATTTGAAGTAAAAACTGATAAATCTGAATAATCTATTCATGGGTATCGAACCCAAGACAATTCAACCAATCCAACCATTTTCACTAACATAAGAGTATACCCGTACTACATACATGCTGTCACTTGGTTCTTCTACGTCATACCATTCATAATCTTGGCTAATAATATCCATTATTATAAGTACAAATAGGAACATGAACATACTATCGCTTATCTTGTACCCCTTTATAATCTAAACAGGTCGTCACAACCGGTAACATGTAATGTCAATATAAATAACAGAAAAATACGAATACATAACACTATCACAACCCTTCTTCTGCAAGGAGAAAGCACAATTGTCGTCTGACAAAAGCTTTCGAAAGATTTATAGCAAATCTGTTTACATGACAACTGTAATGCCCCTCTGAAATCGTCCACGGAATTAATGAGTCCACGATATCACTTGCTAAGCTAACATTGGTCGCCGTTAATAATAACAGCCACCCCACACCACCCTTTAAGAATTCCCGACTAATAGAAAGTGGATAGACAGACACGATCCATCACGGTTGTCCCCCAGTCGATGTATTATTTATGGGGACATCCAAAACGCAACCCACTGCTAATCTTTCAATATCTTGAGAATTTCGGGACAGAACTTGGGGATCAGATTCTACCAGACAGCAATACAGATGCTATCAACCTTAACGTAATGGATATAGATGCCATTTTTGTTGAATTTTTGAAAATACTCTTAGTGATATGAAGGCAGAGGAATTCACAGATGGTAAAGTGGCTGCGGTTGGTGTGGACCATATTTGTGAAGGAATAGAGGTTAGAGTAGATTGGTTTGGTTACGCAGCTGACTTTGTGAAGTTAGAATAATTGTAGGATTTGTTTGTTTTGGTAAGGAATGAGAGTAATGGCATTGCATCGGATGCGGAATGAAATTAATGGTCGGTACCTTAATGAATTTTCGTTATTATAATGTGCGGTGGTAATGGGATTGTTTTTATTGCAAATGGACGTTGCGTTGTAAATCTTATTTATGATTTTTAGTGTTGAATTAAAAGCTTTTACGGCATATTACGTAATTTTATTCATTATCTCTCTGCCCATTATTTACTGTAATTGAAAAACTATGTTTTTTTGCTTAATGTGATCGGAAAATGCTTTTGTTGAAGTTATTTCGTTCTGGTCTATTCTAGATTGATGGTTTGGTGCTTTAAAATCTATTTTGAGTTCAGATTAATGTACGTAACGTTTGTTTATTTATTCTTTATAACATTTTAAACATTCGGTGGAGCATTTTGCACTCTTTCTAGCATCTTTAGGTGCAAACGTCAGAGCTGAATTAATTGAAAAGTTTTACGATTGTTTAATACCCAGAATTACCGATCACTAAGTATGACAACTAAGAACAAAGGCATTTAATGACCCATTACAATGTTGTAATCCTAAAAACTCGAACATCTTTCATCTAAAACTCTTTACAACCACATAAATCCTTCATACTTCCACAATCAAACTAAATATCTTTTAAAAGCATATTTAACCACATTAGTATAATCTACAGTAACATTATTCAAATCCACGTTTCAACTGAAAAATCCGACATATTTACACTAAAGTAAAACTAAATCAAACACGGAACGTAAAGTTCTATAAATACCACACTTAGAGATGGTGGAAAAAATATATTTTCGAGATTCGAGGAAGGGGGCCGAGAATAGATCCCTGTGGGACTCCATCGGTGTAGTGTGTTATGCCCGTGACTTATCTCCTATTTCTTATTTTATCAATATAATGTTAGGGAAGTGGGTATATGAATGCCTTTTTGGCTCTGACGTTAAGAATTTCTGGATTAATTTTGTAGCATTTTAATTGGCTGTTGTATTTAACTAAATATTACGCTTAAGTAGTATTTATTGAAACATGAAATAATAATATAAAAATACAAAACCAAACTAAAAGTTAAGGTCATTAGGATTATTTAAAAAAAACTTTAAAAAGTAAAAAAATATAAATATTCATGCAAGAACCAGGAGACGGACGAACCAGGAGGAGACGGAGGTTGGAACGAAGTTCCTTTCGCTTTAGCTCTATAACGTCAGTTTGGTGAGATGATACTGTTAAAGAAGAGTGTTCAGATATTGTTACTTTATTTGTAACTATAACTTTATCATTCGGGTTTTTAGCCTCATCTGCCAACAGCCCACAATAGTAAAATCAAGACAAAAAATGACACGTTTGTTAAAATTAAACTATTGTAACAGGAAGTGTAAATTTGAGACTATTTAGGGAGTCAGTCTCATTTACAGTTCCATCACATTCAAGGACATACATATCAACGTAGTTCACAGTAATCCATTGTTTTGACATGGCTTTAACTGTTTTTATAACTATCTAGACAACATTTATAGTTATTCCACTATTTTATTTGATGTATATTTTGAAAAAAACTATTTTTCTCTCTGTGTCAGTTATGGGGGCTACTGCTTTATTTTATTGGGATATAATAAATACCTGTATTGTAATAAATATACGTATGGTTGCCGTCGGTTTAAAGTCTTAGCATATTTTACATTTTTAAATGCTTTTTATTTAATGTTATGTGGGATTGTAACATAACATTGTACTAGGTCACTGGCGATAGTTTAAGAATTGAAAAATAAACAAGGAATGACTCTAATTTTGATCGTGTTGTAAAAACGAATGAAAAAGCTATATCTTGTCTTATCTTTGGGAATGTATCTTCAAGCATCTCAAAAAAAAACCTATTCCGTGTTTTTAGTTTATTCAACAAACATATCACATATATTAATATGTCACTAATGAATTTTAAAGGGCAAAGTATATGTATGTATGTCGCAGTCTCCATATGCTGTAAAGTCGATCACTCCAGACAGAAGAAAATCATGCAGTACAATACCTCTCTTTTATCTTACCAACGGCAAACTCCTTTACTATAAAACATAAAATGGACTTACCTGAAACAAGATGTAAAAATAATGTAAAGAAAGAAGGAAAAATAAAAGTAAAATCCAATCATAGAAGATTCTCCATCATTATTATTAACATTAGGTACTATTGTTAATACAAAAATGGCTGACTCTAGTGATGTGGAGATAATATCCGAATAAGTAAATGTCGGATATTTTATCAATAAGTTTTAGTGAAGGGGTGAGATATTTGTATAAATTTTCTTAACTGAATGTGTGTAATGTGTGATGTGTATTATATACCTAGGGTGCGATCAAATAAACGCCAGTTTGGTTACGAATATTTTATTGCTAATAAACCTAATATAACAAGAATAGCATAAATTTACAAAATAAACCAAAAATGTCACTTTTTAACAAAATAAAAATTACAAACTACAATTAATCGTATACTTCTTTTGACAATTTTACATATAAAATTACGCTAAAAATCATGAAGAATACTTTCAAATCTAAAAGTACTTAAAACCTTAAAACCATTTACAATAATCGTTCTCATATTCGTATAATATCCGAGAAAAAGATCCGCATCTAGTCATCACTATTTATAATCGAAGAGATGTAAACTAAGCAGCGCGAGCGCAGCTCATTACGGCGCTCGTAACGAGTGAGCGTAAATCATACGGACACCCAGAGGCCATTGTCTCTTTCAAACGCTGAATCGATTCAAAACCGATTGTAATGACCGATCCGCGAACATCGATCTCATTAACGTACTTATGATAAATGGTCATATGAATTCGTTATTAGTATTCTATTCGTTTTGTATTTTAATCGATATAAATAGTTATCTATTTTTTTTTCGGTTGAGTTTTTTATCGATCATTTTTAAGCTTTAGCAGGATGTGCTTTGATATTTTTATTAAAAAGTATTTTTAACTATCACATAACAAGAAAAAGGAGTGTTTTTGAAGTACAAATTAATTAATTAATTTCCGCCACCAAAATAACTAATCTACATAATAATTTAAGAACACATTAATTTTGAAACGTGCTAAAAAACGATCAAGAATTCGTTCAAGACTAACTGGAGACACATTGAAAATGCAGCCCTAAATTCGTGGTGGTAGGGTCAGAAATGCGTTGATCATCATAATGGTGACAAAAGAGTGTTCTTGGTCGTCATGGCCCAGAATGCGCCGCGACTCTGCCAAATAATTGACACACCCGGTGTCAACGCGGCCCGAGTGTTGCCAGAGATTCAATATTTCGCAATTTATATCTAATTTGAGATGCGAACGTTTTCGCTCTTTCTTCTTCTTGTTGATGGTTACTGTCAGTTGCGGATAGAGATCCAAACAGCCTGCTTGTCAGTCTACTCTGTAAGATGTGTCTTTTCTGTCGTGCAGGTCTAAGAGCAGAGTCATCAGCCTATAATGCTCCCACTCCTGGGACATAGGCCTCCTCTCTTCGAGAGGAAGTGGCCTGTAATCTACCACGCGGGCTTAGCGCGGGTTGGTCACATGTCTTCGAATTTTTGGTTCTAGGACATGCCGGTTTCCTCACGATGTTTTCCTTCACCTTAGGGCGGAGTAAGGCCACGAAAAGCAGTTGAGAGGAGCTTTATTTCTTTGCTTGTCATGATTACAGTAGGAACAGAAGAGCAGCATTTAATTCCAGTCATTAAAATGGACGTCTTTATTTTTACTCGAATCATCAGGGCTCGACACCCGAAGCTGATTGAAGACAACGTTCATAAAATGCACACATCATTGCTCAGAATTGTCATCAATTTTCAGTGTTCATCGCAACGTCCCAATGAAGCGACAATGTTACTACAAAGGCCTGTTGCCAACTAGAAACTCGTTTATACTCTATCAATCACGCAGAAACTAACCCACTTATTAGTATATTTTCCAATTAACCTCACTAGAAAATCAACTATTATCACAAAAACAGTTAACCTTAAATAGAATGTGCGACATTCGAAATTTAAACCCGCATGTTCAAATTAATGTTCGTCCGTTTAAGAAAAACAATTGACACAATCGCGTTCGGGTGCGTTCGTTCAACCCGTTCGTGAATCATCGGGCGTGTTCGGGTTGGCATGGGGCCTAATCGTCGGACGTCGGGGCTCCAATATATCTCGTGCGCCGTCATCGGTGCCCATTCTTCGGGTGGTTGGGAGAGCTCGAAACTGTCTGGGTGTTGGTGGGCTGACAAATTGACGGTTCGTCAACACCGCGTCAGAGGCAACTTCTATTCAGTCGTCGCTTTGTTGACGCGTGCAGGGGACTGTTTTGAGTGTACACTGTGTTTGTTTTTGTTTGGGAGTGTGGGTAGATTATGCGGGGATCTATAGCTGTCGGTCAGAATTAAATCTAACGTCAATCAAGGATGGGCGAACGATTTCTGCTATGTAATTGTAGTAGCGGACATGACGGCTGTTTGTGAACGCTCAATCAAGTTTGACTACAAGAATTGCGATGTGGCTTTTAGTAGAGAGGAATAGATGTTCTTAGACAGTAAAAAGATTACACAGATCGTGTTCCTGAAACCGTAAACAGCCTAAAATGCAGGTTATCCAAACCACTAAACAAAACATCATCGTAAGAGTACCAGGAGACAATGAACGGGTAGCAGCCACGACGTCACCCACTAACGAGTGTAACTTGACTCCGTAACCGATACGTTCATTAAACCTTGCCTGTTCAACCCGCCTGGTACCGTACTCTTAATAAAATGTTATACATTTTGATACGAAAACCGTTGTTTATCGTACTAGCTTTTGCATCTGACTTTGGTCGTGTTTCGTTTAGATTTATTTCATTAAGCTTATCTCCTAGATAATGCGACATATCTCAGTCACGGTTCTTATAAATGGGGTCTTAATCAGATTAATCAGACCTGTCTAAATCAATAAAGCCATTTCCCATTCATACCTAAGAATCTAAAGCGACTACTTCTGATGACTCGACAAAAGTACTATTAGGTAAGTAGGTAATAAAACCTGATCTAGAAGAAAAACCCGAAGTTACATAATTACATTAAGTTATTCACAACACCTAAAACTAAAGAATGTTCATGTCACGTCTTAATGTTAAAATTGGACTTTTTACATGCATTTGATGCTTGGAACAAGCCATAAAATGTCACCTAACTCCTTGCTGGTGTCTTTAGTTAAAAAATAACTGACAAGCATGCTACACACTGCATGAAATGGGTTCTGCAGTCTAATATTAGGGTACTGAATGCCTCCTGAACGAAGCAGGAATATATATTCAAGAAATCGTAAAAGATTAACAGATTTATGTGTATCTAAGTAAATCCCAAATGTCAGTTGGTTAATGGATTTGAAATGTCAATAGGTAGATACTATTCGGCGAGACGTGCTGACTAGCAATCACTCGCTGGCAAAACTATTAAGTACAGGAGCCTTTATGAGCAAAGACGTACGATATAGAATAGAAACACGTCCCAAAAGAGCAACTTTCGGCTTAAAGAAGATATTATGCTGTCATAATTAACATCGACATCGTTTAGGTGAGGATCACCATCGACTTGAACATCTACGGTGAAGGAAAACCTCGTGAGGAATCCGGCATGTCCTAGAGCCAAAAATTCGAAGACATGTGACAACTACGAACCCTCACTGGCCACGCGTGGTAGATTACAGCACACTCCCTCTCGAAGAGAGTAGCCCTGTACCAGCAGAGGGAACATACAGGCTGATTATGTATATGGTTATGCTATGCACCATCTTCTTTAACATTCATTTCTTTCTATTAATTGTCTAATAAAAAATGGTCTAACCGCTGAAAGAGAAGCTGAAACAGGAAAGGAGATTGAAAAACAAGAAGAAGATGAAAGATCATAAATTACATCGATTTTCGATACCCCCACGGTACCCTAAGAGCTAATTAGCGCCCGAAATAATTAAACACAAGATATTATTCGAGCGGCGACGGCAAAAACTATCTGGCATTCGAATTTCACTCGCCGTATTTTGAAAATCTTTGCTTATCTTTATACAGATTCCTTACTTTTGGACAGCCAGAATGTCTTAATAATCATCACCATCCACCCCAATTTCAACCTTAAACATCAAGCCGAAGGAATGATTTTAATTGCTGCAAATGAGATATACGATGTTTCGTAAAATTTAAGCTGGAGTGTTTCAAGATGAATCCAAAGATTGTTTTCGTAAATGTGATTTGAAACCCATTAAGACTAAGATGAAATTTTAACGTTAAGATTTGAATGTGTATTTAAAAAAATATAATTCAGTTCTGAGAAAAATATGTTTAAAATAAATGTTTTAGATGCCTATCGTTTTTCGGAGTCAGTATTGATTGTTTTTAAACCACAGAGTAGTGAAAATTATTATATAATCTTTAATAATAATCAAGGAATGCATTAATTGTTCTATCCATACTATATAATATTATAAATGCGAAAGTGTGTCTGTCAGTCTGTTACCTCTTCACGCTTAAACCGCTGAACCGATTTAGATGAAATTTGGTATAGAGATAGTTTGAGTCCCGGGAAAGGACATAAGATAATTTTTATCCCGATATTCCCAAGAGAACGACACTTATGCGGGTGAAACCGCGGGGCGCTGCTAGTATTATTATAAAGACTTAGACCTTGAAAGTTTGTTAGTCACTAATCCATTATAGTTTATCTTGATGACATCATCAGCGCAACTAGAAACCATTTCATCCTGCTACGATTTAAAACTCACTTTAAAATGTATCATCTCTGCCTCTAAGAGAAAGTAAACTTGAAGAAATCCCAGCAAAAATCACTTATCGAGCTCAACGTATTCGAATAACATCCTCATCATCAGCGTAGCTTATCCAAACTACGATGGGATCAACTACCAGTCTAACCAGACTCAGCTCAATGCCATTATTTTACTTATAAACACAATAACATGTTCATAATTGGAAGCATTTCAATGTACAGTCGTGCCCAGCGGTATCCCGAATAGAAAGTAGCCAGTTACGTCACACGAAAACCAAAAGTGGTAGCACAGGTTGGGTACAGTCGTTGTCAAATCTACAGGCTTATTTCTTGGATTATTTCGGATCGCTTTTATTGAATTTTGGTCATGTTTAATGGATATCAATGAAAGTCAGCTTGACTCTAATTTTACTGTCGCTATAAAGCACAAAAAACATCTAAATATACTCGTACTTTAATGTTGTTAATACTGCCTTAACAACAAAATTTTACATATACCGTATGTGTAATTTTTTTTTATATAATCCAAAAAATAGTAGTAAAATAGTAGCTTAGCTCTAAAATAAAATCAAAGATTACTTTAGACACAAATACTCCCAAATGAACGTGAAACATATTTTATTTCATTCAATTCAATATACTAGAGGAATCAATTGACACTTGAGCGCGTAACGTTACCTATAAAATTTGAATAAGTTTATAAAAGTGAAAGACATGACAGACCTCACGGTACAAGTATGCAAAGTGAGAACAGTAGTTCTTGAAGTTATCAATATTGTCTGTTTTACTGAAGCATTCAATGATGTGGATAGAACAGAAGCCCTCATAATAGCAGTTGCGATACATGATTTTATAAATATTGTACTATATGGACTTGACATTGATCAGAGGGGCAATTCTCGTAGTTTTAAGAACGTTTACAGTCTGATCTCAATCTCAATCTGTCAAAAATACATCTAATTTTCCTAAATGTTCGACAAGTTTTTGACATTGATTGTCGCTGAGTCATGAGGCTGCTGCTTGAATTTGAACATATTGTAAGTGCGAGAATTTGCCTTCAGAACTTGTTTCGATAACACCATTTGAAGATGAATGACTATTTACCACAGAAAAAGAAAGATCTCTTTGTTGACTGCCTTCTAATACAAAATCTAGGCCATTAATCTTGTTAACGCCCTCGTAGTGCTAAATAAATGTATCACCAACTCCGTATAGCATCATTTTATGTTCAAAAACATCATTCGAATAAAGAATGACCGCAGCATCCCATCTGTCTGCTTAGAGATGACCCGACGAGACGAACAACTATGTCGCGGCAAGTCGAAAAATTTAAAATTGTAATATCAACCGGTAAATATTTGAAATTTAATAAACTCGATTCCGTCCGCTTATACTTTTTGATTTTATATCTGTACTGGCCTTCGATCCGGTGTCCGAATGAATTCATCGATTGTTTTTATCGATGCACCTTTTTTGGTGAAATTTTATCTTTTTTGGTAACGGCACTCGAGCTGTGGTGGTCTGTTACTTGTCGTGGTTTCAAGTGGCCTGTTTTGGCAGGGTTGTTTAGTTTTGTTTACGTTAAAACCGCCTTTTCTTTATTTCATATATTATAGAAATCCTACCGTCTTTAAATCTCGAAAGTATCATCTAGTGGTTCGGAAATAGAAATATTGAATTTCAAATTAAAATAGTTTAAAGACTAAGAAGCAATAGGACACGGAACACCAACAATGAAGCATATCTCCCAATATTAATTACGTCCCTAATTATCTCAAAACTAATCCAAATTAAAACCAAAATCTTTTCTTACAAAAAAAAAAACAGACTCTTAAAGGAAACTTTATTCAAGTTGCCGAGAACTAAGTGCACACGTGCTGGATCGTCTTCGGGTTAAAATTAGACGAACGGCGGCGAGGGGTGCCGGGGGGCGAGGAGAGGCGAAGCACCTTTTTATAGAAGCTCCTACAGAACCACTGTCTGGTATACACACGGCAGTCTCACAGAATATGTCTACAGAAGATCCACTCTTCACAGCGATGTGAAATCTCTAATGATCAGTTCCAGATGGCGCTTCATTTTTGTTGCGGTCTTCATTCTGTCTATTTGTTATCATGGCAGACTCCACCTTCTGCATTCTCCTTCTCTGTGGCGTAGTCAAATGACGTATCAGCCGCTAACGAGGTAGTTCGATTTTTTTTAAACGCAAGATGTTTGGTTTCGCGCATCGCCGGGCCAGTGTTGTGATCAATTATCGTTGGTAAATTAAAAATAGCTGATGTTTTCGTCAAATGTTTGGGTGGATCTGTTACGGAATTGGGCTTTTGGATAAGTATATTGCTACAGAGAATAGTTGTTTATTCATATTGCTTCTGAATATCTTGAACATTACAGTGTTTCTGCGAGATCTGCGTATCCAAATATTTATAAAGGAAGATCGGCGCATAATCACATCCCTAACCGTTCAGGGATTTACGAACATTCAGTCAAAGTAACAGCATAATTCTTGATGCAAGCCACACAACCTGCACGCTTGCCAATATACAGGAAAACAATAAATCCATTTGAATATCGAACCCCACTCAGGGCAACATTGTCGTCGCGCGCGAATACCTCACGACCATAGACAAATATCGCTTTTTAAGAAATCCGTGAAAATTAACCTCATGGGAACCGCCAATCAGGTGTGCGCGAACAGAATAAAAATAGCCGATTTTTACATGATTCTCCAGTAAAACTGACGAGAGACGTGGCCGGTCTGCTGCATCGTTGCCGCTTGAATACAAAATACATTATAAGTGCACAATATTTGCATTTTGAATTACGCGCTTGAGGCTTGGCGCCTTAAAACTGTAGGTTGCGTGGACTGGCTAACGCTATTGGCTGCGTTCGATATAATTTCTTTGTAATAAGCTTGGGAAAAGGTGCACTTTAAATTTGCAACGGCTGACTCCACTAATTTAAATATGAACTGGATACTTATTCAACACATCGATGTATAGTTTAATATTCTAGTTATGTAAAGGAAAAACCAATGTTCGACAAAGTATATGTTAAATTGGCTATCAATATTTACTCGGGATAGGTAAACTATTAGCATCTCTCAATATAACTTTGCCTCAAGCAAAAATCCGGAATAATTTACAATTTAACATTCAACGACTGAGACCTCTTTATATCTATGTACCAATAAAGCAGTCGGTGTCAATGTCAATAGGAATATATTTGAATTGGCAACAGCAAGTTATCACATTCCATCGGAATAGCGGCATAAGTAGGCGAATTAAAAAAAAATCACGCGCAAAGATATCATCAGATCAGATTTGTATTGGGTAGGCGTGACGTGCTCTGGTGGTCCGGCTACTTGACGTTGAAATAAATGGATTATCTGTTTCATTATGACGTCATTTGACAGTTGGAAGCTTACTGGCGGGTAAGCTAGAAAGTATGACGAAGCAATTTAATCAGGAGCTCTAATTTTGTTGGCCTTTTTCGTCAGTTTCAATTATTTCTTTAAATTTATTTCTGGGTGGTGGTTTTTGGTTATATAACTTTTATGATGATTACATTACGTCATTACAAACGCAGTTTGGCGTTTGTAGCTTTTGTAGGTAATGCTGCTACATTTTCTCATAATATATCCTACTGTAATATTATAAACGCAAAAGTTTGAGAGGACAGAGGAGGTTGGTGAGATTGGATGAATGTTTGTTTTACTCTTTCACGCAAAAACTGCTAAACGAATTAGAATTAAATTTGGCACACATATAGATTTTACCCAGGATTAACACATAGGATACGTCTTTGTATCCTGATATTCCCAAAGGATCGAGACTTATGCGGGGGAAACACACATACATAATAATGAGGTAAAAAATCTTCTTTTTTAACTCCTTCCGATGATAATAACATAATATCTTTAATTTAATTAATTTTACTGTCATTAAAAAGCAATTTTAACTACTTCTAAGTTTAAGTACAGTTCCTACCGCATAGTATTATAATATCCACGATAATATCTTTAGTGCTTAGATAATGTTGCTAGATATGCTATATGATTTAAGTTTGTCGTGAATGAGTATTCTAGTTGCAGTAAGTGGATTAACCAAGACTAGGTTAGCCTGTGTGTTTGTTCTCTTATTAGCCGTTAATGTTCCACTCCTGGCCAAAGGCCTCCCTAGTCGCCTTCCACCTCTCTCTGTCCAGAGATTTTTCCTAGGTTGCTATAGGCTATCTCCCATTTACTGTGTTTATCATGGTTGTTTAATGAGAGTGAGGAAAGAGAGAGTGCACCTGAGAGATTGGTCGCCATGACTGAAATTCGGTCTGGAGGACATTATTTATCATGGTTAGTTGTGATGCTGTTTCATGCTTGCCATGCTAAGAGTCAGTTTTATCATACAGACTGTGGAATACTGCCCAGTCTTAAATGTAGACAAGCTACTATGGGTTCGTTTCCTATTCAGCATCAGCAGTCTTTTGACAAAACCCTAGACGGCTTAAATTCACAATTTTTCTCAATTGGCCAACGATTTTTTTCTAACCAGAATCTGATCATAAACCAAAACTGTATCCATTAAAAACTTCTCAGAAATAACTTTCCAATGAAAATTCCAATACCTAAATTCTAAAGAACCCAAAAATGGACCGCAGCATTTCTCACGCAGGTACCCTAAAAAATTCACACGAGTGGTTCCGTACGGATTAAGTTTATTTACCACGTGCAGCTTAGTTAAGCAGATAGGTTGCGCATGCTCGCCGCGTCTGTTCCGCGCGAGATTTCGATCGAATCGTGCGCAGCATTCGGGCACCGGCAGGGTTGACACAGAATTGGTTTAGCTGGATTGATCTGGATTTTTGGATCGTTAAGATGGTTGAATGGACTTACAAGATGGGTTTAGAGATGAAATAACTTGTTTTGTTAGGAAGTAACAAGTTGATTGTAACATTATTAAGTTGCTCTTCGAAATGTCTTTCAATATTTTATATTAGTTTGAAGTAATCATAATAATTTGTCAAGGTGTTTGTTTTTCGTGTCCTGTCATAATTTTCTCCGAATGCCAGCCCTAACCGCAACATGCTGCGTGCGCGCACCTCACCTATACTAAATACATAATGGATAAATTTTACTTTGAACCGCATTCGCTTCCATTCTCATGTCGTTTCTTGAATATTTCACTAATGAAAGTGTCAAAGTGGTATTTTTTTTTGCATATTTTCACGCGTATTTGGTTAGAGGCGTTAGCTGCATTTTTATTCGTGTGTTCTCATAATTAGTTTCGTTTGTGTGCACTCTACCTACATTTAATTAAATTCAATATCTGTTCCCAAAACGATTATTTCATTGAAAAAACATTCAAACCAATTTTTTACCAATAACGTAGATACTAAACGAGCATTATTTATATGTGCATAAATTATCTGAACAACGTAATGGAAAGAATAGATAATCGAACAAGTCCCACCTCAAAACTTTGCAAAAAATCTTAATTATTCTCATAGAAAAAGTTGGTCCAAAGATCCTCACTAATCGTGTTACTGACTTATTTGGGGACTTACGGACAAACAATGGCCACTAAACAGGTTTAAATCGCAGCTTCGCGTACGAGACAAGCATATAATTAAAATACAAGTTTACAATTTGTTTGAACTATACTGTAACAGGATTTGAAGGAGCTCCTATTTTCAGGGGCATAAGACATAATTTTGACAGCTGAACTTTTGATTGATTATGTTATAAGTTTGTCGATGAAGATATCGCTATATCGCATCGTGAAGTGAATCTCAGTTTTTAATAGTTTTTCTAAAGGAGATCACATTTTATGACACTCACATGTGTTAGTTAATTGTGAAGTTTTTTATTGGACGTTTGGCGTGAATGCGTTTGGCCATTATCTTTATAGCTTTATCTTGGTCGTCGTCGACCACAATGATGAATAAGTCAAATGTACGCAAAATACTATTTTATAGCCTTTTGTAATGGTTGCGACAAAATGGTGTACTTTTTATGGAGTATCAAGCATCTTTATGTTGAATGTTCAGTCTAAGATGCTTCTCACTTTTCATATGAAGACAAAATGTCTTAGGTTTATTACGTTATTTGTTGTCTGCTGAAGCAACATCAACTTCTACAGCAAAATTGATTGTCCCATTAGTACATCCATCTGTTTCAAGAAATCTCTTCTGAAAAATCTTGGGACAAATCAGCCCCATATTTATTGCGTTGCGTTATTTTAAATTAATATCGAAATAAGTGTCTGATAATTTGTCCGTCACTTCAAAAAACGGTACACTAACAAGCTACCTTGGCTCCTCATGATAGATCCTCGCGATATAAATTTCGTTTCTAATTAACTCTAAGTTTCCTCAAGCATTCCGGTTCAAAGAAGCGCGGAGAGTGCGCCAGCGCTGTGTCCCCATCTGTCACACGTCACAGCTACACCTACCGACTGTTCGTGCGCAGCTAATTATAGCCGCCATGCTAATTAATTGGGAGATGGCTGCTTCTGGACGTTTTTTGGAAAGATTTTGGCGTCAGTCCCAAATCTGCGTGGTTTTTCGAAATGTACAGTCCAAAATTTTGATTTAAACGCAAATTTCTACAAGGAGTTTGAATATGATTTAGATTAAAAAAGAAAACTCAAAGTGAAATGATATATCCTCGAGTGTAGATCGTGTGCTAAATTGACGAAGAATTTAGAATGAGTTACGAGCTTTCTCTTAACAAGACAGTTGATTCAACAGGTGTCGATCGAACAGGTTGCCTTGTGAACCTACGTTACGTTGACACTTGGAATGTAAAGTCACCTTCGAAGAGAATGTTATTACAATTATTTTAAGGAGTAGGAAGCTCATCACAAAGGAAACAATATTTAAAGAGCTCGCCGGGACCACCGTGATCATATTTAATTAGCAACACTCCCATTTGAAACTGACGGCACGCATCTTCACTGAAATATATGAATAATTTTGAGATATTCTCCCTCACATCTTGTGTAACACTGAGATTGACAGTCCTAACTGAAAAGTTTTTTTAATAATCCAAACATATTACTTCCTTTACTGATATTTCATCTTTTTATCGTCCGTTCCCGACGCCGGACGACATTTTAAAAGAATTATGACGATTTAATTTTGTTATTTTGTTACTCCGTGATATACTGTTGACGATAATTAATAATTAAACATAACAATAAAAAGTGCGTTGAACTGTCATACTTCAAATTGCAATTTGCGTGAAATGTTCTAAATCCCAACAGATAAATAGACACGTCATCATTAGCCGACGGTTGATGATATAGTGCGGTGCGGTGGTGACAACCTGCGAGCGAGCGGGATAACACATACGATAAATCAACTAGTAAGAAAGGGATAGATCATATAACACGTGAGATATAAAAACCGCGGCCGTTGATTTCATAATTTATTTGTTACACATTTGTCGTCCCGTGAAGATCGAGAGAGATACATGAGCTTTTTGTGGGCGACAGGGAAATGCGCATCAGATGTGATTTGAGTAATAATTTATAGTGTTAGTACAGCGGACGTCACTTACGACTTTAACAAGACACTTCATACTTAGATAATGAGGTGAAATAAAGAATCTGAAACGCGCTCACGAAAT
Organism: Mesoligia furuncula; assembly: GCA_916614155.1. NCBI lineage: Eukaryota > Metazoa > Arthropoda > Insecta > Lepidoptera > Noctuidae > Mesoligia > Mesoligia furuncula. The sequence goes on along the minus strand of OU744797.1, from coordinate 29,827,716 downwards.
GCTGTACCTTCATATTTTACTCAATTTAAATTTGAGTTTGGCGTTCTAATTTCGAAACAGATTTTATACAAACGTCATGTTCTTTTTTCATAATTAGAAAAGTCAGTCATTTGCTTTGAGAGCGTTACAGCGACAGGACGGCTCCTTACCTATTTCGAAAATCAATCATGCGCATATTAGCGAGAGTTTTGGAACGCGCCAACTGGCTGTCGGGCTCGACGTGGCCGCCATATTTCAAGCACGTTTGAGATATATACAGGCGTTTTATCAATGCATCGTCGCACTGATTCCGATGATATATATCTAATTATTAGTGTTGTTAATGGCATTTTCACGGCACATTCCCCGTGTCTTTGAGGCCATTTGTTTGATTAAATTATCGTATTGTTTCTTCTATTGTTCAAGGGATACAGATGGTTGGTCTTGATGTATTAATGCTCTTCGTTCACTTTGTCTTGGTAAGTATTGAAGAAAGATCTTTATATTATTTTCAAGACGTTTGAGATTTTTCTGAGTGTGTCATGGACTTTGTGCTTCATAAATTTTGGCAGATGCCAAGGGGCGGATTATGATTAATTTATGACATGTGTGACATGACATGTTGTCCTGTGAAATAAACATATAGTAATAACCAAGGTATGCAGTGCAGCAGCATTTCTAGACAGGACAATGTGTAAATGCTTACAATGAAATAACTCATTTGAAATTTCACTCTAAGCATGTGGGCTGATTCCGGGTGCCCAAAATATCCTCACTACACAAATACCATACTCTATGACAAATGCATCATCTTTCGTTTCTTACACACAATATAAAATCCAAAAACAGACATCCAGACAGATTCCAACCTCTTAAAATTTCAAACTAAAAGTTGAACGTCCTGCAGATTCATCGGAATGATTCTGACAGTTTACGTTGCGGCCCAAGCCAGGGATAAAATATAGCTCATGTACAGACGGCACCGTAGCGAGGGGGACGGCACCGCCGGTCGGGGGGTGCGGGCCGAGGGGGGAAGACGTCCGCAAATAGCGACCATCTCTGCCGAGCAAAACAATACCGGTATGATATTATGGTACAGTACGCACTGCGAGATTTGTGCGGTTTTAAGAATCTCGAGTGGTATGCGGATAGTTACGAGTCAGATACGACACGAGTCGAGATTTGACATTAGAAGAATTGACTATGTAGTTGAGAGCAGATTCGAAGAAGACGATGAAATTGCAACTGATAAAAACGAACTAAAACACATGGAAAATTTGAATGAGACTAAAGCTGCAGATACCAAAAATTTGTTTTTAAATCCAACCCAAGTCGAGACAAAGAAACGCTAGTCTCTGTTCGCTCAGCCAACACTTTATATATAATAACATAAGCGTACAAGCAGGACAGACGGACGAGCGACAGCCGCGAGACGGACTATAAATAAATAATGCGCCAACATTTTATTATTATCATAGCATGGGCACGTGCGGGGACATTCTTGAGACGAAACTGGCAGCTTATAACGAACTGAAATAAACAGAAACGTCTGCTAGAACAGCTAATACGTACAAAACTGCTAATATTGCGTCAGTACGCGCGTAAAAACGTGATGATGACGACTAAAAACGCCTCTGACGCTATATAAACCGACTCATGTGATTATTAGACAGAGAATAACAGTAATTTCAATACAAGAAATGTGCCATCTATTGCCAAAATCAGTCTTTGAGATTGTTCTCACGTCTCGTCCAATTTCATGCCGAAATGTGTGAAAAAACTTATTCTAAATATACATTTCTAATTTACCAGCTGTATTTTGATTAGTTCGGATATCAGTCACAGCTAAAACTAGTTTTCGAATGAAAGTATCTTCTTGATATACGACTTTTTTGTGACTTCGCTATCGACCTCTTTCTGATGATGTTGCTAAAAGGAAATAATAAATTTTACTGATTTAAGCCAAACCGTTTAGTTGGTTTCGCCAAAACTGCGTATCATAGCATTTGTAAGCAACTGACACTGCACTGTTGGCATGTGTTATCTCATCTGACGCCAAGGTACCTGTTGTCATCATTTCTTGTCTATCGCCCAGAATTTTAATCTTTCTAGCTACCAACATATTTTAATCTCTAAACCCTGTTATATTAAACCACAAATTCCCTCCGTTTATTACGACTTAATTACTCATCAATAGTATTTTAAGTGCAATTAAAAGCCGAAAACACGCGTTCTACGTCGTTTCGCTAGTTAATGCCATAAGAACCGTGGCTAAACACATCAATCATAAAATGTTATTGCTGTTACGAACAATTCTCAATTAGAAATGGAAACCGAGGGAGCTACTGCAGGCAGCTAGGGAATGAGGGTAGTCTGAAGAGATGGTTAAATATATTTCCACTTTCGTTTAAAGAATTTAAGGAGTCATCAGGTTAAGCAACGCTTGCCGCGGTTGGTCTGTGTGGATGGGTGACCATATTTACATATCGAGATGCCTCCGTGCCTCAGAAAGTACGTAAAGCCGTTGGTCCCAATGTCAATCGCGGATCTTTGACAGTCGTTACGGGAAGTCAGAAGCCAGTCTTACAAAGGGGTATCGTACTATCCAGTAACTGGGTTGTGGAAGTCAGGTAGGCAGTCGGTCTATGTAAAACACTGGTATTCAGATGCATCCGGTTAGACTGGAAGCTGACCCCAACATAGTTGGGAAAAGTCTAGGCGGATGATGACGTTTAAGGAATTTAAAAAGATGGCACTAGATTTGGGCTTAGATTCAAGGACGGAGTTTTCAGCAAACGGTTATTAATGCGACAATCTCGGTGGTTTTATTGCAGCTCAATCATTAAGGAGCACAGAACAGAATACCGCACTGTGCGAGAATATTAGAAAACTTGACCATCTAATTCATGTAACTGTATGTGAAACAATTAATTACCCCTCTTTGACCGTTCACCTTTGCATATATTGACGACGTTATAGTGATCAATTTCATGCAAAGCTGTCAGACCAGTTATATATCCTGCTAAAGTCTCAGCTGTTTCGAAATCTTTGTCTTCCGACGAACGGTAGTCGGAAATTCCATAAATCCCTCACAATGTTGCAGTGGAACCAAGCCCGTTAGAATATTCGGATATGCTCGCATTATTAGTTTCTATTTGCGAGTGGTAGTCGCCTCATTGATTATTATTTTAACGGACAATTAAAATTTGATGGCTTCCACTTCGTTCATCTTCGACTTGCCTCGTATTAACTGCCTCTGCGCCCCCGAACGTATTCGCACTCAGAATTTAAATAAGACCTTATTTAACTTTTTATAGGGTTCAATTCTGATTGACACATCCCACTCGTGTGATGTTCTTCATTTAAAATCGCTACATATGAGTGTCGAGACTAACCGTCAATAAAAATAGTCGTAAAATTTTCAAGTGTTTCTTTGAGTATCTGACTTGTGTAAGCTGCATAAGGTTTGTTTTTATGTGATATCTTAACAAATTCAATACCGCACTAAGAAACGTGTGAATAAAAATCGTACGTACGCGCATTCGTTAAGAATTGACACTTATTAAGGGGGTATAATTATTTTAATTGATATGACGACATCACTCTATTTAGTGATGTTGACCATTTAAGTGCAGGACAGCGTTTGATTTAGAATTCCTTTCCCGACATCTTGATTGACTTTGTTAATTTTTTTTGCTCATTATCATTGATAGAGACTTTGATGTAATGATATCTTTTTGTGGAGCTTTTCTTAGAGTGTTTGTTTTAAATTGTCGAAGGATATGATAGCTAGGGTTTTTGACTGGATTCATTCCTTCATCAGGTATACATATTAGGATTGTATGTGTAAAGTTATGTATTGGAGTAACATAATAACAAGAATGAAAGCCGATGGATCATAGAAAGTATTTCTCAGCTTTAAATTAAAAAGGGTTTCAACTGCCTTCGTAATCGGTCATCAACCTAAACCAGCCGCCATTTAATAACGCAACGATCATTCACAATTAACCCTAACGATATATTTTAATGAAAACTAATTCAGTTGTCCACGTTTATAACAGTTTTTTAGTATATCACATTGTATGCAACCGTTCCAAATTCAAATTGCCCGATTCGATGCCGAACGGGCCCGAAGAGCGGCCGCAGAACGCGTGACCAATCGCTAATTAGGAAATGTGCTCGGATGTGTTCGGAAGCCGATCGGCGTTCTATAATTGAACTTTTGAATTTCGAAATTTTTGATTACACGAATGCTATTTCCACTTCTGGTGTTACTGTGTCGGCTTTTATGGTTCGGAGTTTTTGTGAGATACTAGCGAATGTTCGCGGATTTACTCGGGCACCTTGAATAATAAAACTAACGTAAAAAACGTAGAACCTACATTTTTATTTCTTTCACTTAAACAGCAAGTAAGATCACCGAGACATCTTTACTGTGTTATTTTATATCAACATTATTGAAATGATTACAACAACAAAATTATTGACACTAAGAAATTATCCAGTTTCTTCTAAGAGAAACGAACATCCATAAACTCCTAAATCATAATTCTTTTCTTGGGCTACTAAAATTTTCTACTTCTACTAGCTCAAAGTCATATAAAATTGCATCAAGACCTTTCCCATCTCCCAAATCATTCTCAATACACAGACCACCAAATTGTTCAATATAGTACCTAATATCGCATTAACAAACAGACAGACAAATCACAGTTTTATTCATACACATTAATTTCTATGAGAATTAAGACAAGCAGCGCTAACGGTGGTTAAATTGAGTTCAAAACAAAATTGGTTTCTACATTCCTGTAATATTCTCACACATTTCTTTAGAACGCAATCAATAATACATCTGTGTAATTTTTTAAATCTATGAAGTTATAAATCGTAATTTTTGGTTGAAAAAGTCAATCTTCCGAAAATTAATTTCGATTTTTATATTGACGCAAATCGATATCAAACGGGGCTGTTGGTACAGTGGATGAGGTATTGGCTCCAATATTGCGGATTCGACTCCCGTATAGGACAAAATATTTGTATGGCGTTCAGTTACTTTTTCTGGGCCTAGGTTTCTATGCTCTCATGATGCATCAAGAGAAAATTCTGGTTGAGTTTACGAAAAAATTTGGAAAATTAAGATTGAAAAAATATATATGAAAAACTTTCACAATCCTTCTCCAGAACGACAAACACAAGGCAATACCTACTATCTGTCAGACAAATTCCTAGAAAATCTAGATACCCTAGATTAATCTGTCAGTCTTATTAACGGCTACATTTTTATCTAGCCTATAAATATTATCGACTGATTAGATCTCTTGTAAGAAATTGATGAAGTGGTTTCTCAACGGTGCCTACCCACTTATAAGTAGTAGTGGAAAATATAGAAGGTCGTGGGTTCGATTCCTGGATAAGTAAAATCAAATTTGGGTTTTGGTTTTTTTCTACTACTACTACCTGGAGTTTGTTTATCTTTAACTTCTAGCTCCAAATGCACATATCTGTAACTTGCATACTGTTGTGCATCCACGCTAAGCCGTTGGTCCCGAATGTCATTTTGTAGATCTTTGACAGTCGTTACGGGTAGTCAGAAGCCCAAAAGTCTGACAACCAGTCATGCCAAGGGGTAACGTATTACCCAGTAACTGGGTTGTGGAGGTCAGGTAGGCAATTGTTCCATGTAAAATACTGTTAGCTGCATCCAATAAGACTGAAAAAAGACTCCAACATAGCTGGCAAATGGTTAGGCGGATGATGAGGAACAGGCATATGTGTTACATGTCTTTTTCTTACTGGTCATGGTGCCAACGACATCGTTCGCAAAGAAATACACATTCTTTGTAGACCTTTCTTACTTCAGAGGTACAGACGGCCAGCAGCTGCACATCAAGCTACTACAACCTGTCAAAATTCTTTAATCGATTTTCAACTTTATCGCTAAAGCATAAGGTACAAAATTGATTATGAAAATTTTACAGATTCGTGTAGCTTGATGTGCTGGCGTCTGTAAATTGCAAACTCTTACGTTTTCATCTTCAGTAGTTTAATATGCTACACTTTGTCTTTCAACCAATCAGTCTACGGGAGATTTCATGTTCAAATAACAAACTAACGTACTCCTGCAGACACTTATATATAATTTTCCTTTTTCGATCTATATACGTTGCCAAGAACCGTCAAGTCCCCTAAGATTGGGGGCGGAAATCCAAGCGGTTTGCAACAAATAGCGCAGCGGGGTCCCCTGCCTTGCTCCCTGTTGTCACGGCGTGATGGCCAGGGTAGGGGGCGTCCAGGGGATGTTTAGGTACAATTTCCGGCATGTTCCTTGTGTTTAGTTATCGGTGCACTCGAGTTTTACGCTGTGTTACTCGCGGTTTTTCTGTAAGTGACGTGATCAAAAGGAGTTTTGTGTTAACAAGAACGGATAATATTAATTGTTTCATATATACTATAATAATTAATAATAATAATAATAAAGCCTTGATCAACATCTCTCGAGGCTCTCGTTAGGCGGTTGGATCAAGGGCCTTATTCAGAAGGCAGTACTCCTTGACAGGGCTCGCTTGTGATGAGGTTCCTGTCTCTGGAGCCCTAACCACCGGTAGCTTGGACCCTGCTCCCGATACCGGCGGAGCAAAAATTTTTTTTTAATACAAATATTTAAAAATGTTTTGAAATGTATTGTAAGAAAATTTATAATAAAGATTACATTATATTACACATTAGAATACATTATATTATGAAGAGAAAATACTTGATTTAGATTATTATTTATGTTTGTTTGTTACGCTTTCACACTAAAACTGCTGAATGGATTTTAGTGAGATCATGACCTGGATTTAGGATATATGATACTTTTTATCCCGATATTCCCCCGGTATCGAAAGTTACGCGGGTGAAACCGCGGCGAGCGGCTAGTGCGTTATAAACTTTTTAAACATAAGACACTCAGAAGAGTGTATTTTTTTAATGAGGTAGTGTCTAATGGCTATATATTTTTTTTTTTTTGAAATGAGTTTGCTCTTGACTCTAGTCTAGGTCAGAGGTGACAGAGACTAAGCCGACGATGGAGTGAACTTACCCCTTTTGCTGTGCTCATTATAAAGCACATTTGAAAACGCTAAGTGCGAATTGGTGGAATAGCAACTGGCAGGGATGGTAACTTGCAGTGCGTCTGGATGTCCGAAGGTAGAAGGGGGGCCAGTGGAATGAGGTCGTGGATAATATATGATTCTAGATCAACGCAGGGGGGTTCAGAATCATGTATTGAATCCATGCTAAGATACGCGTACCACCCTGTATAGTAGACTAGTCTGATTCGGGATTTTCTCTCGACAAAAATGACAAACTTTCATCCCTTTACGGGATGATTTTTCTAAATCCTTTCTTATTGCTCTCCTTCGTTGGGAAGGAACTCTTCTGCAAAATTCTAAACCCAGCGGTTCAGGCTGAGCGTTGTCCATCAGTGAATGAATTTTAGATTTTTTCCAAGTAGATTCTATAAGTATGAATGTCGATGGCTGTAGAAGTAGGGGAAGACCAAAGAAACGATGGATAGACTGTGTGAATGATGATATGGTTAGAAAGGGGGTGACTACCGAGATGACGACTAATAGAAAAGTATGGAAGAAAAAGACATGTTGCGCCGACCCCAAATAAATTGGGATATGGGCTGGAGAATGATGATGATGATGATGATTCTATAAACTCAGGTAAGATCCATTGGATCTGAATTTAGCATTGTTTAACATGGTTGGAAATATCAAAATGGGTAACCGTTTATTAACTTCTTTATTACTGCTTATCTTAACCACCTACGCCAAAACAAGTCACAATATTTATTTCCGTTCAGTAATTTATATTTTTGAATTTGGCCAATATTTTACGGAATGCCATAAAATAATATAATGTGCATTGTAAGGCTGTAACAGCAGCTTTGCCCTGTAGGGGGAACGTGGGCAGAGCTGCGCAGTGACATCATCGCGACCTTTTTGGCGCAAATTGATGAGTCCTACATGCAACGAGTGTGCTTCACCGAGTACATACATATTAAGATGATTGTGAGCGAATTTATGGATATTTATGTTTGACCTTAAGGACGCTATCACATTTTTTCACGAATAACAGTGTTTTTCGGGTACCATTTTAACAAACTGGAGTCACAACTGCGAGGATATCTTGGTTTCAAATTAAAGATAATATATTCATCTCCAGACTGGGCCCAAAGCAATTAATAGCCCCATACAAAGTTTTCACACAAATACGTTTTTACCATCTCAATTATCGCAAAAAATTAAATATAAAGGGGTCTGAATAGGACCCAATATAGCTAAATCCAATGCATATTTTAACTTAAAAATAAGAAGATATTGTTGCTCATATATAATTCTATAAAGATAAGCTAAACATTTTGTAGATAAATAAATAACATTTCATTTATGAGAAAAATAAGAAACGCTCTCAAAATTCTCCATACATTTTCTACCCGCGGACACTTGCCGGTCGGTCATTCCGCGCTCAGACGCGCCCGTGAAAGCACGGTTATGTCGCTATTTCGCAAAAAATAATTACGTTAAAAAGTGAGCTCGGTTTTGAGTACTCCACAATACGATGTTGATACTTTTTCGAACCGAAATAAAATTAAGTACGATTTTTGGAATTTGTTTGTGATGTGAATACTTAGTTGTAATTTTTTGTTTAATGGAAGTAGATGACGGATAAAGAGTAGTATAAATATTTATGTGAATAAATTATAATCAAATAAAAATGACGGAAACAATTTTTTTTTTAGATATTCGATACTATAGTCGATTTTGGGGTGGTGATTACGAATATGACATCCATTTTTTTATTCAAGATGGCGAGTGTATTTTAACCGACTTCTAAAAAGGAGGAGGTTGTATATTCGGGCATAACTCCGTCATATACGGACGGACGGATTAGCAAAATTCTTTCTTTGTTCGAAAGAGGTTTATTCCAAAATGGTCCCATTTAAATTTCGTAAAGATCTGATGATGAGTTTCGGAGACAGACAACGGAACTCTTCAATAAATGCCAGCAAATCAACCGCGATTGCTGCTATCGCATATCTATGCATTGTTTATGCAACTACACATCATAACATCACGCCTACCCTCTAAAGGGGTACGCGGATGTGTTCAATAGCTTCCTGTCACTGATATTCACATAGCAAGTAGTGTTATATGAATTTGTGTTGAGTAGGTGGATACAACTAAAAAGTGAAAAATATAAACTACATTACAAAAAAAAAAAACAACCGATTTAAAAAAAAACTACAAACTGAAAAATAAATGTTTGTTTCTTTTTTTTTTTGTTTGAAAGGATATAAAATAAATGATATACAGGTGGTCAGGTCCATTGTCATCAAGTCAGGATCTAATGATGGGATCCTGGAGAAATCGAAGGAACTCTTCAAATTTTATAGGCACACACACCTATAGCGATTTGGGTATTTTTTATAGTAACTCGTGGATTTGCTCTCGGAAAGCACCGTTTAGTGACGTGGAACTCATGATGAAGACCACAGATGGCTACCGGAACTACTCAATAATAAGTATTTCACGGGTTGCGATTCGATTAGATTACTTTAATATGGTGGCTAAGCAATTTATGCTCGTCACAATACGAATAGTAAAATGGAGCTGATAGGTGAATACCAGGAGAACTCCTCAACAATTAACGTCCCTGCATTGAGAAAAGCAATATTTTGTAAAAGGCGATGAGCAAGTTGACATTAGGTTATTGTAAGTTACATACATTATAAACGGACTCGACTAAAAAGCGAGAAATAAAAATCTTTTAACAAAAAAACCGACTTCAAAAAAAACACTACAAAGTGAAAAATAACTTTAATTTCGCCGTGGCAAAATACTAAAATACAGATCCAAAGACACCGACCTCTGAAATTAAAGTTATTTTTCTCTTTTTGGAAGTCTGTTTTTTTTTTGTTACAAAGTTTTTTAATTATTATAAAAAATAATGAACTCTCGCCCCAGTAAATAAAATACTTACTGTTTTCATAAGTGAATGATTATTTTTAAATATCACAACGAAACTCTACGACAACTCCCAGGCTAGTATTTGATTATGTAGGTAATGCTCCAACAATTGTCATCAAAAATAATATTTAAAAGTACTTACATCTTTTCAAACTAACAGCAGACTGAAGGATAAACGTAGATGTTCCTTGTAATACTAAAATGTTAAGATCGTTTTTCGGCACCTACTTATTGTAAGTACGTAATGACTGATGAACTTCAACAATAATAAAAACGTGATTATCACATATAGTAAGTACTAATAACAGTTACCAAATTCGATTCGATTGCGAACTAACAACTAACTTTACTCAATAAATACCAGTAAAATTAAAAAATAATACCTTCAAGTACCAAGATTAGTTATAGTTACGTATAAAATCGAGCGGACAATGGGTTCAATGTGTGCGTGCGCGTAATGTTGTTGTGTTGCGATTCAGATACCTAAACTTGAGCGAGTTCAAAATGTGATAGCGTCCTTAATGGAAGGTTTCTTTTGTTGTGAAACATCTGTAAGTACCTTTTTATTTTTAATAAAATTTAGGTAGCTTAAGTACAGCAAAGAAAATAATTTATGAATGAAAAAGGAAGAAATAACAGTACGTAGTAATGGTATCTATATTTCTAAGAGTTTTTTAGTAAACTTTAAATCAGAGAGGTTGGAATAATACAATTTTCTTTTTAACTGAACAGACTGCTGTGCTGCTGGAGAGTTTGTTGCTCCACTTCTTCCCAATGAAAGCACTAGGAAGGGGTGAAGGGTGCGCATTTTGGGGGATTGTCTTATGTAATTTTGACGTTCGAAAAGTACTGATTCTCAGCCTAATTTGAATAAATTACTTTTGATTTTGATTACAAGTGAATAACATTCTTCGCAAGAACCTACTCCATTTTGCTATAGTGATCATCTTTATACTTCCCTTCACTAATCAAAATCTTTTCCACTATGCTTCACCTGTAATTCAATTCTAAAGTCATCCAAGTATACCAACCCTATTATAAACAAAAAAATCTTAAATCCATCCACAATCCTATCTCCATCCAAAATCACATGTAACAAAACAGTTCCATCTACCTTCGGAACATTACTCATCTACAGATGAAGACGTCGGCGCCCCGTGGTCATCAAATGTACCGAAGCACATCAAAGCACAGCAGGATTGCTTATTATTGCGAAAAAAATACCTAAAACGATCCCCTTTGTAATCTATATTTTGATTATATTGAAATAATTGAGCATTTCGAACGAATTGGCGAAAAAATGTGGGAGTTAAGAGAGAAAGTTTTAGGGGCACTGACGGTAGGTGGAGATGAAAAAGAATTTAAGTTAGAAGAACGTACAAACTATACGGTTAAAAATATACATGAATTATAATGATGGGCAAGTTAAAAGAGGAATAACAGTTCTTTTACCTGATGGTAATGGTTAATCAAGGTATGAGAAAGAATCCTAATTTATGAATGCAGTTTAGGAAACTTCTTTTGTATATTTTGAAAGCTTGTAATAACAATTTTGGAGCCCCAAAAATGTCTCCAATTATAGCTACCTAAATGAAAGGAAACGTATGACCAGTTAAAAATAGTTATGGATTATGATGATGACCAAGTTAAAAGAGGTCTTTAAGCTGTAGGTAAAACGTGTTATGAGAGGGAATCCTAATTTATGAATGCAGTTTAGGATACTTTTGAATCCAATTTGTTTCAATGTATTTCAATAGCTTGTTGACATCAACGCAGAAGTCCTGAGTGAGTTTGTAAGAACATTAACGACAATTTTCATGTCCCAAAAATGACTCCCAAACATTCTGAAGGAAATTAAACACAATTCATCACCTTTCAGTTCAAACGCAGTATCCAAATTTAATTCAAACAGACAGGCTTTAAAACAAAAATTCGAAAAAAAAAAACACCTCTTTCATTGCTAACAAGGAATAATGTTATTCTTATAAAGGAAATAATTACGCTGAAACGCAATGATAATAAATTTCAAACAGTTTACGACTAATTTATTAATAGAAATTTTGCGAGCGATCCTTAGGATAGTCGTAAATAAGAAAATGCCGGACGACCAATGGGTGGCCGTAAAATTTGCTCGCGCGACGCGATTGGTCAGCTCTTGGCCAATAAAAGCGCGTTCCAGATTTGAAAGCGACGGTTTACGACCGGCAGGCGGCGTCTTTTTGCTGTTTTGGCGCCAAAATTGACAGCTCAGTCTTTAAACCCGAGTTATAGGTCAGTCTGGTCGGGATGCATTTTAGTGTTAATTACTTAACCCGGTTCGCGGGTGATTGGGCTCGAATTCAGGATCATTTCAGCACTAAAATAATGCTGGACTCAATGTCAGGATCCTCGTTTGTAATAATGGTAGTCAGACTTGCCAAAAAGTGTTCTATTTTCAAAACCATCTTTGCTTGGTGTCAACTCAGAAAGCCAATTCCTGGAATTAAAAACGTTCAAAATCTAGTCGCAATCTCATCTCAGCGACAATCAATGTCAAAAATTTAGGGAAATTGAGACAGATCAGACTGTGAACTTTCTTAAAATTACCCGAATTTCCTATCTGGACGTCTACCTATATTACTTCTATTGACTATTGCATTACTAAAGTCACTTCATAACCAAAACAGATCAATCTTTAACAGTCTCTAACACTCAAATTCCAAAATCTCTAATTCCCTGCCCACACACACACAAAATAAATCCAAATGATTCCTCCAACCAAAACTGTCTCCATTAATTAAAAGCCTGGCTTTATTTACGCCGGATCCATGTCATGCAAAGTGATGCTGATATATAATGTTGTAAAGCAGTCAGACTAATGAGTATGCGCTTGCGCAAGCGATGTGCATCACAAACGGGGCGCTGGTATTAATTATTAATAGATCCCATTTTATTGGTGTTTGTTGGAATATCTTTAAATTTAATGTCCGGGAAGGTGGCAAATACAATTGTCCAGACGACAGGGATCAGTACCTACTAAATACTCTTTTGTCTGATGACATGTGTTATGTCTTATAGTCATGACTAAAACAAACATATTTATGCCAGCGACACGAAGAAGATGTCCGGGATGAAGTTGGCAAAGACAAATGTCAAAACGACAGGGATCAGTGGAAAAAACTCTGTTTTTCAAACAACAAAATGACATATTATGAAAGAACATGAACATAGATGTCCGGAATGAAAATGGTAAAGACAATTGTCGAGTCTAGATGACAATGACCGGTGGTAAATACTCTTCCGTTTAATGGCTGTGATATCAAAAAGCAAATGACATATTATGAAAAAACATGAACAGAGATATCCGGGATGAAGATGGTAAAGACAATGCCTAGACTTCAGAGATATCAGTTGAAGACTTCTTATGTCAATTATATTGTATTTCTATGAGGAATCATGAATCATATCATTGGTAAAAATATTATGAGCCATCATCTCTCTTTAACCATCTTGTTATAAACAGATGCAGTATTGCGCAACGGTAATGGCAAGTTAACTATGAGATGTACGAACAGTAGTTTAAACTGATATAATCGACCCTACTATATTATTGCTCAATCTTATGTTTCGGCTCTTTGCAAAAATTATCTTTACTGCAGAGAGTCAAATTATTTTCTCCTTAAAAAGCTTTACTTGAAGAAGTCTATAACACCGTCTTTACGTCATAATAACTCAACCCGGAACTACAATAATTCTTCTCCAAAGAAAACCATATAGCAAGTGATAGGAATCCGTGACGGACGCGTGACGAATCGTCTCCAGTCCAAATCCCTGCTTTGTCCCCAACTGTCCCAAGCCCCCTATTTTATTATATCTGCTGTTGCTCCCATACATAATTCATGGGAGATCCCCATATTGCGCTGTGTCGAATTATTGTTATTTCTGGATACCGCCATGAATAATAAGTTGTACTAATTTTGTTGGTTGTAATTGTGATTGGCTGCTGTGACTGCTTCTCTTGGATTGTTATGGGTTCAAGTAGGTACGTGCTTGTTGATTTGGTTGTGAATTAGGTGTTTTACTTTTGAAGTGTTGTTGTACTTGACAGCTTTACTTTAGGGATGTGCTGTAGGAGAATCAAGTACATGGTCGGAAGGATCTTCTAAAATGTTTGTAGTTTGTTACTTTAACTGCAATCATTGGATGTTAACTTTAAGATTGTTGATAAGTGATATGTTGTTTTTCACTACTTCTTCTTGTGCTGTTATGCTTGACAGTTTTACGTTAGGGATATGCCACAGTAGGAGGATCTAGTACATGATTGGAGGGATCTCCTGAAATTGTAGTAGTTAGTTACTGAACTGCAATCATTGGATGTTTACATTACGATTCATGTTGATAAATATTGCTTTTCTCTGCTTCTTCTTCGTTTTCATGTGCCTCTCCTTTCAGAGGTCGGCCATCAGTTCCGTGTATGTGTTTTCTCTCTGTTTATTAACCGCTTTGAAATTTTGCTCTCTTAATTAAATAATATCTTCAGTTTATTTTTGCTACTACTCATTTGGTATAACTCATTGTTATACCATAGAATGCATTTCATTTAAACGAATGCACTCTTTCGCCTTGATTGGTAGATATAATTAATTTTAAAACACCTTAAAAATAACACCCAAATTAGCTCCGTGTATTTCAGATTTTTCTCTCCTACCTAACTCTAGCGCATTTAGTTTCTTTGTATTAGACTACTTGTTACTACTTAATTATGGCCTTTAAAATAAAGCCCCATTCAATTCTGTTAGTAGGACGTATTCTAACATGAAATGACTTTATTTAAAACACCTTTCACCATAACACACAAATTATCTTTCTCGCCAAGCTTTTCCTTATCACCCCACTTGTCAAAAGCCTCAAAGGAAGAAAATAATAAAACATCAGATTGTCAATACTTTGGGTATATTTTAATGGCTGCTTCCCCTCCTTGAGATTAGAGGCTGGTGTGTCGTAAAGAAACAATTTTCCGGCTTTTCCCACGCGCCGGGGGATCGCAACTGCTTAAAGAAATACGGTACATGATAAAACTGCGGTATTGTTGGCGGGAAAATTTCACTGAGAGTATTTTCTTTGAGATTTTGAGGGTAGGTGATGATTTTTACTGTTTTTATTTTATTTTTACTGGTTTCTTCTTTGTGGGTGTTGAAAAGTTCAGGTTCTTTTATATGCTTTTCGTAGTTAGGTGAATGTGTATTTTAATATTTAGTTTTTTTTAAATTAATTTATCTATTTTTGTGGTATACTATAGTACGCTTAGGTAGGTAATTTATTTTTATGATTTCTAATTTCTAATAATTTAGTATAACATGTAAGTACCTTTTTTTTTGTTGTCTGGGAAATTTTCAAAAGGCACCCGACTTCCGGGGATGGGAGGTCGCGGAGTGTGGGATTTTTACCTCACTAAAACCACCCCGGTGATCACCATCACCACATAGAGGTGGTCCCGGTTCACAACTGCTCTATACTCGCGAATGGAGCATTGTCACAGTCACGTTACCACTCTTAGCCTAATGCTGAAGCTACCTTCCAGAGCCTTTTTCAATACCCAATGTAAGTTTTCAAAGCACTATGTAATGTAGTAGGTACCTACAGTGCCCTATTTAACTGTACTAGCTTGTTAACTGCTTTTCAGACTTGCAGTCTTAAATATACTGAGTACCTAAACTTAGAAAACAAAATCAAATTTTCCTCAAATTTTTCTTTAAAAAAATTTTAAAGTAAAATTTAAAAAAAAATCATCTTTTTTCTCGTTCATCCGAATGTGTCTATAATAATGGTATCTTTGAAAATAAACTCGCATTAATTTCAAACAGAACATTTTATTGTTTAATCCGTTCAGAAAATAAAACTATAAAATTATAATCACGTTGACATACAAGATGTACGTACACCAATTAGCATTATAATACATTAAGAGTTAGATTTTTAAGAAAAAAATATAGCTCCCGTAGCACGGAATACTATCGCATCATATTCTAAAAACCTAACTTAGACAAACAACTACAGAAAAATTTATATGTTAAAAAGAACTCATATACAGACAAAAAAATAACTAATAATTGTTTTAGATAGAATTAATCGTCCCCAAGTTAACATGTGCAGGCAAACCCGCGATCTTACATAAGTTAAGTATGGCTTCCAATGTTAACAATTGTGGAAAATAATAATTATATAACACAAACAAAACAATTCAGTCTCAACGCCCAAAATATTCCTTAAAATATTAAACAAATTGTCTATGGCGACGAAACTGTCACCTTAGACTCAAAAACCAAAGCACAGATCCGAAATATAAAAAAAAAAAATCTGCAAAATTTCCACGCATTGTATAAAAATACAGCGAAACTTAATTCTTATTATTTTTACTTTATATTAAAATCGAGAGGAGAATGGGGATAAATGTACACATTAACTTTTTAATATCAGCAACACAATGAACGCCACGATTAAATTTAATTTATTCTGTATAAGCATCTAGTTCTCTATTCATTAACGCACATACATATATTATCCGTTTATGATAATTACTCTTGTCTGTACATTTGTAATAAAACAGATGCTTAACTACAATAAATGTACAAGAGTAGAGCAAATCACACGGACATTCTTTACAACTAGCGTATACTGTGTACGTATTTTTTTTCCTTTTTTTTCACTAACTAAGTTGTAGTTAATCGTGCTATCCCATAGTAAACGTAAAATATCAACTATTTACGTATCATGTTTGTATTTACTAGCCAAAAACAATAACACTCTAGCAACTACCACCGTTAAATCAATTACAATAATTTAAAACTCTTAATTAATCCTTATTATCTCACTTAGGCAAGTTAAAGTTGTATTTTTACGTATACTTCGTTTTCCAATAGGTTTTTTAATACATCTAATTACGTTTTAAAATCTAAGCTCCGAAACGCGATGCTAATATATTGTATGGCATTGTATTAACTGCCTCAAGACAAGAACAACGGCCCTCCAACTCATACCTTGAATGTATTATTTACTTAAAAATATTTATTAGTATACACATATTACAATCAACGTTATACGTATGTTTTTTCAATCGTATACATAAATTCCAGTGCAAAATAATAGTAACATGGACACAGGCGCGTATGTCCAATCAGCGTAACACTAAAGTAGAAACAAATCGAAACTCGTGCTGTGCGGAACTCCGCGACATCAATAAAATATACAAAACGGCGTTTTATCATTTCTCATAGTGTTCAATCGCACCCGATTTCACCCCTTCACTGTAACGTTGTTATGAAAAATAATTTGGAAATTTTCGTTCATTTGTATCTTTGCTTTATTTACTTTAATTGAATCGTACAGTGTTAAGAGGTTTGGCCAATTGCAAAAACGAAGATTTGTTCTAGAGGAACTTAAACTAGCGGAAGTTCCTCGACCGTCAGGCGGCGCCTGAGGGTGTCGGAGCGACCGGGAGCGTGCAGCGCCCGGCGACGCTGTGGGGACCATCGAGAAGCGGAAAAAACTGGTCTCCAGCACAGAGTCGCCGAGCGTAGCATTACAACGAGGGAGGCGGGAATTTAAAACTATTTTGCGAGCACCCCCTTTTTATACTTCGTTTTTGCAATGGCCAAACTAAGAGCAGGGGTGCACGAGGTAGCTCGTGGTTGAGTTGGGTGCAAGCTGGGGATCACGCCTCTGAATCAGATGGGACTTGGTGTAGGGGGTACTCACGACATCGGGGGTGGAGGCTCCGTCGTGGCTGCTGTCGGGGGCGGAGCGCGGCTCGCCGTTGGTGTCGGGCGGGCGGGCCGACTCCCGCTCGTCAATCACCAGGTCTATGGGCATTTTGCCCTTGAGGCAGCTGATGTAGCGGTGACAGAAGTTGTCACACAGCTCGTGTACCTGCGGAGAGGCTCAGGGTTAGAAGCTGCTGGAGAGGTTCTTGAGGATGATGTGGAGGTTGAAACTTTGGGGTCTGTTGTTGCTAAAGGTTTGTCGTTCAAATCCTTGTTGGTCCATTGCTGAATATAGTCCCTCTGCTCTATATGCCCTGTGAATGACCTAAGCTTTCTGGTGTTGCTAAATGTTTATCCTTGTCTAGCCCTTGGTGGTGCACTGCTGCATATTGGTCTTTACGGGTCTCTCTCTGTGTATGGCCTAAGCTTTCTGTATCTAAATTCTTAAAAGTTCTTTAAATTAATGCTTTTGAAACTTTGAACTGAATCATTCTCCTGCCCTGATCCCAATTTGTTCATGGTCGGCGCAACATGTATTTTTCTTCCATACTTCTCTAGTAGTCGTCATCTCGGTAGTCACCCCCTTTCTAACCATATCATCATTCACACAGTCCATCCATCGTTTCTTTGGTCTTCCCCTACTCTTAGCCATCGACTATCTAAACTTTGAACTGAATATAGTCAATATAAAAAACTTTTACGTCTAAAAGCAAGAATCTATTTTTTTAAAATGCCATGCTCTAATCTAGCCTCAACTCTGGTATCTACTGCTCAAAACATTGCAGTCTTTTATTAGTTACCACGACACTAAACCCTCGTTCCGCTCACCTAAACCTAACCTTTATACTAAAATCAGCATACAAAAGCTAAAAAAAACACAACAATACAAAAAGGAATACATTTGGAATCGACCAACTGTCACGCGTGTAAAAAAAATTCGAAAATGAATCGTAAAAACGGAAAGAAACACGACGTTTTACCATTTCTGCCTATAAAGGCACCCTGTAGGGTAGATATTAAATTTGTGCGTCAGCCTTATAAATTTTCATGGCTATAATTAACTTAGAAATTAACATAGAGCTATAAAATGAGTAACGAAACTTTTAGATAGCGTTTACACGGTCCGTCGTAAAATATCGGCAGGTGTACGAGGGCTTTTGAAATCCTTATTATATTAGATATTAGAAAACGAAAATTTATTTTGTCTATTATATGAAGTAAAATCTATAGCACAGGTTAGTCTTTGATGTAGCTATACTAGATTGGGCAAAGAATATTCCGGTATTCAGTTAGACCTGTACCCTGATTAACATACTTTCAATCACAATCCGAGGGTTTTATGGAAATTCCTAATCCATTGCGGCATACGTTTTAAAAATTCGTCATGGTCAACAACGTAAATAACGCAATGAACGTAGCTAAACCGTCAAAATGAAAGGCATTGGGATCGGTTGCCATTTTATGTCTATACCCTACTGTTTCCATTAAAAAGCCACCGGTTCCTACTACATACTGCTCCTTAATATCGTCATCTACTCTCTAGTCAAAACTAACATGTCCTAACCCCATTTCGAATGCATGCGTGACCGCTATACTATGTAAATACTAGGGCTGTCACCGAAAGCATGATATAATAATATTAAATTATTCATCATTGTATAATTTTGGAGTAATTAATGTGTCATCACTGTACTGATGTATGAATATGCGGGGGATCGTAAATTCAGAACTCTTTTGATGATGTTATTAAAGGCTGTCCACCCAGTTGAATTAGACATTATTTATAATTTTTGCAGGAAAAATAATCTTAATAACCATTGCATAATCAACCCATAATGTTCGCACTGCTGGGACACAGGCCTCTTGGTGAGAGGGAGGGAGGGAGGTAATCTACCACGCGGGGCCAGTGCGGGTTGGCAGATGTCAGATGTCTTCGAATTTTTTGGTTCTGGGACATGCCGGTTTCCTCACAACCATTAAAAACAATAAGAAGAGAAAACGAGGAAATTATAAAACGGTCTTTTCCGTAGGACATAGATGTGGTCATTAAAGACACTAGAAAACTATCACCTTCCAAAACCAACTACCAGAATTTGTAAAATATTTATTGCATATACATCAACATAACACATAATATCCATTTTTTATATCGAAACAGGCTAAGAAACGTCACAGAATTTGAAAATAGAACGCTACAGCGGAAACGGATACGGTGCTCCCCGTTGACAGTTAATTATGTTTCGAGATACTAATTTCCTAATCGACAGGTTTTTCGAAATTACTTGACAACTGACTAGGAATTGTAAAAAAGACGAAAAGAAACATATGGCAATGATTATTAAAACCAATGTTGGAAAAGAAGTGAATGATGGAGGCACAGGGGAAGTTAATAGAGAAACAAATGATGAAGCGACAAAACCATTGTTTGTTGTCATCGGTGATATAAACCTTTGTCTATTACTAATATTGAAGAGGTAAAATTTTTGAGTTTGTTTATAGGGCATAATCTTCGGAACTACTGATCCGATACCGAATATTCTTTCATAAAAGGAAAGCTACAGAATTGCCGTGTCATCTATATCTATATTAATAATAAAGCTTGAGTTTGTTTGTATGTTTGAACGCGCTAATCTCTCGAACTGCCCGTCGAATTTAAAAAATCTTTCGTATTTGATAGCCTAATTCTCAAGGAAGGCTGTACGCTACTAAACATCACGCTCGGACAATCACAATCGGACTATCAATTGCAATTTTTTTTTCAAATTCGACTACAATAGTTCCGAAGATTAGCTCGTTCAAACAAATAAACTCTTCAGCTTTATTATTAGTATACAGGTTGTTAGGTTAAACGAGGGACACACTTTGAGGGGAGTTAGTACTCATGAAAATGAGCAACTTTTACTATGGGGCCGAACCTGAAATCGCAAAAAAAAAAATCAGCTGTTCAGTACATTTTGACGAGCTATGCGAACATAAATGTAGGAAACGGCAGATTTTTTTTTTTCGCGATTTCAGGGTTATTCCCATATTAAACGTTGTTCATTTTCATGAGTACTAACTCCCCTCAAAGTATGTCCCTCATTTAACCTAATGCTCTGTAGATGTCATATGTCTTCTTTGTCTAGTAACCTTTGTCCAGATTCTTCAGCCAGTTCAATATCAGCCATATGCCGTTACCAAGAGTTATATAATAAAAGATATACGTGTTTAACGTTAGACACGTTGACCCCTGCTAATGAGATGCATTCCAATGCCGAACTATGGCGGACATCTTTAAATTACGTTATAACATCTGCTGTATCAGTTTTATCACAGTTTCTTACATTTTGATCAATATCGTGGATCATACTTATTTTTTTACTATTTAAAATGCGAGTTTTGCCTCTTTTCCTGTCATTTAACTTTCTTCGCTCATTTTAGAGTTGTCGAACTAATGAGAGCATGTAACTTAGTGTTTTTTTTTAAATAATCCTGGATTAGTGTTGACATAACGTAAGCTTAAGTTGTCGTTCCTAAAACTGTTTTCAGAAATGTTAAATTTGGAACTTGGGATTTAAGATACGGCGTCTCACCGATACTTTTTAAATTTGGAACGAAAGGTGATACGTAACGGCTCGTGACTTTTGGAATAAGAAGGGATTTTGAATATGGAATTTTCGAGAACGTTCTGTTTTTAAAATAAACTCCTATTTTCTTTAAAGAAAAAGCGAAAGAACAATAAAAGAATTTGGGACACGTACCTACAGGAAATACAAACAGAAAAAAGGAGCATTTGAAAACTAACAAAAGTAAGTTAAAAACAACCAATTAAAATAACCAAGAAAAAATCCGAATGCGAGGCCCAGACGGCTCCTATGTCAGCATAATGCTGCGATATTTAAAAAATAAATACCGAAGCGCAGGTATTCTGATAGAGCCCGTAAAGTAAGTAGGTATACCTTTAAATTATTCAGGATGAGTGTTGCCATTTCGAACTGTCTTTTTAGTTCTTTTATTCCAGCCTTATCCTTTTCAGTCTTGTTCAATATGATTTATTATTCAAAATGTCTCAGGTTGTTAGGCAGGTGTCATAATGTTGAAATGTCCCGGCGATTGCCAGAAGTGTGGGCTGGAGTCAGAAGTAGGCCACGGCCGTACGAGTGGGCTAGCCGCCTCGCCCGGTTGAGGAGGCTAATGGCTGAAGACTGCCTGACTGCTGCCGGTTTTAAGTTCACAAATAGGACGATACCAAATCGAAGTCTCGACTCACTCCTAATGGCTCCTACGACAGGCACGACACGCGACATAATCGCGCGCGACACAAAGGCACCGCATGTTGCGCAACTTGCGGTGCCTTGGTGTCGCACGCGATTTAATTTAATTCATTGACTCGTGCAGCATGTTTTATAAAAATGTTACTAAGAAAAGCACGATCATTATAAACCGTTAATCCCAACAATAACACTTTAAGAACAACAGAATACGCTAAATATCTTCCGAACCTCATTATCATTTGCCAAGTCGATCAAAAATTACAAAAACATCCCATTACACTAAAAACCAGGCACTTCTTAGTTCTAAGACACGTGGGCGCAATCTGATATAAAAACGAACATTTTAATATAATCTATGGTTTTATTTAATCTGTGCGTTTGACATGCTGAATGCGCGGTCGCCATCGCTCTCCAAATGTCACATTATCGAATTTATTCGTGAAAATGTCATGTATATTTTTATTTGCTGTTTATGTATTTTTTTCTTCTTGTAATTGGACGTTACTTTTGATTATGAGAAGTTTTGACTGCGTTTTCCCCTATTTTATAGCCTATAATATTTGACTGAACATGTGTACTTACGTGCTAATGTTGAGAAAATGACAAGCATTTCTTTTTTTTTTGTTATTGTGGAGATTTTTATGAGATGGTGCCATCGAAGAAGGCTGACATTGATTGGAGAAATGATGGACAAATGGGTGTTAGGCATAAATTGAGAAGTCACTATTAAAAGACTATCAATCAAGGCTTTAAAACGGCTAAACATTGTGTACCAAAGACAAATTATTTTTTAACAAGCATAAGCATAATTATCAGCCTATAATGTCTCACTGCGGGAACACAGGCCTCCTGTGTGCCGTAATCTACCACGCAGTCCCAGTACGGATTGGTAGACGTCACAAAATGTCTTCGAATGTTTGGTTCAAGGACATGCCGGTTTCCTCACGATGTTTTCTTTCACCATTGTGAGAGCTGTGCTAAAGAAATTATTTACATGAAGTAATGTGCCTGGCTGGGTTTGAATCCCTGGGTTCTGACCCACACATAAGGCGGGGGGGGGGGGGCGTTACCACTGGGCGACCACTGCTCCTTAATTTCATTGGTTTACTAAAATTAATTTCCAAAACTAACATCAAACAGGAATCAAACCCACTAATTAATCTACCAATTAAACGTGTGAAGATTTAACAGTAATCCAACACCAAGTCGCCACGGTACCATATAGTAATCCAACAGTATAACGGTTGTAAAAACGGGTCGGCAGTAAAACGGCCCGGGTTCGAGTCCTGTAAACCAACAAATCTGACATCTTGACCCCTCGTAAATCAGTTAAACACGTTACAGATAAGATTTTTATGATACGCAAACGAAATATCAAAAAGGTTCAGAAAGTTTGTTTTAGTGTGGTCAGTTGTTTGCATATTTGATTTTTTAAAGGAATCATTTAGCTTGTTTTTTCTAGGAAAGCGAACAGACGGTCACGCAATGATGGCTGTCCAAATCCACAGCGTTTTTTGACACCTTAATGTCAAATACTGGTGAAAATGACAGATATTCATGACGGGCGATATACGAGTAAAATGACGGAAACGTGCTTCTAGGAATCCCTAACTTTAAAGTCACAATAATGGTATAAAGCAGTGCAAGTCTTCTATAAAATGGTCACTGGTCGCCAACCATAACCAATAGACTTATTAGACATATAAGGTGCGCATACCTAATAATCCTAACTTGTTACGAGATGACTAACAGCTGATTCTCTATGGAGCGAAGGAATTTCCAAATAAAACAACCAAGACCACAAATAAAAATAAAACGTTCCAATTTTAAAATTACTCGTTCACAATCCGGATTCGGACGAATGAACATCGAACGGACTCAGTAATCGGCCGTTTTCGATATTCGAAAATTTCAAAAAAGAACGAGTCTAATAAAAGGCTGACATTACTGAGCTACATCACATAACGTAATTAGGGCACAGACAGACAGCGCGACTAAAAAAACGCTCGTAACGACGACCAATCGCGGAGCCGATCGACCGAAAAGGACTCAACATCGAGCGATGTCGCCGCCGGCCATATTTAAAATATTAAAAACATAAATCAAAAACGTTATACGATATTTTCAATGTAAATATAATTTCGGGAGTTCGTTATAGAGATGGCGTCCAAGAATTTTGAAAGTGTCTTTTTTGTCTAACGCAATATCATTATACCTCATTACCGACTATAGACGTTCTGTCAAAAAATTCTCAACTGCATTCAAAAGATCTTTATTACAGGCTTGTTCTTTTTACCAAAAAAAGAGGTAAAAAACCGAGCAATTATAGTAAAAAGGGAGTAAAAAACAGTGCACTTAACGAGATCTCATTGTACGCGAGTTGGGCCGTTGGACGTTTTTTATTTTTAATATAAAATAAAAGCTCAAAAAAACCACATCACCTGTGAACGGTGCGTAGTGAAGCGGAAACGGATCGAGCTAACGGCATCTTTTTTTAAATTTTATCCGACAAAAACCGTAGACGAGATAGGACCCGACGTGTATGGGATATGAACAGAGGGAAAAAATTGCTTTTTAGATCTCAGAGACAGGTAAACGTGTCTGTCTGCATCTAACTGACTTCCGCTAAGTTATGTTCTCGGCTTTCATTGCTTCGGTGCCAAAGCCCACTTTCTATGCGAGGTAGCAATCGGGTCAGTCATGATAACTGGTCCCGGGGTGTCGCGAACTCTTCACCTCTGCCAACACAAACAGATAAATAAACTCTAAATTCTCTTGGTTACATGGCCCATGTTACATGATCTAATGTGTGACTTTCAAAGAACAACTTTAGTTGTTTCTCACAAAAAAGAACAAACTCGCAGATCCGAATTTAAAAATCGATCATCCGTCTGGTTGAATTGAACGATTTTCTTCAATCTCCGCGCGGCCCTCGCTATTTTGAATTTCGAACAACGCATTATTTTTTTATTTTATTTTTTTCAAAACGGCCTTTATCTCGCCCTCCGGCCAGCGAGTTCCGTACAGCGGTATCGCATTACACGTTATCTCGTTACAGCGGCCGGTATTAGTACGTCGCATACGGTTTGGTCCAACGTATCCCCAAACATACCGCGGCTTAGACGCGCGGCGCCCGATATTTTATGGAATCCGCTGTGAGAGCGACCGCTCGAGGTATCTCGTTTCTCGAGATCGTTCGTCTTGATATAGACGTTAGTCAAACTAGTTTCGTTGAAACGTGACCATAATATTGACAAGCTAAATTAATTCCTCGCTGGGCGACACCGCTCGTCGTAAAAACATACCGGAGATTTGAATTTTATGCTCCTAATTAATGCGACCGAGCGCAAATTGTTCGATCTGATTGCGAATAGCAAAAAGCTCGCGTCCCGTCGCGTTACCGTTACGTTGGAGAGTATAATGGCGAGAATTGGCGATGCGACACACGCAAGAAGCCGAACCGGTCCGAACGGAACGCGCCCAAATGGGAGATAAGGGAAAAACAAACAACATTCGAAATGCGAACGCCCGATCCCATTCACTCGCGCGCCGACACCTCGCGCACTACGCGACATTTAGTTTTGCTCACTCCAAATTAGGGCTGGACACGGCCTTATATCTTAAATAACGACTTTACAATTTAAGTGTGGAACTACCTTTAAAATCGAATGTTCTATTTTTAGTATGTGAACAATTCGTTATTTAACAAGAAGGCAGTATGAACTGTGCCCTTAGCCTGTTCTTGAAGACGTGTAGGCACCTATCAAATGTCAAGGATCGTTATGTAGTTTCAATATGACTTTAAATGGCAAACTGATCAAACAATGCGTTAGGTATTTCTAAAATATATTTTCGATGTTTTTTCGTCATAAGTCCCTCGCGTGAATACTTGATTACAAACACATTTTAAACTATTCGAAACGTGAATTTGATTAATTTAAACACCGAACGGCCAGTGCGTGCAGTCGTTGCGTGCCCCAAGATCGATACGATATCTCGATTTAAAATCGTGCCTAAAGATAATCGAAAGGTGTTATTTTTTTCAAAACCGGTCTTAGTTTCGATTCCAAATGTATTCCAACAAGATAGTAGGTAGATTATACTTACTTTTTCTAATTCTAATAGATGAAACCGTAGAACTTGTATCGCTTGCACCATCTGTAAAAAAAAACATAATCTCAATCACATGGTATAATATTAATATTAGAGGAGTTTGTTCTATTTTGTAGAGCTGTCGTGGGAGTGTCTATTATTATTATCATATTATTAATAATTACACAACAGTATTTTCAACACTGAATGTCACATGTTTCTGTAGTTTTTTTTGTCCTAATTAGTGATGTCACCAATTCGAGAATGACTTTTTAGTCCTTCGAAATTCGATGCTCCTTGAGACTGTGACTTATGATAATTTTTACAGTAATCTATCAAAATTACTGCAATTTTCAATGTTTTTATTTATTTCTAACTATAGATTTTATCAAATGTGTTGGCTGTACAGTTTAGGCTGAATATTTCGGCATGTGTACCTGCCCTTTTAGTCAGAAACATGATACACATAGTCTGTCCATCGGCCATATCACAATGCGAACTGAGCAACAATGGACGGACAATGTACAGCGAGTCCCCGCTGTGCGTAGTGATGTGACATGTCCATCTTGTTTACCATGTTATCGATAGTTTTCAAGTTTGGATCATTAGCTTAATAAAGTTTACGAAACTAAATTAATAAAATAATTTAGTTTCTAACTTTTATAGTTTAAAAATGACCTTGACTGTAAAAAATTCTCAGCATCACAGACTTTATTTTAATCAAAATTTCACAACTACATCTCTCACAATTTTAAAACATCGAAGACTACATAATATTGCTTCGAATTAACATAACAAACAATACACGAATATGTTCACGCAGCGCAATCCAAATGCCTTCGTACTAAGATCCTATCGACTATTGTTTGATAGTGTTTGAAGATCTAATCGTTGAATTTTTTCAAATCGATATCTATCTAAAAAGCAGTTAATGCCGTTTTAATAGCGTCTTGATTTGTTTCTGATTGCCACTTGAGGACGCGAGCTGAATTCTAAAAGCGATCTTGGCTTTTTCGCTTTTGATTGATGATTTTACACCGTCTCGAATTTAAATTTTGTACGTTTTATGTTTTAAGCAACGTAATAAGTTTGGATTTGGAGGTTATTATTACGTTATTATGAATAAAATTGTTGTTTCCGGTAACAGTATCGTGTGTAGAAAATTGGTAATTGCAGGAAAAGAGTTTCTCTATGTAATGTTAATGATTACAACACAATTTATTTGTGATATTAGTATTAGATTAATCAGAAAATAAATACTTTATTACCATAAGCAGTAACTGAGACTAATATAGGCTAAATAACAGTTAGTCAAGTCATAAAAATTACATTATGATGCCTGTTAATTTCACTAAAACTATACTTTTCCTCTTATACCAAAAACTACGCAGTAAACTATGAACCCACAGACAAGTACCAGTAACATCTGTGCCGCTCGTGTTGCTGTAATATCAATTAAACAGTCGAAAGCGCCACCCCTGACTGTTTGTTCAGACGTTTCGTTGACACAGGCGACACTAACAGATAAAAATGTGTTTGACTTGTTTCACTCCTGCCACCGAGACGGGTTTGTTTGGAAAGGGGAGACTATGAGTGTCCCAATGTAATCCCTTGCTTGGAAACCGAATTTTGGTTAAGAAGGATCTGATTTTGTTTTAAAATTCATTGGCAAGGAAAGTGCCGTAAAAAGAAAGTCTAGTGGAATAAATAAAATAAATGTGATTCGAATATTATCTATGTTTTGTCGATAAAAGTGTGTTAATTATTTGTTACACAACACTAAACTCTACTTTAAGTAACACTAAAGTGTACTAACATGATCAGTTTTTATTTGCTAAGTATTATACTCACAAAATGGTTAAATATACTGTTAGGTACGTAATAACGGCCATAACACTACGGTTTCAAGAACCATAGAACGTTTTTATTGACAAAAACATAAATTACAACTCAATTAATTAAAAGAAATTACACCATTAACCTCGTTTCTTTCTTTATTATTAAATAAACAATAATAATGAAAAAGTGTGAGGACACGTTTCAATAAAAAATAAAATTTCAAGGAATTAAAACTACGTCCTTCCATAAAGTGTTAACACGATATCGTTTACTAATGACTCGTAAAACACAAAACTATTCGGTTCTATTTACCCACGCTACTGCAGTTCAACTATGTTTGAGGAAGCTTAAAGCCTCAAAAGGCTGTGACAGACCAAACACAGATGTGACGTGGGCAAACAACCTCCGCGGGTCGTAACCAATCGGCTCTCTAACCAAATGGGTCAATAAAACAGTCGATTCTCTGTTGGTTTTAGTCAACTTTAGTTTTTAGTTGACAGTACTTTGTTTCGATACAGTATGTACATCACTAGACTAACAAACGTACGACCCACGTGTTCTTTTTTTCAAATGTTTGTGTATGTTTTTTTTGGAATTCGAACTTTTACCAAATCTTACACAGTGCCAGTGTTTTTTGGTGGCGTCCAGTTTCAAATGACTTTAGTCTCGCTTCGAAATAGTTTTTGAGCTTTTTCGTCGCCACTTCTCTTCAAAACAACTTATAAACAAATCCTTAACTGTTTTACCACCGAAATCACTGCACAAAGCTCAGAAACAGCCATTACTTCGTTACCCTTGGCCTACATTGGGCACGTCTTCGCAAAACACTTTAAATTCGCGACATGACGCGAGCGACAGACTGCAGGGTCCCAATTACGCTCAATAGCGCACTCGGCATTGTATTAACGACAGTTGGTGATAAAGAGAAGCACCTGAGGCTGTGGCAGTGGGTGAATGTCTTTAGTGGAAGGAATATAGGCTCGGGACATGGTTTTGCCTGTGTTTGTGTTGTTTTTTATGGCTATATCATTTATTTTTGGCAGAAAAGATTTTGTTTTGGTACTGAAATTAGCGATTGATTTTTTTTTGTGCATTTTCCCGTTTTTTTGATTGGAATCTAATGTTAGAATCGAACTCTCGAGAATTTCATAAAATTTGTGTTTTTCTCATTTCTGTCAGGTTTCAGTTTTCTAACTTTTATAATTTTATTTCGAATTAGAAATTATTAAATTGGTACAAAAAATATACTTTACAAACAAAAGTTCACACAGACCAACTTTTTCCCTATAAGGACCTTTAAAAAAACTATAATATTAACTCAGAGCGTGTCATGTGGTTCTCAAAGCCTTAGAACAAAGCAGCCATTTTAATTATCACTATAAAAAATTACTCCATTTCAATTATTTCAAAAAGTCAATAATAGCATATTGAAATAATTTTGTTAAGTATGCTTTGTACGTTTGCACAGAGGGCCGACCGCAAGTTTTTGTAGAAAAAATATATTATGAGATACTTAAGCTGTTCGTACTTATACTAATTATGTAGTAACTACTCAACAGCTTTTGAGTCCTGTGTGTAGCATAGGTATTCCATTCCTTTTTTTGCGGTAAACAGAGCAGAAATTAAAAAAAAAAAAATGTTTGAAGCAGACTAACTCGAATCGATGCTCTCAATAGTTAGGTTATCGACCTAAAACCAAGCTTTTTTGCCTCCAAATCACTTTATTTCTTTTACAAAATCATTCAGTTAAGCAAAACGGTAACGCTAAAAGAACTGGCGTCAAAAACAAACTGCAACTAGACAAACAGATGCGTCAGCCAGTGGCACCACATGTCAGCTTCAGGAGAGAACACACTATACGATAATTCACCTATTCGACGAGTGAAGTTTGCTTTTCGCCCGGATGTCGCAGCGTGTTTGGCCTTCTTATCTCGAAGCCGGTTAAAAACTCCTCCGTGTGGATGAATGACGCTTATCACCGCTACACTGACAACTTAGTTTATAACCCTAACGTACTGTTGGCTACTGTTTCTTCTCCGCGAGTTTTAATTTCTCTCAATTTATGAGTCACGGCGCATTGGGCAAACAAATCAATCTAACAGCAAAGATAGGTACGTGCGTGACGGGGACAGTTGATAAAACGAATTTTCAGTAACAAAGTCAAATAACATGAACGTCGCCTGCGACCGTCGCGATTCGTAATGCCTTAGATTTTATTTGTTAAAAATCGGTTAAGTACCCGTGTCGAACCGGGCTGTGGGTGGCCGCCATGATACTTTATTATTTCACTTTTTGTCCACGCTAGCCGCGGGAGGCACACGGTGCGATTCAGCTTTTTATGAGTGACAATATAATATCTTTTTTTTTTATTCAAACTTATTTCCCTATTTTGTTGTTCCGAGAAATATTTCTCGTTTGCCAGTATAATTTTGGACAGCTCTTTAACTAATCAAATCGTAAATTAAGCTGAAATGTTCCCTATTTTATGGGGTATTAAAGTTATCCAACGGTTTATTTGTCTTGTGGTTTGTATGAGTCATAAATGTGGACAATACTTACTAATGAGTCGACCTCAGGGTCCGCTATGTAGTAAGGTTTCTCTTGGCGTATCTGTGGAAGAGAGAGAGGTGCATTTATTAGATATTTTTCACAATAATTATTAATGTAAAGTTAGGTTGTCGGGCAGTGGATTAATGGCGGGCGCAGTCGGGTCGTAATGCTTGTACGGGGCTAATAAAATGCTCGCTCGCTTGGCTGCGCGCGCGCACGCACAGATTAAAAATATAGACTCGACAATTTACTGACTATAAATTATAATAACTAGATAGGTTTAGAGTTTGTAGAAGATTACGTGAACTTTCAATGTAAATAAAGTTGGAAGTGTTTTAATAAACTCGTAAATAAATGGCCAGCCTTTTATGTTAAGGTCTTAATAATCTTTTCGCAGAAACTTACGTGATTAACTCTTAAAGGCAAAGCTGCATTGTCTTTAAACAGGTTCTAAGGCCGTGATCTAAATTCTACTTATTCCTAGATTCATTTACATAAAAAAACTCCTTAGCTTGTAAAAACCCCCATTTTTCCACAATCTTTTTTTTTTAATGCCACATAGCAGCCATGCTTGTAGGCAAATAATCTGTCCAATCTCCCACATAATCTGTGGCCCATACTTAAGAAACGCTTTTTTTCGACATTTAAAACCCCGTGTTGCCCGGAAATGCGATACTATCATGCACACCGAAGCGGCCCGATTTTTTACATCTAGCAACACAGTATATATTATATGTTAGTTGCCAACAATAATAATATAATTAAACTATGATTATGTACTAATTAAACTAACATGACATAACATTTCCAAAACCATACGAATTTGCTTACGATTTATATTTTGTAATTAAATTTATTTTTTTCATTATTCTTGTCTTGTTTATTTTAGGGCCTTTTACTCAACCTCTGTTTTAAGTTCAGTAAGTAACTATCTCCACTTAAAGTTAAATTATACTAATTTAGAAGAATTTTGGAATGTCAGAAAAAAATATTGGGCAAATAAAGACAGCAGACGAGTCCTGGAGTGGAGACGCCCATCGGCAAGCTTAGTGTGGGACGGACGACCTAAAGAAGGTGGCTGGGACACACTGGATGCAGAAGGCGGAGGACAGTGCGTTGTGGCGCAGGTTGAGAGAGGTCTATGTCCAGCAGTGGACTGCGACAGGCTGAGTTGATTGATTGAAATAAAGATAAAACTAATTATACAGTTTTGGAAGAAGACAAAGATGAAACAGCTAACGGTTAACCTCAGTCTAATATAACAAAAGAGGTCACAAACCAATCACAAGATGACAATGAAAAGCCTAGACATCCCACAAAACCTATATCACTAATTCGACAACACAAGACGAAGTGCCTATTAAAAGATTAAGACAATGCAGCCTTTAGTGCTTATGAACACATGAACTTTAACGACTAAATAGTGTAGGCAGACAATACACGGACATTTGTGTATGCTTATTTCAAATCCAATTAGTACCAAGCACCAATTGACATATACACACAATAGATACACAATCGATTATAGATTTTAATGACGCCACTAATGAACCCAAAGACTCTAAAATTGAGAATAATATTGCTAAAATAATGACGAAACATAAAATTCATGATGAGAATGAGAAAGGCCAATTCTGTATAACGATGTTAGTCCTAAAGTTTAGAAGTAATATAAAATATATGAATAAATTGATGTCCTATAAAGTTCATCTTTGAGCCGGATATCGAATGATATTTCCATTTGTGGATGACTTACGATTGCATTGGGCCGAAAGATGGTAAAATAAAATAGATAAGGTTGAAATGACCACGACAATATTGATGCGATTCAGGAATGGTGTAGGCAAAAACCTCTTCCCTAGTTTTTCCTTTGCAACACGTCACCCCAAACTTTCTGTGGTAAAACTGTATATGGAGGGAAGGGTCAGAAGACCCTCTCCTCATATTGCACAGACAGTTTGGAAGAAGAGCTTTGGAATCAGAAGCTAGACTTAAGTTAAGGTTAATCCAGCAGTGGACTGCGATCACTGATTGATGATCTATTAAACGGTGAAATGATTACTATAAGTTAATAACTTCATAAGATACCAGAAGACAAAATACAACATACCAACTTTAATGCAAATTAGTTATATATCTGACAAATTGGTTTAGGATTTGTTTGATAGTCAATAATTGGAGAACATAAATTTGTTTTAAATCTTTCAATATATTACAATTTATCGTCTTGCATCGGGTATAAATAAAGTGACATCCTTGTTAATTATCATGTCAATTAATTCGTTTTTAATTGGATGTGTTGCATTTATTTATTTTTTGACGGCTCGATTATAAATTTTAAAAACTTTACAACTTAAAATATTCACTCAAAAATTGCAATTGCATATTTTAATAAATAATTATTATTTAATGTAGATTTTTGTACAGTCGTTACGGGTAGTCAAAAGCCCAACCCCTAGTAATAAATGTTTAAATAGCTTTATGTATGTCAAACTGACGTTATTTGTAAATAAAGGACATCAGGTTGGTTTTGTGGAATGGTTACATGAGATGGAAAAGATTCCCAATGGTCAATTTTGTGTAATCATTGGCCAAAAATTTTATGTTTTTTTTTTTTTTTTACTTATCCTACACTGTCCCACTGCCGAGCAAAAAGGCCTCCTCCAAATCCTTCCAGGCATCCCTTTCTAGCGCCACCTGATCCAACCCATGCGGTATATATTATTTACATATTTAATAAACATCATTGATAAAATTATTAATTATAGTAATACTTTAATGAAGAACTTTATGTTAAATATGACAGATAGTTAAAAAAACTTTCTAGTTAAAAAACCTTTCTTGATTGCCAGGTAATTAAAAGGTATAATAAAGATAAAGTAGAAGGCCCTACTTTATCTTTATTATACTAAACCACTACTCCTGCTTACCCCAGAAAACAAGTGTGAAATGTATTTATAAGATCATAAATTTCGATACCAAACAGCGTATCGATACAACGTTTTGCAAAAATTATAAAAATGACAGTTAACCATTTAGCGTTTCGGACAAGTCAAAATAGACTTTAAACTATTGAGTTAAGGTAGAATTTACACTGGTAAATAGCCGTTTCTTGAAGGTATGGCTATTAAAATGTATGGGATCGATTATTATGGGACTTAAATGTCATATAAAAATTATACATTTTACTTGACCACAGATGATTGATACGGTTTCCATGCAATTTTGATTGGCTTTTAATTACAAACCTTTTTTCCTAAATATAAACGTTTTTATATATTTTTTCTATAAGTAATTATAAAATGAGTTCCGTTTTTAATTGTTGAGTTAGATTTTTTGTTGCATCCGTAATAATATGTTTTGGAATCGGTTTTAAATGTTATGATTTTTTGTGTGATCAAAAGGTTTTATTTTAATTACATAATTGAAAATCTTCCTCGGTGAACAAACGGTTTTCATCAACAGTATTATTAGTATAATATTTTTAACAACAGTAGGTATAAGGTCTAGTAAAGAAGGAAATGGCTTCATTTAAATATAAATATTCATATACTTTTCACGAGTGTCAATACTTCGGAAGGTCTGGTCAGTCAGTCAGCCCCATTACTGACTTTGGTGATTGGCTTGACCATGGCATGGCATAAATCTCCTTTTTACCTGACCTTCGGCGAAGCCGAGGGAAGCTGTGTATGTTTAGCATGGGCTGACACAATTAAGACAGAAGAAGAACTTTTAACATTTCTATATGTATATTCAAGAAGAGGAAAATAATATTGGCCTAAAACCGTCAGTTTAGTTAAAAAAACAATAGTCACACAAAAAGTTTTTAATACATCTAATGCCAACCCACCTTGAGCTACACAAGGCAACAAATCATAGCGCCCGGTAATGACCGCTATGCACTGGGTAGCAGCTTCGATGCCGCCCACGACATAATGGTTATCATTCCGCCTTATGTCATTATTGGACACAACAAATTGTAATTTGCCTCTAGTTCAACTGCGGATGTGCTGCACAGTGTGTTAAGTGGAAATAGTTGTGGACAAATATGTTTTTATTAATTTTTTAAAATTATTTTTTTCATCTGTGTCTAGCGTTTTTTCACTCCTTACCAAGAAATTAAAAATGCCATCTTAGCAATAGGCTTGTTCTATATAGTTCTTGTTTAAAATCCTTCAAAATTTCATTTTTGGGAGCGTTTAACAAATACGGATATATCTACAGTACAACACTTGATGTCATGAACATAATTATTAGTCATTTTCTTAACTCTCTAGTTGTCGCGTATTAATATTTTTGCTTCATTTGCGTCTATCTTGTATGATATGACCACAACATTATTGTAATTTAACCTCTTTTAGAGTCACAAAAAGTGATAGATATACTCTAATAGGCGTGGGTTTGCTGATTCTTAATCCGTGGGTCACTGATCTAAGAATGAATCATACATTTTATACCTTAGAAACATTCACACCTTGTATTTTAATGGATGTAGAGTAACGCTGTATAATTTTATTGCTGTGTCTTCGTGCATTAATTATAATTGTTTGGTTTGAATGTGTAATTTTGATCTATGGTAGTTCTTTAAATCTATGAAGTTTCTGTCAGTTTGAGGAGTTTCTGGTTATATCTCATCATTACCTTCCTGACCACGTCCCTGTTCATTTGTGGTCGGTACAAACACTTTTTTCACTTTTCACTTTATCAACTTAAATTTTACTATTTTTTACTTAAATTTTATTACATTCATTTTTTTTTATTATTCTCTATGTTCTGTTAGTTTTTTTCATGGTCTGGCAGTGAGTAATTTATGTGGCCTACCCAAATGTCCTTTCTTTGGTATTGTTCGTCGAATCGTTGAGTTCCATAAGTCTTGAGTTGAGCTGCACAATTTCTGAAAAATGCGTGCACTGACTGGACATGTCCTCTCAATCTGTATGGTTCTTTCCTCAAAAGACCACCTCAGACATCGATCTACATGGTCTTTATATAACCTGACCAAGATTATTACTGGACTTTAAAAGAGACTGTGACCTCTCAGTTTGTTTCGGACTTTCTTCTCAGAGTAGTCAGATAGGAAACGCCAACCTCATCTAGTTTAAATAAAATATGATTGACGTGTAAAAGTGTTTGTGCAAACCTACTTACAAAAAATAAATAATTTATCATTTAACTCTCATTCATGTTACTACCTTTATCATCTTTCACCCAATTTTATATATGTACTATATAGTAAGTGTAGTATATATAGTCTTCTTTGCAAAATCTAGCTATATTTTCTTTTCCTTTATAAATATTTTTACAAAATTAACTTCAACCAGCTCGCTATCTTTAAGGAGCAAATTATTTAAACCAGACCAATTTCATTGTCCTCTGTCTACCGGTACAGATTACTTTCAAACATTCACACTTCCCTCTTTCACCATCTTGGCTCAGTCATTATTTCAACCAAGAACTAAGGGGCCATCAGTACCCACACAAGCAAAACCCGCCTCTAACACACAAACATGTCATTATACAAGTAATCGTGTCGATTCGTATCAGAATAATGATAGACTAAAGTTACCAAAATTCAACCAATGGTGAATGTACGATCAAAAATATAACAAACGTAAATATAGCCCCTCCCCCGCCCTGGGGCAAGGAAGTGTCTCATTTAGGGGGGCAGCGACCCATGAAGCAAGACCAAAGCCCCTTTGGACACAAATTAAATGCTAATAAGACGATCGGCTGATACTCAAGCTACGGAACAACAATTTTTGGTGGCTATAGGATAAGTTTTATGGGTGTTTTTGAGGCTATAGTGGGTATGTTTGGTAATGTAAGCGTTAGTGATTTGCATGTATTTATAATGTTGTACATAGATGTTCTGTGGTTTTTCCTTTACAATATACCTACCGAATGTTTGAAGGTATATTTGATGATGATTGACTGCATCATCTTGAACCACAATGATGACAATTCAGCATTTTGTTCATTAAGTGTTTTAGGACATAATGGAGGTCTAAGGAGAACACTTACTTTTAAGAGTGCTTATAGTTCTGCTGATCTTTGGAGACTAAATAGCGTGAATATAATAATGAATGCAACAAAAGTTTTGCTCGTTCACATCGGAACGCTTAATGCCTCCATTATAACTGACATCGGGACAAAAAACATCACGAATTGTTAGGTGTCGATACGAAGCAAAAATTCCCTTTCGAATCGAGTTATTGCATCCATATTTTTTATTTTAATCGATGCATCGAACTGTATTCTATCGATTTAACTCGCAAAAAATGTTGGACAAAAGCGTTTTATATCTGTTTGTCCCGTAAAAATAAACAGGCCGTGAACAAAATAACTTTTGACTCGTCCCAAATATCTTTGTGATACGACGATTTTCGTTTTCTCTATTCATGGCGTTTACCTGAGGCTCATTGTTGCCTCCTTTGTGCACTTTCAGTCAGAAATGTATTGTTTGTTTAATTGAATAAATGCCTTCGTACAGTATTTTGTCCTAAAAAGGACCAGATCTCATGAGCATATGCATGTAACCACCTCGGAACAATACTCAAGTTAATCGATTAAACATTTTTTCCCTCTGAAAACTGGAATCGAGCAGTGTCCGAGTAACACTGATTTTAAGCACCGATTGCCCGCTACCTGGACTCTCGAAAAAACTACGGAACTCATCATTAAATTCGTAAGGTCCCAATCGAGACGTCCACATGTCTCAATGAATATTAAACCCTATTTGACACAAATTAAAGCGCATTATGAATTGATAGACAACAGCCACTTACTGCGATAAGTAACGGAATAACTGCGGCACCAAAATCGCTACCAAACGTGGTACCCTGTAATTTGTAATAAAAAATCTATTTATAAGATAAAATAAAGCACCGAGACGCTACCTAAGATGCCCGGCGATCGATCTCGATGGGCTTTTTAATAAATCAAGCGGTTTCGAGCCATTTTGACGCTTGTCAAAGTTGAACGTACGATATAGAATCGCGCGTACGCATGCTGGCGTTAATGTTAAGTTATTCTATAATGCTCAGAGGTCGAGTTTTGTAATTTAGTTAAGTCGCCTCCTATTTAATAACATTCTTGTACGGCCGGCGGTCGGCAGGTGATTTTTTTTTCGAATTTTTCGACTTAAAAAACGGTCGTTCGGCCGACCTCGCTACTGAAGTAGTTCGAATTTTTAAATTATAGTGTATTAATACGCGTTCCTGTTACGAAATTTTTATTTATAGTCCGCGCGTCTTGTTCGTACGTCGCGTCGGAGAGGACGGCCGCCGCTCCGACGCGCGTCACGCCGCGATTGTTTTGGCGACCGCGACCGCTCCGCATTTAATCACCTGTTTTGACACAACGACGTGCGAATATATTTATTTGCTCCGCTTTACTACCGCCCATAAACGGACGTAATGAACAAATGTCTTTATGGTATACTTGTAAACGTCAAATATCAGTCATTTCTCCTTGGCGAGCACAAAAAATGCCATAAATATTCTTAACAAAATGGCTCCTACTGAATATTGTGGCCATAAACGTAGCTCTATAAAATGAGGTTTGGTTGTTTAACTTTTGTTCGGGGCCTGTGTTGGAATTAAAAGAACTTAGACGCGGGTCCGATCTTTTGTTTGCGTAGTGTTTCTTTCCATAAAATATATGTAAATCATCTAGAAATTATTCATAACTAACTGGAATTTATAAATGTTTTACGGTTTGTTTTTGTGTTGTCAAAAAGTTTGTGTGCCAGTGGCCTTATAGACCAAGTTCTGTGTGGAAAGGTCACTCGCTGTGTATTTCGCACGACAACGACGCGACGCTCGCAAATAAAACTGTTGCTCTAAAATTTCTAAATGACGCTTCTCGTTGCCTGTGGAGCGTCATCCCCATTAGAAAAGGACAACGCTCAAAGAGAAACAAGGACGGGGACGAGTCGAGCGTTTTTCGTGCGTTTTTTGTCCCGAAATCCGTGCGTTCAAAAATTTTATTTTAATACAAGAAAAGTATTCAAAAGATACGGGGCAGGTAGACGCGACCGAACCGGGGTATTTGCTTAGTTTCTTTTTTTCTCGCACAAAGAATTCAAGTTGATTTATGGTCGTGGTGTGTGACGATTTGTGACCTGTAATTTCTGATGTGAGTTTTGTCACTACGGATCTGGGAGCTTGATTTATTAATTCACGGACCGTTCGTCAGAGGGCGTGTTCCGGTTTTGACAGTTGTCAGTAACGTATAATTTTTGAGCGCTCAAAATGATATTTAATTTTTTCCACTGTGTGTTTTGTTTCGAACCGATTGAGATATTACACTAAACATTGTGAACTTTTATTGCGGCAATTTGACCAATTTATGTTTTTGTCTGCGAAAGAATTAATTTGACACAGTGTGTAATCGACGACAGTATTTTTGTTTGTTATAGTAGCATTCCGTTGTTAATTTAGTTTATAATGACTTTAATGACCGTTGCGTACACTTGCGTACTATTTTGTCTACGCTCGTGTTGATATTTCCCACTGTGCGAATCACATGTTCTCATACAGAGGTATCATACACTAGAGTTAGTTGCTTAACAGGTCCCGAGAGGGTCGTTTCGACCCGGAAGGTCAGTTTTTCGACCATTAACGCGATCAGAGGGTTGGCGTGGAATTAGTGGGTAGTAATAAAGGTGGTGGGTAATTACCCACTTCGGGGCAGTCGGTTAAATGGTGTCTCACTCGTTCTGACTATTACACTAGTCGTAAATTTGTGTTAATCGCTTTATTTTTTGTTTATCTTCTTAGTTTTGTTGATATACAGGGTCAAATAAAATCAGCTAGCGAAACTCCGCAGACGGGATGGGTTAACATGATAAAACATAAAAAAAACGAGTTTGTAGTTGGATTGTCTTTTAATTAAGCGTCTTTATTTGTTCAATTTAAAAAGTACCTAAGAAAATACCCAATATAAATACCTACCACTGTTTGTCTCTGCATCACGTAAAGGTTGACTGGTAGAAAATGCCTATGACATTAAGTCCGCCTATGTCCATTTATGTGCTTAAAGTATTAAATGAATGAAATGAACGAATGAATATTCCATACTAAATATTAGGTATAAATGTGAAAGTCTGTCTGTCTGTCTGTTACGTCTTCACGCTTAAACCGTTGAACCGATTTAGACGTTTGGTATTGAGATAGTTTGAGTCCCGGGAAAGGACATAGCATAGTTTTTATCCCGATATCGCCACGGGTTCGACACTTATGCGGGTGAAACCGCAGGGCGCTACTAGTAACATTATACATAAAGGCGAAAGTATATCAGTGTGTTTGTTTGTTACCTCTTTACGCAAAAACAGCTGAACGGATTTGGATGAAAATTGACACACATATAGTCTATAACCAGCATTAACACATAGGATACTTTTTATTCCGATATTCCCACGGGATCGACACTTATGCGGGTGAAATCGCGGGGCGCAGCTATTAAAAAATAAATCGTGATTCCTAAGTACGAGTACTTAGTTATTGCAGGAAACAGTATAAGGAGCTTTGGTATTTCCTTATTGAATTTCGTTTGCAGAAAACTTTAACAAAAAACCCAACAATTTCAACTCTAAAGCAAATTGAAATAGCACCTCTTACATGACGCAGTCGGCAAGCAACTACCTAGGACCTAATCATAAACTTCATCTGCTATATCAGACCTTCTGTTGTTTACGATAAGGTCTAAAATGTAATAGCCAGGAGTTAACGAGCTAGTCGACCTAGGCTAATAGAGACGTTAAATAAGTAACTGCAGGATTAATATAAAATATATGTATTAAAGTTATTTTTAAAATGGAATTTGTATCGGTTTTTCTTCATAATTCGCAATTTTTTAAACTATATGAAAACTGCTATTCTGTGCACAGAATTGGTGCCCTGAAACAGTGAGGCGGAATCGTTGAGCTCCCTGAGTTGAGCTGCACGATTTTTGACAAATGCGTGCACTATATGGACAGGTCCGCTCAATCTGTGTGGTTCTTTCCTCAAAAGACCATTTCGGACACCAATCTACGTGGTCTTCACACGATCTGACCAGGATTTTGTCTGGACTTTAAAAGAGACTGTGACCTCTGAGTTTGTTTCGGCCTCTCTTCTCAGAATAGTCAGATAGGAAACGCCGACCTAATCTAGTTTAAAAAAATATTATTGACGTGTAAAAGTGTTTTTACAAACCTACTTACAGAAAATAAATCATTTATCATTCATTTATCATCGCGGCAGACCACGTAGGAGATGGCGGGACGAGCTGGATAGGTTAAGTCAAAACTAGTCTTTGTGGAAGGAGGAAGCGCGGGCTCGCGAAAGATGGAGGGAGTGGAGCGAGGCCTTTGCCCAGCAGGGCTAGCATGGGCTGGGGATAAAACTTTTCTCCACCGGTTATTTCCACTGACAAGGGGGAAGGGGGGGAAAGAGAATTATATCACTATTTGACATTAGACGTGGATACTCACCCCCCGTCTATAGCATGGCGACTAGTGGAAGAGAAAAATTACAGATATTTTGACATAACAAAGGGAGAAATTTGTCCTCTTCTTTAGATGGTGGGTTTAAGTATATCTCTTGGAGAAAATATAATTAATTGTACTATAAAAATGTCTCGTGCTTACTGCCACCGTGAATGGTTTATCCACCCATGTCGCCATGCTTGGAGGGTGGACAAAATTGACAGAGGGGAATAGTATTTTCTCCTCTACCCGTGGATAAAATGTCTCCGGCCATGCTAGCCCTGCTGGTTTGTCTATTGTGAATAGTTTATCTAACCATGTCGCCGTGCTCGGAGGGTGGACAAAATTGACAGAGGGGAATAGTATTTTCTCTTCTCCCCGTGGATAAAATGTCTCCAGCCATGCTAGCCCTGCAGGAGCGGGACCGCGTAAGCTAGTAAAAAGAAAAAAAAAACTTCGGAGGCAATCTCTGACAACTGATTTTCTGCTTACACCACGAAAACACAAAACTATGGTAGGTATACCTTCCATCTATATAGATGGAAGGTATACCTACCATAGTTTTGTGTACGAACTATAATAGAGGTTTATAGACATATGTCTATAAACCTCTATTATAGTTCGTTCAACCGATTTTGACTTCTACACTATAGGCATAAGGATGGCATTAAAAGCAAAAAGTGGTTACAATACCCACTGTTTACTGCAGCTGCCCTTTGTTATGTCACCAACGCAATAGAATTCAAAATCGGTTGAACAGACTGTAGAAAAGGTTTATTTAAATGTCTAATCTTATTTCAAATGAAGTATAGATAATATATAAATAAAAAATAAATACTGTTGGTAAGCGCATCACTTGAGGACAGCTGGACCGATTTAGCAATTTTTTTTTTGTTTTAAAATGTTCGTAATCGTTCGAATTAGGTTTTCATGGAAAGAAACATTGGAAAAGTTTCCAGGAAATAAATCAAATTCGAGAAAAACTGAACGTTTTTTCTATGGAATTTTTATTTGAGTTTATTGTAAAGACAGTTCAACACCTATCTGGTCTTCAACATATTACTTAGTCTTACCAAGGGGTATCGTATTACCCAGCAACTGGGTTGTGGACGTCAAATAGGCAGTTGCTTCATGTAAAATACTGGTAATTAGCTGCATCCGGTTAGACTGGAAGCCAACCCCAACATATTTTTGAAAGGGCTAGGCAGTTGATGAAGCTTAAAAACGTCAAACAGTCGGTAAGAAGTTCGATTGTTTAATAAAAGTTCTTTTAAAACATCAATTTTTCAACAAACTGTCTAATTAGCACTAAGCTGTCCCCCTTTCATCTTCAAGCAACTCCACAATAAAGCTCATCTCAATAATTGACCCATCAAAACACGCTCAGCAGTTTCCGAGATGGCCACTCACAAACTCACATACTATTTACGTATGACTAACGCCATTATTCACGAGCTTAAAATAACAACAGTAAAAAAAAACTTTGAATTTATAACCCTTCAGATTTCTCATGACCTCACTCGTTACACAAACAAACACAAAGACAAACAAACAGACCAGAAACATGGTTTTCGTTGGAGTGCACTCCACATGCCGTTTTGAAAAACAAATAAATTCGTAAAAACGGCAATATTTTCAAACAATACGCTTTGTACTGTTGGGTTTTGGAGTTAATAAAACAACTGATGATAGCTTCATCGGAATATAATGAAATAATAGTTCAACCCTAAAACGCGATCGGTACGCGTGTTTGTACTAAAATAAACGCGTTTAGTACGCACGCCATTATGAATACGTAAGCATACGCACCCTTGGTTTGCCTCTTTTTTTAATCAACCCCTCTTAAATCCCGGCAGGCTAAAATTAAAGTGTAATGGTGCAGTGCTTAATACCTTATCTGCGGGTTCGCTATATGTTTGGCTTTTGTTAATGTAATTTTTCAAGTTTAACTTTTAAAGGGGACGGGAAATCGATGCAAACTGCACGGAATTATTATCTTCTACAATACTTTTTAGGGTTCCGTACCCAAAGGGTAAAAACGGAACCCTATTACTAAGACTTCGCTGTCTGTCCGTCTGTCCGTCTGTCTGTCACCAGGCTGTATCTCAAGAACCGCGATAGCTAGACTGTTGAAATTTTCACAAAGTATGTATTTCTGTTGCCGCTATAACAACAAATACTAAAAACAAAATAAAATAAATATTTAAGGGGGGCTCCCATACAACAAACGCGATTTTTTTGCCCTTTTTTGCTCGATATCAAAAATGGCAACAGGTAGGCACTTGAAATATTCACAAAATTTAGTTGTATTTTAACTTTAATAATAAATAATAAAATTAAAATAAAATAAACATTTAAGGGGGGCTCCCATACAACAAACATGTTTTTTTTGTTTTTTTCGGCGTTTTTGCCTTGTGGTACGGAACCCTTCGTGTGCGAATCCGACTCGCACTTGGCCAGTTTTTTAAGCATTATTTCTGTACATTTCCTCATTCTTAACGACGGACAAACATATGTTTACCATTAAAAACGTTCTCTTATTATTTTATAGGACATTTGTGTTGAACATATTGTATCTGTTTAATAACAAATTTATTGCGCGTGTACGTTTTATGTTTAAATAAATGCTTCAACTATTAAATGTTAATTATACGAACACTCAGTGCGGTTTACGTTAATAACAGATATACATAGCGAGGACATCTTTAAACGTTTGTTTGCTAATAAAACTTAGAATGTTGGTAAAACCGGGAATTTTACTAAACAAACTGTAATTTTACAACATAAGGTCACGACTGTATGTTTTGAAAGGTAAGGCAGAGGCGAAACTATAGTACACATTTCAATTTTTACTTTTACAACTCATACAATAACCCCTATTCGCTCATTCTGAACAAATTAGAAAGGAAGAAACTAATATCGAGAGCATTACCGCTTTAACCCCTAATCATCGACACATTGATGAAACAATCACGTGGCCCCCGGGGTCTCACAGACCGAAGGGTTAGACGCATTACTGGACATAATCTTGATTGATCTGCTACAAATAATGTTGGTTTCGCGCCGCGTGACGTATTAACCCTTTGTGTTTTCTTTGTTCCGCGTACCGGGCGCAGTGAGAGGGTTAGATGCGCTTTTCTTGTCGTGAAAATTACTCGAAAAATATAGGTAAGTAATGTAAAAGTTTGATGGCAAATGGTGGTTGAGACCGGTTCGAATGAATGAAAAGGACAGAACGAATGACGTCCAGCTGTGCGTTTATAAATGACAATAAAATAAAAGTACCAAGATAATGTTCTTTGAATATTTTGTACTTAATATTTTCCGACTGCATATCATTAAGTCGGGTTGTGCAACGTTATGATAAATGCGCGTCATTACGCGTAGCCATTATGTATTTTAAAAACCTAAAGAAGGTACCATCCACCGCCATAAACAAATTATTAATAAAAAGACTGTTCAAAAAACTCGAATAACAAAAACATTACACGACGAATTACAAATGGCGGCTCCTATTTTCGCGCCAAAACCGTACAATATGGCCGTCGAAACGTCAAAATAGAATTTTCCGCTACCACAGACAACAATTACATTGGAATAGATTAAAAATAATGACGAGTTCAGTAACGTAGTGTATCATTTGCGGCGGGGTAAATTCAGCGGCAAATTGACGGACTAAGAAATTACAGGGTTATAAGTGCAGTACTTGATCGCTGCTACTAGAAAATTGAAATATTCAGAGGGTTAAACCTTAAAGTGCTGATTGACTGTAGTTAGTTACTTACTGATGCCTTATTATTTTGTGAAGTACCGGGAATTTTATGCTTCCATAGGAATAGGGAAGGGAATTTCCTTTTATGATTATTTTATTGGGAATGGACGAAGTTAGTTTGTGTTAGTCCATTGGTTTGAAGTATGTAACTGTGTAGGTATGGACTTTTTTTGTAGAGTTTTCTTTTTGGCTTTGTAAGTCGTTTGTTGAAGGGTTTCAAGAGTTAT
Source organism: Mesoligia furuncula (assembly GCA_916614155.1). Taxonomy (NCBI): domain Eukaryota; kingdom Metazoa; phylum Arthropoda; class Insecta; order Lepidoptera; family Noctuidae; genus Mesoligia; species Mesoligia furuncula. The sequence goes on along the minus strand of OU744797.1, from coordinate 29,782,778 downwards.
TAATGTATTAATTGATATCCTAAAAGTCGGACATGGGAGTCTATAGACTATTAATAAATGAAATGCATATAGGTAGATAAAAGAATTAAAATAAAACAGTTTTTTATCTAAACTTAAGATACAAAGACGATTTGAGGAGGACGGGGATAAAAGACACAAAAAAATATAAATAACATTTTTTGCACGATTTGTAAAAATGTATATTTTTTATACGAAACAGATGCAGACGTTAATCTCCTTTTGTAATTTACACACACGGATTGTAATCTAAACTGCATTGAGATAAAGTGCATTTTTGATAATTTTGAAGCCGTTTTTTTGTGGGTGTTGGCAGATATGTTCGCCCGTTCACATAAGAGATTATAAATATTATTGTAATAAGACATTATGATTCATGGGAGGATTAACCATAATTTTAAGCCCCCGTCATGAATGCATGCATATGCGTATTTAGGACTGTTTATCTTGTAATGGCAGAGCATGAGGGTATCGACTCTGATGCATTTAGAATCTACTAGCTGCGTCCCGCGGTTTCACCCGCGTAAGTGTCGATCCCGTGGGAATACCGGGATAAAAAGTAGCCTATATGTTAATCCAGGGTGTCAGCTACCTCCGTACAAAATTTTATCAAAATTGGTCCAGCCGTTTGAGCGTGAAGAAGTAACAAACGTATAAACACACACACCACACACTCACAAACGTTCGCCTTTATAATATTAGTGTGATGTGATTATGCCATTTACAAACAATCCAAATAGGCAGGGATACTGCTTAAACTGCCAGTACAGTCAGTATATGTATTCTGTGAAAAGTCTCACCGTGAAATCTGAGGTGAAGTGACCTGTCATCCCACATGATGCTAGACATTGACACTATTGACAGCTCACGTCAAGCTCACTCACCTAAGTTTTCACGTGAGATTTTTACAGAATACATCAGCAGGAAATGTAATGATCAGTATCATTTTTTTTTTTTTAATACATCTATTAAATATGTAGGTTTATTTTTCTTGAATAACGTAAGTAAATCTAATGTTTTTTACAAATACTCCGATAACACTGAATATAACATGATAAAGCCATTTTTTCGTATTTTCAAAGTTTTCTTTGCAAACTATAATATCCATGTTTTAGTTTATACTAGGGGGTGAAAAGCGACTAATCATCGCTGCAACATTAATTTCAATAAAAGAGGGTGGGGGTGGCTTTTGTCTACGGTGTACCGTCGACTGCGGAAGTAGTTCTGTCATATTTTTTTGGTACACGTATTGATCTAGTTTGGGTATTAAGAATTTTGCTTTGATACGCAGAGAGAAAGTCATTTTACAGGGTAAAGGATTAAAACTTCTAAAATAGTAGATAGATAGGATTACCTTCAATTTTTGGAGATTCGACTGTAGACCAACAATGTACAGGGAACTGTCAAATTCAAATCACCTTCCAGTTTTACTAAATTTGACTCATTTTAGATGGGGCTTTAAATTTATTTATTTATTAAAACTTTATGCACAAGTAAAAAGTGTACAAAGGCGGACTTAATGCCTTGGGCATTTTCTACCTACCTTAAAGCATCTGTTCTTTTTAAACCTTCAGTGGAGGTCATTACACTAACGATAAGGTCTAAACCTAAGGCCTAAGACGGCCTATCTAGTGCTAAACATAGTTTAAAGAGAAAGGAATACGAAGGTAGAGATGCAGATCTTCAAAACAAGCACAGAATTCTTCAGAAAAAAAACTGTTTCTCTCACTCTTAAGCAAAGACTTCCTACCAAACCTCTCCATTCTAGACTATCGCCGTCCTTGTCTTAAAAAAATCACCAATAAATTCACCCACCACAATCAAAACCCAACCAGAACAAACAAATTCAAAACCAAACACATGAATTTATAAAACCCATTCACTGATGACGAAATTCAACAACATCATAGGCACAGACTACCCCACGTACGTAAAAACTCCCTCTAATCCACGTCAGCTGCTTGTGACTGGTCGCTTCTCCCCAACCTACCCTCCAGCTACCCTTATTTACACCAAAACACACGATGACCTACCCGCACTTGGAAAGTCTTTACACCAAGGGGTCACGTCAAACTGGCTATCTCACCGCCCAGTGTAAGGTGAACAGTTTTTTGTACGAATTTAAATTGGATGAGGTGTCAGGGTATCCTGGCTGTGTCATGGCTCCTGTGCTGTCAAATACATAATGAGCGGTTTTATTTTTCAAAGTTATGGTTAAAACGATCGATGGTGTCGCGAATCTTCGTGTGGTGTTGCTAATTTTGAAGTTTTCGGGCTGGTTTTTAGAGTAACCAAGCAAGGGTAAGCAGTGGTTTTTTGAAGGAAGTTGTAGGCTTCTGATTTGCATGAGATATACGTAGTCTTTGCTCTAAGCCGGGCTTTTACTATTGGTTCAGGAAATTAGAGTATACCTGAAAATTCAGGTTCTCAGAGATCAGAGAATCTCAAGAACGATAGAACACTAGAACTCAGTAACAACGCAGTTCCCAAGAAATAGGTCAAACGACGCAAAACAACTCGATGGTATAAATTAATAATTATGAACACTCCGATTGGTTCAAAATGTTTATCAAAACAGAATGAAGGGTTAATGACACGAGCACTGAACAATTCGCTCGTTTTCTACCAAACCAGTATTTGTACGGTACTTGAAATTTAAAAATGGAATCAAACGTTCGGCGACTGTCCGGCCAGTGTCGGCGAATGTCGGTGAGTGTCGCCGACGAAATCGGCCGACGTGTCGCGAAGAATGCGCCTGAGACTTTGTAATTGCACACCACTTGTTGTACAGGGTGTTTGTTGTTACAGGAAATTTGTTGTAGGTACCTACATAAAGTAATTGCTGAAAATTGGGTTTGTATTATGTGAATTTTTCATAGAATTTCAGAAAAACATATTTGATAAAACATATTCTCAAGACATTATGAATATTTTTTAAAAGTGTAATATAGTAACTCACAATTTTTTTATTGTTTTAAAATTTAATATGGATTGAAACCCTAAAAAAAAAATTGTGCGTGAAATTGTGAGTAAATCGTAATCGTAATCAGCTGAATTGTAACAAAATAGTTTACAAGTTATCTTAGAAACCAAAACAAACAATTCTCTCATTTATGACCTTTTCCACAACCAAACAGAATTTTCCACAGATTTGCACGACGAACACCCTTTACACAAAAGATTGCACCTAGTAGTATTTATGTCATTATTAACCGGTGCGAATTAATACTCATTTAGCATCCATTTTTATCGCGAATGCTCTGACGGAGGCGCAAAAAGCTCATTCCTCTAGCACGGCTCGGCTCGACGGCTCGGCACCGGTTTTTTTGCGCAAACCGACCAGCTTTCTACCGAAAATGGACCGCTAATCATTGTTGTGGTATAATTTATATTGGTAGGGATTTGTAGGAGAGTTAAAGATGGATGGGTACGGAGACATTTTGTTTTTGTACTGTTATAGAAATTTAGGAAGATTTGTTTTGATAACCTTCTCCTTGTTTGAAGTTAGTTTTTGTCAAGCTTGTTGGTAGTTTTAATTAGAGTCCTTGCGTTTGATTTGATTGTACCTACTTACATTCTGTAGGTATATTTTTGACTAAATATTATTTTGGTTCATAAAACGTTTAGGTAAAATAAAAACACCCTTGAGACTGCCGAAAACCCACTGACCAATCACGTCGGCGCGCGTTACGATTGGCGTATTCAAATTCGGGAACCCTTGGACGAATTTAAATTTCGAGCGCGTCCCTTCTGCGGCCGTGATTCGTGTTCTATTTTCCGAAATCTCGTCCGGCCGCAGTGACCTCTGAACGTCGTCATATTTTCTTTATTTTTATTTTTGTTTTCTAGTTGACGTCATAGTAAGTGATGAAAGAGCATAATGTTTAGTTCATCGGCATATTAATGCCGCTTTAAACGGACAAAAACTCGACGCGAGTCGGTCGACGCGGCGTGTCAGGCACTAATTGAGAGGCGCACGCTATCGCATGGTGCAACCGGGCCTCAATCAGTAAGCAAAGGTTAGAGAAAATTCTCATAATAACATACTTTTATTTAGTTCTGTCGGTGACCAGCCTTTTATAAAATTGCATAGATTATCGATGTTTGTAATCAGAATAAATGAATGACTGACCTTTAATTTAGTCGAGGAATGTTTTGTATCGAGATCGAAAGAAGTCGCTTTAGTAAATTGAAAAACATTTCACATTCTTGCAATGTAGGGCGGGTAATGAAGATTGGACTCTACTAAAAGTTACTAGGACTTAAATTGCATTGGAGGTTTTATGGGACAGTTTCGATAGCATAAACAATGTCGACTTGAACTACCGAAACAAACAATACAGTAACAGGTATTCTGCTGTGCCAAGCGATAGTAACGAATCTAATAAATATTGTAACAGCGCTGGTTATCATGACAAGAATTCATTAGCCTCAATAATTGTGAATGCAGCGCGAAACGCATCTAATCGCATTTATAATTATTTTTTCAAAGAACAACACTAATTTATTTTATTAATGACCACTTTCACGGAGATGCCACAACAATAAAAGAGAAAAGTCCGAGTGCCGTAACCTTGTAGCGGCGGCTGCTGTAAATTTTATTATCGACATTTTAAAAGTATGCTACTCGCATTTTCGCATGTGACTTAAGAAACGGTCGTTACATAAGGTTTTTTTTGTCTTTACGTACGTGTCGTGGCCCCCACTTCGTAATTAAATGGTCGCATCAATGTTACGCGAGCAACGTCGCGGGTAATGCGTATTAAATAGGTGATATCCTTTACGCTCACGCTGGTGATTACGCAAAAAATACAACAGACTGTAATCGACGATTTGCGATTGCCGTTGTTTTCTTCGGCTCGTCGACCGAGGCCAAACGAGGTACGAAAATTAACTGAGAAATCTTGGGGACCTCGAAGGTTTCCCACGAGTCTGGGATCGAGTGTATCTAAAACCCAACAATTTTTATCAACAAACGAACCCGAAACAAGATGCGTAAGGAATTCCAAACGGCAAAAACCACTCGATGGGGACGATAAAACGAAATCGCCGATGCGTTGTCGAAAAAAAAATGCAAGTGCTGCGTGCGAGCGAGATAACAAAAAACGTATCGTATCGCGGTTCCACTCTAGCGCGCGCAGCTAATGAATACTGCGTGGCGCGCTGCGCGGGCGCAGCTGCGCGAGCGGACCGATCCGCCATTTCCATTATTTATTTTATTTCGGCGCGAAACGTTGAATTGGATCAGTACTACAAAGAGGTTAAATTGCGCGTCCAAATCCCATGACAATTGTCAATTATAGCGTTAAACGGAACACGGGCAGATGTAAACAAATACACAATGGACTGTCTTTTGACGCTGCGCATCACAATGCTGCGTGTGAGCAGTATCTGTGGCAGCTTGACAGTGCCGGTTCACGGGTCGGTTGGCCGGGAAGTGATCTTGTATGTTCATGACTCCGTGCTAATCCGTTTTGGAAATGAATACACAATATCGTGTAATATGGGATTGTAAAATTATAAAACGTCAGACACCTCTCATCAACTTTCGACATTCCTTGCATTGAATCATATGAATGCGTACGTGTCTGCTTTTCTAATAAGTTGTTTTCATCTGATAGCCTATCTGCATCGTAAATCTATACTATACCGTATAGTAAAATTTCTCTAACTAATCTTTGCAATCTGCAACCGTCGATTGCAATGAAAAAACACAATCCGCGAATGCAAAAAATTCAATGACGCATAAATCTGTCTAAACCTCATATCTGCAGATAGATCATCTAGTGCGCGTGCGTGTGCACTGTGCACATACTAGGTTTTTTCCTGCGGCGCTACTTGCCTCATAATTACAAAGTCTAGTTACAGAACAACTGTATATTCTTTTATCGTTTAATCCAACATTATAAGATCGATTACTAGTCTATTAATATTCAGTAAACTCGCTATAATGGCAGAAATACTTAGAAAATGGCAGTTGAAAGTGATTGACGGTGATCAGTCTGCCAAACAGCGGTTGTAATAGAATCATCTAATAGCCAATACATCAGCGAGACTCAATCAAATTGATGATGTTGTGATTTTGTAATTAATTTTCATCATTACTGACGTAAGGGGAAAGTTTAACGTAATGATTATGATCGAATGACAGAACTTGAAAATGATCATGTTCTTTCATAGGATTAGCTTGCATGATTGCATGCGAAATCTAGCAGAAGAATACACTTCAATTCAATCAGCATGATTTTCTATACATTCGCTTCTGAATACAGATATAACTGCTACTAACAAGCGTATAATCCCAATACAAACACACATGAAGATGAAAACCGACGTAGGTACTCATGCTCAAGCACTTACCGTACAGCTAAGTACCTCCCGATCCCGCAATACCAAGCCACCGTGACGGCATACAATAACCAATAAAAATATACAATTAAATCGGAATGAACTAATATGAACTCAATACGGTGGAGTTTTGTGTGAACTGTACTAAAAAGCGCAGTAATGAGAACAACATCGATGTAACGACATCGATGCACGCCATTCAAACATCGCGCAAGAACAATGAACATATTGAAATGTGAAAGAAAACTGGTTAATTGACAAAAAATATGTCTTGTAATGGTTCGGATTTGAATGGAATCAGTTGATTAGGAAACGTATGAACCTAAGAATGATCGTCAGATGGTGAAGTAAGAAAAGGTGATAATCTATACGAATATTACAAACGCTCCGCGGTTTCACCCGTATAAGTATCGATCCCATGAAAATATCGGGATAAAAAGTATCCTATGTCCTAGTACAGGTCACGGTCTACCCATGTGCCAAATTTCATCCACATCGTTCCAGCCGTTTTAGTGTGACAATGTAACAAACAAACATACAACAAATCAAATCTTTTCTCTTTGTAATATTAGTTTAGACAGGTAAAATTTGTAAGTTTGTATGTAGGGGGTAATCTACAGAACGTCTAATCCCAATCCGAAAATTCTTTCACTAATAAGAAGCTACAGTATTGCCGAGTGTCTTAAGATATATTTTATATTATGTCAAGACAAGAAATTTCACGCGTTAAAAATCGCGGGCAGAATCTGGTGTAAAATAATCAGATCAATTTAGGCTTTCATAGATTGATTTTTAGAAAAGTAGCAACATTCCTGAACTACTAAATTAAGTTAGAACTACAGATAGTAATTTACATAAACTGGCAGCCAACAGCTTTACTTTATTACAACTAGAATCAGTTCCAGATATTTCCAATCTAACATTGACTAATGAACTAATCAGACGTAGACACTAGCTGTCAAACCAATGAAGCGTTGTATTATGACGTAACAATGCATAACTTGAAGAAAAAAAATAAAAAACTAACATATCGACATACCACGTTCCCTCCCTATCATTAGTGATGTGAACAAAAAACATTTCGGAATCGATTCCCACATAGATAGATCCTCTCCCGACAATTGTCAATTTAAATTCCCGCAATTAAGTTTTAATTACATCTCATTATACTTTCCGTTTCTATAAAAATATCTTGATTTATCCAGTTATTTAGCGGAGGCGTTGTTTGCGATTTTTGTTTTAACGTTCCATTACACGATAGCTTAATAAGCTGTCTCGCAAATGGAATGTTGTTTGTTGAATGCTTCGGGTTTATGCCAGATTTAGCTTTAAGAGAAACGGAGCTTATGAAGTAATTCGTTTCAATTTGAAGGAAACTTGTAGTGGAGGGTGAAAGAAACAACTTTAAGTACCTACATGACGTCGTGAGAGCTGTAGAAATGGCGGAGTACACTTAATCCTTGTCTCGATTGCCTCATTAATCCGCTGGGTGGCTCTTTACTACCAATAGACACGTCACACTTGACAGACATTAGAAAACCTATCTAGCGATAAACAAACGAAACAAACGAACCATTGAATCTATAAAAATTGACTCACTGTCACTCAGGGAACGATTAATGACAACAAAAAGAGCTAAACTCATCGTCCGTACTCGAGTCGTCGAGTATCGAGTACACAGAGCGTACTCGGTCATTGCATCAGCACGGTAGTGACGGCGAGTATCCATGATGGGATGACAGTATCACAACTAAACCGATCGTCCACGGGGAGGGCACTATATCAATCATTTGGCCCACAATCGCACCGCACGCCACTTAAATAAATTTATAACATATTAAGTACGTTGAAAATAAACACTTTACGGTTTATGATTTATTTCGTGGTATGAATTATGGACGTCACTTATTTAGCGTTGGAAAGAGAGGGCGATACGTGTTTTATCTCTATCTATTGCGATTTCACGTGCCACGGCTACCGATAAACGTTTTATTATAGTAATTAAAGCGACCGATTAGATTTCGTACGTGTTACGCGTCCAAACATTTGATAAATGTGTCATTTTACAGTGTTAATCTATATGTGATAGTATATTTTTATGTTTACTGTCAGGGCGTCAAACGATAGGTAATGATTTCGTAATTTAAAAAGGAATTTGTTGCGAAAGTTATAACAAGAGAGAAACCTTTAAGGACATGGCAAAAAACAGTTTAAAATGTCTCAATCTTAGGAGATTGTAAATGGGTAGCATAATATGTACAATATTGTATACAAAATATATTTTAAGCAACCATAGTAGCATAATAATAAATTTACAAAACCACATAAATATTTTTGGTTTCTCCCAAGATCGATAATATTTTGCTCTTCCAAATATTAAAATAGTAAATATTATCACTTATCAGTAAGGAACCTATGTCAATAAATACATAAACACTGGTCAGTTCCATGACACTGAGTGACTGGTGCACCATTTATCTCGGCGGGGTCCCACGGGTCGCCGCCGTTTCCACTTATAAATACAATTTAATTTCAATAATTATAATACAATAAAGTCTTTGACTGATAAAGAATCGATATATTAACTTAACTCTACGATACGAGACGGCTTGATAGAAAAGCTATTTTTAGCACCAACGCTTTCTGTAGCGAATACAAGAACTTTTTTTTACAAAAAATGCACTAATAATATTAAAAATGATATCATAAAATATTCCTCTACATTCTACATATAAGCCAAAATAACCCCTCGCAAGGATATAAGCTGAATAATATAACAATCAAATTTTAAAAGTGAAATTCAAATTGCACGTCGTTACAAAGTCGCATCCGGTGGAATCGTGAATGTGAAGACATCAAAGTTATTTTTTAAATTGCATATCAGCCGCAACATGTCAACGGGCTATTGTGCCTATTGTTGAAAAAAAAATGAAAAACCCACAAAGATATCGCGGTAACATAATTTTGTTACAAATTACACGTTATTTGATTGTTGGTTTGTACAGATTACCAGTTTTACGAAGCCCCGAATTGTTACAAAATGACTCCATTTTCCTTTTTTTAGTTCAATAATACGTATTAAACAATCTGCCTTGTCATGTTATTATAGGTTACGTAATGAAATATCATTTTTATAAATGTGGCAACACTTTCTTTATAATGTTGCCATTTTGAACAAGTGTCCTTCCAGGAAGTTTGTTCAGAATTTGAGAATAAACAAAAAGTTTTTTTATGAACTGGCAAGGGATTATGGTTGAAGGGACGATCTTTTTTTTTTGTTTCTGCAGGCGGAGTCGTAAATCAAGCTTGTCTTTGAATGTTACTTTATCAGCTTTTCTCGCTCTTATTACAAGGTGCTTTGTTAGTTTTATGGCCATGAGTGTCTAGTTCGAAATGAAGAGGGGACTCTTTGGATCACAAATATTTTGGTTCTTTTATGAGCCATATTATTTGAACGAACTTCTTTACAGAGCAACTGCTTATAGAGGTATTCAAAACGTTTAAAACAATTAAACTATGCTATATATAGAGATAAAAGTCTACCTTTTATGTATTTCTATTGCATATCGAATGACTGTACCTACATAAAATTACATATAAGTAAGTACATAAATGGGTAGGTAACTTTGAAGAATGTAGACATTCTTCAATGTTATTAACATTGCGTAATCCTCAGAAAACTTAAACTCAAAGTTAAACCTTTCTTATCAGGAGGTAAATGAAAATTGAAAGAAACACACGCATCAAATCGATTACAATCAATCGAAAATTAATTCAAGTACTCACAAACTCGATTTAGCTGTATCGATAACAAACCGAAAAGCGAGACGCGAGTGTGTAAACAATCGATAATCGCTTTAACTTGTATTTACTCGTGCTCGATTTTACCATTACTAATTACAAGTTTATAGTTATTAAAGCATTATGCAGAAGAAATTGCCGCTACTGATTTACTGGGCGCCATCTTGAACGACATTTAAGAATTCGAATGAATATGCAAAGTTGCCAGTGTGTTTTAATTTATTTTTAAAACTGGTTCAGGGAATAATTTACCGTTTACGTTTTTTTATTTATTGGGAGGAAGGATAAATTACATTCCTTTTTATCGTAGTAAGAAAGAGCCTAAAAAGTAACTTTTTTTATTGATAATATTTCAAAATTTTCAATCTGGTAACCCCGCCATGTTTTTTTTTTTACTTGTTAGGCAAAGGCAGCAGGTGTGTCGTGCCCAGTTATTCAAGCTCCCTTCAACGAGTAATTCTAGTACGTTCTTTTGAATGTTTTTTATGTCTTCAATGGTTTAGGGAAACGCGATTCCACCCTCATAAAGTCCAGACTTCTGTAGTATTAATACAATATTTTTTTTATTTCTAGGGTAATTATTCGTTAAGGTATCTTTGACTGAAGTTACAATAACAGGGTAAAGTACGCTGGTCAACCAGGGTAATTAAAATTGGCATTGCATGTCGTAATGTAGGTTAAAAAGAAACTAAGCTGATCAGATGGTGAAAAAACGTTCTTATTCTTGCGTGTCGGTGGCAAATATTGTTAAGATGTTAGAAGATTTTGTTTGGGGTAGCATTCTTCATCGTCATCATCTGTCTAGCCTTTTCCCAACTATGTTGGGGTCGGCTTCCAGTCCACCGTCCACGCAGTACCAGTATTTTACATGCCGCGACTGCCTGTCTGACCACCACAACTCAGTTACTGGGTAATACCCAGTTACTGGATTGTACCCCTTGGTATCCTTAAACTGTTGAAAACAACTGCAACTTGTGCACCCCTTATTTTTCTTGATTGATCGTTTACCTGTTTACTGAAGACTGCGATGTCTTCATTGAAGGATTCTGACGAGCATACGTCACCCCCCGCCACGCCAGGGTCTCGGGGGGTACACGTCGCCAGCTCGCACTTCTCGAAGATCAGCGCCAGCAGGGGGAACAGTGGGTGCCTGGAAACAGGGACATCGGTTAAGCATTAGATTTTTCTTTTTTAATTTCGAAAAATTTGTGGCTGTATGAATATTTCCGTTGGCCTGAAAAAAAAAGTGTTATAATGTCCATGACTTATGTAGCTTATTTTGAAAATTGAGATTTAAAAAAAAAATGTCGAAATGAAATGTCCATATGCCAGAACATGAATCTCCATTTTTATCTGACATTTCATTTATTTTTTTGTCTTCTTAGGGCCGATTTTTCAATAGACTGATAACTTTTATCTGAGGAATAAATATTGCGGTTTGACAGCGTTTGTATAGAAAATATGTCAAACTGTCATAATTATTCTTCAGATAAAAGTTTTTGATTATTGAAAAATAAGCCCTTAGATACTCCAATTAATTTGATAAATACTTGAGCATTGTTCTACCATAGATGATTATTATAGGGTCCTCATAAAAGATGGAAATAAAGAACTAAATCGTGGTATCCATTTCAAATTTTAGGAAAATTACCTAATTATATGACATGTAACATCTACCATGTCTGTATGGTGCCGGACTTAAAGAATAGCACCACCCCTTACTTCCCATATGGGTGTCGTAATAGCGTCTAAGGGTCGTACCGGAGAATGGGCAGCAGCGTTCTCTATGCATTCCACCATCATACCATACTGCGATCGCCAACCCGCCTGCCAAGCGTGGCGATTATGGCAACCCCCCCCCCCCCCCCCCTCCCCCCAAATTGGAGGAGGCACTGGGCCCGCGTGGTGGATTACGGCCCCCTCCTTCTTGAAGAGAGGTGGCCTGTATCCAGAACTCCACACTCGTAGCATGACGGAAGAATAGACAAAATGACAGATTGTAGAAATATTTGTACACATTCTACGCGTCTAAGCATGGCAATGTGTCGTTTTGTCTATTCTTCCGTCGACAAAACGTCGTCATGCTACACGTGCAGCAGTAAGAACCTTATAGGCTTTTTTGCTAGCATAGGCACTATGCCATAAGATATTGCCTTGGTTTTAAAGTAATCGGGTAAAGTCAAAAATCTAATTTAAAAAAACTTTGTCTTTTAAATCCATAAGGCATTGCAACACCAAAAAAAAAGCGTTAAATCTTAATAAAAATGTAGAGATATGGTTCAATTGTGGGCGGATGACCTCTCACGCTGCTGACACGACCTGACGCGGCTGATCAGAGATCAGATGCAGATGTGTACGTGACGTCGATATCATCTTTGTAGTTCTGCCACTGTGTCGGGTGGGGTGCCAGTGACAGCGGGTTGGTCATCATTGAAGGATTGCCAAGATTTTTTTCATGAATGAGGTAATCTTTTTTAGCCGTTTTGCGTAGACGCATAAACCATAACCATAATCAGCCCTATAATGTTCCCACTGCTGGGACACAGGCCTCCTCTCGGTGAGAGGGAGTGGGCCGTAATCCACCACGCGTGCCCAGTGCGGATTGGCAGATGTCACATGTCTTCGAATTTTTGGTTCTAGGACATGCCAGTGTCCTCACGATGTTTTCCTTTACCGTTTTGAGAGCAGTGTTGATGAAATAATTTACACAAAGTAAAGCGCCTGTCTGGGTTCGAACCTACTACCTACAACTCGTAAGTCGCAGCCGTTACCACTTGGCCACATACTTTCTCCCAAATTGTTTTTTTTTTTTTTTGTTTTTTTTTTGTGCGTCATGTTCGCCGTACAAAAAAGTATTTAAATAAAAGTATTTTCTTTCTTTTTCTTTTCTCTTTGGAGAGTAGTACCTAATGGTTAGAGAGTAGTAGTAGATACAGCGGGGTAATTGGGTACCACGCTAACAGTACAAATGGCTTTCATTTTGACAGTTCAGCAACATTCATTGCGTCAGTTACGTTGTTGAGCAGACAAATTTTTCGAACATATGAAGCAATGGATGAGCAATATTGTTCAAAATTATTCAGATTGTTATTGAGAGTCTGCAATTTGGGTGCGGGTTGAAGGATTGAAGAAATGCCAAGTTTTTTTCAAAAATTAAGCATTATTTTTGCTCTTTGCCTAGCAGTAGCAATGGTTGGAGAGCTGCAAGAGATCAGCTACTGGTTTTGTGTGACGATTTTTTTTTAAATGAAATATTAGTGATCTTAACCCATTTCATCCATCAAAAATCCATTCGTATCTTTAGTCGACTTGTAGAGGAGCTAAAGTAAAAAACGGACCACCCGTATTTCTAGTGATTTTATTGCACGACTCATAATGCGAAAAATATAGAGTGATTTACGATCGAAAAAAAATTTTTTGCCTGCTTACTGCAACTGTTTCTATTGTTATACTCCTGCTAGTACTCAGAACCTACTTAATTTTTATACAGTTGTATTAAAATTTAATGGAGATTAATTCTGTACTTTTCAAAAATTGATTTAATGCAGTAGAAACGAAAAAACATCAAAATTTTTCAAAAAAAAAATCCCGCCAATAAAGTGTGACACCTGAAAACATTGTAGCTTGCGAAAAAGTCAATTAATTGAATCATTTTTTTTTTAAATAGATTCATTTTAATGAAAATGGCTCTTTTAAAGTAGGTAGTTTAATTATAATTAATAAAAAACTAACTAATATAATATCTATATCTATGGTTTTATAAACGATCCAATGAGAATTATGTGTCACTTTTGAATTTTCCAATTTTTTTTTTACAATTACAATTAAAAACAAATAATAAAATAACATTGGTAAGCACCTACTTCATTTATTTTATATTCATTCCCAAAGAAATTCAATAAAAAGCTACAACCGTTCCCTAAGAAACAGTTTTACTTCGAGAAGTAATAACTAACTAAAGAGATACATATTTTATTGTAGTTTTTTTATTAAATTATAGATGTATTGCTTATCCAACCGAGTGTGACGGAACATACGTCGTTTCCGTTCTACGCATCAGCCTATGGGAGCTTAAAAAAGTTACTAAGTGCGTGATAAAGGGGTTCCGTAGCTAAAGTACAGGGTATAGTAATAAGTACTATATTGTTTGCCAAAGACTAAAAACATTTGAACAGAATTTTACTGAATAACTTTGTTGAATGTCTCTTAAAATTAATATTCTGGTGGCCAAATAATACTTTATTTTAGAGTTTAACAAATATCTGGACCCTTTCTTCGAATATCTGCAACTTATTTTTGGCATGTTTAGCCGGTACCTAGTTATGGAGACCTCAATCATTTATTAAATGTTCATAGATTCAGTCATTTTGCAATAGATCCCTCATATTCTAGTTCATGCAATTTGTTCCATAGCTAAATAATGTATAATCATAGACAATCACAGTGCTTTACGATCCAAACTACGGATGTTTTTTTTACTATTTACAATAAAATAACCATGATAATGGCTTTGTGAATAATTAACTAGAGTTAACAACATTCATATGAATTAGGTACTAAGAGTCTGGTAATTATTATTGTATTAGAAGCCCGAAAGTATGACAACCAGCCTAACCAAGGGGTATCGCGTTACCCAGTAACTGGTTTGTGAAGGTCAGATAGGCAGTCGCTGGCCATAAAATACTGGTATTCAGCTGCATCCGGTTAAATTGGAAGCCGACCCCAAAAATTGTTAGAATAGAGCTAGAGAGATGATAATTTCATAGACATGCATTTGCCTCCTTTCTTACCGACAAAACTATTGACAAAGTCACCCAGAACCAACCTAATTACATTTCCCCTCTTCGAAAAGCAAACGAAACGGAGGGCGTGTATATGTATGTAGGTATGTTTTTGAAGTGAAAACTTCTTTAGGCGCTGGGAAAAAACCATTGAACTAGCGCCACTGTTACCGTAAGCGACACCGCGCTTGTTTTGTTTATAAGACGATTAAAAAAATACCCGCTTCGGATGTGTTCGGCTGTCCTCGGGATGTACTCGGTTTTAATGTATATGCGATATGTCAGTGAGTGATGGCAAAGTAGTCTGTTTCCGTCTTATTACAAAACGAGATCTAATTTTAGACCTAGCCTAAACCTTCGAGCCAGTTACTCTATTTTGAACTTTATTCCGACAAACGTAAATTTCTTGACAACTTAGACTCGGGTTTAACGTCAGTTTTTATAATAAGAACTTTAGCTTCGTCGCATTATAGTTCGAAATTTAAAAATGGCTGGATGTTTTAAACCTGGGTCTAAAGATAAATCTTGTTTTGTAATAAAGCCGCTAGTGTTTTGTCGGCACTCCCGGAGAGCCACTGTTTTTTTTTTTTGTTAGCCTACATTGTGACCCACTGCTGGGCAAAGGCCTCCTCTTGTTTCTTCCAAACCTCCCTGTGCGATCTCTGGGCATGCTGGCCCTGCAAATGTTACCACATCGTCGCATCCCCTTCGGTGTGGTCTACCTCGATGGCGATGTATAAATATGTACCTAATTAAAACAATTAAAACCCAAAGAACCCTAACAGCGCCAGTAAAATAACTAATAAATACATATAAATTACACTTTAATTGTAATAAAATTTACAACGTTTGCTTGTAGTGCAAAAAACTTCAATCAATGCGTATGCGCATACGATAGTCTGTGCTGACCTTTGCATCGTAGGAACACAACATTATTACCAGGAAATTAATTAAAAAAGGTAACTTTAGGGTCTGCTGCAGTTAGACACACTATAAAATTGCTTTTTTTTACTCTGTGAAGTTATAACTTTACTGTTCTCTTTGAATATTGTGAAAAGGTTTTTATTTTTAGGGTTCCGTATCCATATGGTGCAAACGGGTCTCCACTGTCCGTTCGCCTGTCACAGACTTGCATATTTTGAACCGTAATAGTTAGACACTTGAAATCACGTAGCACACAGAGTGTACCTGCAATTGTCAGCAAATAAATAAAAAATAAACAGCGGTTTTTGCTCGATTTTTTTAATAAACTCTTTTTTGAAAATGCAGTGTTAAATATTGTTCAGTGGTACGGAACCCTTCATATGCGATTCTCACTCGCACTTACTCGCTTTCTATATTTCTACATATTTCTGTTGGTTTATGGATGCAACTTTATGATAATTGCAGTATTATCTATTCGAATTATGACTATGTGGCCTTAAGCTCATCAAAATAAATATAAAATTGCAAACAGGCACAGTAAAATGTCCATCATCATTATGGTTTCCCTTTAACATTTTTATAACTCCTTACAATTATTACGAGTAGTTTATTCCACAATTGTTTTCTAGATAATGACTTACTTTTGACTTATCTTTATTATATTGAACAAATAAAATAACTATTCTTTGTTTACTCAGTGAGGAAATGATTTTGTTCTGCTTTCACGCTTCAACTGATTAATATCTTGTATAGAATATTGATCATTTGATAAAGAGACAAAATGGCCCCATCTAAATTATAATAACAACTTTTTAAAATTTGAAACAAAAACTTTCTTCATTTAAGCCTGTAAAATCATCATCACGCATTACAACTCTCTTTATCTGTACCAAATACACACATCAAAAGTGTCTAGGGATCAAGCATTTTTATGCGGATTTCTTGAGATTGAGATGTGGCTTTGTAATAAATTTATGATTTTATAAATTTATATGGATCCTTTTTGGTGCATTTCATAATTTGAATCAGGAACTGTGAATCAAATTCGAGTAAAAGATGAAAATCAGCTGTCAATATTTTCCCTATAAAAACATACAACGCATTGAAGACATTATTAGTGCTACTGTTTCCCTACTACTGATTAAAACCAACGTTATTATGGAGCGGCGACGTCATTTAAGCAGGGAAGAAATGCTCAGAGCCGTGGGAATGATAGAAGCTGGTTCCCGGCAACGTACTGTGGCTTTAGCTCTGAATACAAGTCAGAGTGTTATCAGTCGACTTTGGACACGTTACCGAAGCACTGGTACCGTGGCTGAGCGCCATGGAGGACGGTATCGCTGCACCACACGGAGACAAGACCGATACATTCAAATCTTAACTCGAAGAGCTCCAACAATAACCCCCATGATGTTAGCCGTGAGGCTTCATCACTCTTCAGGGAACTTAATTAGCGACCAAACAGTCAGAAACCGCTTGCATGAAGTGAACCTTCATTCCCGAAGACCGCTACGGGTACCACCTATAGCAATGCACAATCGTAGGATTTGATATCAATGGGCTCTTGAACACAGAAATTGGGCAGAAGAACAATGGCGTTTCGTGTGCTTTTCTGATGAGTCTCGTTTTGGTATGAGACCGGATACAAGACGTATACGACACTGGAGAACCCCTGGACGCCAACAGCGATTAAAATCCTGCCAGGAAGTCCATCCTTATAGTGGTGGAACCATCATGGTATGGGCGGGTATTTGGATCGGCGGAAGAACTGAGTTGATTTGGATCAGAGGCAACCTCAACGCTCAAATTTATGCTGAGACGATTGTATCAGACGTCATCGTTCCTCTACAAGTGCAAATCGGT
Organism: Mesoligia furuncula; assembly: GCA_916614155.1. Lineage (NCBI taxonomy): Eukaryota > Metazoa > Arthropoda > Insecta > Lepidoptera > Noctuidae > Mesoligia > Mesoligia furuncula. The sequence goes on along the minus strand of OU744797.1, from coordinate 29,765,043 downwards.
CCCTTATTTCAGTTAATGCATGATAATGCACGACCGCACACCGCAAGAGTTGTAAGACAGACTCTCGCCGCAGCTAACATCAATGTCCTGCCCTGGCCTGCTCAGTCGCCAGACTTGAACCCGATTGAGCATGCATGGGATATGCTACAGAGAAGAGCTCTGCCGAATATGGAGGGTATCCAGTCGCAAGAAGACCTTTTTTTGTTGTTGCAACGAACATGGGCGGCCATTCCACAGCGTGATTTGGATGAACTCATTTTGAGTATGCCAAACCGATGTTCTTGTGTTGTTAGTGTTCGCGGTAGAAACACGGATTATTAATTGTTTAAGTTACCCAATAAAATTTTAAAGAAAACTGTTATTTCAGTCTTTTTTTCGAACTTTTGTGTTAGTGGTTCAAATGTCAAAAATCCCTTTATTAGGAAAATGGCAAATTTCTTTATTAATGCAAAGGTGACTTGGTTTATCGTTACTGTGACAAACGAAAACACTTTATTTGATGAATCCTTAAAGAAAATTTTAATTAATATCAATCAGGAGAAAAGTTATTGCAAAAATATATGTTGATCCCTAGACACTTTTGATGTGTGTAGCTATCTCTACCAGATAACAACCAATTGTACAATTTATAATCTATATTTATACTGATTTATATTTCTATCGTCATTCTCATCTACTGAAGAGTATATAATCCTCTACTTTGCTCCTTCAAAAATGTGTGTCAAAAAGACGGTACGGTGCGGTCACATAATACCAAAACCGCTACGTGTCTCGATGAATATCATCTGTACCTTCACACCCTCCAACACTGGGACCCCACACTTCGCTGCCAATGGCGCCTAACCTCTTCTTGACAACTTTTGATCAGATAACATTAAGATGGCTGCAAACGGACGGTTAAGCGTCAAATGTGGCACCTTTATGTAGTCTATCTAACATCACGAGGGGAGACTGATAGCAAAAGTTTGGCCAAAGATTGGGCTAAGTTTTGTGTTGTTTTAAAGTGGAAACAAACATTGGTAGGGTTGACAATACTTATGATTATTGGGACTATATAGTTTTAGAGCAAGAGTAGATTTTAATAGCAGATAGTGTGTAAAACAGCTAGAAGGCAATCTAACTCATTAAAGTTTTAACTGGTTGAGCAATTTAGGCAGATGTATAAATAAACTCACAAAATCCTGGCATAACTTATTGTATTTAAGTAGGTACTAACAATAGTTTCTAAGTTTTTGTATACTAACCGGTAACCAGTGGATCTAGTTGTCCCAAAAGAAATAATTTTGAATTTGAATAACTATTGTTTTTGCCCTTAACTTTATTTGCATCATAAACCATAGATAAAAATATTAAATGTACAATCATAAACTTCAACCCCTTTTTTGTCCAGACAAGGTGGTTTTTGAAAATCCTTCCTTATAGTGCAAGCATTGAAACTCATCTAAATTCGAAAGTAACTATGTCTGTCTGTCCGCCTGTCTGTATGTTACCTTTTCACGCCTAAACCACTGAACGGATTTCGATAAAATTTGACAGAGAGATAGATTGCATCCCAGGGAAGGACATAGGATAGTTCTTATCCCGATTTTCCCACAGGATCAACACTTATGCGGGTGAAACCGCGGAGCGCTGCTAGTCTTCCAGAATTAATGTTTTTATCTTCAGTGGTTAGGTTGTATTTTGTCTGTCAGTCAGTAAGATCACAGCTCTGTGGAGAAGACTAGTTCACCTTTAATGTCAAAAACAACAGTAAAAAAAACTTCCTACATTAACCATCATCCGTTGGCTTACAATTTGACCTCTCTTATAAAACGTCGACACTTTGATAAGTTAAGACTTATGGGAGCAAGGCTAGGTTGCAAGACTTCTGGAAGACTTGCGTCGTTTTATGAGAGAGAAGGAAGAAGACTTAACCACAAAAATACCTCAAAATCACACGTTACCACTCACCCGTAAATAGCGTCTTTGTCCCTCTTGTGTACGAGTGGCTCTCCTGGCAGGGCGTGCGCGGGCGCCGCGGGAGGGGGGTAGTGGACCGGCGGTAGGTGCGGGTGAGACAGTCTGTGTTCGTGGTACATCGCGCCGCCCTCCATGTAGCCTCCGCCGTGGAGGCTTTCGTCGTACTGTTGAAGAAGATATGGTTAGAGATGGTAGTTTGATTGTAGAAAAAGAAGAAGCTGAAAAGACTTCAGTGTAACGATGTCAAGGTAAAGAAAGCTAAAGAAGGTAAGGCTGATGAAATAAAAGGAGATCGAAGAACAGTATTGAGGGAGAAATGGCTAGAGAAGATATTGAAAGAATTGCAGATGAAAAAGAAAGAGATGGCAGTAGGGGTACTGAGAAAAAGATGGATAGAGGAGGTGGAAGTATAGTTGTTGATAAACGAGTTCGGAGTAAAGATAATTATAGAGAGATTACTAGAGAAGAAGGTGCTAGTAAGGCTGTTGATGAACAAGGAGTTGGACAAAAGGCTATTTTGGAAGAGATAGTTGAAGGAAGAGTTGGAAGTCAGGCTGTCGAGAGGGAGATGATTATAGGAGGTATAGCTGTTGAAAAAGTTAAGGGTAATAAAAAGTGTTGGTCAGAGGATTGTGAGATGAAAATTAAATGTCAGCCATGCTGCTGAGAAAGAGATGATTTGAAAAGGAATCGGAAGCAAAACAGCTGCTTAGAAAAGGAAGCTGTTGGAAAAAGAAAGATAGAGGATGGAGTCACTGATATCTTCTCTAAATTAGAAGTTAGGGTAGTCATTTGATGATTTCCCATCCGCAAAAAAAAAAAAAGAGTAGTGTACAGGAATTAGCTCATTTTAGAACAAAATATTTCTTCTAAATTATAATGTTTGGTGTGTATGTGGTAGTAGTACAGTTTCAGCAGCAAATCACCTTTTATACCTACACGGTCAAACAAACATCAGTCTCCTTTAATCTTAAAAAAAATCAGTTAAAAGCAAAGACTGAGCATTATACTTCCTATACGCCACATTCCTCTTATAGCAACAATTAAACGCACGTACAAAGGAGTTAAAAAACAAAAAAAGGATGGACTCGAAACGTTGAATATTCATTAAAAATGTTTAAGTCATCATGATGACTATCTAACATCAATGGCGACCCTCAATTAAACACCGAGGCTTTTAGAATGCGTGCCTGTGCTTTTAAGCAGATTAGAGCATTTAAAAAAATTGACAGGCCCTCTCGTGGTTCTTTTGTGTACTATTCTTTAATGACAGATTATAGTTTTAAATATATTGCTTGGCTGTATGAATATTGTATCTTTGCCTATCTTAATATTGATTTAAAAAATAATAACTTACGAACTTTCTTTGTTTGGAATTGTTTTTTTTCAAAATTATAATTATTTTCACCAATAAATGTAAGAACATTTTAAATATATATATATATATTTAAGCAGCATCACAGACAGTTTGTTTAAATAAATAATTAAAACGTACAATGACCTCCGACATAAAAATATACACTTATAGTTACATCATTTAGTAGATATTATGTAATTCTTTCGACCAATAAATGAGGAATTTTTATCGTAAGTAATATTATTTAATTACATACATACAATGACGTTGTTTTAATATAATGACGACTGATCCTGCAGTTCAAAAATTTTAAAACAGTGCTTAAAATAAAAATGTATTGACATTAACTCCAAATACAAAATGGCCGTTTTGTTCCATATTTAGATAAATGCCACTGATGGATCTATGGTAGGGATAATTGTGTTAACCAGTGACACGGTTGTGGAGGTCAACTTTAAGAACGTTCAAAGACTGATCTGTCAAAAATATCTCTAATTTCCCTACATTTTTGACAAGTTTTCGACATTGATTGTCGCTGAGATGAGATGCCACTAAATTTTGAACGTGTTTAAAAAAGGGATTTACCCTTCAGACAAGCAGTCACTCTATGTAAAATACTAGTAGATCTATAGGTGAAAGCCGACCGCAAAAATACCCCGCGTTCCGAATTGCGTCAAAAGCGATTATATCGCGAATCCAACCAAACTTAATAGTCACAAAATATAAGGACTATTGAGTACTATTTGTGACGTTGCGCGTTGGTCGGATTTGCAATATAATCGCTTTTGACGCAATTCGGAACGCGGGGATAGTAGGGCAAAGATTTTGATGGATCTATGGTAGGTGTCTTCAAGACATTACGGTTATCTGCCGCCATTAAATCATTGCTAAACAGTTCCTAAGTGTTGTATAAGGATAATTCCATCATCTTTAATGTAATTTTGTCATTTACATACTTATCTTTGTAATGGCATAGCTAATGAAGTAATATTATAATTTTAGATGCAACCGCCATTAATATTATAATTTCCGCATTTTTGATACTGTGGCGTTAGAAACTGCAAAAATAACCAGCAATATATTGCATAAACCATTAGTCTAGTAGTCACAAACGCTATCGCTGAGCATGAGGTCCCGGATTTCTGCCCGGTTGATGGTAAGTGTCTAAACACACTAGGCCGAAGTTACGCGACCGAAGTTCGGCATGATTACGCCTGCAATGCTATTTGAATTACTGACGACACATTATGCCGAAATTACGTTGCGTTAAATAGCATTGAAATAGCATTGCGGGCGTAATCTTGCCGAACTTCGGTCGCGTAACTTCGGCACAGTGTGTTTAGACACTAATAGGTTGGCCCCCTATTACATGGATGGGACTTAAACATAACTAGTGAATTGTGGGTGTACACTTTTGCCTAACCCTTCGATCTTTTTTTTAGGGTTCCGTACCCAAAGGGCAAAAACGGAACCCTATTACTAAGACTTCGCTGTCTGTCCGTCTGTCCGTCTGTCTGTCACCAGGCTGTATCTCAAGAACCGCGATAGCTAGACTGTTGAAATTTTCACAAAGTATGTATTTCTGTTGCCGCTATAACAACAAATACTGATAACAAAATAAAATAAATATTTAAGGGGGGCTCCCATACAACAAACGCGATTTTTTGCCCTTTTTTGCTCGATATCAAAAATGGCAACAGGTAGGCACTTGAAATATTCACAAAATACTCAGTTATATTTTAACTTTAATAATAAATAATAAAATTAAAATAAAATAAATATTTAAGGGGGGCTCCCATACAACAAACATGTTTTTTTTGGGGTTTTTGCCTTGTGGTACGGAACCCTTCGTGTGCGAGTCCGACTCGCACTTGGCCAGTTTTTTTTTTTACAAATTTTTAAGTGACACAGAGGCCTTAAACATGTTTTGCTAGATTGCTTACAAATTACTTTCTGGGAATTAAAAAAAAATGTTTGTTTATGACATCTTATAGGGTAGGACTAATTGGAATTTATGACATAGTATAATTTTAATGATAATTTTGCATGCCTGAATTGGTGCAATACAGTGGACTGCGCATTCACTTGACATCTAGAAATGTATTATTATGTAAGTAGGTAGGTACCTACTGTGTTGAGCAATAAACATTTGAATTTGAATCGTAGCATGTGGCATTCTTTAGTTTCTGCGTACTGCCATGAAAAGAAGCCGTGACATGTATGTTTTTTAAAATAATTTCCACTTGCATTCTCATCCAAAATTTTCGTTGTTTTTTTTTCTTTTTTAACCGACTTCAAAAAAGGAGGAGGTTTTTACAGGCACCATTAAACCTTCATGCAGTATATTGATATCGTCCATTTTGTACCGTCGGCCATCAAATACGGTGACGATGCGTTCTGCGGCGATCGATAGACTTGGCCGGTCATTACCGCACCTTTGCCTCGGTTTTTTTTTTAACACTACCACTTCAACCCCGCTTTGTCTGGTCTTTAAATGTTTTAATTTTGATTTGATGGAGACGGCTTGTGGCTTTGTGAAATCTTAGTGTGAATGTGTATATTAGGAGATCGCTACATTAATATTTTGTTATCCAGTAACTGGGTTTTGGAGGTCATATAGGCAGTCGCTCCGTGTAGAATACTATTCAACCATTAATGTAACAGCTGATTGTCATCAATAATTATTTCATTCAAAAAGTTTGGTTATATTTTTCTGAATGATTCATATTATCCTATTAATATATTTGTAGGTAGTCCCTCTATTCTTAAATTCTTCCTATCTGTTAAAACTATTCTGTAAAAAAAATGTCATTGTGAAAACTTAGGCGAAATGAGCTGTCATTCCGTCTTGATGCTAGCGATTGACAGTGTCTACGCCCGGTGAGATTTTGACAAAATAGATCAGCTGTAAAATTAACAAAAGACGATCATACTGATCGCGTCACCCAAAATGGCGGACAGCAAATATTTTTCTTAAAAAAAAAAATCTTCCAATTATTTCGAAGTTTATTTTCTAACGCAATTCTATTGGCATCCTGTTTACATTGAGTTATGGTAGAATGTATATAATATAGAGTTCTATGTGCAATGTATAGTAAATACATATTTGTGCGATATACTAGGTCTCGATACACGCTTCCCTTGCCACTTAATGCCAAGTAAACAATACATTAATGTACAGACAGCAAAATAGATTTAGTAAAATCATTTAAGCAGGCTTAAATTCAATAATTTTCTTTTGTTTATGGCAGAGAAAAAGGTTTTAAAATGGTGTAGTTAATTAAAATCAAAGCTATGATATAGCTGTACAATTTCGAGGTTTGAGGCAACGAATAGCCTAACGGTAGCCTCTTTTTGCCATCACATTATTAATATTATAAAGGCGAAAGTTTGTATGTGTGTTTACATGTTTGTTACTTCTTCACGCTCAAACGGCTGGACCGATTTTGATAAAATTTGGTATGGAGGTAGCTGACTCCCTGGATTAAAATATAGGCTACTTTTTATCTCGATATTTCCCACAGGATCGTAACTTATGCGGGTGAAACCGCGGTGCGCAGCTAGTTTTAATCATAAAAGCTGAAATTGTAATGTCAAAGGATTGGACAGCCACATCTCATCATCATCTCATATTGTGCTAAAAATACTATAAATAAATCATTAATCTGTCTTCAAAGCATGGTGATTACAGCAAATGTGACATTTTGACAACTGTAAACTTGTACAATACGACCGATGTATCTTGGGGAGACCGAACTTTGCGCAGAAGGCTGCGCGGTAAGATTTTTTAGGAACCAAATCTGGTGCAAGCCATGGTCCGGGCCGAGACGGAGTGGGAGGCAGTCACCTCCTTCTGCGAAGCAGTCATGCTAGCGAAGGAGGTGGCGGGACGGCTCAGGGAGAGAGCCTCCCGTCTCTGCCGCGGAAGACGCTCCGGGCGTTGGGAGCCGCGTGACGACTCCCGGCCACCGTAGGCGCGGGCCTGCAGGCGGATAGTAATGGGTAGCTCACCGTCCGATCAGGACCAGGCCCGTGCCGGACGGCGCGTACGTGTTCCACGCGCGCCTCAAAGAGAATCAGCATGAATTGAGAGGCCCCTTAGGGCCGAAGCCTGCCGGGTCAGCGGGATTGTCCGAAAGGGTCATTTGATAATTTCCCACACAAAAAAAAGGAAATACGAGTGAGAGGACATGCGCGAAAGTTCTTAGTGCCCATGTTCAGGCTCGCCAAGTTACGTCTGTCGTATTGTACCTATCTATTGACAAACGTTCAATAGTTCACCTTTATCGATGACATTACCAACTAGTGTTGCCAGGTGTCCTGATTTGCGCGGGACGTCCCGATTTTCAGGGGTCTGGGGACGCGTCCCGATTTGTACCTCATCGGGACGCTAAATGTCCCGATTAATCAAAAAATGCCAAAAAAAAAACATAAAAAAATGTACATTTACGCTACGTAATTTTTTTTAACGAGGAACGCCATCTATTCTCTTGCAAAAAGACTTAAAACCCCTTGTTTTATTTTTGTTTACTGTCCCGATCTGCAACCCTAAATCCCGATTTTTTTGACCTCATGTACTGATTTACAACAAATCGGACCTGGCAACACTATTACCAACCGTACTACAATAAGGGAAATGGCTTACTTTTCTGAGAGACGACATGCTAACAACATTAGTACTCAAACATAATTTATAATCTTGATAACCAACGTTAAAGTGAGTGACTTTATTCCTGATAAAGCCCATTGTTTTTCCAACCGTACCTGCGCAGGAGTTTACTGCGCATTCAATACGTCACTTTATTAGTACGTTACTGATGTTAAGTTCATTGTAATTGTTTTTGTGGTGTGCACGTGATCGGTGGGTTTACCGATAGCTTGTGTTGCTGACTGTAATTTTGTTTCAATTCGATGACTTGGCTGGTTTAGTATTTATTTAATGCTAGCTGTTGCCCGCGACTTCGCCTGCGATCCAGGATGAAAAGTAGCCTATGTCCTTCTCACCGTCATGGTCAACCCATCATCATCTGCCTAGCCTTTTCCCAACTATGTTGGGGTCGGCTTCCAGTCTAACCGGATGCAGCTGAATACCAGTATTTTACATGGAGCGACTGCCTATCTGAACTCCACAACCCAGCTATTGGGTAATACGATATCCCTTGTTAAGACTGGTTGTCAGACTTTCTGGCTTCTGACTACCCGTAACGACTGTCAAATATCCACGAATGACAGTCGGGACCAACGGCTTAACGTGCTTTCCGAGGCACGGAGGGGTCACGGCATGTAAAGATGGTCACCCATCCACAGACCAACCGCGGCAAGCGTTGCTTAACCTGATCGATCGACCTGTGCGGCTGTTATTATTTAGCCACGGGCCCCTCCCGTCATGGTCTACAAATGTGCCAATTTTCATCCAAATTCGTTCAGCCGTTTTAGCGTGAAAGCGTAACAAACAAACATACAAAAGATCAAATCTTTTGTCTTTATTACATTACTTAGCGCCCCGTTCGAAAGACACATGGCGCCATCTATTATCATAATAACAATATTGTTGTTTTCCTCGGGAACAGCACTTTTTTTCAGGATGAAAGGTACCCTATGTCCGTTTCTGTACACCTGACAACGCTTATGCAAAATTTCAGGATGATCGGTTCAATGGTTTAGGCGTGAAAAGGTAACAAACAAACTTACATTCGTATTTATAATATTAGTTAGGATAGGACTTTAGAAAAAAAGATTTTTGGCAAATGTTAATTTAGATATTAGCTTATCCCCGCGGCTTCGCCCGTGTGGATGTCCGAAATTATCCTACGGGAACCTACTGCCAGGATAAAAAGTATCCAATGTGTTAATCCAGGTTATAACCTACCTGTGTGCAAAATTTTATCCAAATCAGTTCAGCCGTTTTTGCGTGATTGAGAAGGAAGTAGGTAAACAGTTTTTATTTTATTATACAGGATAAATTTTATACCAAACTATTTTTCTCACAAGATTTTTTGTGTAAGTACGAACATTCTTCTCTGCAGTCCATACTAATATTCATACTAATATACATATATTCATTCTAAATGCGAAAGTGTGTCTGTCTGTCTGTGACCTCTTCACGCTTAAACCGCTGAACCGATTTAAATGAAATTTGGTATGGAGACAGTTTGAGTCCCGGGAAAGGATATAGGATAGTTTTTATCCCGATATACTTAATATTATAAATGCGAAAGTGTGTCTGTGTGTCTGTCTGTATGTTACTTCTTCACGCTTAAACCGCTGAACCGATTTAGATGAAATTTGGTATAGAGATAGTTTTTATCCCGATATTCCTACGGGTTCGACACTTATGCGGGTAAAACCGCGGGACGTTGCTAGTCCATACTATAATATTATAAATTCGAAAGTGACTGTCTGTCTGTCTGTATGTTACCTTTTCAGTCTAAACCACTGAACGGATTTCGATAAAATTTGGCAGAGAGATAGATTGCATCCCGGGGAAGGACTTAGGATAGTTTTTATCGACATACCTCGCGGGCGAAGCCGCGGGCGGGAGCAAGTTTAATATAAATAAAACGAGTCGTTAACAATTTCAATTTAAACCTACCAACATTTACAAATATCCAGCCCAATCAAAGTGTATCTGAGAAAATTTGAATTTTCGCACTTTAACGACTAAATTATACCAAGTGAACGGGACCGGCCACCGAACTGTCAACCTTTATATCTATAATTTAGATATTCCTCTAAATAACTGCATAGTGAGTGCAGCGCAAAACTGTTTACTTAAAACTAGGCATTGCGCGCGGTTTCACTCTCTCCTTTATGAAACTTTTCTATCATAAAGAAGAGAGTGATCAGTAGCTATGGTTTTCATTTTGACAGTTCATCAACATTCATTGCATTATTTACGTTGTTGAGCAGACACATTTTTCGAACATATGAAGCAATGGATTAGCGATATCCTTCGAAATGATTCTGATTTAAGTGATTTAAGAGCCTATATATACTACCTCAAATGGCTTAGCATGATCCTCCGTTATGTCGAAAATACCGCAGCATTAATTTTGAAATAAATATATGGTAAAGTTGAGGATTAATGCTAGGTACTATGTTAGACGAAAACACGATTCCATAAAATTTTTTCGATAGAAAAAAATTCCAAAGTTACCTCCAAACCGAACAATAAACCGCTGGTATTCAAAAAATACTTCAAATTAGATCATGAAACTTTGCATACTAACTGAACTAACTACAAAGCAAGTCTTATGTTATTTAGTTTTTTTGAATTATCTTTATTTTCACCGTAAAAAGCAAATACCTAAACTATTGGCGCTGCCTTCCGCCCAGCTCCGCACTTTGTCTCGCTCTCACACAGTCCGCGAGTAGTATCGTGCGAGCGAGATAAAGAGCGAATTTTAGCTGAGGTAGTATAGGCTCTTAAACAATCAACAGAAGCACAAAATCAACATGGCCGCAGGAGCAGAGGCTCTACTCAACGGACTTAGGTGGAAAAAGGACGTATTCCACCTGAGTAAATTCACCTGACACAGCGGCACATGAACTCCGGTGCCATTGAAGCGGGTGCCCAATGTGGAATACGACGGAAAAAGCACTTTTAGACGATTGAAAACTAGAAATCCATACGAATTTTATAAATTCGAAAGTAACTCTGTCTGTCAGTATGTTACCCTTTCACGCCTAAACCACTGAGCGGATTTCGATAAAATCTTTCAGAGAGATAGATTGCATCCCGGGGAAGGACTTAGGATAGACATAGCTCGCGGGCGAAGCCGCGGACGGAAGCTAGTATAACATAAACTTGACATATCACGCCTATCTTCGGTTAGGCAGCGGTTATATATCGACATACCTCGCGGGCGAAGCCGCGGACGGAAGCTAGTATAACATAAACTTGACATATCATGCCTTTCTTCGGTTAGGCAGAGGTTAATATAGTCTGTGACAAAAATTTCATAAAAAAACATTTCAGTACCTACTTAGTTTCTAAAATCTAGTACTATAGATGCATTTGCTATCAGCTTGGAAAGATCTTTTTATCATTAAAACAATACTAAAAGTAACCAATTAATCCCATAATTCACAATGGCCAGAAAAATTAGAACGCAGTGTTTTTCCCTGCCTGTGAGAATATTTGAGATTTTCGCTAGCACATAATATACGGGCGAATGTATTATGTATTAGACTTATTTACCTAGATTAAGTAGTGATTGCAATGGCTTCGGAATTATCATGACATAACTATGTCACCAATATTTGTCGTTTTTTTTTTATTTTACATCGTGTTTATTTTTTTGCGGCAGCATATTTTACTGGCTTATAGTGTAATAGGTTTTTTAGGCTATTTGTGTATTGTTTAGCTGTTTAATTAGTTGCGTCATATCCTATTACAAAATGTTTATTTTTATGTTTATTTAACCTATGGTGTCTCACTGAAGGAAAACGTGTGGAATTCGGCATGTTCTAGAACCGAAAATTCGAATGCATCTACCAACACGTACTGGACCCGCGTGGTGGATTATAGCCCACTCTCTCTCACTGAAAGGAAGCCTGTGCCCAGCAGTGGGAACATTATAGGCTGATTAGCATAGATCGGAACAGGTAGAGCTGTTTTATGTACTTGCCATAGGTTAGAATAATATGGATATTCCCTTTTAGTTACGAAGTTAAGTTTAGTTTCGAAGTTACTGTTGGTAAAGAATTGAATTCTAGTGGCGCAGAAAAATACAAAAACCGGTGCGTCACTCTAGCGACAATAAAATTCCGTAAAAATCCTGTAGTATCAGTCGGAATCCCGTGGAATATCCATATTAACATCAATGTTTGCGGTCGTCGTTCGTCGTTTCAGCCGATAGACGTCCACTGCTGGACATAGGCCTCCCCCAATTTTGGGAGGGTTTGCCATAATCGCCACGCTTGGCAGGCGGGTTGGCGATCGCAGTATGGTATGATGGTGGAATACAGAGAGAACGCTGCTGCCCATTCTCCGGTACGATCCTTAGTCGCCTTTTACGACACCCACGGGAAGTAAGGGGTGGTGGTATTCTTTAAGTCCGGCACCACACAGACAATGTTTGCGGTCAATGAACCTAAATAGCTCTACCTATTCCGATCACTGCTGATTAGGTATGTGTCCTGCAGCTGGGCAAATGTCTACCCCTTAATATTCGAGTTTTTGAAGTGAAAACTTCTTTGGTTGGGCATTTTTTGAGATGGGAAAGAACCATTGAACTCGCGACTCTTACCGACACCGCGCTACATTCGGATGTGATCGGCGGTCCTCGGGATGTACTCGATTTTAAATCCGATATGTCAGTGAGTGATGGCAAAGTATTCTGTTTGTGTTTTGTTTTCACTTCTGCCGGCACTCTCGGTCAGGTAGGAGTTTCTTAGGCCTGCGTCGGTGAAGACACTAAACTTCTCTTTCGTCTTATTTAGTAAAAATAGGGTTTACCTGAGTGCGAATACCTTGGTATAATCAGAAACCTGGGTCATGGAATCTTCAAGACTTAGCCGAGAGAATTAAAACATGCCTCTCTCCAGGGCAGTCGATCAACTTCAGTGCTTAGTCGTAATTGGTCGACAGGGGACTTATTGTAAGCCTTAATTAGTAAGTGGGGTAACTACATTAAGTAAGTAATTAATAAGGAATCTGTAATATATGTAATACTGTACTGAAGGCCAAATCTCGTAATTAAAAACGTCAAAATCTAGTCGCTATAATCAATGTCAAAAACTTGTCGAAATTGAAGGGAATTTAGAGGTATTTTTGACAAATTGAGGCTGAGATCAGACTGTGAACGTTCTTAATAATATTAGCTATGCTGATGACATGGTACTGCTGGGCCCCTCAATTAGTTCTGTGAGGTCACTATTGACAATTTGTGAACGGTATGCAATGGCCCATGGGCTCAAGTACAATGTTCAAAAGAGCGAGTTGCTAGTTTTTAAGGCTGGGACGAAAACCTACCCTGTTCCTCCGATCACACTAAATGGAACCGTCCTACAGCAAGTGAGCAAATTTAAGTACTTGGGTCACTGGGTCAATGAGAACCTAAATGATGACATGGACATGGACAGGGAGCGCAGGGCATTGTCGGTAAGTGGTAATATGCTTTCTCGCAGGTTTGCACGATGCTCAAGTGACGTTAAAGTCACACTATTTAAAAGCTACTGCCAAACGTTATACACGTGCAACCTGTGGAGCAATTACACTAGAAAGGCCTACAATGCCTTGCGCGTCCAGTATAACAACGCGTTCAGGAGTTCGTTGAAGCTTCCGTGGCGGTGCAGTGCCTCCGGCATGTTCGCCGACCACGGTGCGGACGGCTTTCAAGCGGTGCTTCGCAAAAGATCGGCCTCCCTGTGGTTTAGGGTAAAGCGGAGCACCAACACGCTTTTGCACGTGGTGTCGGACGGAGTGGACGGCCAAATTCTGAGGCATTGGTCGTCCATTCATGTCCAAACTAATAATAATAATTTTATGGATACATAATTATGGACCTTATAAGTCTGAAATATGTCTGAAATAAATATTTTCATTTCATTTCTTAAAATTACGAGAATTGCCCTCTGGTATCTTGTCTGGATAGCACATTGTAGGCGCCGTCGACACCCTAACTTAGGTATTAGACAAACTGCACAGGGAAAGCCAGGGGACTGATTCCCCTGTCATTATGGGTACACGTTTGAACCTATATGTATACTTTTTAAAGATGGTTTGTACGTGAGTCTATTAATATATGAAGAGGTTTAAATGGAAAATTGTCTGAGGGGTCGATTTTATTTTAAGCTTAGCAAGCTTTTAAATGAGATGTTGATGATGGCCGATGGGGCCGAAAGGTTCTGGAGTGGCGACCGCGTACGTGAAGACGTAGCGTTGGAAGGCCTCCCACAAGGTGGACCGACGACCTTATGAAGGCCGTAGGAACTCGTAGGATGCGAGAAGCACAGAACCGATCGAAGTGGAGGTGCTTGGGGGAGGCCTATGTCCAGCAGTGGACGTCTTTCGGCTGAAATGATGATGATGATGAGTTTTTAAAGGAAAATGACCAGGGCTGTAGAAGTCTGTAGAAGGGTCACTGTGATTCTTTAACATCAGAGTGAAAGATAATAAAGTTTGGACAAGCTACATAGCCTACATGTGTAGGATCTTGATTTCTATCATTCTGTTTCCGTTCATTTTGAAATACATAATTCATTATCTTTGATCACAGAAACTACGATTTTACCGACTGTCTCATTGGTCTACTAGCAGCGCACTGCGGTTTCACCCGCATAAGATCCCGTGGGAATTTCGGGATAAAAACTATCCTATGTCCTTCCCCGGGATGCAATCTATCTCTCTGCCAAATTTTATCGAAATCCGTTCAGTGGTTTAGGCGTGAAAGGGTATAACATACAGACAGACAGAGTTATTTTCGAATTTATAATATTGTAAGTATGGATTGGTCGCAAACGCTACTGCTGTGTAGTTCGATTCCCGGGTCGAGTAATGTGTTACTGGGTTTTTCATCTGTAATTTCGAAATGTGAGTGTACAGACGCCAGCACATCAAGCTACTACAATCTGTCAAATTTCTTTAATAGATTTTCAACTTTATCGCTAAAGGTTCAAGGCTGATTGGGAAAATTTGACAGTTTCGGGTAGCTTGATTTGCTGGGGTCTGTGGCTGTACATAGGTACACCTCTATTTAACCTTTCAGGAATTAGAGGTGTGGTGCTAAATTATGTTATTTTATAGTCAAAACTATTTCCAAATTCGCGATTTTTAACTCAATGAAAATGTCATACAGATACATTCAACATACCGGAGCCTCTGTTTACCCTTTAAGCAGTCATCTTGATAATACCTACCTCCTCGAAGGTGACAATATTAATGATTATAGTGGACACACGAACCATTACAACGACCTTCATCAAATAATGACCATACGTAAACAAACCAATGATAGAATAAATTAATTCTAAGAAACAAGAATATTATTATTGACTAAATAATTTTCCTATTGTTGTGTGTAGGTACTGTGTTATGAATTTATGATATACTAACATTTCTAGCTGACCTGGTAAACGTTGTTTTGCGATATAAATTATTTCTAGCTGCCCGGCGCTGCTTCATTCGCGTGGTGTCCTACCCCTTACCCTACCCTACCCCTATCCTACTCCTACACTACTCCTACTCTACTCCTACTCTACTCCTACCCTACTCCAAAAAGTAAAAAAAAAAAGATAAAAGATATCCTATGTCCGTCTCCTGGTTCTAAGCTACCTCCCCACCAAATCGGTTCAGCCGTTCATCACACTAATATTATAAAGGCGAAAGTTTGTGAGTGTGTGTGTGAGTGTGTGTGTGTGTGTTTATATGTTTGTTACTTCTTCACGCTCAAACGGCTGGACCAATTTGGATAAAATTTGGTATGGAGGTAGCTGACACCCTGGATTAACATATAGGCTACTTCTTATTCCGATATTCCCACGGGATCGACATTTACGCGGGTAAAACCGCGTGGCGCAGCTAGTGAGTTATAAATAGTGTAACTAACACGACTTTCTTTTATATATATAGATATACATCTTTACATACCGAGACCCCTCCGTGCCTCGGAAAAGCACGTTAAGCCGTTGGTCCCGGCTGTCATTCGTGGATCTTTGACTGTCGTTACGGGTAGTCAGAAACCCGAAAGTCTGACAACCAGTCATACCAAGGGGTATCGTATTATCTAGTAACTGGGTTGTGGAGGTCAGGTAGGCAGTCGCTTCATGTAAAATACTGGTCTTCAGCTGCATCCGGTTAGACTGGAAGCCGACCCCAACATAGTTGGGAAAAAGCAGGCAGATGATGATGATGTTATGTGTTCTGTTAACTTTTATAAAGTCAGTTCTGAGTAAGATTTATCTGATTCATATGGGGAATCTAGAATTAACCTGCCTTGCCTTGTCACAACTATATTGGGATCGGCTTCCAGTCTAACCAGATGCAGCTGAATACCAGTATTCTACATGGAGCGACTGCCTATCCGACTCTACCCTTTAGCAAGACTGATTGTCAGACTTTCGGGCTTCTGACTACCCGTAACGACTATCAAAGATAAAAAAAAATTGCCAAGTGCGAGTCAGACTCGTACACTAAGGGTTCCGTACCGTAAGGCAAAAACGCCGAAAAAAACACGTTTGTTGTATGGAGTCCCCCTTACCTAAATATCTATTTTATACTGTTTTTAGTATTTGTTGTTATAGCGGCAACAGAAATACATCATCTGTGAAAATGTCAAATGTCTAGCTATCACGGTTCATGAGATAGGTTCAGCTCGGTGACAGACAGACAGACAGACGGACAGTAGAGTCTTAGTAATAGGGTCCCGTTTTTACCCTTTGGGTACGGAACTCTAAAAACAGCATTTTTAAGCTATAACGTATACCTATTATTAGGTATTCAATTTCTTTTTTGATTGTTTTAGTGTTTATTTTCTATTTATGGTATGATCTACTAGTACGCTAATTGAGAGTGCCATGCTTTCCTATAATTTAAGTATATGCGAGATCAATATTATGTCCACGACTCTGGGTTAAAGCTGTGTATGTGTTTAGTTGGTAAGCCTTATATTAATTAAATAAATAAATAAAAGAACTACAAGAACTACAAATGACAGCCGGGACAGAAAACAAGTGCGAGCGCACGCAGGGTTCCGTACCACAAGGCAAAAACGCCGAAAAAAACACGTTTGTTGTATGGGAGCCGACCTTAAATATTCATTACTAGCTTCCGCCCGCGACTCCGTCCGCGCGGATGTCGGTCTTCGCGTGGATGGTTTATTTCTCCATTTTGAGTAGGTAACTCTTACAATGACATCTTATAAATATCTATTGGAACCAAATACGGCTAAGCCTATAATAATTAAGGAGATCCCTCTATTGAGCTACTGCTGTTGAGCTCGCGTTCTGTAGTAAGTATTTTTTTCATAGTAATTCCGACCTTGATAAGTAGCATGTAGCAGTAAATTACTGACAGTGACGAAAAGTTTGCAATAATAAAAAAGTGATCGTGACAATGCGACAGAAAGTTAATTGAGAGCTTCAGCATACACAACATTTTTAGTGAGCTCGTCCGGAATATGAACATGAAGATTTCTTGGACTGCTCACACGGGAAAGAGCTACGTAAAGTTGCCCGTGTGAAAAACAACTCGCGGTAAGTTCTACGCCAGCAACTCCTAGGGTCTGACATTGAGCCTTATTTATTGTCATGGCGTAACACAAAGCTACAGGTAACTGTATTCTCTTAAATTGAAATGGAAAATTATCCACTGCGGGTAATGCAACGTGTGTTCGCGGTTCTACAGAACAACGTCTATGAATAAAACTGAAAAATAAGTTTTTTTTCCTACGTATTTTTCCAGGATAAAAAGTATCCCATTTTATGCCCAGGATAATAAGGTATAATTATACCAAGTTTCATCGAAATCGAATCGTTAGTTTTCACGTGATGCCTGCATATACAGACAGACAGACAGACAGACAGACAGACAAAAATTTTTTTAATCACATATTTGGGTTTGGTATCGATCCAGCAACACCCCCCGCTATTTATTTTTTCAATATTTTCAATGTACAGAATTGACCCTTCTACAGATTTATTATATGTATAGATATTTTGTTTTTAGTATTGATGTTATAGCGGCAACAGAAATACATAATTTGTGAAATTTTCAACTTTCTAGCTACCGCGGTTCTTGAGGTACAGCCTGGTGACAGACAGACAGACGGACGGACAGACAGCGAAGTCTTAGTAAAAGGGTCCCGTTTTTACCCTTTGGGTACGGAACCCTAAAAAACAGCAGATCAACAGCGAAATTTTTTTTTTTTTTTGATAACCGATTAAAAATTTCTACGCTAGGTAACCAGAATCATATGCTGAATTCAAGGTTACAGTTACCGCGTCGATGTAATAGGGAATAGGGTAATTGTAAAAACACTGTCAGTAGATATGGGTTTCATTTTGACAGTTGTTGAACTGTCATTCATTGCGTTTTTTACGTTGTTGAGCAGACACATTTTTCGAACATATGGAGCAATGGATTAGCAATATGCATCAAAATGATTCAAATCGAGGCCTTATAAGAAGGCTAAAAGTCACTCAAAGGGCAAAGGAGAGGGCCATGCTTGGAGTTTCCCTGCGTGATCGAATCAGGAATGAGGAGATCCGCAGGAGTACCAAGGTAACCGACATACCCCGAAGAATTGCCAAACTTAAGTGGCAGTGGGCAGGGCACATTGCTCGCAGAACAGATGGACGATGGGGCCGAAAGGTTCTGGAGTGGCGACCGCGTACCGGAAGACGTAGCGTTGGAAGGCCTCCCACAAGGTGGACCGACGACCTTGTGAAGGCCGCAGGAACCCGTTGGATGTGGGAAGCACAGGACCGGTCGAAGTGGAGGTGCTTGGGGGAGGCCTATGTCCAGCAGTGGACGTCTTTCGGCTGAAATGATGATGATGAGTGTGTAACGCAATTAGGGTGCGGTATAATATTATGTTCATCATCATCATCATTTCAGCCGATAGACGTCCACTGCTGGACATAGGCTTCCCTTAATTTTGGGGGGGTTCGCCATAATCGCCACGCTTAATTGGCAGGCGGGTTGGCGATCGCAGTATGGTATGATGGTGGAATGCATAGAGAACGCTGCTGCCCATTCTCCGGTAAAGACCCTTAGTCGCCTTTTACGACACCCACGGGAAGTAAGGGGTGGTGCAATTCTTTAAGTCCGGCACCACACAGACAATAATATGTTAATATTATGTTTGTGTACTGTAAAGGTTGTCCACCAAAATCAACCATATTTAGTGCAGGCTGGTTATAATTTTTCAGCAATTTTTCATTTTTCAGCAGCATTCAAGCAAGTTTAGAAGGGATGTCAAATATTATATTAGGTTTTTAGGCTTCTGTACCCAAACGGTAAACACGGGACCCTATTACTAAGACTTCCCTGTCTTTCCGTCCGTCCGTCTGTCTGTCACCAGGCTGTCAGGTATCTCAAGAACCGCGATAGCTAGACAGTTGAAATTTTCACAGATGATGTATTTCTGTTGCCGCTATAACAACAAATACTAAAAACAGAAAAACATAAATAATTAGGGGGGGCTCCCATACAACAAAGGTGTTTTTTTCGGCGTTTTTTCTTTGTGATACAGAACCCTTCATGTGCGAGTCTGACTCGCACTTGTTTTGTTTAGGAAAATACAGTGCTAGTTTAGTCAGCAATATGCAAAGGCTTTCAGTCAATATAAACGTAAAGAAATCGTATCGTTGTTTAATTCTTTTAAAGGGCTCATCGGTCCTTCACATACAATACTACGATAACAAAGATGATAATACTATTGCACTGTGTATACACACCTAAATTGAAATCGTATTACCTAACTAGCTGCGCCTCGCGGTTTCACCGTAGGAATATCGGGATAAAAAGTAGTTTATATGTTAATCCAGGGTGTCAGCTACCTCCATACAAAATTTTATCAAAATTGGTCCAGCCGTTTGAGCGTGAAGAAGTAACAAACATATAAACACATACACTCACAAACTTTCGCCTTTATAATATTAGTGTGATTCATAATTTCAAAACAGGTAGCGTCATGTGATTATTTATTAAAAAACCCAAGATAGAACAGTAAGTAATGATTTCTTATCGATAATGTACGTAGATAGTTTTTACAACATTCAATGGGTTTTATCTAAGGCTGCCGTTAATATCTGCGATTAAATCCTAATCGTTTTATAATCTGTATGGTCTAAAGAATTTGTGTGACACCTGTCAGTTATAGTGTCAATTTTTGTTTCACTAATATCATACGGCCTTCATACCCCGTAGGGTTATGTCAGAGGTGTACCTATACATACACCTACATTTTGCCACCTAGAACCTGATGCTTTAGCGATAACGCTGAAAATCTATTAAAGAAATTTGACAGATAGTAGTAGCTAGTAGTACACACACATTTCGCCAGTTATTTTTAATTCCCATGTAATAGGATGAGCGTATTACCATCAACGGCACTGCTACTGACAAATTCCAGATGGAAAATCGCAATAACACTTTGCCCGACCCGGGAATCGAAGCCCAGCACCTCGTGCTGATCAGCAGCGCTTGCTACTACTAGACCAAAGAGGCAGTCTATAAATAATGGCTTATGGCAGAGATAGCGAACCAATGGCACGCGTACCATTTGTGGCACGTAACAAAATAATTTGGGCACGGGATAATTTCAGAAATTTTGCTGTTAGTACACAAGTCATATAGTTTGCAACAGCAAAAGTCGGACTAATTTCTCATCTCATTAATATAAATATAAAATTTATTATGTCATTTATTTTTAATACATATAAATTCATAAACATATAACGATTGGTTAAATTAAATAAATACACAGTCAAAGGTCACAACACAACCCGCCCCTGATCGTTCCAGGCGCAAAGGTGCCCATAACACTCGCCGCATTGCCTCGCTGAATAGCGATGGCCAACCTTTGCACCAACAACGACCCAGAGCGGGAGTCACCGGTTGCCTCCCTGAGCTTACGGCCCAATTCCGCCACAAAAACCTTCAAAATATAAAATAGTTAATATTCACATTAGTCCTACACCAACCAGGGGTTGCCCTTAGGTGCACTTGCATAGTGCAAACTGTGTCTAAAAACATCTAACGGGCCTCTACGATTTGGTTTCGGGCCCTCGTACACCTTCCAAAGCCCTTTGAAACCCCTGGTTCCCCAGAAATGCCAAGAGACATTAAAAATAATAATAATGCAAAAGTATATAGTTTTTCTTACAGCAGTCACTAAGCCAAGATTGTTGGAACGTTATGGCCGCATTTAATATTTATTTGGAAATAATGGCACGTAGATGTATAGAGGTTCGCCATCCCTGGCTTATGGCGTTGGATACCTGCACAAAAGAATGTTGGATGAAGAGACATGATGCGCTGACTCCAAATAAATTGGAACAAGAATAGAAGTATGATGTTATCCCAAATCACAGTGAATGATATATAGTAACACTGTAAGGAGCATGGAAGCAGCATTAGACGATTTAGTCAAAGGCAGAGTCAGTATGGGTAAAATTAAGAAGGAGTAGCCAGTCTAAGTCAAAGTGAAATAAATCAAGATTACCCCATGTAGGGTAAGACTGAGGTGTATAAAGGGGCATTGGACGATTTAACCAAGAGTATAAGGGTAAAATTTGAGGAGGAGTGCCTAGCAGTAGTTGTATATATGCTCCTAAACAATACCCTTTTAGAGAAGACCATATTTAATCGACTATAGAATAATTTACTTCAGTGAATGAAATTTATAAATGAGTAAAGGTCAAAGTGGGTCAAGGTATAGAAGTTTTCAAGGTCCATTGAAGAGTAGCACCGGATAACCGGAACATTTTATTGTGAATGGATCTAGAGAGTTCTATACTGGTTTGAAGGGCCTTTGGTGAAGTTCCAGGCTTATATGACACTTTTCAACTTTGCCAACAAATGATGGCGATCATAATCAAATCGTTTACTTGTCTGAGTAAAGGAGAAGACATGTCATGTCCAAATCGTCGAGCAGTGAACCACGAGAAAATGAGTTAATTTACGGTTGGTTCAACTTCTATATGAATGGAGTGATGGACATTGAACACCGAAGTGTAACAAAGTCAAACAAATGTGTAAAAGAGACAACAACACAACTAGAGCAAGGCGAAGTCGTCGCAAGACTATTTAGCAGAACCATGACGCGTTTTCGCTGAATTGACAATCAACTCGATTTAAATGGTTATAATTAAGCAACAGAGCTTAACCAAACGTATATAACCGTACAAAATCGCAGCAGTAACTATTTACAAGCGCTCAACAATAATCGGTGTCGTAAAAGTCGCCTTAAATCATAATTACTTATAAACTGAATCGTGCACACATATGACACGCATTTTGAACTCTATTACCACGTGATAGGGATTATAAAAAATGTCCTTTATTAAACAAATCGTCATAAAAAATCGTGTCAAGCTATTTCCAACTCTATTTTGTTGAAGAAGAGGTTACGTTTCAGTTTTGAGGTTATATTTGTGTTGGCGCGTTATGAAAATGGCGGCCAAGTTAGGTATTTTTATTGGAGCATGTTTGAAACAATGGATGTTTGTGAACGCCTAAAATTATTTTGTGAACGTCGAAGCTCATTTTAGACGTTTGTGAATTTAATAAACGGGTCGTGAAACTTTAAGATTATACTAACAGATTGGGTATAAAACTGTGCAATTTTATGTTCAACGCTTGTTCTTAATAAATAATAAGGGCCATTTCGTTTCAGAAGAGTTTATTTTATGTCATACAAAATAAATCACAAATTTATAGACTTTCCACAAAAAAATCCAAAAATATTAAGATTTACAAACAAACACCTTCAAATTCTGTCATGGCGCCGTGAAAATTTTGCCGCCCATTTTTCCAAAATGGCTACCATGGACAAGGCGCGTTCCATTCATTATAATTCGACAACACGCACTGATCTTGGTTCGATAACAAAACTACGCCTACGTTTGGGGGTGATACGGGGGTGAAATTAGCGTTTATTTAATCGACATAACGTTTGGTAGCCATGAAACAAATTAGCCGTAGGCAACCGAGGCCTCCATGTCTTATTTTCGAATTCATTTCAGTGATTATGTTTGTTACTTTATCAAAGTTTGATTAGATTCTGAATAAATTGAGTATACATTTGTTCTAGGTTATCCTTCGTATTTAATAATGAAGATCTCATTGAATTGCCTTTTCCTATTATATTTTTCCACGAAGAAATAATACCTATTGATAGTTTTTCTTGGTACTCTCAAACATTTGTTTTCCTCAAAGGCATAAATGGCAAAAACCAAAATCTATTCAGCCTTTTAATAATAGGTACAATTCTATCATTTGCTGGATCGAATCAAATTCACAATGACAGATTTTTTTATTTTTTTATTTTAAATTCCTCTCTCTACAGTGCTATTCTATACAGCCAGTATTATTTTTTTAAGGCAGTCTCTTCACGGGTTCCGTTATAAGGTCAGAGAGCTATTGGTTCAGCATGTTCCTGACATTGCTGACGGAACGATGGCGATGTGCAACTTCCAAATCTCCGGTAGGTAGGTAAGTATAGAAAATTAAGTTTTTAGCTATTTTTATTGTTTATGTGTATTCTTGGATTATACAATATTTTATCCATAGTCAGTCAGTTCCAAATTAGAAATATTGACAATAGAATCTCTAGCAACTACTAGATGTAAGTACCTCTAGGGGCCAGACAGTCAGATTATTTCCAATCAACTTCAAATTATTCTTGTTACTTCACAGAAAAGTACTTTTTTTTTAAAAATTGTTGCTCATGCCGACCTCCAGCGAGGCCCTAAATAAAACCCTTGTTATTTCTCTGCCACAATCAATCTAAATAGTGACGGTCGCCCGATGACGTCAGGTCACTCGTGGGCGGTTGACACACACATGGCGGACATTCTCATCTGCTCACTCACACCAACGCCACAAAAAATCCAACACACAAAGATCCATAAATTATTTTCCCATAGCATTTTAGGTCACATTACATCACGTAAGGATAGGGAGTAATTAAAATTCTGTCCTGATCATATTCACACCTCGCCACAATTACAACGCTGGCAATTAATAAATGAAATAACTCTGGAATTGCCAGCAGCAAAAAATCGAAGGGATGTCCGTTTGGCGCGGTGGCTCTCAAAGTGTTTTTGTGGCTGGAGAGACACCTGAGGTGGATTTCCGTGTGAAGCTTCAAGGTTTTGTTGGCGTTTGAAATGCTTGTGAAGTCCCTGAACTTCTTGCACAGGGCGCATCATAAATTCCAACGCAACGAGCCATAATTCAAGCTTGGCTGATTGTCTGCCAGTGTTTTTCTTTTAATAAAAAACTGTCTGACTACCCAGCTGATTCCATCAGTACTTCGAATGAACTATCAACGGTTACTTAGATATTGTCTTAATAAGATCGGTGTCGTTCAGACTTATCAGCCACTCGACAATCTCAAACATGGGGCATAACAATCAATCACCAGTGCCTGGCCCAATTGCTTCACTCCAAACGGTCGGGCCAGCACTCACAGCCCATAAACAACATTTTTGTCAATAAAGCCCATAATTCATAAATAGTTGTGTAATCTGCGGGCGCTAAGAATCGTCTGCCACAAAACGCGTAATGACTACCTTTTGACGGCTCGAGAGCCGGTTCCAAAATTAAATGATACGTTTTAAAAATGGAATCGCTCTGTCCCGCCTTTTTTCCAACGAGATAACCTTTAGTCCATTTGGGTTGCCATAAAGAAAAAATAAGCATCTTAGCGTTTTAATTTTTTTAAATGACATTCTTGTGGTTTTTTCTCGCTGGGAATCTTACAGTGTAATAAGTTTACGGAGCGGCCGGTTTTTGCTCGCCATACTGTTTCTTCGATTTGTTCCTTTATATCAAAATATGATTAAAATTTTCGACGGTCGCGCATTGTCGTGGGCCCAGCGCATAAGTCATGCCGTCAAACGCTGATGAGTTCAGAACCCTGTTGCGCTAATTAAGCTCGCCGTTATTAATCGCTTCAGTTATTTAAATTTTTGCTTGAAACGCCCGTGGGGTTATCGTTTTTTACGACTTGCGGTTACGAGATTAGCGTAGGTCGATTCCAAGAAGTAAAAAATTAACTCTTTTGCGGCAACAGATATGAGTGATATGTTCAAACTTTGCGGTGAGCTGGGCGTCTTGCGTTACCTCTGCAACTGAAAGCGCTTTTATATAAAAAGTAGATAAAATTAGACGAGGTTTTCGAACGCAGCCGGTTGGGGAAGACAGAACCGTCACTTGTGCCCGACGCGGGGTGGGACATGATGAACGCCACCCTTAGCGTCGCCTGTCCCTCTCTCGCTCGCCTGTCGGAGCCTATCGCCGTCGCCATGCCCTGTCATCTGGCAACCTATTCACACGGCTGAGGGGCCACCAGAACCGATTCGTAACAGTGAATAATGCATATGAATAGCATACATCTAATAATAATAATATACAATTGCCATATCAAAAAAAAACATTGTTTAAGTCCCGAACAATACTTGTTACAGGCATAAATTGGCACTATAAAAATGATACATTAAAGCGAAGTAGGTAGCTATCATTCAGGTGTGTTTTTATGTATTCTTTAAATTGATAGTGGTAAATCAAGCGTCGTTAGACGCTGCGAGATGCTCGTATCGAATTTTACTGCGTCCCGTTCGACTCGAACGTAATACGACCGTAAAACTTAGAAAAATCTTTGTATATTAAAATATAAGCCGGCCGGATTGAGATGTGCTAGCCGAGTCAGGAATTAACGCCGCAACGGCGACCTCTTCAATTTACTAGCGACACAACATTATAGCGGGCGCTAGTCATAAATTCCGCTTCATTCATGATACACACAGCGTAAGAGACCAAAGAATGCTCCATGCGTTTGTTTCACGACCATAAATACTAATAAAACGGCCTCGTTACGGGGACAGTTCGAAAATCGGGCACACGACTTCTTAACGACACCTATTAGGGATCTTCTGTCTGGTCGATTTAATTGAAAAATTGTATCCAGAGCGTTGCAAGAGTTGTATCCGACTCCCGCGCCGGATGCGGGCCCAGACGTCCATTATTCCATTTGCCCATCCGCATGGGGACACGGCGGCACGACACCGACGCGACAGCACTAACACGTGTCAATAAACCAATCGCGCGCCGTATCCGAACGCTGCGCACCTACCTTAATTACTGGCAACACTTCACTGTTCTATATTTGAATTCGAATCTCGTAGGGCCCGTTCTAAATTCGAGTAAGGTTGCGCCGCTCTCGAGCTGAATCGCTTCGATACCCATTCTACGCCTAGAATGTTTTTCTTCTTGCTTTTTTTAATAATAGAACTGTGAGCGATGCCGGGCGCTCGAATTCGGTCGATTCGCGAGCAGATTTATCGTTCAGAAAGTACCGCGGGGGGAACGTTAACACTTGTTTTAAGGCCGCGAATGAAAGTTTTACTTCCCATTCCATTTTTAATTTGAACTCTTTAAAAAACAGCCGCGGTAATGTCCGTCTCGCGCGCTGTAAACCTGTATCAGCTGACTTCTTGATCAAGTATTTTTACAGCTTATCAGAGACGCGCAATTAAACGTTTTTATTATATTAAAATTAATTTTAAGCGACCATTAACCCCGTAGACCCGCGATTAGGTTTACAAATTGAAACTAATATAGGTTGGTTATCGTAATTTCTGCGTAATATGAATATCTTACGTCTGTAATGTAAACAGTGGGGTCAATAGCTGGCACATGAACCGCGGACGATAGCCGTGCCCTCTTATCGTCTGCTGCACTCTAAGGGACAGTTCGAGACTCTCTCCCAGTCAGATTTCACGTAAATACGCGGTCGTTAAGATAACGATTTCCTTTCGACGCGACGGCCGCAGTATCTTTTTGCTTTTATTCAAAGTATTAAAATAAGGACATACTTAACTACTTAAAGGATCTCCATGTTAATAATAAAATGAACGCGCTTGCTACGGCTCGTTAAAATGCTCACTTACCTATTCTGAGAAAATTCCAATTTCGAGTGCCCGATAGGGACCGCCGCGCCGGGCAAAAAGTCCGAAAAATCTGTATCATCATAAATAAGGTTGACATAAAGCCGCCCACGCGCGTCTTATTACCGCGTCTGTCCGTTTGTCCGTTCGTTACCTCTATTGTGGCTGTGAATGCGAGATTAGCCACACCGACACTCGTGATTGACTATTTAAACTTCGAATTCTGTGAGTGACGCATTTCTGAACCGAGCCGAGTTTCTTGTCTTTTGTACGATCGCGGGTCGGACGCGTTCGCTTTAGGTATTTTAGTTTTGTATAATCTGTATAAGTGCTACGGCCGCGTTCAGATTTATGTTAAGTGTGTTACGTCTGTCTTATAAATAAAATTGTTTCGTTAGATAACATTTGTAAGTGAAAAACTGTTTTTATTTTTAATCACCCGCGATACTCTAACACCGACGCGTCAACGTCGTTAACGCCGACAAATAGTTGGCCGAAGAGAATTTTTAATATCGTCTAAAATGTTTTATCAAGATTTACAGACGCCGCGGGATCATGTGAATTGGGCGCGCGTCGGTGACCAGCCACCGGCGGGACTCGTTCTTGGCAATAATTTGGTCATCGCCCCGGCCAAAGTGACCGAACACGCTGCCGACGAAAACAACCGACGCACGGTTAACTAAATAAATCAATAGATACAATATACAGTGCCGAGCAACACTAATCTAAAAGATAAGCCTCACTAATTACCAGTAACGGCCGACTATTCATCTCGCGGTGGCAATATTTCTAAAAAGTGTCAACGAAGAAAAGCGCGCGCTAAATAGCCTAGTAACGGACCGTCGTGATTCCAATTTCAAACCTCGTTATCGCTGCCCGAAAAAAGACGAGGCTGAACGAGATATCAAAAAAGGATTCGGAAAAAATTCGAACAACAAGTTTTTAAAAATGGAACGTTCGATTCGTACACATGGAGCGCTGGGCTGCGCCGGCCGGCCAGCACTCGACGGCGCATTGTTCCAGCCCTTCGCACGGAACCGCCGAGTCATGTTACTTCAATTAATATTATTTAATCTGTATCTAGATCCCGTCGGCGTGTTAGAGGAATTATATCGTTTCGGGAGTCACCGCGGTAGGATTTGTCGATCGCGCGATAAACTAGTAGTGTTTGATCAGCAAAAGAAATAGTGTGACATGAATATGCGAGTAGGAAACATATTTCGATATGAGCGTCCAAATAACTGTCGCCAGACGGGATCGCGCTGATTTACGACACGGCGTTTGATGGCGTATAGTATTTTGACTAGAACGGGCGCGTATCAATCAGTAATTCACGGGGTGTGCGCGTAAAAAGGATGTCAGTCGTTCGGCCAACAATAAACCCTCAAATTAGCGATCGCGCGAATTACCGTTGAATCTAAAGTGCGCAATTAACGCGCGTCTACAAAGAGCCAATTCGAAAATGAACAGCGATATTCAAATTGAAAATGGAACGCGCAGCGAATAAAACAATGAGAAGCGGGTACCTGCCCTCGGGTGCTCGGTATGCGAGCCGAGCATCTAGAGCGCTCGGCCGCGCTCGGCCCGCCGCGAATCCCAATTCAAAAATGGAATCGAACAGCGAAATTTAAATAACAAATTAGTGGGTGCGTTTATAAAGCGCGTCGAGCATCAGACTGATTCCAATTGATTTTGATGTCGGGATTATGTTAAGAGTGCGCGTCTGATAGTGTGCGAATAGAACATAATAAATAACAGGATCAGCTCTTTAAAAGCATATAAAGTCATATCTTGAATATGTTTCCTACATATTATTATAGCTAACACATGTTCGCCAGTTTGTATATGCAACCAATTTATTGCATACCTACATTTGCGGATGCAATCATAAATCTAACTATTATAAAATATCAAGAGTGCGTCGCCGTTCATTAAACTGGCAGTGTGTACGTCTGTCGAGAGAAAATCGTGTGTGCCATCAATATTGTTCATTATATTAAAAGCTTCACTGTTTCAAAACAGTTTCAAGTCGAACAATCTTTATCAGACCCAAGAAATAAAACACGGAGAGGAATAAAAACGTACATTACGTCACATTAGTGTAATCTCGAATGTCTCCGATCGTTTCCTTAGATCCATTAAACAATACCGACATATGTGTATTATCTACGCCCACCACCATATTGGTGGCTGGTCTTAGGCCCTACGGCTCACCGACCGGCTCCAGTAAATAGCTATATTTCTGGCCATTAAAAAGTAATGTCCCCGAACTGGTCCCTCCGGTTTTTTTTCTTTATTATATTAATATATCATATTGTCGTACATAAGTTATATAATTCATCAAAGATTATTTATATGGTCAACTTGGGGCGCTTGAACGTTTTATATTTAAATTAAAAATGGAGGTTTGAGATGGTTTGTGTTTTGTTGAAGAATTGCGGTTTGTACTCAGTGTTTCATCTTAGACTATATCCGATTCAGTTTGGAAAGCAAGTAGTGCTTTCCAAACTGAATCAAAGAGATATATTATATTATTAAGAATTAAGATATATTAAATGCTAAGTAAGGAGCTTGTATTATAGTCCTCAGAAAGGGGCATCTGTGTAAATAGAAATAGAATACTATCCAATATTTTAAATCAGCTAATTTTAGCTTGTTCAATACCACAGTATTTTAAAATGCGTCGGCATTGCAATGCATTCTCTATAAAACTAGGTAATAGGCTTCATTTTTCATTAGAAACAATTCGTAAAAGTTTAGTTGGTAATTGTATTTTTTTTTGCTTGGACTTAGCAAGCGGGTTCTATCAAGTTCCTACAACATTTTGAGGGCACTTTCCTTGCGATTACACTGACGATTTCTTAAAAGATACTTGCATGAGAAGTTTAAATGAGTCAGGTGCAGTAATATGATGAAGAATACAAAAATATTTCCATCGCAATTTTAGCATTTTGACTATTCGGATGATATATTGAATCTTGATATATTGATGTTCTACAAAAAGGCCTAATGGCGCCCAGCGGCAATATTTCATATTTTTGTAGTTCTAGTTTTTATGTCTATGAACAACAACATTGCCAGCAGTAACAAGAAAGTCGTAATGAAAAAATAATTTTCGACACACAAAAACTACTTAATCGCTGCACATTATTAATGAAAATATAATAGTACCATTTAAGCCGATAAAAATAATCGTAAGTGGCAACACTCAATTATATTTTATTATCTATTTCACTTCCCATACAACGTCGTAACTTAGCCGCGGGTTTCGCAATGTTGCCAGCGTTGAAAAAGTCGAAAAAAAAAAGACAACAGTAATGTTGCCACGTTATCTTATACCTCAAGCAATGGCGGGACATTTTTCAACACTTAAAACATAAAATCGAGCGTTTTTTTATCGCGTAATGTGAACAGAACTGCCTATACAATACTGGTGTTATCTTTACTGTTGAAATAAGTGCCAATAATAAGTTTTAATGTTTTAGGAATGGCCGAAACGCCCGCAGATTGGCGCCGACGACTTAGAGAAAAAGATACACTATAAGATGGCGGTCGGCAAAGAAATGATTTTTGGAGGGAGTTCAATTTATTTTTTAATTGGTGAAAACTTGGCCTTCCTCTTTTCGATGAACAAAAACTTTACAATTACTGACCAGAAAGAGTGCACTGCAATGCCCTTATCTATAATCCTGGGAACAGGTGCTAGGGTACAATGAGCATCAGCTGTTTAAGGTTTAGAAGTTGTAAAAGGATCCTTGGAGGATGAATAGCTGTTTACTTATAAGTACGAGTAAGTGGACATGCGACGGACCGCCAACTAGTCCTTTAATATTTTTGTTTTTTTTTCACTTAGAACTTTATTGATGCCAGACTTTATCCTATAATGCGCTTTAGCATTTACTCTAGTTTAGGCATAGTAGTACCTAGTATTTTTTTTATAATTCGTTTTAGGTGTTCCTTAAGGTTCTTGTTGTAACTTTTTTATGTATTAATACTTAACTTTCATGAGTGTTAATACTATATAGTGGGCCAACTAGTTCTGTTTTAATGTTGTTATACAGAAAAATACTGTCCTAACACTCCTAACTAGAGAATCTAACATAGTTATTATCTTTTTGATTATTGATTGTTTTTATTACTTTTAAGAAACAGTTGTGTAAGTTTGTCAAGTTTTTCTGCAGTTTACCCCAAAAACTACGGCATTTTGTGCGTAAAATGATAAAAATTAATTTTAAGGCAAAAGAAAATTGTTTTAAAAATTGTTAAATTGTTAACATAATTATTTGATTAGAATCTAAGCACATTGTTTCTATAGTGCATCGGAAATATAAATACTTTAGACATTTAATTGCAAAAGTTTAATGATTTTGCCGAAAATTTTATGAATCATAAATTGTTTTTACATCCCTCATGCGTTGGCAAGATTGGTCAGAAGATAACATAAAATATTTTTTATTTAACCACATTTATTACGCATAAAATGGCCGTTTGAGTATTTTTGACTTTCAACATTTTCGCCATAATGTTTTACTTTACACTAGCTTCCGCCCGCGGCTGTGCCCGCGAGGTATGTCGATAAAAACTATCCTATGTCCTTCACCGGGATGTAATCTATCTCTCTGCCAAATTTTATCGAAATCCGTTCAGTGGTTTAGGCGTGAAAAGGTAACATACAGACAGACAGAGTTACTTTCGAATTTATAATATTACTATGGATTCACTGAGGATTAATACTAAATATGTATAGAGAGTATTGTTTAGCATAAAATTAATTGTCTTTTACTTCTTATATTCAAGCAAGAACTGATCTGTAATAAACAGCTGATTTATTTGTTATTACTATATTTTTCTTGTATATAATAAATAAAATCTTTATTAATCAAGGAGAAACTATTTAAAATGTTTTTTTTACGTGAATAGACCAAATATATTGTTCATGTGTGCGTTAATGTAGCGGGACCCCATTCTTAATTTATGTTAGCCGGTTCAGTATGGATGAAATTGGGAAAAAATGACAAAATATTGTTAATATTGAAGCGTATCACACAGATACCACAGATATACGTATTTATAACAGGAACAAGTCAACACACCGTATCCAGTACACATGTTATCACGTTATTTAGTGGGCCACTGCCGAAAACCAGCAGTATCGCCGATTATGACTAACTATTAGTAGACAAATTGGTATCCTTATCGGGTATATCGTAAAATTTACGATTATACCACCGTTTACAATGAACGGACAAGTCTTGTGCAAATATAATTTGGTTCAGTTACGTGTGAATTAATTTTTGTTAACTTTGTTGCGTAATGATCGATAATTGCGAGAAATGGCGACTTTTTGCTATCGTATGTTGTTTACCAATTTCTGGCATACTGTTGAAATGTTAAGGTTATTTGCGGCTGTGAAAATTATTGTGGGATTCATATTTTATAAAAAAAAAATTATATAATAAGTGATTTTTGTAGTTTATGAGACCTAATTCAATATTCAATGTATGAAATCCTTGTGAGTGTTGACTTTTATTGTTGGAAGTGATAACAGAATTTTTAGTCGAAACTAAATTAATAGCACTGAATGTTTGCTCTTGTTCTGCCCGTATCTTCTCCGTTCTCAAACAAAACCGACGGATTTGCAATCTTACTACATTTAATTTAAATTCTATTCGTACAAACTACATTTCAGACATTTAGGTGTCATCGTCCGACTTACAAAATACAATAAACAGGTCATCATCACAAAAAAAAATTAAATAGCGAATTATAATTGCTTTAAAAATGTTAAGACTCAAGTTATGTTCACCGTCGGTATCCATAATTTTATGAACACAAGAAAAACAGAAATGAATCATTTTTAAATTATTTAAACTCAACAATGTTATTGGATAATGTATTTTAATAACATGTTAATTATACTATTTATCTATTTCATGGTTTGTCTTGTACTTTTTTTTGCGAAATAAGTTTTTTAACCCCTTGTGCAGGAATTTACGTAGTTATCGAATTAACAAACGCGTTATTATTTTCCTCTACCTATTAATGTTTTATCTTGTTTGCTACTATAGCGATTTAAATTATAATTTATGTAAATTTGTTTCATCTTTATTTATCGTAGGAGGTTATGCAATTAATATTTAAGTTTAATATTATACGGGAATGCGTATTTGCTAGTAACGTTCGGTGTACTCTTATAATACGGTTTTACATTATTTTCATATTATGGAGCTTATACATAGTAGGTACCTATACAATAGAACAGTTTCGTATATTGTGCCTTTAATGTGTTTCTGAACTTATTAAACGAAACTTTATAATTTTACACTAAAAACACATTTTAAGTTGAGGTAATCATGGTAAAAATATCTTAAGTAGCTTTAACATGATTTCTTAATAATTCATATTAACTCTTATGCATGTATGTTCGAATGTACAAGAAACTATTACACCAACATACTTACTTATTTTTATCAAAAAACATTTAAGTTTAATGTGTGGTTCAACAGGGCTTAAAACGTTATGTCTCGTGTCTATTGTGTACAGAACATAATTAAAGTAAAAACTGTAAATATGATTGCATTCAATTACTTTTGTTAAATGACAGTATCATCATGTAATATATTCTGCAAAATTTAAGTTAAATCTTTTACAATCAATTAAGTCGTCGTAAAAATCTTCGTTTCTCTTATTTTCTTCCTAAATCGAAACTTCTACTGCCGGGGCCTTTTTTTTATATCAATTTTATTGTAAATGAATCCGATACTAAACTATCTCGACCTCAAAATTAATTGGAATCGCCATACCATCATAACTAGGCTAATGCTAAACGTTATGCCATTATATGATATAATTATTATATAAATTATATGTGTACCAATATGGCGTCTACTGAATATAAAATATGTCCAATTAAATGTGCTTTAATCCAAAAATACCTAAAGTCTGATGGTGTGTTAAGAAGTTATTACGGTGGAATTAAATTTTAGCTCTAACTACCAAATTATTATTTTAGTAAATGTTTTATATTGACGTATAAAAGTGTTTGTACAAACATACTTACAGAAATAATATCATTAATAGGTTTTCTGTCACATAAAGACTCTTTATAATTAGGTATTTTGGCCTATCACATCAAAGTTTGCTACACAAATCACAGTCAAAGCAGAGTTTACGAATGTTAAGAGTTCTACCTATATTGACGACTTTTTGATTTAGGTACATAGTCAAGCTATTCCTATAAACAATTAGTATTGTCAAACAGCATCATTCTGCATACTCAAAGCAAATAGTTTTATTCCTTTACAATTAGAAATGTATTCTAGCATGAAAGTTGGCGGAATTCCGGAATTACCAAAACTTGTGAAAAGGCTTACATTATTCCCATGATGTCGAATTTTATCATTTTGTTCGTTTATGAGAGCAAAAGAACCACCTTTTCTCAGTCCGAAAACTCCAAACACATGGAAAATTAAGAAATCATACTAAAAATTAAAATGATCAATTATTTGACCATAATTCCAGTGTTCATCAATGCAGCCGGACCACTTATGTGAATTCAATTTAAGGGTAACCCATTTTGTGAATTAAACCATTTTACCCAAGTTGTGTATGAATGTTTTTCATACAGGTACTTGGAGAAGTTTTACGACCGTCGGAGGACTGAATGAAACGAACACAATTTGTTTTAGATGTATTCTTCTAATTTATGAACTGCGAATCGCTTCCTATTGGGTATCGTTTGGCAGATATTATTAATTGAAGTAGTTTTTAATAACCTAGCTAATTTATGTTTCATTGCTGATTCGTATATTTAATTTGCAATTTATGTGATGCTAATCAAATAGAAGTTAACATGACTTTATATAAAGTAATTTTAACTTACATTGGATTTTAATATTATAAATTTTCAATGGAATGATTCTTATTTCCGAAGGCCAAAATGGATAACTGAGCTTTTTGTATATCCACTTAAATATGTAAATACCTATCACTGTTCACTATCAGATCTATGCATAAAATTTAATATACATAATGGTCATCTGTTTTGTTAGCAAATCTCCAAAATCTACAAGAACATTTTTATTTGACACTTTAATGGGTTGCCATTTACTTATTTGCCATTTAATAATACTATTTCTAAACAATGAAGGATTAATACATTTATGTTTCCTACGCCAAAAACAATACAACCCTAAATCTTTAGAAAGTTGTGTCCCCAAGAGTTCCGTTATGGGCATCTTTGTGGCGTGCACCAAAAAAACTTTTTCTTTTCATTGTCAATTGAATTTTATTGTCGGTTTCTCAGATACTCTTTTGTGTCAAACTGTGCGTTTAAAGCCGCTTGTAACTCCACAGATTTCACCGTGTGTCCCGTCCCCATCGCCCCTAAGAGAGCATTCAACAATAGACTCCCCGCTGCATGCCATTTTATCCCATTTATTGTCCGGATTCATAAACCGGAGTTGCTATTCCGTCAGGTGTCCAAAATATGGAGACTTATTCATTTATGCATCAATCCGATTTATTCTCATGACCGCTTCCACGTCTCGCGAAGACGTCACTGCCCACTAATGCTCCTACTGAACCGTAATGGAATCGCTCATTCATATCACAGTTAAAAGTTTTTATTGAGTGAGAGATACCGTCGTGATTACATTATCACAAAGTGTTTTACGTTCATAATGCATTCATTTCATTTTCATTATCATCGGTAATGCGTCGGTGATGTTAGAGCGCGCTCTGAACTGTCATTATGTATTCCAAACGCGTCTTACTTGTTATAACAACTTCCCTGCTGTTGAACACGCCTAATGTGTCGTTACGAATGTCTGACCATTTTTGAAACATGTCTCAATTCTGATTTGCTTCAGCTGTTTATCTTCAACTACTTGACTGTCTCTCAGTACGCAACCAACAAGTAATTCCCTAAGTTCATTTTGTTTTGAACACTTGTCACTGTTGTTTCTATCATTATCAACTATCATAATGTCATTATCAATGGATTTGGGATTTATCGCCTTTAGGCTATCAACTGTACTACTACCGTAGCTATCATACTTGATGGGTGAGTGTGTATTGTTGTTTGTGTACTTGTCATCAGTGTACATACCCTAGGCTGAGCCATGAAAGCTCGGCCCGAGCCCGGGTGCAAGGCTCCGCTGGCCACCACGAACGTTTTTCGTCACGGGCCCAACCTAACACAACACACTAGCACGTGAACACATACACATCAATTATTTGACACCGTCACAGCGGCCCGCTAGCTCACTAGTGTCATAATGCACTCGCGACGGATGTTAACTAGAGGTTTTGTATGGTTCGATCACGGGACGCGGCGTGGCCGAGCGAGGCGCGGGGAAGCGGGAGGCCCGACGCGCTCGGCAGTCTGGCGGACACTGCCGCGGGCCGCGCGAGCAGGGCAGACGCCGGGGCGTGGCGTACGGCCCACCGCGCGCCGCGCCAATCGGCGGCGGGCGCGGGCCGTGCGGGCCGCCCGGCGCTGCGCGTGTGTGCCGCTCTCCCGCCCGCCACACCGCGCGCGCGCGTCGACACAGACGGTCGTGCGCGTTTTTTCAACGGTTTTTGCGGCAATTACATGAGAGTTTTCCTCTGTTCGGATTTTCTGTTCTGTACCTAATCAAAATTGCTGAGTTCCTCTCGCACGGAACGCGTTGTGAGTTAGGTATCGGCGTTCGACGGTTTATGCTCGCTTGTGTATGTTTGGAGCACGCCAATGGGATGACTTTGGATCTTTATTTATTTTAAACATCTTAAAGATGTTAAATTTTATTCAAGATTTTTCTCTGCAATCAGCTGAACATTTTACAGAATCCTTTCTAATAATAACAAGTGTGTCGTTGGTTGGTGTGCGCGCATGCGCCGTCACCTCCGACGTAGGACGGCCGTAGGTAAAAGTGTTTAATGTGAAAACTTTGTGCTGGCTACACTCACCCGCGTCCATTCATCGTTACATTCAATCTTTGTATTTTGATACTTCTTTAAATTAAACTGCACGGGGTGAACAAATACAAATCAAGTCTCAAAAATAAAAAAATGAAGTATACCTAGGTAGAACCGCTTCCTTTTTAATTTTTTAAGACTACTTAACATTTATATTATTCATTAGCGAAGCAGATAGTAGAGTAAAACAAAAGGTTTTAATTTATACGAAGATCTGAACAAATTCATAAAGGGTCACGTGTGCATGACGCACACTTGCTTGTAGGTATTTTTTCAACAAACTTTGCCTTTAAGGTTGTTTTATTTCTCCTAATTAGTAAATGTCTATGATTCAAGTAGGCACCAACAATCATGATTTATCCTTCTCCTATTAGTCTTATTGCCACTTTTATTTAAATACAACACTTTTCATTAACTATCCCACTTTACTAAAGTTTTTGATTTATTAACAAGCAGGCTGACTTTGAAATATAGCTATGTATTTAATAGATTAGTATCTTATCTTATGTTTTTAGATAAAATAATTTCTCACACCTCTAAAATAATCTGTCAACCCATTTTTTCAAGTTTACATGTATTTGCTTTTGGAAATCGTTGGAACTCTTCATCATTTGTATAGGTATGTTTTCGGTAATACTGCGCTAGGATCAGTCAAAACTTAAAATATCCACAGTATTAAGTAAAAGTTTAAAAGTTAATACACTAACTATTAAAGCAGAAAAACCAATTAATAGGAATTGACTTACAGTCGGGTTTTTGCCAGATGGACTTACAACACCAACTTTAAATCTTGCAATGATTTTATGTTCAAACCAATGTTGAGCTACAAGATGTTATGTTTTTCGGACTCTTAAATCAGAGATGAGAACCATTCCTCCCTTAAATGTACTCATACTGATTAAGTTAAGCATTTAATTAGTTTACATACGTGATATTCTATTTCAAAAATTACTGAAGAATCTGACGGACATATTTCTACAAAATGTGTTTAGTACCTATTTATCGAATATTATATCGCGTTTTATTTTAAACTCTCCATCTAAATAAAAATTACTTTAGAAGCCAATTCTATGGATGATATTATTGTAGTTTCAAATAAGAAATAACAGTATAAATTGCAAGACATGTATCTCGTATACGACTTGGCTATTTCTAAGGTGTTATAGACATTCCTTACGGTACTTCCAACGACCAAGGTATGTGTAGTTAACGCCTCAAGATATTATAAAGATGCTGTGAAGATGTCTACATATAAACTGAAGATGAACTTAGCTTAAGAAGAAACTCATTTAGGTTTATCTGATTATTTTAAAACTTATTGACTTTGCAAACGATTAAATATTGAATTCTTTACGGTATCAAATTTTGGAAAATTCTCTCAGCTTTGTTTATTAAGTGAATAATTAGACACAATATATCAGTCGGTGGTGAAGAAATTAGGTCATGCTATGACTTCAGTTTAATAAATGGTCAAGCCAGACATGTTTTGGCAGACGGATTGGTGATCGCAGTTATTAACAGACAGAATGATGCTACTGTTACTACTGTTAATATGAACTGTGTAGGTACTACGTATGTATGAATTATTTAGTTACCTTTTAGTGGACTTTGGAGAAAAACAAAATTCTTAGCAGGGACTGAAAGGCTACAATAAAATCATTCTGGGATTGTTGAAATTGTTAGAAAAATTTCACTACTATTTGTGTTATATTTAAATACCGCAC
Source organism: Mesoligia furuncula (assembly GCA_916614155.1). Taxonomy (NCBI): domain Eukaryota; kingdom Metazoa; phylum Arthropoda; class Insecta; order Lepidoptera; family Noctuidae; genus Mesoligia; species Mesoligia furuncula. The sequence goes on along the minus strand of OU744797.1, from coordinate 29,726,424 downwards.
TTAGGTAAGGTGTTGATCAGCTCAATGTGAGAAAGTAATGAATTAGTATTTTATGATTCAAAATCTTGGAGTACTGGACACAATTTTTTTTAAGTTTCGCACACAAAAAAGGTACAAAGGCGGACTTCATGATTATACCTTATGCCATATTGATTTTTAGTTAGCTATCTGACCAATATGTTGCTCCTAGGTCTTTGGTTAAAAAGCGGGTGACTACCGAGATGACGACTAATGGAAAAGTATGGAAGCAAAAGATATGGCGCGCCGACCCCAAATAAATTGGTTTAAGATGAAGAGAATGATGATGAGGTATTATGTAGAAAATATTTTCCAATCAGTAAGTATAACGTTAACAGTGATAATGTCGAGGGTGCGCTAAACGTACCTACTGAATCGTCACTCACAGAGGTTCTTCCTAAATTTAATTACATACTAATTACTTTACCTATCTACTACAATTTAGGAGGCTATTTTGAGAGCAGGAGCACTAAAGTTGGACAAAACGATGATATACTTGGTAGGTCTATGTGTAATGTAAACATTCCTTTCCGAATCTTCGTGTTGAAATGCGACAGTCTACAAAGCATCGGGTATCAGCATGCTGACAGTATCAATGGCCCTCTTTAAGATGGTCGCACCGAGCATCATCATCATCATTTCAGCCGAAAGACGTCCACTGCTGGACATAGGCCTCCCGCAAAACGGGGGTTTGCAATAATCGCCACGCTTGGCAGACGGGTTGGCGATCGCAGTATGGTATGGTGGTGGAATGCATAGAGAACGCTGCTGCCCATTCTCCGGTTAGACCCTTAGTCACCTTTTACGACACCCACGGGAAGTATGGGGTGGTGCTATTCTTTAAGTCCGGCACCACACAGACAGTCCGGCACCACACAGAGCACCAATAAGTACCTTTTTCGTTTATAAACCTCACGTAGGTACTCTGAAGTAACAGAAGAAAAACACTAAAGAGATATAAAACAATTTTTTTTCAGTAAATAATTGTGCGACACGGTTCCTCGTCATCAAAATGGACCGAAAATTGAAAAGGAAACGGCGCAATTCTAGACGAATCTGAAAACGCTCTTTTTGTTGATAAATCTAATAAAAATGCTGGAAAACCAGTTAAAGTGTCTATTTTACTCTTTAATAAGAAACTAGTAAAAACCTCCAAAGAACTTTATTCCAAATTTTTGCAATTTTTTGGTCTCTTGTTAGGTTTAATCGAAAAGAGGTTTTTATCAGAATCGATTTAATTTTTAGTACAAAAGAGTACCGATGTTTTCTTTATGGCTGTAACTGCATCGGTTACAAGTAGCTGTTACTCACAATAATGGTTATCGTCACGGTTGTGACCTTCAAAGGGAGCTTGAACCTCGGGTAGCAAAGATGTAGGTACTTACTTACGTCCATTGCCTTTCTTACAATGACCACCAATATTATACCTTCCTAGACCAAACCGGCAATGAAAAAAAAACTGGCCAAGTGCAAGTCGGACTCACCCACGAAAGGTTCCGTACCACAAGGCAAAAACGCCGGAAAAAAACACGTTTGTTGTATGGGAGCCCCCCCTAAATATTTATTTTATTCTGTTTTTAGTATTTGTTGTTATAGCGGCAATAGAAATACATCATCTGTGAAAATTTCAACTGTCTAGCTATCACGGTTCATGAGATACAGCCAGGTGACAGGCGGACATGGAGTCTTAGTAATAGGGTCCCGTTTTTACCCTTTGGGTACGGAACCCTAAAAAAAACTATTCTCAAGTTCTCTACCATTCAAGATAACTCTACGTAGTGAAATTATAATGACTTAGGAAGATGAGATTTTTTTCATTCGGTCGGAAAGCTATCCTGTACACAAGTATATTTATGTCCTGTCTAAAGATAAATAACCATTAATGAGTAAAAATCCTCTTGATAAAGGACCTGCTCGGGAAGGTATAAAATGTAGACTTGAAGATGGTTTATGACATTATTTTGATCAAAAGGCCAATCCCTGTAATTAAAGGGTTCAAAATATAGTCGATATCTCATCTCAGCGACAATCAATCTCAAAAATCTAGGGAACTTAGAGGTATTTGTGGCAGATTGAGACTGAGATCAGAGGGATAGAGATTGATATACTAAAAACCCGGTTACTGGGCAAATCTTACCTCTTATTTCACACATAAGCAGATTCCATGACAGACAAAACACAACCTAAACCGCTGAAGACAGAAATTTAAGTTTTAACAGTTATAGCGCTAAAGGTTGTTGACCTGGGGGGCAATTCAATCTCATAATTTTAAGAACGTTCATAGTCTGAACCTTAGAATAAGAAAGCTATAGAGCATCGGGTAGCGTGGCCACACATGAGACAAAAAACTAACTTAACTAACATAGGCTACATGAGTAGCTGCCTTGAAAAAACTGGCACGCACTGAGAGACGGAAATAGTATAGCTATATCCTTTTCTGTTACTTATAATAACTCAATACTTTATCCCTTTCTTGTGGAAATGAAATGGAGATACCCGCCGTCTATACTTTTCTTTGTCTAAGCTTACTACATTTTTGACAAGTTTTTGACATTGATCGTCGCTGAGATGAGATAGCGAATGACCGTTTAATTTTCAGACTATGAACATTCTTAAAATTACGGAAATCGCCCCTATGGTTAAGAGGACTGCTGACGCAATCAGAATCGTGTACGTAGGTAAGTGCTAACAATGACTTTCCCTAAATAACATAGAAACTATTTTTATGTTTAAGACCTTAATTAACTTTAAGTAAATTATAACAAAATATATCTATACATTAAATAATTACGACTGTAAAAAGGTTATTCTGCAATTTTTACTTAGCATATCATACAGTGAGACAATGGATTTACTCGTTGTGTGTACATAAAACATGTTAGTCTTTTAAGTTAATACAGTCAAACCTGGATAAGCGAGAGTTCAAGGGAGCACAATCTCATTCTCGCTTATAGAGGTTTCTCACTAACCCGAGTTTCTCGCTAATGCAGGTACATGGGTAGCGATTCTCTCTTATAGAGGTACGCAGCAATAACAAGTCACAGCAAGTACGAATGTAGCAAAGGCACACGTGTCCATTCGAAATGAATGCGATAAAAAAAAACAATTGGTACAAAAACAATGGTAGGAAGTTCCACGAAAGTTAAGAATGAGTCATAAAATAGCAGATGTTAAATTTGTAATTTGTTTTGTCATTTGTTCCTCCTAAATAAATAAAGCGCGACTGTCGCTTATAGAGGTTTAGATAAGTAGCAGTCTCACTTACGGAGGTCCATGAGGGAAAAACGACTCTCTCTTACAAAGGTTTCTGTTTCTCGCTAATAGAGGTTTTGGGAGCTTAAAATGACGGGTCCTGGCTATTACTCTCACTTATAGAGTTTTCTCACTTATCCAGTTCTCACTTACCCAGGTTTGACTGTATTAGTATTTAATTAGTCATCTCAGTTTTTATATTTATATTTTCAAATTCTACGCACCTTTCTAGCCTGAAATACAGGTTCTACCTAGTTCAGGCAAATGAGCAACTATGTCCTCCATAATTTTTAAGATAAGTTGTTGTAAATCTGCAACATTTTTATAAATAACAATATTATTATTATATTAACTAACAAACCAAGTCACTATTCTTAAAACTTGCAATATACATTGTTTAGAAATCAGTTGTCCTAATAGTAATTATAAGAACTCATGTCGCCTGTGATACAGGTTTGTCCTAGTACAGGCATCATATAATAACTATATTATTTTTAAGATTTATATCTGTACTGTGTGTTACCATTTATTTCTGTTTTATTTTTTTTAAACCCTCATCCGACAAGACATAAGACTATGAAGCATTGTTTCCTGGTCCTGTTTTTTATATTAAAAGATTACTGCTGAACATCGTGAGGTTAAAAAGGACTGTTTGGCTACTTCTTTTTATTTATTTATTACTAGCTACGCGCCGCGGTTTCTCCCGCGTAAATGTCGATCCCGTGGGAATATCGGAATAAAAAGTAGTTTATATGTTAATCCAGGGTGTCAGCTACCTCCACACAAAATTTTATCAAAATTTATCCAGGCGTTTGAGCATGAAGAATTAACAAACATATTAACACCCATACACAGACTTTCGCATTCATAATATTAGTGTGATTTTATTTTTAGCCTATGTTGTCTTACTGCAGGCCAAGCGCCTCCCTTTCTCCTTTCCACTTCTCTCTGTTTTGAGCCAGTGTGGACCAATCCAGTCAGTAGGCGTCAAGCTCATCCTGCGATCTTCTCCTAGGTCCTCGATGTCGCCCGACGTGTTCAGGGAATATTTGATGACAGATATATATGGTACATGACTCGTTCGACATGCGGCAAACATACTTCTTTTACAATTAGCTAAAAAAATTGACATTACTATGAAAGTTAGGTGATCAGGAGAAATATTTGGAGTTGATGGCCACCAAATGATTGCTGGAAATGCATGAGGAAAAACGAATTTAAATTACTATAAGTATCCATTTTACTACTACGACTATACTCTGAAACTGAGTTTCGAGTGAATAGGTTACTATTTGGCAATTGGCTTTTTGGCAATTTGGCTTTTTGGTGGGGCTCGTGGCTAAATAATAACAGCCGCACAGGTCGATCGACCAGGTTAAGCTACGCTTACGCGCGATTGGTCTGTGGATGGGTGACCATCTATGCATACCGTGCCCCCGCCGTGCCTCGGAAAGCACGTTAAGCCGTTAGTCCCGGCTGTCATTCGTGGATCTTTGACAGTCGTTACGGATAGTCAGAAGCCCGAAAGTCTGACAACCAATCTTACTAAGAGGTATTGTATTACCCAGTAACTGGGTTGTGGAGATCAGATAGGCAGTCGCTTCATGTAAAATACTAGTATTCAGCTGCATCCGGTTAGACTGGAAGCCGACCCCAACATAGTTGGGAAAAGGCTAGGCAGATGATGATGTTACTTTTTGGCAAACGTGCACTACCTTCGACTGTATCATCGCTTACGCTTCGGTTCCCTAGAAGAATGTTTCTGTCATATTTATAACGGACGTCATGGAAATCTGTCATTTTCAAGCCAAAGCTACCTACTAATCCTCGTCCACAAGTTATCTACTAATACTCGTCAACAAGTTTCACATTAAATTCAACTAATTACTATGGAAATAGTATTGGATGTAGAATTTTAATATAAATTTTTATTATTTTGTCTCCCCCACGTTTTCTCATAACACATTTGACATTGGCAGAATTTTCGACATCGGCACCATTGCCAAAGAGAAAAATAGAATAGAATAGAATTGTGCGACCGTTCACTGCTTTCTTGGGAAGCCAAAGCTTAGCCATCAGGTGAGAAAACGGCCAAACGCGAGCCTACCCAAATAATGGAAAAGTTAACAAAATTAACGATATTAACTGCGGGTTAAAACAGCGCCCACTTAGATTTTCAAGACATTGCCAATCGGTTGGTCGACTCTTTATGCGACCAGAGGGCGGGCTTTTGGGGCCAGCCTTTTGGGCACTTTTCGTTTTTTGATGCCCTAATGATACTTTCCCCTCCCTTTTTTATAAACTTGTACATTAACATGTACAAGTATAATAATATCATCATCTGTCTAGCCTTTTCCGAACTATGTTGGGGTCGGCTTCCAGTCTAACCGGATGCAGCTGAATACCAGCATGTAAATATTTAAATTTTGTTAGGTGAAGAAATCTCTACTACAACAACGTTTTAAAACACAAATTAACGTTTTAAACTGAGTAAAGTAGTCGATAATATTCGCAATGTTAATTATTACCGAGTTGCATGTTTCAGCGCGCCCCGCCTTCAGCACAATCAGCTTATAGCCAGCACAGGGTGTGGTAAGAAATAGGAGTTTCAGTCTTATTGGCTAAAGTATGGGGTGGATTTGAAATTACAGGGTTGAAAGTGGCACTTGATGTATTTTGTACGTTGTTTTTTTTTTGCTTTTGAGTTATTAAAATGGCGTTTGTTGGGTACCTACCTGGGTCCTAATGGCGTAGGTTGTAACTTACAAGTTGTAGATATGTTTGTTAGGTAAATCCATTAACTTTTTCCCTATTTATTAAAACACTAGTTTTTGCCCGAGATTTTTTCTGTGTTGTCAAATATATCCAGGACGACGAGTAGCCTACGTCCTCATCCAGGTCCCAGGCTACCTATCTGTCATTCTTAAGCTCATTTCAGACTACGCTATAATATAATATCATATAGCATATAGTTTATAACACAACAAGATCGCTCGCCATACATTTATTTAGAACACGTTCACACATTTCTATGCTATATATTATTTAAATGTATGGCGAGCGATATTGTTGTGCTATAAACTATATGCATATTATAGCGTAGTCTAAAATAAGCTTTAATGATCGGTTTAGTGGTTTAAGTGTGAAGAAGCACACACATACACAGAGCATAGACATATACAGGGCATATACAGAGTAACTTTCGCATTTATAATATTAGTATGGCTTAGGCAAAAGCCTGGTCAACCAAGGCTCGCATATCATTTGGACCATTTCTGAAAGAGTCATATCAGTCACAGCACAGTGTCAGTTCAGCACATCTTTGCCTGTTTGAGGGTTTATACAAGCATTACCTACATTAGAATAAGTATTATAGTTAATAGTTCATTGCTAACTCATAACAGCCGCACGGGTCGATCGATCAGGTTAAGCTACGCTTGCCATGGTTGGTCCGTGGATGGGTGACCACCTTTAAATGTCAAGGCCTCTCCGTGCCTCGGGAAGCACGTTAAGCCGTTGGTCCCGGGTGTCATTCGTAAATCTTTGACAGTTGTTACGGGTCGTCAGTAGCCCGAAAGTCTGACAACCAGTGTCATGACCAAGGGGTATCGTATTACCCAGTAACTGGGTTGTGGAGGTCAGATAGCCAGTCGCTGCATGTAAAATACTGGTATTCAGCTGCATCCGGTTAGACTGGAAGCCGACCCCAACATAGTTGGGAAAAGGCTAGGCAGATGATGAGTACCCCCTCCCTCCCTATTATATGGAAACAACCATATGGTTTATTCACATACATTTCCTCCCTACAAGAACCTTCTTTTTGTCTTTATATTAATCAGATAATAAAAATAAAGTATGGGGTTGGTATAGTTCCGCGATTGTTGCTTCTGCAAGATTTTTGTTTTAGAAGACAACTGTTGTGAATAGAATTCTCTCTCGTCAGCTCGTCTTTTAACCCTTGAGCTATTTGCTGCTTTATATAACTAACTTAAAACTCAAACTCAAAGCATTTATTTCAATTAAACCTTGTAGGTACAGGCACTTTTGAATTGTCAAAATTAATAGTCTGTCAGTTAGTCCGAAAGTTGAAGCTAGTTGCCCATTCGAAAACGTAGATCTCTATGGAGAAGAACGGGCAAGAAACTCCATGGACACTTTTTTAAATCAAGATATTACAAACTCCTGGGTACATTATTCTTGTTGCTTCTACATGTGAGAACAATGTAAAAAAAGACACAAATGAAGAAACAATCTTCTCATACACAGAAGTCTATCCGCGTCAACTCTTTTAGACACGACGTGTAGTAGTGATTTTTTAAATAAATGATTTATTTTCTGTAAATAGGTTTGTACAAACACTTTTACACGTCAATTATATTTTTTAAACTAGATGAGGTCGGCGTTTCCTAACTGACTATTCTGAGAAGAAAGGCCGAAACAAACTCAGAGGTCACAGTCTCTTTTAAAGTCCGGACAAAAACTTGGTCAGATCGTGTGAAGACCATGTAGATTGGTGTCTGAAATGGTCTTTTGAGGAATAACCACACAGAACCATTTACAGATAGATTTTGATTTAATTTAATTTCACCATGTTTCAAACGAACAAATAAATAGATAACAAAATGTAATTTATAACCTATCTCTTCACAATTGGTTGCCTTAGTTAATATTAGTCTAAGTATTAACTAAGACTTTATTTCACCATTATAAGAAACTGGGGCCAGACGTAGGTTTTTGAGAAAAAACTTGTTACAGGTCTCCCTCCAGTATTTCATACAGATAGTTCAAACTTTTCGCACGACCTTTTTCGTTCAACGTAGGTCAGCGGGGCCAAAAATAATCAAACCGAACTGTTGAATTAAAAATCCATTAAAAAAGAATAACATTATATCTCTTGTTTATAACCATTTATAAACATGTTTGAACATGATAATTTTTATCTATCTCTTCATTTAAATGTTATAAAATTAAACGAAGCATTTAATTGGCATACCTAATCTTAGCTTTATTTTGTGTCAATAAGTGGTTAAATAGATAATAATAGATTATATTAATTAGCCTTAAAAACGGTAGATGGAATGTGTAAATGATGATGTGGTTAGAAAGCGGGTGACTACCGAGATGACGACTAATAGAGAAGTATGGAAGAAAAAAAAGACATGTTGCGTCGATCGCAAATAAATTGGTCAAAGAGCAGGATAATGATGACGATGATTTAATTAGCATTAAGTTTAGGTTTTGTCTGTGTGGTACTTAAACTTTGTCTGTGTGGTACTACTTAAAGAATAGCACCACCCCATACTTCCCGTGGGTGTCGTAAAAGGCGACTAAGGGGCGTACCGGAGAATGGGCAGCAGCGTTCTCTATGCATTCCATGGTACCATACTGCGATCGCCAACCAGCCTGCCAAGCGTGGCGATTATGGCAACCCCCCCCCCCGTTTTAGGGAGGCCTATGTCCAGCAGTGGAGTCTTTCGGCTGAAATGATGATGATGATGAAGTTTAGGTAAAGACGCCAGCTGCACATCAAGGTACCCGAAAGTGTCAAATTTTCCCAATCAACTTTGAACCATATGCTTTAGCGATAAAGTTAAATCTATTAAAGAAATTTGACAGATTGTAGTTGCTCGTTGTGCTGGCGTCTGTACTATAACTTTGTGATAACTTACGTACGATTCCAATGAGACTACAAAAAATATAAAATTCTATTGGGTAACGAAAATGATCCGAAAGGTTTAGAGAATCTTATGGGTCTTTAAATTTATCAATCGCTACATAGAAGTGTTAGATTATAAACGACCCGTAATTTTCCTTAAAAAACGATTGGTATTCAACGACCCGCTTAAAAAATACGATGGTAAGTTAATAATCCGTTAGTTAGTACCTAATAGTCTAATATTACTGAGAACGATATTATTAATTCGATTCTTAAGAATTACCTGTAACAAGGCTTGTGGCTAAGAAGGTAATTACAGCCGCACGGGTTGGTCCGTGGATGGGTGACCATCTTTACATATCAAGACCTCTCTGTGCCTCGGAAAGCACGTTAAGCCGTTAGTCCAAGCTGTCATTCGTGGATCATTGACAGTCGTCACGGGTCGTCAGAAGCCCGAAAGACTGACAATAAGTCTTACCAAGGGGTATCGTATTACCCAGTAATTGGGTTGTGGAGGTCAGATAAGCTGTCGCTGCATGTAAAATACTGGTATTCAGCTGCATCTGCTGGGAAAAGGCTAGGCAGATACTGAATTGGTAGAAATAACGACAGTAGACTTAACAGTAAACATATGGATGTTTACTGTTAAGTAAAATAATTGATTAGAAAAAAGTTTTGAAATGCATTTGGCAGCAGAATCTACCAAAATAAAATATATATCCTAAGCTATTCATTGACTACCTGCTAACTAATCATCATGTTTGGCGGACATTGGTGATCACATCAAATCATATCATTTACTTGCTTTAATATCTATACTTTACCTATACTATTAATGGCTGATTTTTCTATAATCTGATAACTTTATCCGAGGAATAATTTTGAAATTTTGACAGTTATTTCATACAAAAACTGTCAAACGTCAATTTCATTCCTCGAATAAAAATTATCTGGCGATGGAAAAATCAGCCCTTAATATTACAAAGTGGGAAAATTTGTAAATTTCTGAGATGTTAAGAATAAATAATCTTCGAAACTACTGATCCGATTTCGAAAATTCTTTCACTAATGTGAAGTTACAGTATTGCCGAGTATCAAAGGATATGTTTTTTGGTAAAACAAGAAATTTCACGCGGACAAAGTCGCGGCCAGAAATTAGTGGGTAATACATGAGGCGTTACATTTAAAAAGGTTCTATAAACCGTATCACACGGTAACAGACAGAAGGACTCTACTGGGAACTCATGTTGACATCATCAAAATAATAGGTAATTAACTGTTTCGAAACAATACCTACTTACCTAATGCTATAAATTAAGTTTTATTTCTAATTTAAGGCGACTTCATGACCGAAGGCGCTGTCTTTGTCGGTCTGCAAAAGAAAGAGAAGCGCGATGACACAACGCTGGTAATTTATTGCAAAATATGAAGCAATTATCTATTCACAAAAATCTATCACTAGTCTAAACACTTAGTGCTTTAGTATGTTGCTTGTAGAATAATCTGACAAAAAATAATAATGATTGTATGTACCTATGAATGTATGGTTTTTATTGTAAGAAGAAAGTTTTTAGAGGTATCTTCATGTTTTTTTCTATCGTATCAAATTAGTTGTATAATGTTTTCAACACACTATCTACCAAGCATATATCCTGAAGAATATCATATATTTTTCTGATTTTGTTTACTGTAGTCGATCATATATGTATGTAACTATACTTTTATTGTTTCTAAAACTTGCATTTTTAGGTCCTGTAAGCCCCTTCATATCTTTTTTTGATGAACCATCTAATTATAGATTTTGAAGGTTATTTAGATCAAATATAAATAAGTAATAATCCTACAAAATAAATAACTGGATATAGAATTAGGTCCTAATCTTAAAAAAACATAGCTACACACCTACTTGACAATCAAGATTAAAATAATAAGTGCCAACTTATACCTAATGAGAATCTAACTAACTAATTAATAAAAAATTGTTGATTATCTACTTTGTTATTCGTTAAAAAGAATATAAAGATAAAGACAAGTTCATGTGAAGTTGCCGTCTCGCCGAACTCCGAGCGATAATTTCAAGCCCTCACAAACGTACTCCTAGCGCCATCTCGTATGGAGTAGCGGAACTAAACGGAACTTTTCACAGGAGCTTTCAACTTTATTTGGTCTCATTTCGTGAGCTGTTCTTTCCTGTTTTCATTGATTAATTATTAAATAAAAAATTAAGGCAGTTTAATATTATTGTACTAGAATGAAAATTAAAATACGAAAGTGTCCTGTTTTTGGTAGGTGCGTTATTATTAACTTTGCCATTAGGATTTGTGCAGTAGCGTTTCCCAGTCTACCTCGCCTGCTGTTAAATCACTGAATGATCAGTTATTTATAGAGGTCATTGACTTGGGATACCCTTTGACCAGCAGAGGACATTAGACGACCCTTCATGATACTTTTAATATTTTATTATGATTTGTGTGACACCTCTAAAACTAACGTTATTCACATATGGTCGTATGCACTACACATCATTATAACATTTAGCAAATCTATATATATAAAATTCAAAGTCCTGACTTACTGACTGATATATCAACGCACAGCCTAAACCGCTGGTCCTAGAGACATGAAATTCGGAGGGTGTATTCGTTGTGAAGAGTAGGTATCCACTAAGAAAGGGTTTTTCGAAATTCCATCTCTAAGAGGGTGAATGGGGGGAGGGTGAAATTTTCCGCGGACGAAGGGGCAGAAACTAGTTACTTATAATATAATGAGTCCATAATGTTTCGACTGCTGGAGAACAGCTGTAATCCACCACGCAGGCCCAGTGCGGGTTGGCAGATGTCACATGTCTTCGAATTTTTGGTTCTAGGACATGCCGGTTTCCTCACGAAGTTTTCCTTCACCGTTTTGAGAGCAGTGGTGATGAAATAATTTACACAAAGTAAAGTGATGTCTGGGTTCGAACCTACGACCTACAAGTCGTAAGTCGCGGCCGTTACCACTGAGCCACCAGTGTTCACACATAATAATATATATTTAGTACTAAACGAAAGATTCGGGAAACATCACTCTGTTCCGTCAGCTTCAAACGGTTGTTTTATATTCGTTTAGCGCTAAATGTATTTAATGTCATTTGGATTTACTCCGCAATTAACTATAATTTTTTACGTTTACATACTTAAATTAGTGTTGACGGCACTAATTCTGCTTTAGGTAGTAAACAATTGATTTTCTAATATTCAAGTTTCTATTTTATTTTGCACCAAAGCACTGAAAGCGTTTGGCACCATGTGTTGTGCAAACCAACCATTTTCAGGTAGCCTGGAATTGTACCTCAATGCAATGATCTGCTTTCTTCCTGTGGAAATAAAATATAATGCTCAATACTTTTAAAAGTAGTGAACTAGTAGTAGTAGAGGGGTCCGTGGCTAAATAATAACAGCCGCACAGGTCGATCGATCAGGTTAAGCTACGCTTGCCGCGGTTGGTCTGTGGATGGGTGACAAATTCATACATACCGTAACCCCTCCGTGCCTCGGAAAGCACGTGTCTGTGGAGTGGTTACCATCTTTACATACATGACCCCTCCATTCCTCGGAAAGCACGTTAAGCCGTTGGTCCCGGCTAGTCAGAAGCCCGAAAGTCTTACCAAGGGGTATCGTATTACCCGTAAATGTGTTATGGATGGAGGTCAGATAGGCAGTCGCTCCTTATAAAATACTGGTATTCAGCTGCATCCGGTTATACTGGAAGCCGACCCCAACAAAGTTGGGAAAAGGCAGGCAGATGATGACTTTTAAAAGTAGGAAGAGATTAAAGAAAAATCTAAGAAAATCAGTAGATAAATTACCTATTCAGGATAGATGGTTGAAACAATGCAGTAAATCGCTACTCGTCTGTATAACAGACCCGAGGCCCTGCTGACCGCCGGCAAGTTTATTTACAGAGGGGTGCATCTTTCAGCTCAACGAAGCAGGTTCGATTATTTTTGAACTTCACCTATGATGTTGTTAGTGGATATGTTAGGTCATTGTTTGTCCGAAGGAGTCACTCTGTCGACTTAAATCGATTAGATTTTAGAAAATAGGAGTTCGGTACTTTGTTGATTAATGCAAATAATGTTTAGAATCGAAAGATTGCAGAATACAATCGAAAATTTTAGGATCTTGCCTCAAATGGGTTGAGTTCTCTATTATTCTATTAGGCGTTTTCGGATATTTTTAGTTCTGAATGTTTTTACACCTACGTTTTATTTTGAAGTCAGGTAGGTGCAAGTGCACCCCGCTCTCGACGCCCATGTCTCACAAGCTGCGTGTGTATCTAGTGTAATATTTACTAACGTACATTCTATGTTACTGTGAAGGAAAATATCGTGAGGTATTTTATTCCAAATCTGAAATCGCTGGTTACCTGTACTGGGCATGCGTAGTGATCAGTGCTCGTGCCTTCTCTGTTTGAGAAGATGCAATTGCTCTGCAGTGGGCCAGAAGCCTTTGGCCTAGATCAGGACAGTAAGAGGCTGATTTTCAGCATAAAGCAAGCTGATAAAACATGGTTTTCTTCAAAAACCGATGAAAAAAACGTAAGTAGGTTTTATATGTATAAAAACATTTCAGGCACGAAATACAGGATATTTGAAATACCATCGACAAAAAGTACCTATTTATGGTTTATTTTTATTAAATCCGCTAGCCTTAGGTAGACATATTTTTTTTATTAGAGACTGCAGACATTCTGATCGGTATATTAGATTATAAATTAACCCGTCTGGTGGAGTTTGTTTAACAAGAGCGACGGAGAAAAATATTGTAACGCTGGATGCTGTATTTAGGTAATATCCGTTATTTAAAATATTTATATGCGAGATTAGAAGATGTATGAGCTGTGTTTTTGATATACCTAAAGATGGGAAAAACTTCAGGAAAATATTTTCACTAGAAAATATTTTAGTACTTTTTACATTTTTTTGTATTTTCATTAGGAAATATTTTAGCTAGAGTTATATCGCAATGATACGTGTTGCTTTTAGAATAAAGCTATGTGTTTTCTACATTGATTTGAACCGATTCCGTGGTTTTCCGTGCCACCAAAATTTTACTTCATAATTCGACGGTCTCGCTAAGTTTTTATTGCAATTTTACTGTGAATGTTGTGCATAAGTTTTCGTTCCCTATTTACAATGCTTGTAAGCTTAGTTCCACAGAATAACTAACAGTAGGTAAAACATGTTAATTGTAATTAAATGACTGTAACAATACTGGAACCTGCTTAAAAATCTGTTGAGTATTGAGGCAATTCCTCGTGAGAAACAGGTTAACTTTTTCTATGCGATAGATAATAATGATGATAAATTATGACGAATAAAACAAATTAGTAGGTACCATAAACGAAAGAGGATAATCTATGAGAACTAAGCTGGAATGAACGGTGAGATGACCAAAGATATGAATGACACATCAAAAAGACGACTAACAGCATACCATAAACAAGTCATCACCGTCACGCAATATTTTTCCTAAGAAATTCAAGACACAGCAATGCTCCGACATATTAAAAGTCTACACAGACAAATTTGTACGCGGAAAGCCGTGTGAGTTGATCCCATTATAGTTTTTTTTTCCGATTCCACACAAAACGAGGCTTCTCATATTATTAATGACCAGGATTTAGTTCGTTTTTAATTAAAAACTCCTCGCTTAACCTTTTTGATTCGTTTTAGTTTGTAGTAAACAATTTTTAGAGGGTTATGAGCAAAAATATTGGTCCGACGGTCGTTTTGGCTTTAAATGTTGACTTACTTAGGTATAATCCTACTAATATTTTAAATGTGAAAGTTTGTGAAGATGTTTGGATGATTGTTACTCAATAACGCGTAAACCGATAAACAGATTTGGATGAAAATTAGCACATAGATAGACCATTTCCTGGATTAAATACATAGGATACTTTTATACCGATATTCCCACGGGATCGAAACTTACGCGGGTGAAACCGTGGGGAACTGCTAGTAGGTAATATTTTTTTAATATTTAGGTATGTTTTATTAAGATTCTGTACTTACCTACCTAATTTAAACAGTGTGGGTTGAAAATTAATAGTACCTAAGTACCTATAGGCCACATTCGGAGTCGTTGCATATACATACTTAACAAAACATTATTAATATTGAAATAAAATCTTAGTTTTAATATAACTAAGACTTTGGGTCTTGCTTGACTAAACTAAACTCTGAACAAAAAATAAATGCCCTTCAAAGTATGATTCAACACTTATACAGGTATCTACAACATCATCATCCGCCTAGTCTTTTAGCAACTATGTTGGGGTCAGTATAACCGGATGGAGCTGAATTATATGTATAATAATATAATACTGGTATTCAGCTGTATCCGGTTAGAGTGGAAGCCGACCCCAACATAGTTGGGAAAAGGCTAGGCAGATGATGATATAATTATATAATTACTAACTTCGCCCCGTGGTTTCACCCGCATAAGCGTCGATCCCATGGGAATATCGAGATAAAAAGTATCCTTACGTTAATCCAGAGTGTCAGCTACCTCCATACAAAATTTTATTAAAATTGGTCCAGCCGTTTGAGCATGAAGAAGTAACAAACATACACACACACACACTCACAAACTATCGCCTTTATAATATTACTGTGATATAGTAGATTGTTATACAAGGGTCGGAAGGAATCAATTCCCATACGAGGCATTTAGACGCCCGAGCGCAGCGAGGGCGGCTATAGTCCGAGTGGGAATTGATGACTTTCATCCGCGTTAAACACTCTACTTTTCATTTCGAATTTAAGGAAAGTAAAAACTAGTAGTTTTTCTAAAATATTTATTGATAATAATTACATGAATAATAGGTAGTCTTTTTTAAATTTGAAGTATGGAACACACCACGTCACCACCACATAAGTAGATACTGTGTCAGCACCGCGGGCCGTCCCGCTTACTAGGGCCCGTATTATTATCATTCTGTCTGCATTCTTACTTTTACCATTTTTCATAAATTACTTAGAAAACACGATAATCTTGATAAAAATTACTAAAAATTGTGTGGCGACGTGACACTTTCTAGTGCTGACCGTCCACCCAACTTTCTTATTTCGGTTCAAAACTTGCATACAGCCTAATCGATACTCGCAAAAAAAATGAAAAAAAATTGTAGAAACTGAATAAAAACTCTCTAAACTAACAAAATGTATTGAAATGTAAAGTGTTTGCAGAATATCCAATCTATAGAATTACCTAATTAATTATCATCATTCTCAAAAAAAAACTTCTGGAAAGCCTACCTAAAAAATGTATACTGGGAATTCTGTAGTAAATTATTAGAAAGTATCAAAAATAAAATCCACAATAAATAATTGTCCAATAAATTAAAATAATTTTAAACAGCGAGCGCATTCCGAATATAAATTCAATTATAGAAGCATTTCGGCGCGAAATTCAGTAAATGAGGTACCTATGTCCGCCTGTCTGTTATTGACATGATATTAGAAGAGATTGAAATGATATTAGAAAAGCATAAATCATTATTATAAACAATGCTTGTTGTATTTATTGCTTAAAATAATTTATTTTATTTTCAAATATCGATTACATTCGTCATAATAATTACTCGAGTCAACCAAAATTAAAAAAAAAAATTGTTTGGAATAATCGCTTTCACACATCATTGCAATAAAAAAAAACAATAATGGTCGGCGATTCTGAATACAAATTGAGTAGTGGTAATGATTAATACGTATTATTGAACCTGTGTTTGAATATTACGTTAAAACCTGGGCATTTTCGTATTGTTTATAATATTATCAATAACATTTGTCACATTTTAAATCTTATCTACATCTGTGTGTGTGAAATTTGTAAAAAGTAAAAATGTAAACACACACGATTGGCGCGAAACTTCGACATTAGATATCAAAAAAACTCCATTACCACTACTTATTTATCTTAAACTATGGATAAATTCGTCAAATAATTAAATGATGTATATTCATAGCCCCATATGGTAAAGTCAGGATGTTCGAAATCCCCAATTTTTATGTTTTTTAGCCACGACCACAACTGACATCAAAATGGTGATTATCGTACTTATGTATGTTGAATTTATTCAAGGTAAATTATTAACTTGTGCGCTAAATATGAAAGATTTAATGGCGTTAACATAATGAGCTGTTTATCCAACTCTCCTAGTTAACACACATTCATAAGATTTGATGGGTAGCATAATCAATATTTACATAATCAATTAAGGGTGTCGTATGGTTTGACTGAGCTGACTACCTAACTAAATTTAGTTCTATTTTCAAATATCATTCCCGCCCTAGGGAGGGAAGCAATTACTATGAGTATTTCCCGCCCTAGGGTGGGAAGCAGCGTTTTCCACCCGCTATTCGGATCAAACAAACACTACTTTCCGAGTATGAGAGATGAAAAAGTATTTTACATGGAGCTACTGCCTACCTGACCTCTACAACCCAGTTGTTGGAACCTTTGGAAGACTGGTTGTCAGACTTTCAGGCTTCAGACTACCTGTAAAATAAGAATAATAATAATAATTACTGGCGCCGATTCCCTTGCTCATAAACTAAACTAAATTTAAGTTCAGTGCATCTTTTTCTTTCTATTTTATTAAGAAAAGGACCGAAGATAAATATTAGTTTAGCCCTGTCAAATTAAGATACTCCATAGACGAGTTTAGACGTGATTAAAAAATTGGCTACTAAAAATACGCCAATTTACGTCAGGCGCTGACTAATTTGACAGGACTAAACTAATATTTATCGTCTGTCCTTTTCTAAATGAAATAGAAAGAAAAAGATGCACTGAACCTAAATTTAGTTTAGTTTGCGAACAAAGGAATCTGCGCCATTGTCAAAATAAGACTTATTTCTGTAGGTACATAATACCTTGTTACAAAAAAGATTTTACCAAAAAAATCACGATCGATATTATTAGCTGAAAAATTGATCAGTAATTCTGATGAAGTTCAGAATTACTGATCATTTTTTTCTAATTTTTCCTATAATACTATGTAAGTAACGTAAAAAGTCGTAGTAAAAGTTCAAAATTAATGAAACAAAAAACAATTGCTTTTGTAAATGACTACATAAGCGGTCGTGGCAACTATGAGTCTACAAAACAAGTTTTAACTATTATATCAATACACACAATATATCAATGAATGCCACATTAAGAAGTGACGTATCGATAAATTATAACAGCTACACAATAATTAATATTTCAAACGGCAGTGCTTACCACCTAAACACACAAATAGTGACAATTTAATAACAAATGAAGTCGGTTAAAAAGATATTATTTCATTTTGTGACAGGTTTTCTGCGGTTACTGCATTAATATACCTACTAAAAACCCGGTTACTGGGCAAATGTCATGAGAACGTAGTCACCGCGTTCCTTCCTATCTTATTTCACACATAAGCAGATTCCATGACAGAAGAAACACAACCTAAACCGCTGAAGACAGTAATTTTATTTTTAGAGTTAAAGCGCTGAAGGTAGACCTGGGGGCTTAGACAAAGAAAAGTATAGACGGCAGATATCTTCACACATAAGCAGATTCCATGACAGAAGAAACACAACCTAAACCGCTGAAGACAGTAATTTTATTTTTAGAGTTAAAGCGCTGAAGGTAGACCTGGGGGCTTAGACAAAGAAAAGTATAGACGGCAGATATCTCCATTTCATTTCCACAAGAAAGGGATAAAGTATTGAGTTATTATAAGTAACAGAAAAGGATAAAGCTATACTATTTCCGTCTCTCAGTGCGTGCCAGTTTTTTCACGGCAGCTACTCATGTAGCCTATGTTAGTTAGGTTAGTTTTTTGTCTCATGTGCTGCCACGCTACCCGATGCTCTATAGCTTTCTTACTCTAAGCCTGAGGGGCAATTCATTCTCGTAATTTTATTTAAGAACTTTCACAGTCAGATCTCAGTCTCAATCTGTCAAACGTACCCTAATTTTGACAAGTTTTTGACATTTGTTTGTCGCTGAGATGCGTAGACAGAGTAATCTATAGACTCATGGTATCCGTGTCACCGAAAGGGACAAAAAATCCGGCAATCTTCATCATACTATCATTTTTACAGCTTATTACACTGCACCTTACCATTTTCACTGTTGCGCAAATGTAGTATTATTGAATTATGCACGAAAAAGATCTTATTTTCCGTTTAATCGCGGTGTATTATTTTATTATTCCTTCATAAACGTCAAACTTGTTGTGCACATTAATGTAGTTAGCGGACAGGCAGTAAGGGACAGAAATATTCTTGCTCTGTCTCTTTTCTTTGCTAGTGACGTTAATATATTTCTCTTTTTCTTGTGTGAATGAAAAAGAAGATATGCAGCAGTCTATCTTTTACTCTGTCTACGCCGAGATGAGACTGCGACCAGAAAATAAAGTTTTAAATTACAAGAACTAGTCTTCTGATCTACGAAAGGACCAATCCCTGAGTTGGTCTAATGAGGGGTCGAATAATTATCAGGTAGGTGCCTAATATGCTGCTATAACCGATTGGACGGAGAGGGCACGGCATAAATAAAATTGGAAAAATATGGAAGAAACATTTGTAGGTTTATAGAGGTATGAGGAACAGGGTGTAAGGTTCATTCATACTCTATAGAAAAGGGAGGATCCTCCGACCAGACGGGTGTTGTGTCTGGCGGACAACTGCCCAACTGGCCGTTGTATCTAACCTAGTTGCGCAGTAAACTCTGCTTGCGAGATGCAGGATTTTACGTGACGTCAGTATGACGCGTTGTTCTCTTGTGGCGTTGTAGATACCGCTACAGGTTAACTGAAAAAAAAAAATGCAGACCTTTCTCCTGCAGCGGGGCAGACACACAGCTCCTCACCACGCCACCTCCGCTACAGGTTTCCTTAGTTTTTTTTTTACCGTAATTCAGTAGTAATTCATTTAATAACTTACGAAAGTCTTAAAGTCTGTTATAAAAACGAAGTCAGGGGCGATAGCTAGTGTTAAATATGACATCAGTACAAATAATAGGGGAAGTCAGCTCAAAGCGGCCATAGAAGGCAAAGCGGCCACGATTCATTTTTCGGATATTTGAAGTGATAGCGCGACGTTGCCATTCTGCACGAGTAATAAACCTCCCGCCCGGTGCCGATCAGGCATTCGGTAGCGGTGGGATTGAGCTGGTAGCTCCTAGTGACGAAAAATACGTTTTCGCGTCTTTTGTTAAAATAATACAAGGTAAGTTGAATCTGTTTTGGTCAAACCTGTTTAAGTTTAAATGCTTGCATTACACGTGTATTGTTACTTGTGTATTTGGCTTTGTTTCTTTAGTATTAGCTCCAAAATTTGATAAATAATGTGGGTGTAGTTAATTTTTATAACAAAATGGGCTATTAAGGCAAAGCGGCTCGGGCAAAGTGGCCAGGTGACCACTTTGCCTTTATTAAAATATTATGATTCGATTGAGAATGCTCAGTTATTTTGTTTAGATGGTCAACAATTACAGGATCTGCCATCAAGAAACTTGGCAGATTTACAACAGCATTTACCCCAGAGCAAGAAGAAGAGCTCCTAGAGTACATGTTTCATATGGACAACCTCTTTTTTGGCCTTACAAAGGAAGATTTTCTGCAGCTTGTGTTTTAATATGCTGAAGCAAATCACATTCCACATCCTTTTAAGAATGAAACCGCCGGACACGATTTTTATAAAGGATTGATCACGCGTCATCCTAATTTGACCTTGAGACGACCAGAACCTACATCAATCGCCAGAAACTAAATCTGATTCAAAGTTCCTATTAGTTCAGAAGTTTTCAAACTAAATACCTAATTATAACATTAAATTTAAGTCATAATTTGACTTTGTGATTAAAACGGGTACAAAATGTTGATTATTTTATTAAAAGTATGTTTAATAATAATAAATAATGTTTTTAATATATTTTTTTTGATTTTTATTTTGTCTAGCACGATATATTTCAACAAAAAATAAAAATTTCCGAAGAATTTTTAGGGTGGCCTCTATGCCCTTACCACGATGGCCGCTTTGGGCGACCCCTCGGGCAAAGCGGTTTTTTGACAAGTTTTTGTAATCTACAAATATAAGGCTTATATTTAAATTTGCGGGAAATTTAAATTCCAAATTACAAAAATTAAATAAATTCTCTACCTATTAGTATAAAATTATTTTCAAAAATGAATCGTTTTATAGGTTTTTTCCTTATTTAAAGTTAAGGTGGCCGCTTTGAGCTGACCTCCCCTATTATATCATATTTATCACTCATAAATCATAGGACAATGGGTTGTGAAACTGAGTAGATACTAAGTATATTATGAGTTCTCAAATACCTATTAAACTTCTAGGTATATGTATATGTACAGACACTACACATCAAGCTACTACAATCTGTCAAATTTCTTTAATAGATTTTCAACTTTATCGTTAAAGCATAAGGTTCAAAATTGATTGGGAAAATTTGACAGTTTCGGGTAGCTTGATGTGCTGGCGACTGTACTTACCCGTAGGTATTCAATCGGCCTAACTATTTTGTGGTCAGCTTCCAGTCTAACCGGATGCAGCTCAATATGGTCTTATTATTATTTTATCAACATTGTCTTTGTCTTTTTGTGTATCTGTGGAGAACGTTGTTGGTTGCACATTTGTATAACTCCTTATGTTCTATTTACTTGTAATATATAATGTGTAATTGTTTGTTCATCCGAATAAATAAAATAAAATAAAAATAAAATATCAGTATTTTACATGGAGTGACTTCTTATCTGACCTCCACAACCCAGTTACTGGGTAGGTAATACTTTAGTAAGACTGGCTGCCAGACTGCCGGGGCTTCTGACTACCCGTAACGACTGTCAAAGATTCACGAATGACAGCCGGGACTAACGGCTTAACGTGCTTTCTGAGGCACGGAGGGGTCGTGGTATTTAAAGATGGTGACCCATCCATGGACAAACCGCGGCAAACGTAGCTTAACTTGATCGATCAACCCGTTCTGTTATTACTTGGCCACCCCGTCTATGTACTTACCTATCTGTATTGTTTTAAATAATGTCGTGCAGGGCCTGAATTCCCGTGTTTAATTAACTAAATGTATGCCTAGATAGGTATTGCCCGCAATTGTTTCAACCAGCAAAAACAGCTCAGTGATTCCGTTTTGAAACATCCTGTCTTAGCGTTTTTCCATCTCAGTGTGCATCCATTTCAGCGTCACCGACCTAAGCGTGATGGTTCAGTTTTGTTCAATGTCCCGAAAGACTTGAAAAATTGGTCAGCTAATCTTAAAACGCGTCTAACGATGCATGAATCAATAATAATAAGTCGATTGATAAATATCAAGTGCCGTTAATTTATCTTCAGACGTTTAATTGCGTCATAAAAATATTGTGACTCTTTCAAGCTCGTAACTCGACGATTATTTACGTCATAAAATCATAATTATTATAATAATGTCGTAATATTACGTTCGCATCGGTTTAATAGTTATGATTTTGGAGAAATAATAGCTTTTTTAATAATAGTTTTGTTGTAATTAGTTACTTTTACATGTTATTTGGCTATAAAATGTGTTCTGAAATAGAATAATTATGGAGTAGTTCATTGTTAAATAGTTTTTAAATTTGAAAAAAGAATCTTATGTATCTTTTTGACAGTAATCGTAAAAGTCAACTTTGAGTTTTACTACCGGCCAGTGCGTTAGAAAATGCGGTGAAGCAACTTGTCATTTTTGTAATAAAAACTTTTTTACTATTAATAGGAATATAATTTATATTTGTGGTTATGACTGGCCATCTCATCCTGGGTGTCAAAATAACCTGAATCATGGCTTTTATTAACCAAGTTTTGTGTTTTTTAAATGAGGACTTTACGTCTCGAAATAAGAAAATCTAAGCTGGTGGAGGCAGCGGAAAATAATGACCTAGGAAGTAAAATAAAATAGGAGCCCAGTCATGTGTTTGCCTGCAACACTGAACATGCGTAAAGGGCAAGAAAATACAAGCATGGTATAAAAAAAAAACTAAAAACAAAAGCTGTTCAAACTACTATTACTCGTGTTGATAACAAAATCATGAACGCTTTATGCTTCTCTACAATTAGCGATTGTGCCCGTATGGAAAAAAATACTCTGTACTTATTTAATATTCAAATAAAGATAAAACTAATCTGTGTAGGTACTTACTTTTAACAACAGCACTAAACTATAATAAAAACAAAGAACTAATCGGATTATTAAATAATTAGATAAATCCATTATGGCGTCTAAAATGATAGACGCATAAAAGCGTCAAGTTTTATGATCCGTAAAAACACAGGTAAAATCAAAATGTTCTCATTCAAAATATTTATATTTAACTAGGTAATTAAACACTCAGGTAATTAAGTTAAAATGTAAGCAAAAAAATATTAGGTACCTACTCTGTTAATTTTAGACAGAAATGGAGGTTATTTTTTTATAGACAATATAATTCTAATCTGCACGGCACTGAATTACACGAAACAATGGTTTTTAACACAAACACTTGAAAAACTTTTGGTAAAAACGTTTACAAAGCTCCGAATTAAATATAATTGTGTTTTAAACACAGACAACATCGTTCTTTGGTCAAGGAAGCCGTAAGTTTTAAATGCTAGTGATTACTGAGCGGTTGGCACTGCACAATTCGCCCTGAAAAGTCTTGTACCAAAACATTGTAAGAACTCTTCGCTTTCAAGACGAATCCACTTGAAAATTTTGTAAATATTGGGGCTCCCAAAGTTTGGGAGAGCTTTTATTTTTTATTTTATTTTATTTCTGTACTATTCTACACGTCAATCATATTGTTAAAAGCTAGATAAGGTCGGCGTTTCCTATCTGAGAAGAAAGGCCGAAACAAACTCAGAGGTCATAGTCTTTTTTAAACTCCAGACAAGATCTTGGTCAGATCATGTGAAGACCATGTAGATTGGTGTCAGAAATGGTCTTCTTGAGAAACGAACCACACAGATTGAGTGGACCCGTCCAGTCAGGGCACGCATTTGTCAGAAATCGTACAGCTCAAGTCAGAACTACAGGAGTCCACGAAAATATCCCTGTAATTTTTATGCACAACCTTAGCTCTTAAAACATGGGAAACCAATGTTCCTTAGGCCTGGAAGTGCGCTAAAAAGGGATTAGAAAATTTTCAATCGAGTTAATTGGGATTTAATGATTGAGTGTGAACAAATTACATCTCATCTTCAGAACAACTATTTATGTTCTTATAACTCGTCAAAATGTAGAGAACAGTTGATTTTTTTTTCGCGATTCCAAATTTTAGTCCCATAGTAAAAGTTGTTCATAATGATGAGTACAATGACCTCTTAAGAGGCTGTTAATGTTTTACCAATAACCCTGTATATATTATGTATATTCAGGTACATACATAACGACAGCAACTAACAAAAACATCAATAATTCATTACCTGAGGCCGTCTTACATGTGACTGACCCTCGACTCAAGGTACCAACATTATTGTCTCATAATGTATAAGACTTGAATCGTTATGATCCTTATACCTGAGCTGACATATTGACTTGTAGGTCATAAAGAAGAATAATATGTATTAATATTCAACTGGGTTTTATTCAGTCACAGAGTTCCTTAACTATGTCCACATTAGGTCAAGTCCCAAAAAAAGTCACGACTCATCGCAGGCACTCCTTAATGAGTCAGCAAATTTTGGTCAGATCTTCTTTTACAAAACTCTACTGAACTTGGACATCAGCGGGTCTATTCTGTAATTTGTGTCACCGTGGGAACTTAGTCAAAGTGAGCTCTCATTTGACCTGATGCTAGAGATTGATAACTCACCTCACCTAAGGTTTCACGGTGATATTTTTACAAGACCGGCAATAAATTGAGCTAAAACGTCAAAACATCGAGCGAAGAGGTCCATTCTAAAAATTTGAATCTTATGGGCGTGCTTCGGCGACTTTTAGCCAGGATTTGGTTTGGAGTATTTGTACCAGATAGTACCAGTATTTTATATGGAGCGACTGTCTATCTGGCCTTTACAACCCATTTACTGGGTAATACGATACCCCTTCGCAAGACTGGTTTTCAGACTTTGGGCTTCTGACGACCCGTAACGACTGTCGAAGATCCACGAATGACAGCCGGGTACAACGGCTTAACGTACTTTCCGAGGCACGGAGGGATGTTGGTATGTAGGTAAAGATGGTCACCCATCCATGGACCAACAGCGGCAAGCGTAATTGCTTAGCCACAAGCCCCTCTTGCAGGATCTTAGTATCATGTTTTAAACCATTTGCGTGCGGTCACACCTACGTACTTAACAAAACCACAGGTTGGCCATCCTTAGTAAACAAGGAGTCTGTTACACATCCAGTTTGAACTATTGTAGCTAAAAAACTTTCATCAAAACTTTGACAGCCATAGACAAGTTTCATATACCTCTTGAAAATTTTTTCGGAGAATTTGAAAACTTTTTGCGCATCTTTTTTTGCGATTCTGCCCTACGACCCTTGGTGTCTATGGCAATATTTTGAAAGAAGAACATTTTATGGACTGCGAAAGTCGTCGCCGACGATTGACTGAGCGTTTCTTTTGCTCTCTTGAAGCACAAACATATGGCTCCGATTTGGAGTTTTAAATATCATGGATTTAAATTAGGAATTAGTGTTTTGAAATTGGTTTACTTTTTTTTCGGAGAAATGGGTCTTTTGAGGGATGTGAATCAAGATAGATCTTACAAATGTTTTTTTTTTTTGTTTATTGTACCTACTTAGCGCTTTTTTTCTTCAAGGATTAAAATAACTGTACTCGTTGCAGTAGTCGCAAGCGTTACTGCTAAGCATGAGGTCTCAGATCGGCAAAGTGTTATTGAGTTTCTTCATCTGGATTTTTTCAGTAGCAGCCCGGAGTCTGGATTTGTGCCTGGCTGAGGGCGATAGGCTCGTCCCCTCTTAGGTACAGACGCCAGCACATCAAGTGACTACAATCTGTCAAATTTCTTTAATAGATTTTCAACTTTATCGCTAAAGCATAAGGTTCAAAGTTGGTTGGGAAAATTTGACATTTTGGGATAGCTTGATGTGCGGGCGTCTGTACATAAGACTTAAAGATACCTGGCGAAATGTACACCTCTCTCTGTCTTACCTAGCTACAGCACATTAAAGCGATTTCATTAGGACTTAACTGACTTTATATAGTTGCCGGCACGTAACTTGGCAAGAGTTTTTGTAGTGGGGGAAGTTTGCGCACGCACAATTTCATACATTTTTATATGCGCGAACTTCACTACGAAAATCTCTTGCCAAGTTACGTGCCGGCCACTATACAGTAAGAAGAAAAGTTTGTAAAACAGTAAAAGACAAAACAGTAACTTTTAATTATTGAACATACTAAGTATTTACTGGAAGGAAAACCGCCATTACTGTAATGTAAGTAAATTTCAATGGTTTGAATAATATCACCATTGAATAAAACAGTTAATTTTGTGACCTTTTAGCTGCTTAAAACGTTAAAGTTTACTGTCATGACGGTAACATTTTGCCTCAAGCTTTAACTGTTTTCGGATCAGTAAAAAATACTGTTCTGAACGTTAGACTCTTAGGGAACTGTTTAAAGCAGTTCAGATGAATGTTTTTTTCATTTTTATTTTCTGCTTAGGTATTTCTTTCAGTGCATGTAACATCAAAAATGGACCTACATGACGAAATAATTTTGTTAAACGGAAAAAAGCGAAACTCTACTTTCGTCTCTGCCTTTTACCTCTTTTTACAAATACACAAGCAAAATAAACCACAAATTCATTTCGCAAAAACTATGTTCTTTTTAAAATGTAAATATGCATGGCCTCTGGTGGCTTGGTAATGATACGTAACATAAAGTAAGGAGAGGATGGCTCCTCCCCCTTCAATTTGCATGCCTCGCCTTTCGGCCGTTTTCGCTTTTTCTACTAATTATGTTAAACATAACCATGTTTGTGTGCGTGGCTGTTTAAACTTAAACATATAATATAATTGGTTTATGTACCCAGAGGGGCCCGGGGATGAATAATAACAGCCGCACAGGTCGATCGATCAGGTTAAGCTTCGCTTGCCGCGATTGGTCTGTGGATGGGTGACCATATTTACATACCGTAACCCTTCCGTGCCTCGGAAAGCACGTTAAGCCGTTGGTCCCGGCTGTCATTCGTGGATCTTTGACAGTCGTTACGGGTAGTCAGAAGCCCGAAAGTCTGACAACCAGTTTTACCAAGGGGTATCGTATTACCCAGTAACTGGGTTGTGGAGGTCAGATAGGCAGTCGCTCCATGTAAAATACTGGTATTCAGCTGCATCCGGTTAGACTGGAAACCGACCCCAACATAGTTGGGAAAAGGCTAGGCAGGCAGCACCTAGGTAAACATAATAGGGTAAATAGTATAATAAGTACATTTACCTATGTGCTAATGGTGATCACTGGAGTGGTTTTAGTGAGGTAAAAATCTCAAACTCTCCGACCTCCCTCTTCGGTCTCTGCCTTTTGAAGGATTCCCCCCAAAAACAAAAAAAAGGTATTACATTTTGTTTAAATATGGAATCGCGCGCGGATTTAAATTAAAACTAATGAAAGCCGAATTTATTGTGAATGAGAGTGTCATTCAGACTGAACTTGAGGCTGGATCGAGCGTAGTCGTGTGACGTAGGGACAGAGGAAATGAAAATGTCCAGCAGTGGACTGCTATAAACTGATGATGATGATTGGTATCCCAATTCGCAGAGAGAGACAAGAGTGAGGTATTCAATAGTCTCCAGGAGTAGCAATACACGACCCTTGCCACTACCATCAGTGCCACTACCATTTTCGTGACTGGCTAATATTATAACATATAATACTAATATTAAAGCTTCCGTGCCTCGGAAAGCACGTTAAGCCGTTGGTCCCGGCTGTCATTCGTGGATCTTTGACAGTCGTTACGGGTAGTCAGAAGCCCGAAATCTGACAACCAGTCATTACCAAGGGGTATCGTATTACCCCAGTAAGTGAGTTGTGGAGGTCAGATAGGCAGTCGCTCCATGTAAAATACTGGTATTCAGCTGCATCCGGTTAGACTAGAAGCCGACCCCAACATAGTTGTGAAAAGGCTAGGCAGATGAGATGACTAATAACAAAGCTAAAGGACTTGTTTGAACGAGCTAATGTCTGGAGCTACCAGTCGGATTTGAAAAAATCTTAACATCACGCTAGCAGCCTAGGAGCTGAACAAAAGTCGGAAAGAACGCTAAGCGAAAACGAAGTGATAGCGTAATGGCGATGCGATGCGATGAGACGGGGTGGGTCGGGGTAAAAAGAAATGAATACGCGGACGAAGTCACGGGTAGTCACGCTAGTATAAATATAGATAACCACGGAAGGAGTTACAGGCTTTTCTCACACATCGAACTACAAAATGAACTATCACTTACCACAGTCTAAATTTTAACCGTAAACATTTAACAATCCTCATTTCTCTGTCTCTACTAACAATAATAGATAGTTCTTTAATTGACATGTCATCTTGAAGCCCTTTCCCAACTCAAGCACCATTGTGTCTAGCTTAGGCAAATAATAGTGTAACAAAATTAATATAATCGTCGTCCGAAAGGTGATTGATTGCCATGAGTCAGCCATTTTGTGTTTTTTGTCTATGCTCCGGAGTGAAATGGCGGGCTGTTAGATGTTAAACTGTCAGATTCGTTTAGTTTTCACACTTGGTTTTAATTATCTTTTTATTAAGGTTTTTGCTGCGTTTCTTTTATATTTAAGAATTTGATGTTATTTTGCAGTAATTTGCTTGATGAAAATCTTAAATTCACTCACAGACAACGCAAAGCCTAAACCGCTGCGTTCAGAAACATGAAATTTCACTCAAGAGTTCCTTTTATAACGAAGGTGGAGAGTAACTAAGGAAGAATTTTTGATAATTCATCTCCTAAATGTGTTAAAATAATAAGTTTAACATTTTGTCGCACGGTTTGTTTTTAAAGAAGATCTATAAGTACTATTTTTCCGGCATATCAAAGGTATATTCTATTTATTTATTCATAGTTAGATACGTACCTACTCTAAATCACGTTCATACCCACCGTTGGGCAAAGATCATAGGTCACCATCTGATCGACGATAGTGCGTGCGATGCGCGAGCGCCGCCGCCGGCACAAAATGTGTTCTTTCTTTTGAATTAAAAGTTTTATAAGCTATCGTATGGTTTTTTTTTTTAGTAAGGTGACGCTGAGGTCAATGTAAATGATTGAAGACTTAGGGTAGATAACCTGAAGATAACAGATAATAAAAACCTTTGTGAAGTATTTAAGGAAGTATTTTGTAATTGAGTGTGTTGTATAACGTGGGAGACATGGTGCTTGGAGGCAAGGGTGAACAATGCCTACCCTAGAAACTCAACTCAACTCAAAGCATTTATTTCAATTAAACCATTTACAGGCACTTTTGAATTGTCAAGAAGTCGGTCAGTCAGAAAATATGAAGCTAGTTGCCCATTCCAAAGCGTTGGTACCTATGGAGAAGAACGGGCAAGAAACTCTATGGACACTCTTTTAAATTATATTTTTACAAAAATATTAGAACTTACATGATTAATGTTGAATTTATAGGTATATGTGAGAACGATGTAAAAAAACCCTTCTTTTCCCACCTTCTTTGCCCACCCTAGAAAACTCGATAGTATTGAAGAATTATTTACTGTTTATTCACTCTTTATTAGGGTTTTTTTTAGAGCCGTAAATTTTGACCAAGATCTTGGTTCATCATCTTGGTTCTCTTAACTCTATGGCTCTAAATTAAGATCTAAATCTTAACATTACAGTTAAATCGTTATTTAGGTCTTGGCAACTTACTTTACCTACATGAAATATTTTTGTGGGATTATTTATTACGAGGTGTCATTGCAAGCAACAATTATGAAAGATCATACATATGTTGCTTGTAGAATAATATGACAAAAAACCAGAATGATTGTATGTATAATTAGTATGTAACTTGTTAAAATCAAGTTAATTATATACAACTTTACTTTAACCAAATCTAAAAATAACTAAGTTAAATCCTAACTTAAATAAAACTATACAGAAACTAAAAAATTGCGTCGAAAAATTCATCCGCATCGCTGTCGACTGGTAATGTGCCCAAGAGACTGGCGGCATTACCACGTTGTATGTCGATAGATGATTAGATGACTGTGGTTAGTTCAGCTGGACGTCTGCCCTCCTAGACAAAATCCCTAGCTACGCCAATGGTGGTGCTATTAGCAGAAGACAACGCGCTACCACTAAACTGAATCTAGGACAAAATTCGCAAAATTTCTAGTACTTATTAGTTTACCTGCTTTCTATATTATTATATCCTCGGTCCACGGCACTGAGAAAATTAGGAAAATCTTAGCGTTGCGGAAGTATATTTCGACGCCATATTTTAGTATTAGTAGGGTCAGGATATTATATTTTAATTTTAATAGTTTATTTAGTATTAGAAGTTTTTCTATTTTATAAATAAAAACTTTACGACGAATTCTGCGACTATATTCTGGACCAAAATTACATTCTATTAGGGATAACGATGAGAATAAGTCAACAATGTATTTGATTGACTTAATCTACCGAAAAGTTAATGTTTATCTTGTTTAAAGTCGTTGTAGATATACGAAATGCTTTGAAACCGATTGCCACATATCTAAGGCCTTAGATGGAGTGGCAAAAGTCGCAGAAATCACACTAATATTATAAAGGCGAAAGTTTGTGTGTGTTTATATGTTTGTTACTTCTTCACGCTCAAACGGCTGGACTGATTTTGATAAAATTTTCAATGGAGGTAGCTGACACCCTGGATTAACATATAGGCTCTTTTTATCACTTTTTATCCCGATATCCCCACGGGATCGACATTTACGCAGGAGAAACCGTGAGCGCAGCTAATCTGAAATAACTCATCCTGTTCTGTTACATTATGATCTTTCACTATGACAGAAACCCCTATATCATACAGATACAGATACCTATCTGCTGGAACGTAGAAGAATAAGCGAGAAAGCCCCGTAATGCGATAATATATTTCCTAAGTATTTAGATGTCAATAAGACCAGAATTAAAGAAGAAAGCTTGAATCACAGAGAAGGAATAGAGAAAAACCATTTCAAAGATAGAAAAACGACTTAAAAGCTACAGACTGCGGGAGAGAACATTGAGAAGAAAACTATACGGACATTGTTTGCCGTGTGCAAAATTTTACAGCTCATCTTCACAAACCTTGCCTTTGGTATTGAACAATCAGGGAAATTAATTATTCATCAAATTGATGATATCAACTTAAATTGACCGTATATTCAAAACAGAACAATTATTATTTTGACAGTTGTATAAAATGGCTGCAATACGGCAACTTGACGTAGATTCAGTTTGATTTTCGAATGTTTTAATTTGATGATATTCAAGTTCATACTATTTACACTAGATACTAAATGAAATGACTAACTAACTTATTATACAAATAAATACAAAAACAAAGGACACTTAGGTGTCCCAGAAGACTGGCAGCATTGCCACATTGAAAGGCAATGCTAATTCTGTGGCCAAAGAACGACCCAGCCCTCTGGTCACGTGAAGTGTCGACCACCGGAGAGAAATTTCCTTAAAAAGGAGACGCGCACTCGAGCCCCATGACCCGAGCGTTTCGACTCCAAAGTTTGATTAACTTTCTGACTACCACTGCATCTAAGTGGGGGAAGTGGGCTGGGATAATAAATTAATTTCGTTTTTTTAGATAACAGGCATCGCCAGGTGAAATAAATAATTCGTGACAAGTTATTCAAGGTGTAGTGTGTTCTCTTAACTAAATTGAGCCCTGTCCAGCCTTATAGATTATTGATAACGACCTAACAAGGTAACCTGAGAGGTTGTACTGTGGAATATCGTATGTGTTTTTATTTATTACCTAGTCATATGTCTAGCCTTGGAATTAGCCGGCTACAAGTTCGCTATGTGCAAGTCTGGGGGTTCAGAAACCTGCTTGCCCAGGACAGGTTGTCAAAACCTGCTTCGTTAAATGTTACATGTTATTTATTAGATTTTCAGTGTCATGTGTCAGCGTAAGTTATATTCAGAGTTCATGACCGCTAAATAATTATAAACGAACTAAACTGCAATGTCATTAAGACATGACATAACACATATTAATTTAATACTCATAATTGCTCATGTCAAAAATACTCATCATTATTATTATTACTAGCTTCCGCCCGCGACTCCGTCCGCGCGGATGTCGGTCTTCGCGTGGATGGTTTATTTCTCCATTTTGAGTAACTCTGACAATGACATCTTATAAATATCTATTGGAACCAAATACGGCTAAGCCTATAATAATTAAGGAGATCCCTCTATTGAGCTACTGCTGTTGAGCTCGCGTTCTATAGTAAGTATTTTTTCCATAGTAATTCCGACCTTGATAAGTAGCATGTAGCAGTAAATTACTGACAGTGACGAAAAGTTTGCAATAATAAAAAAGTGATCGTGACAATGCGACAGAAAGTTAATTGAGAGCTTCAGCATACACAACATTGTTAGTGAGCTCGTCCGGAATATGAACATGAAGATTTCTTGCACTGCTCACACGGGAAAGAGCTACGTAAAGTTGCCCGTGTGAAAAACAACTCGCGGTAAGATCTACGCCAGCAACTCCTAGGGTCTGACCTTGAGCCTTATTTATTGTCATGGCGTAACACAAAGCTACAGGAAACTGTATTCTCTTAAATTGAAATGGAAAATTATCCACTACGGGTAATGCAACGTGTGTTCGCGGTTCTACAGAACAACGTCTATGAATAAAATCGAAAAATAAGATTTTTTTTTTCTACGTATTTTTCCAGGATAAAAAGTATCCTATTTTATGCCCAGGATAATAAGGTATAATTATACCAAGTTTCATCGAAATCGAACCTTTAGTTTTCACGTGATGCCTGCATATACAGACAGACAGACAGACAGACAGACAGACAGACAAAAATTTTTTTAATCACATATTTGGGTTTGGTATCGATCCAGCAACACCCCCCGCTATTTATTTTTTCAATATTTTCAATGTACAGAATTGACCCTTCTACAGATTTATTATATGTATAGATTATTTATTAAACTTACACACACTATCTTTACACCAATACAATGGTGGTTTGCACACAAAATAAAATGAAAATCAACTTACGGCTAATACTTAAAAATCTAAACTTTAAAATATAAAACTTGTTTTTTTATTATCAGGTTGAATAAGATCCATCATGGGTATGGCTCATGGGTCTTTTGAAAAAAAAATCTTAGTAGATCCACATCTTGAAGTCAGGATCCAATGAGAAAACAGTCGTCACTAGATCCATCATGGATCTTTCCAATGGATCTTCTGTGATTGAACGAAAAGTTGTGATGCGGTCTTGAGAGTAATACGGGCGAATACCGGCGCTACTTCGTTCGCGTGGTGTCCTACCCCTTACCCTACCCCTATCCTACTCCTACCCTACTCCTACACTACTCATACCCTACTCCTACACTACTACTACCCTATTCCTACCCTACTTCTACCCTACTCCTACCCTAATCCTACCCTACTCCTACTCTACTCCTAACCTAAACTACTCCTACCCTACTCCTCTATGTAAATAAAAGTATTAAATACTATGTCCGTCTAAAACCGGATAAAAAGTATCCTATGCCCGTCTCCCGGTTCTAAGCTACCTCCCCACCAATTTTCGGCCAAATCGGTTCAGCCGTTCTTGAGTTAAAAATAGTGTAACTATCACGACTTTCTTTTATATAATAGATTGGGTTTTGTGATAAGGATAATTTCTTAGTAACAGTCCGGAGTTTGGTAGTTGGCGATTTGATGACCCATGCCTCGGGAAGCACGTTAAGCCGTTAGTCCTGCGCCAGATCTCTCTCTGGTCGTGTCGGATTGCCGTCCCATCGGACTATGAGAGTGAGGGAAGAGTGTACCATTCCTAGGCAGTGCCGGATTAAGACTACTTGATGCCCTAAGCAATCCACGCCTGTAGGCCCCCCTATCCACTAGTCACCTCGTATTTTTTCAAAACAACGACGAGCGATTTGTAAAGATTGGCGCACATCTCTAGCTAGAGTGACGTTTGGGCCTTTTTTTTCAGGATGGGAATTATCATCAAAAGACCCCTCCCGCTCTGGGTGGTGCGGAAGGGCGTGTCAGACTCTTACTGACTAAAACCCACCAGTGTAGGAACACGGGTGGGTTTTAGTCATTAAGAGTCTAAGGAAGGATCCTTAGCCCTTTATGTTCCGGGCCAGCGGTAACCCTTTCGGACAATCCCGCTGACCCGGCAGGCTTCGGCCCCTAACGGGCCCCTTCGTTGATGCTGACATCTCTTTGAGGCGCGCGTGGACCACGTACCTACGCGCCGTCCGGCACGGGCCTTTTGGGTCTTGTAATATCTTGCTGATAAACAGCCTTGTCTTTCATGTGCCAGCAAATACTGTTTCGGTGCTGTTTCTGCCTTATGGTGCCCCCGAGACGTGATGCCCTAAGCAATTGCTTAATTTGTTTATGGGCTAATCCAGCACTGTTCCTAGGTAGGGTAAAGTATTCTTCATCAGAAAATTCTCCAGAGCAGCTGGTGTCTCAGTCAATCAGTCTGTGGTGTCTCAGTCAATGCCAGCAAGTTACCAGAATCACCATTCTGTTTGCTAAGCGGGATAATTATGGCAGTTCCCATTTAATTGTAGTAGCCATTGGCTTTTTAGCAGCTGGATGAGAATTGCCGAGAATTGAGTTGAATGGCGTGCAACAGAAGAGGCCTATGTCCAGCAGTGGACTGCTGTAGGCTCATGTTTATGATGATTGGCTGAAACACAATCCTACTGAAGAAATATCGATTTGGCTGAATGAAAAATGAAGGTTGTCGCGTGGTGTTCGTGAGGAAATAGCTGTTAATAGACAAGTATGGAGATATGATAAGGCTCTTAAGGCTCCTCCTCCCGATGAGGCTAACTAGCTTAACTGTGGCCAATCTCAACTTTACTACACTTATTTTGTGTATAGTTATGGAAATTATCAAAATGTTGTACCTATGTAATGGTGCCAAAGACACAGGCTGTGGCTAGTTTGGGACCAACGATACCTCCATATTGTAATTTTTAATTAAGAAATAAACGATTATATTATTATTTTTTTATATTCTATTAAGGGCTGATTTTTCAATAATCTTATTTTTATAAATTAAGTCCCAGACACTCCCTTTATATAATGACAGTGCCTTCTCAGTACATTGACATTGATGAATTTTATTTAGACAATGACATGAATATTTACTTTGTAAAGTTTTTTTTTTTTTCATTTAATTATTGTGAATGTGAGGACTATGTGGGTCATTTTTTTTTTATGTTTTCCTTCTTAGTTTTAATCATGATCTGGCAGTTTGAGTAATTTACGCGGCCTACCCAAATGTCCTTTCTTTGGTATTGTTCGTCGAATCGTTGAGTTCCTCAATTTCTGAGTCGAGCTGCACGATTTTTGACAAATGCATGCACTGATTGGACAGGTCCGCTCAATCTGTGTGGTTCTTTCCTCAAAAGACCATTTCAGACATCAATCTACATGGTCTTCACACGATCTGACCAAGATTTTGTCTGGACTTTAAAAGAGACTGTGACCTCTGAGTTTGTTTCGGCCTTTCTTCTCAGAGTAGTCAGATAGGAAACCCCGACCACATCTAGTTTAAAAAATATGATGACGTGTAAAAGTGTTTGTAAAAACCTACTTACAGAAAATAAATCATTTATCATTTATCATCTGATAACTTTATTCGAGGAATAATTTTGTAATTTTGACAGTTATTTCATACAAAAACTGTCAAACGTCAATTTTATTCCTCGAATAAAAGTTATCTAGCGATGGAAAAAGCCCTAAGTATTATATTTCTACGCTTTGAATAGTCTAGTTAGTTATTTGCACATGTATTATAATATAACTCACAAAAGTAATCGTAGTTACGTAATAATTTACCTACCGGAAACCATTAGAATTTAAAACCGAATCATCCAAAATCAATATAGAATTCAATTTCCACACATTTAAATTGTCAACAGATAATAAGCCATAAACAAAGAAACAAAACGTTTTTAAAAAATCGAAACTATTTTTATGGCGCGTATTTCAAACCTGTCACTAAAAGCGTACTAGAGCGATCGATTTTTAAAAAGGAAGAAATTAAAAAATGGAGTATTCCATTTTACAAACGTTTTTAATTAGTTTTACAGGTGTAGAAGAAAAGATTACTAGACATTCGATTACTTATTAAGCAGTTATGCCTATGTTAAATCGTTGAACCGCATCAAATATAGCCGATTAACTATAAAAATGCAATAAAATATTAGCTATTAAAAATAATCACCAATCAAAGGAGTTTCTATACAAATTTTACGATCGATTCACATTAACGACATGTTTTAAATAATCTAGCAAGACAAATCGCGTCGCGATTGGTCTACGAGCTTATGTCGGGTGGGTGGACCAATTATCGTCAGTGACCATTACCTATGGATTTTTTGTGAGTTAAGTGTTTAGGTATTGGATTCAGGAATTGGTTCCGTTTAATCGATGTGCTTTGCTAAAATCGATTTTTTGTTTTTTGTTCGTTCTCTGAGGCAAAGAAAATACGTTTATTTGCGGAAGGTACTGGATTTAGGAATTGGTTCCGTTTAATCGATTTTAGCAAAGCACATCGATTAATTCTTTGTGGTGCCGGACTTAAAGAATAGCACCACCCCATACTTCCCGTGGGTGTCGTAAAAGGTGACTAAGGGTCGTACCGGAGAATGGGCAGCAGCGTTCTCTATGCATTCCACCACCATACTATCCAACCCGCCTGCCAAGCGTGGCGATTATGGCAAACCCCCCCTTTGGGGGAAGCCTATGTTCAGCAGTGGACGTCTTTCGGCTGAAATGATGATGATGAATGATGACATCGGTTAAACGGAACCAATTCCTAAATCTAATACCTTCCGCAAATAAACGTATTTTCTTTATTTTATCCCTTCTATATTTCCCGATAATATAAGCTGTTTTAGCATACCTTCTTATACTTACCTTCTAACCTGTTATTTGTTTCCAAGGGGGATGTTCCGATGGTCCGTCCATACATTTCTGGTCGGGATTATACTCTAAACATGGAAATTCTTTGTTAAAAACTAATCTTTTTATCACTCTTCTACAATGAAATGTAGTGTTTGACTTTTTCAGAAAAGAACTAACATTATTTACTGAGAAAGACAATCGTGAAATCCAGGCAAAGGGGGATTGATTTAAAGCCTACCGTCTGCCTACTGTCGCGCCATTTTGATTATTTTTCAATATGTTTTACACGTGGCCGCCATTTTGAAAAAAATCAAAATGGCGGACTGGTTGGTATGCCACGGATTTTCAAATCCCTCTTTACGCAGGATGGTTCAAAATCATGTACTGAATTCATCCATTGCACCGGATGGCACGTCGATGTCCCCTGGCGGTATTTTTCATACCTTCTCGTCTACTTGAGATGTACGCAAGTTCAAAAAACGTATGCGACGGACCTTCAAACCCCTTTTTTAATCTGTTTCTCTAACGTCATTAAACATGACAGAATTTCTGAAAATAAACATTTTGGACAATTCTCATTAGTCCTCATACATGTAATATCCGATTCCCATATCATAAGCCAACAACCGTTGCTATAGCCCCTCGTATAATAAAGCTACCGACACAATATCTTCACCGATACAAGAGTCGTAACCTCAATCAAAATGACGATAAACTTTGACAAAAATTCCACGTTAAGCCGTCTTATAATTATCCATATATTTCCAAATCCCAGTTTGAAACTACCTGGCTGTAGGATCGCCATGTTATTCGGTGACGCGGGATACAAGTCTCGGAGATATTTAAATTTTAAACACTTTTAAGCCCTAAAGGACATGATATTTAAATAATTTGTTTTTTGTGGTTTTGAGTTTTTTTATTGTGTTTTTTTTGTATGCTGCCATTCTGTGATATAGATTGTCTATGACGACAGTTATTTTGGGAACTTAACGCACATAGAATCAATTAGTCAGAATGTTAGTTAACAATTAATAGATAAGTAAGATTAAGCTCATTCAATTTACAACTATAATCTTCTTAAAGTTAAAAATAGGACATATCCAGACAATTATAAAAATTATGCGTCTCAATCCGAACAGCAATTATAACCACGCTCACCCACGTCAAAAACGACCCGCGCACTGACGTTTATGAAAGAAAAAAAAAAACGTTAAACCTTTTAACAGAACTGGCCGGCGATAACTCAAGCGAAATGTCCAAACTGTATTGTAAAAAAAAAGAAGATTTTCGAATTTCGAACATAGAAAGTGTTAGCGACAATAGGATATTCAAAATCTTGTTAATAAAGTCTCTAGTGGGTTGGGAGTGCCGGCTCGCAGGTGAAAAGATGGTATTGTGAGTTTTTACTCACGTATAGAATTTACCTGACATTCAAGTGCGTGAAGTAGTACAAAAATGGCTAACTAAGTATAGAAAAACTGTCTACTATCCTAATTTCGGTAATATTTTTTTTTGACTTTGCTGCTTTTGATTGGACGTAGTGTAGATTATTTTAATCTAGACTGATATAAGTATTTCTTAGTAAGTATATCAAGACCACACCGAGTTTATTGCTTAA
Source organism: Mesoligia furuncula (assembly GCA_916614155.1). NCBI lineage: Eukaryota > Metazoa > Arthropoda > Insecta > Lepidoptera > Noctuidae > Mesoligia > Mesoligia furuncula. The sequence continues at coordinate 29,687,740 of OU744797.1, read as the reverse complement.
AAGCTTCTATGATTCACAAACCCCACTAACGCAAGTCAAAAAATGTGCTTTTATATTAGTCATAACACGACAAGATCTGTCCGTATTATATTTTTCATAAACTTTTTCCGTCTGCATTAAATTCGCAGATTGATTCACCAAATAATATTTAAATTCTTTAAATCGAGGCCAAACACTGGCAATACGTGGCATCCAGCCGTGACAATGGTTAGAAAAAAAAATCTGTATTCGAAAAAAGAACGAGTCAGAGAGAATATTTTTTTCAATGCGCTCTCAGCGTGAGATCGGTTTTGGAGGGAATTTTGGATTTAGAAGGCGTCATATGCGGATCGGTTCTTCGATTTCATTTGAAATTGTCGGACATATGGGCCAGCGGGCGGTACCTCGTCAAGTGTCAAGACTTTATTATTATTTAGATCAAAATGGTGTATAATTATGTTGAGGGCAATTATTGCCACCCTTAAAATTAGGATAAGCTGATGGCTAAAATGTTTTTAAACCCGAATCGATGTAACTCAGAACATTTAATTTTATAAAACCCTTTATTCCCTTAGTAGAATTTTTAATGCACCTACGCAGACACTAAACGGCCAAAAAAATAACAGAAAAGTAGAAAAAAAAACAGAAGATACCTGCTTGTTTCTAAATTTAAATCTTATCAAATGTGACACCTAGCCAATAACTGGTCACATCATCAGGCGGGAGCAAACGCCCGGGTGTCACCATTGCCAGGATCGCCCAGAGGACACGGTGGAGCACACGGTGGAGGTCTGCCCCGCTTGGGTGGAGCACCGCCGTGTCCTCGTAGAGGCGATCGGCAGCGACGGCGACCTCTCGCGTCCGGCCCTGGTGCAAGTCATGGTCCGGGGCAAGAGGGAGTGGGGGGCAGTCGCCTCCTTCTGCGAAGCAGTCATGCTAGCGAAGGAGGTGGCGGGACGGTTCAGGGAGAGAGCCTCCCGTCTCAGCCGCCGCGGGGGACGCCCCAGGCGTAGAGCCGCGTGACGACTCCCGGCGGGCCTGCAGGCGGAGAGTAATGGGTAGCTCACCGTCCGATCAGGACCAGGGCCGTGCCGCACGGCGCGTACGTGTTCCACGCGCGCCTCAAAGAGATGTCAGCATCGAGGAGGGGCCCCCTTAGGGCCGAAGCCTGCCAGGTCAGCGGGATTGTCCGAAAGGGTTACCGCTGGCCCGGAACATAAAGGGCTAAGGAAGGAACACGGGTGGGTTTTAGTCAGTAAGAGTCTGACACTCCCTTCCGCTCCAACCAGAGCGGGAGGAGTCATTTGATGATTTCCCATCCGCAAAAAAAAAGAAAAAAGCCAATAAGATCAACCGAAATAATATTTAAAAAATCAGTTTCGTACTTTGAATTACATTTTTGGTAGGTATTTCAAATACCAGTACTTGGGGGGCTTGTGGCTAAGTAATAACAGCCGCACCGGTCTATCGATCAGGTTAAGCTACGCTTGCCGCGGTTGGTCCGTAGATGGGTAACCATCTTTACATACCAAGACCCCTCCGTGTCTCGGAAAGCACGTCAAGCCGTTGGTCCCGGCTGTCATTCGTGGATCTTTGACAGTCGTTACGGGTGGTCAGAAGCCCGAAAGTCCGACAACCAGTCTTCCCAAGCGTATTACCCAGTAACTGGGTTGTGAAGGTCGGTCCTTATAAAATACTGATATTTAGCTGCATCCGGTTAGACTGGAAGCCGACCCCAACATAGTTGTGAACAGGCTAGGCACAGGATACAGTATACCTACATAGGTGACATAACATCAAACCTAAAAAGTTACATATTCCAAGGAGCACACGACGAGCAAGCTTCCTTGGCCTCAAGTCTGCTATTACAATAGTGTCAGAATGGTCTATCATTGATTTCATAATTGTTGATTTTGACAAGTTTGGTAATCTACTAATTATAATGGCGTCATTATGACTTTCCAATGGTCTTTCCAGTGTCAGTGACACTCCATTGAAAGAAATGGCATAGAATGGTAATCTCGTACATAATTAAAAATTAATTACTGACTTAGGCGGTAATCTGCTAACATTTTGACAGTTCCTTTGATCAGTGACCTACCATTAGAGCGTCATTGTGCACTGCTTTTAAATCGTTACGAGTATCGTATATTATGTTCTGTGCCATTGATTGACCAATGATCAACCATTATGAATTAGCAGATTATGAACTTTTAGCAATAGAATGGTGGTGGGATCGTGTTGGAATGACGAATTTATAAAATTAGCAGACTTGGGCCCCTGGTGTTACCATAAACTAGAACCAACTATGGCAAAGAAATGCACACATTTGAAGGAGCACAACTTTATAATAAAACTAGCTGCGCCCCGAGGTTTATCCGCATAAATGTCGATCCCGTAGGAATATCGGGATAAAAAGTAGCCTATATGTTAATCCAGGGTGACAGCTACCTCCATACAAAATTTTATCAAAATTGGTCCAGTTTTCGTCGTTTGAGCGTGAAGAAGTAACAAACATATAAACACACACACAGTCACAAACTTTCGCCTTTATATTATTAGTGTGATACCTACCCTCACGAATAAGAAAAACTGGCCAAGTGCGAGTCGGACTCGCACACGAAGGGTTCCGTACCACAAGGCAAAAACGCCGAAAAAAGTGCGTTTGTTGTATGGGAGCCCCCCTTAAATATTTTATTTTGTTTTTAGTATTTGTTGTTATAGCGGCAACAGAAATACTTACATAATTTGTGAAAATTTCAACTGTCTAGCTATCGCGATTCTTGAGATACAGCCTGGTGACAGACAGACGGACGGACAGACAGACGGACGGACAGACGGCGAAGTCTTAGTAATAGGGTCCCGTTTTTAGGGTTCCGTACCCAAAGGGTAAAAACGGAACCCTATTACTAAGACTTTGCTGTCTGTCCGTCTGTCCGTCGGTCCGTCTGTCCGTCTGTCCGTCTATCCGTCTGTCCGTCTGTCCGTCTGTCTGTCACCAGGCTGTATCTCAAGAACCGCGATAGCGGAAACAAAGGCAAATAAATAGCTTGTTCAATCTGAAACTTTCTAGCTTGGCAACACTATGGCATGAACTGTAAATAGTGCTGTAGCTACTGTGTGGCAGTTATTCAAATTAGGCTGAGAGTCAGCACTTTTCGAACATCAAAATTAAGCCTCCTCTACACGTCGTCAGATTCATCAGCAGATGGCCATCTGCGAATGCCTCCGCCGACGTGTAGACGGGGTAATTTGCTAGTCTGTGGTAGGTATTTAGCCTCTGCTGACGTCAAATACCTACGACAAACTAGCAAATTACCCCGTCTACACGTCGGCGGAGGCATTCGCAGATGGCCATCTGCTGATGAATCTGTCTACGCGTAGAGGAGGCTTTACATACATGACAGTCCCCCAAAAACACCCGCCCTTCACCACTTCCTGGTGCTTTCGCTGGAGAGAAGTGGCGCAATGAACTCCCAGCAGCACAGCTGTCTGTTCAGTTTGACAACTTTAAGGGCTAAATTAATTATTAATTTAAGGGCTAATTTTAGGACCTAAACACAACAAACGCAAGTTTTAGAAACAATAAAAGTATATGATCGACTACAGTAAACAAAATCAGAAAAATATATGATATTCTTCAGGATATATGCTAGGTAGATAGTGTGTTGAAAACATAATACAACTAATTTGATACGACAGAAAAAAAATCATGAAGATACCTCTAAAAACTTTCTTTTTACAATAAAAACCATACTAACATACATACAATCATTCTGATTTTTTGTCAGATTATTCTACAAGCAACATACTGAAAGACTAGTGTTTTAGTTTTTTAGTCCAAACAATAGTTTTTTTTTGTAATTAAATAATTGCTTCATATTTTGCAATAAATTACCAGCGTGGTGTCATCGCGCTTCTCTTTCTTTTCTATGCAGTCCGACAGTGACCGCACTTTAGGTCATATAAGCAGCTAAATATTACAAATCCTGTTGGTGAAGTTCTTCAGAAAGGTCAAGTGTGTATTACTCGCAACCGGCGTACGTGTATGACCAGCGGGATAGTTCCGTAGCACACTTCAAACTCAAACTCAAACCATTTATTTCAATTAAACCATTTACAGGCACTTTTGAATTGTCAAGAAGTCGGTCAGTCAGAAAATATGAAGCTAGTTGCCCATTCCAAAGCGTAGGTACTTATGGAGAAGAACGGGCAAGAAACTCCATGGACACTCTTTTGAATTATATTTTTACAAAAATATTAGTTACATCATTAATGTTGAAATTACGTGAGAACGATGAAAAAAGACCTACGCGTTAAAAGCGTTACTAACAGTAGCAAAGGCGCGATTCCAACCTTTCAACCCTCAGAGTCCAGTTGGTCTTCCTTCAAAAACTGCTCATCTTCCTCTTTCCTTCAATATCTACGCGGTCAAAATGCGTGGAACAGCAAGAATACACACGTCCCATCACTACAAACTATGCAAGTGCCGTTCGGGGACTGAACACAACAACGATGAATTGTTCCACCGAAACGCACTTTAAAAAATTTTGTTTCAGTGCGGTTAGTGGAAGTGCTCAGGTGCGATTCGTCCAAGTGCGGTTCAAATCAGTGCTCTGAGTGGAATACCTCTTTTTATGGTTCCGTACCCAAAGGGTAAAAACGGAACCCTATTACTAAGACTTCGCTGTCTGTCCGTCTGTCTGTCACCGGGCTGTATCTCAAGAACCGCGATAGCTAGACAGTTGAAATTTTCGCAAATTATGTATTTCTGTTGCCGCTATAACAACAAATACTAAAAATAAAATAAAATAAATATTTAAGGGGGGCTCCCATACAACAAACGCGATTTTTTTGCCCTTTTTTGCTCGATATCAAAAATGGCAACAGGTAGGCACTTGATATACTCACAAAATACTCAGTTGTATTTTAACTTTAATAATAAGTAATAAAATTAAAATAAAATAAATATTTATTATTACTTTTTTTTTCAATTTTTTTTTTTTTTTTTAAATTGGGGGAGGCCTATGTCCAGCAGTGGACGTCTATCGGCTGAAACGACGACGACGACGACGAAATATTTAAGGGGGGCACCCACAACAAACATGTTTTTTTCGGCGTTTTTGCCTTGTGGTACGGAACCCTTCGTGTGCGAGTCCGACTCGCACTTGGCCAGTTTTTTTTTTGTTTGTGCTGATTTCGTGCTTTTAGTTAGCGCGTTGATGTCCTTGCCACCCTGTATTTATATGTGAAGACGAGGTAGGTACAGACGCCAGCACATCAATCTACCAACTACAATCTGTCAAATTTCTTTAATAGATTTTTAACTTTATCGCTAAAACATAAGGTTCAAAGTTGATTGAGAAAATTTGACAGTTTCGGGTAGCTTGTTGTGCTGGCGTCCGTACCTAGAATAAAATTACTTTACCACAACCGGTAACGTCACCCACGCACAACCTTATTGCCTAGGATAATACGGAACTCGGAATTCCTATCTCCGATACTAAGCAGATGAAAAGTGGCATACCAAAACAAATTCAAGGATAGTTAGATGATTAAATATAGGAAGAAGTAAATAACGAATGAAAACGGACATTATAACAAGCAGTACACGTTTAAATAGGCCATGGACTGCGCACGCGCCTAAAATAAAGTATTCATGAATGAAAGAGGTATGTTTAGATTTTTTTTTTTTTAATGGGAATCTACTTAATATAAATAGAGATAAAAGTATTTTTATAAGCTAAAGAGTGGGTAGGCAATCATGAATAGAATAGAATAGAATACCTACTCTTTATTATGTACACCATATTAATTACAGACATAAGTATAGGAACTGTGGTGACACAATGGGCGGTCTTTTCGCTAATAGTGATCTCGATCATGTTTATTAAATCTTTGATAAAAATGCTTTGAGATGATAAATCTTAAATCTAGAAAAATTAAAGGGGAAGCATCAGAGTTGCCCGCGAAATTGAAATTTTGTTACGTTTTTTGCAATTTGCAGGTAAGTTTGTATGATGAACAAAATATGATTCGCGACAAAGGCACCAGGCTCCATTGTTTCAAACTTAGCCACACTGTACGCAATTGGGATAACGGCCGTACTAAGCTGTGAAGCCCAGTGTGTACAGGATTATATTATGAACTTAGAGGGTTGTATTGATGATTATAATGATAATTCTGTAAACATATACTTGTTACGGTCGCGTCTTATAATGTTTTCTGTTTGTATTGATATCAGCTATCGATTTAAATAGGTCTCATGTGTGGCCGCCCTTTGCAAAATGGCGTGACAGCAGGTATACGGAACTGCGAACCCCTTTGTCAGCTTAAGAACGTAAATAACGCAATGAGTGTTGTTGAACTGTCCAAATGGGTATTCCTCGAAACGCACCAAAACTATTCCTCGGAAAAAAAACAAGTAAATATTTATAAAAATAAGAAGATATTTTCATGCCTCGAAATACATCAACGATGAAGCGTAGAGAAGAGCATGAAGGATTCTTAATAGATGATATCGATAGACGTTTCATTTGGTGCGTTTCGAGGAATACCCCAAAATGAAAGCCATTGCTACTGATAATGAGTTACGCAATTACCCCGTAGGTTGTGCCTAGTCTCTGCCACCAGTTCCTGATTAGCCCCTAAGCAAATTAAGCAATTGCTTAGGGCATCACGTCTCGAGGGGCATCATAAACAGCACCGAAAAAACATTTGCTAGCACGTGAAAGGCAAAGCTGTTTGAAAACCCGCGTCACAAAATACAGATAGTACAGGAGTCAATCACGTGTATGTACTTCACTTTTCATACCTACGCTCGGCTGTCGCGCTATGGTTGTCAACTTTGGCTTATGCACAAAAAACTATCGTGGTAGTGGCACTCGTATCTAGTTGTAAATATATAATTATATGATTTGACGTCAGCAGAGGCTAAATACCTACCACAGACTAGCAAATTACCCCGTCTACACGTCGGCGGAGGCATTCGCAGATGGCCATCTGCTGATGAATCTGATGACGTGTAGAGGAGGCTTAATTTTGACGTTCGAAAAGTGCTGACTCTCAGCCTAATTTGAATAAATGCCACACAGTAGCTACAGCACTATTTACAGTTCATGCCATAGTGTTGCCAAGCTAGAAAGTTTCAGATTGAACAAGCTATTTATTTGCCTTTGTTTCCGTCTGAATGCAGTAATTATCTGTCTTCGGTACTATTACTTTTCTTTCCTTGGCAATTTATCAAGAGATAGACTAAACAATTTATATAGTTTTTGCCTCATTGTCTAACGATGTTCGCTTTCGCAAAGCTTGTAGTTTCAGTTTAAGAGAGCTTACGCCGTACGGCATTTCATAAAAATTTTCAAGCTCTTATTTTTCGAAATGATTGAACCTATTCTAATGAAACTTCATACGCATAAGCAGGATACAAAGGTCTAAAAAGTTAGTAGAGAACATTTTCGAAATATCTTATTTAAAAAAATATAACTGGAAATCTCTGTTTCTATGTAAAATTTAAAATCGGTCTAATTTGGATGTAACACTATTTTTCAAAAATGTTCTCTACTATCTTTTTTCGGGGCTTGAAAGTTTGTATGAAATGCCGTGCGGCGTAAACGCTCTTAAAACTACGAAAATTGCCCCTAATCATCAGAGATACTAATTGGGATTTTCATTGGCTGACTCAAGCGTGATAATTACAGCAATACCTATGGCTGAGATTGTTCATGACTTATAGTGGTCAAGGGAAGGCCCAGATCATTAATGGACAATTTGGGGGCTCGACGAAAACTCATAAGTTACCTCAATATTGATCAAGATAATTATATTGTTTCCTTTTCGACACGAAAACGAAAGATAAATAGCGAAAATTGGCATCAACTTTCCTCAGCATTAAAAACAATACCATATAGATTTTTAGTCGATGAACACTTTAAATTAATTGGTACCTACTCTTCGTCGGTTCGTCGCAATTAGTAATACAGGATACAGACCATCGAGAAAGATAAGCTGGTATTCTCTCTGCCATAGACAATACAAACATTAATTTTAACCTTCGAAAAAAGCGGATGTCTCGTCTAACCTCCTTCATTTAGAAAGGCCATAATAACTCCAGCGAACAAGCGTACATAAACGGAAATTACTTGAAAGAAAACTTTCTAGATTGAGACGTAAACTTAGTTTTACGTATTGGAAAGAAAGCAACCAATCTACCTCGGTTAATACAACAATAACGCAATAACAACGCCATGCTAATTAACTAAACCGTCGGCCATTTTAACCTGCCGCCATTTTGTTAAAATATTACCGCGTAAATTAATATTTAAATTGCTCTTTCAGACGTCGAAAACTAATCGAAAGACACTAACTGCCTTTTGTTTGCTATACAAATAAAAATTATAAAACATCATTTAAGTTTTCTTTTTTAGAATAAGGATAATGCGCTGAACTTGGACGATTAAGCATAAATTAAATAAGGGAGATACAATGCGTTGTTTCTTCTATATCCTTACAAGATGAACGGTTAAAGAAGGCAATGGAATAAAAATCAATGAAAGCAAGCGATTTGATCGTTTGTAACGAGCCAATAAATGCTACCATGCACATTCCAATGTCAAATTTGAAATTCAAAGATGGCGGGTCCGTGGATTTTTTCATTTGTTTCCTCGCGTCAATTTGACGAAATGTTACCGTCAAAATAACGAATTCACATTAATTTTGTTGACTTTTATCTAAGTATTCGATCTCGTTTTTGGACATATTGCGGCCGTAACAGACACCTTTTTGACTGAATTAGCATTTTGTTTTGTCAACGAATTTACTTTTACATAATTGTGTAGTTTTTTCGTGTTTTGTCATAAATTCTGAATGTGCGTAGCTGTTAGAAATTAATGATTAAGAAAAAGGTTGCATAATGATTACAAATAATTGCTTAAAAATTAAGTTTTTTCATAACTACAATGCCCTACAACTTTTGAATCAGCCCTTGAAATAGGTACCGAAGAAAACTCTACTTTCATAATTTCTACAGTAACTAATAGGTAGTATAAACGACTTGTCAAGCCCCATCAGAATTCGTTCAATCGTTTTCGAGTTACTCGCACCCAAACACACACACATCGTTGGTTGTCATGAATAAATAGTTTTTTTTAATAAACGACCATAGCGGATCAGAGATAGCCTTTATAAGCTTTTTTATGGCTCATAAAATAATACAGGTGGCCAGTATTCCACCTGTAGGAGTTATGTCTTATATGACACCTTTTTACGTACGTAATATGAACAAGGAATAAGTAGTATGACCATGAAGAGTAGAAGACTAAACTTATGGATACTAATATAATAAAACTGAACAGTTTGTCTGTTTAAACGCGCTAATCTCTGCAACTGTTAGTCGGATTTGAAAAAATATTTTTGCATTTGATGGCCCAATTCTTGAAGAAGGTCATAGGATATTTATTTCTTGAAGAAGGTCATAGGATATTTATTTCTTGAAGAAGGTCATAGGATATTTATTTTAACATCTCGCTACGACCTTTAAGAGTGGAGCAAAAAATGCATTAAAAAGCGCGGGGATGCAACGGGGTGGGTCGGGGGTGCAAAAAATTCAAGTGGACGAAGTCGCGGGTAGAAGCTATAATATAATAAGGAAGAAAGTACATTTATTGAAACTAAAGAATTTGCATTTGTTTGAACGTAGCGCGTTCAAACAACTGCAAACTATCAGTCAAGTTTGAAAAATCTTTCTGCGTTTGATAGCCAAGGTTATAATTATTTAACACTAGCTGCGCCCCGCGGTTTCACCTCCATAAGTGTCGATCCCGTGGGAATATCGGGATAAAAAGTAGCCTATATGTTAATCAAGGGTGTCGGCTACCTCCAAACAAAATTTTATCAAAATTGGTCCAGCCGTTTGAGCGAAGAAGTAACAAACATATAAACACACACACTCACAAGCTTTCGCCTTTATAATATTAGTGTGATTATACTACGACCCTCGGAAGCCGAGCAAAAAGGAAAAAGTCGGAAGGAACAAAATAATAAAAAAATCTACATAATTATATATCTGTAATTAATTGGTGTAAATAATAAAGTATTCTATTCTCTATTCCGTGCGGAAAGCACGCGTGGATCTTTGACAGTTGTTACGGTTAGTCAGAAGCCCGAAAGTCTGAAAACCAGTCTTACCAAGGGGCATCGTATTACCCAATAACTGGGTTGTGGAGATCATTAAAGAATAGCACCACCTCTTACTTCCCGTGGGTGTCGTAAAAAGCGACTAAGGGACGTACCGGAGAATGGGCAGCAGCGTTTTCTATGCATTCCACCATCATACCATACTGCGATCGCCAACCCGCCTTCCAAGCGTGGCGATTATGGCAACCCCCCCCCCCCCCCCAAATTGGGGGAGGCCTATGTCCAGCAGTGGTGGAGGTCTATCGGCTGAAATGATGGAATTCAGATAGTCGCTCCATGTAAATTACTGCTGCATCCGGTTAGACTGGACGCCGACCTTAATATAGTTGGGAAAAGGCTAGGCAGATGATGATGACTAATTTAAAGAGCGCTAAGCGAAAACGAAGTTATTCTTAGCGTGGGGATACGATGCGACGCGGTAGAGGAACAAGGTATTTCAAGCAGACGCAGTCGCTGGCAGAGGCTAGTTTATTTTTATGATACAGCTTCTGTGGCTATAAGATTGTGTTTATGCATTTTTATCGAATCCTAATCCATTCGATAAGTAATCGAAACGATTATAATAATTATTGTCATTGTATTTACACTCAATATCTTACTTTGGTAATGATTTATGTGATCGCGTGGCACAGTTTTCTGTGACGTCTAATTGTGTCAATAATTAGAAAATAATATGATGGTAGTGGTGACTGAATTAGGTAATGCAAATGGATTTTAAATATTAATTAGTGTCCAGATGTCGTCATAAACTTACCTCTTTAAGCCTCGTATCCACTAGGCAACATTTGGTGCGCGACATGTTGCACAACATGTTGCTCAACATGTTGAAAGTTAGCGCGGAACTTTTGTTTAGCAACGTTGTCAGTCTACGCATGAACAGTTGTCCACAACATGTCGCCAGAGGAAAATGCATTAAAAAGAAAAAAAAAACAACGATCGTGGGTTAGAAATTACTTACAAAATAAAGAAAATGTATTCAGTGATCTCCATGTGGTTGATGGATCTTTTACGAATTTTGCCCGAATGGCGCAGTCGTTCGTTACACCACACGGACATTTCTACGCGTCGCGTCTCCACTCGACAACATTTGATGCTTAATGCATGTTGCACGGAAACAAACAACAAGCCGCGCGTCATATTGCGCGCCAGCTGGCAACGTCGCGCGCTGTTGTGCAACGCTGCCGAACATGTTGAGCATCACGTGTTGCGCGTCGATTGTTGCCTAGTGGATACGAGGCTTTAGTGATAAACGTTGCTAAAAGTTAAGTAATGATTAGCGACTGTTTAACCATACATTTTTGACGTTTAAACTCCTCTTAACTCTAATCTAAAGAAACCGCTTATAAATAAACCCCTAAAGGATGATTTCCACCAAACGGCTCGTATCGCATCGGATCGGAAAGGATACGAACGGATGCGGCGACAGCCGATCGCGTTCAGGATGTCGACCCAAACCATCGGCTCCGTACGTCCCTTGCGAACGCATCCGTTTCTGCGCCTAGTCAAATAGTTTCATTCCTACCGTGTTGACATGTTCCAATTTGTGAAAATGGAAGAAGAAAACACAGAAGAGGAAAAGAAAAATTTGGACGACAGCCGAAAGGATTCGATCGGATACGACGACAGGCGAACGGAGCAGCATATTTTCGGCTACGATCGCGTGTCGCGGAAGACTTCCGCAGTCAAGCTGCTGTGCGTGGCTTGGTAATATAGACTTTAAATACTGTGTACACGATTTAATATAGTTTAAAGATTGTAACATCTGTTCCGATCCGATGCGGTGCGAGAAGTTTGGTGAAAATTATCCTTTAATGTTCAACACCATCATAAACAAGTTAGAGACGACAAAACTGCAATACATAAAATGGCGCAGTCTGCATAAAAAAATTAACCAAAAACTAATACTTAGTTTAGTCACCATAGCCAGTCAAAGATAGGCAAAATCCATAGTCGGCACATGACCTGACAATAATAATCCTCCACACCGATTTAGCCATGGCAGACAATCTCAACGGAGACTAGCCATCTACGCGGGAGATATACAAGTGAGGGAGGTGTACAAGTGTGTGCGCAGACACAGGGGAGTGCGCCTCTCCACTCTCATAGTCCTGTGAGACGGCAATCCGCCATGACCGGCGCAGACCAACCAGACACAACCAGACGCAGGAACAACGACTTAATGTGGTTTCCGAGTATCCTATCTGGAAAAACCCAACGGAATGAGAAAGTTTATAGTGGATAAGACAGAGATTAAAACAGAAGACGAACAAGCAGGGGATCAGAACGGAATAACTCAGAAGCATGACGAGGAACGGAGCTCCCACCTCTTTCTTGCCTTTATTGGCCGGCTTGAGTTGATATTCGCAAGAGCAAACGTGCTCGGAGGAAGGACGTTTTCCAGTATGATGCTGGTAGGGATCTTGACCGTACTACCGGGATTGTCCTGATAGCCGTGGAATACCTCTCCTCTCCTCATAAGCACCTCAGGACATGTTGCCCCCTTATCGCTACATCACTATATGCTAGCGACGGTTTCCGGGGGCCCATTATTAAGTGTCCAAGTCACCCCCTGCCATTTTATCTGTGAATATTATATTATCATTGATCAGGCAGGGGATATAGTCCCTCCATAGTTCAAGGTAACCAATCCACTATAGCCACCCAAACCCAACAGTTCCATATATTTTGTTTTCATGTTCTCCAATAGTCCTGCACTAACCGGGGGTTGTCCTTGGGTGCACTTGCGTAGTGCATAGGTAAGTACAGGGATAAACGTCGGTTGGTGCCTCCTCATCGTTTAAAATTGTCGTAAGGGGCCTCTGCGAGTTGGCTTAGGCCCCTGGTATGCCTTGTGCTCTGGCCGGCACCCCGCCTTGGGAGCTCGAGGCGTGGGTGCTCGCCAGAGTATATGAATGGACGGCGGGGCGGAGGGCGAGAGGAGAACGCCCAGCCCCGGAAGAGCGGGAGGCCGTCCGGCGGGAGGCAAAGGACGCCATTGTCGTCCACTGGACGCGGGACCTCGCCGCCGCAGCCTTCGGCCGCCGAACCCTCGACGCGATTGGGCCGGTCCTGCGAGACTGGCTCGAGCGGTCGCACGGGTTCCTCTCCTTCCGTCTGGTGCAGGTGCTGTCCGGGCATGGTTGCTTCGGATCGTACCTGCACCGTATCGGGCGGGAGGAGACGCCGTCGTGTCACGACTGTGGCGCGGCGGAGGACACGGCGCAGCACACTCTCGAGGTGTACCCGTCGTGGTCCGGGCCGCGCCGCAGTCTCACCGCGGCGATCGGAATGGACCTCTCGCTCTCCGGCTTGGTCAACGCCATGCTGGGGGATGAGGAGTCCTGGGCGGCAGTCGCCTCCTTCTGCGAACACGTCATGTCGCAGAAGGAGGCGGCGGAGCGCGCGCGGGAGGAAGACCCTCTCGCGGCGCCGCTCCGAAGGCGGAGGAGGGGTCGAAGAAGACGTCAGTATGACAATCATCTCCGACTCCTCCCAGGTGGAAGCCAGCAGGCGACGGGTGCGGGGGCACCCTGATGATTGATGGGGGGGGGGACATGCGGGGCCCGCCAGATAGGCGGGCATGCGCCGGGGGGGTTGTGGACGCAAAGGCTGAGCCGGATTCCCATGACCCCCCCATCAAGGCGTCGAGGGAACACCGCTGAGTTTTAGTGGGTATACTGCCACTCTGGCAGGGAGTCCCACATACTCCGTCTCGTCCGACGACGAGCGGAGATGCGTAATGTCATTTCTCAGCGACAAAAAAAAAAAAAAAAAAAGGCCCCTGGTATGCCTTCCAAAGGTCCGGTACCCCCGGGGTCTCGAGATATGTCAAAGACAAAACTATAAATCCATTATTATCACTGTGTCTAAATAAGTCATGCCAATAGGATTCCTGCAAATCTCTGGAGTCAAAAGATAAACCATCTCATCTTGACGGCAAAACTCAAGAACTAAGTAAACACAATCACCATTCCCGCCAAATGAAACGCGGCCATTTTGTGCGCATCGCAAAATGGCAGACAGACGTCTTTATTTGACACAATGGATCTTTAAGTCTGGATTATTGTTATTACTAATTGTGTTCTTAAAGGAAATTAGTACTTATATCTGCGCAAGAAACATATTTTGCTTGTTTATTGTAGGTACAGTGGGGTTATTCTGTAAAGGTTACTTTGAATTCGAACCTCGCTTAAGTGACGGGAGAGGGCAATTCTCATAATTTTAAGAACGTTCACAGTCTGATTTCAGTCTTAATCTGTCAAAATACATATAATTTCCCTGCATTTTCGACGAGTTTCTGGCATTGATTATTATCGTTGAGATGAGATTGCGACAAGATTTTGAACGTTTTTAATCGCGGGAAATGGCCTTCTGATTGGTTTTTATAGTAAACTAGGTGACCCGGCAAACGTTGTTTTGCCATATAAATTATTTCTAGCTACCCCTACCCTACTCCTACCCTACTCCTACACTACTCCTACCTTACTCTTACCCTACTCCTACCCTACTCCTAGACTACTTCTAACCTACTCCTACCCTACTCTTACCCTACTCCTACCCTACTCCTACCCTACACTACTCCCACAGATATATTAAATTTTTCTCTGCGTAAGAACCATCCTCGTACTTCAAGGAATATTGGCTGGCAGTATCATCACAACGGTAATATTTTCTGATTGTTTGTCTTGTTTCGTTTTTAGTAAGTAGGTATATTTATATAATGTATTTATGTATATTTATTTGTGCTTATATTAATATGCAATTAGTTATATATTATATTCATAATTTTAATAGGTTTATGCGTATCTTTATATTTAAAATATTTATTACTCGTATTTCATGATTGCACCTACCACTGTTTGTCTCTGCATCACCCAAAGCTTGACTGGTAGAAAATGCCTATGGCATTAAGAGCGTTTACGCCGAACGGCATTTCATACAAACTTTCAAGCCCTTATTTTTCGAAATGAATGAACCGATTTTAATGAAACTTCATACGCATAAGCAGGATACAAAGGTCTAAAAAGGTAGTAGAAAACATTTTCGAAAAATAGTGTTACAGCCAAATTAGACCGATTTTAAATTTTCCATAGAAACAGATTTCCAGTTATCTTTTTTTAAATAAGACATTTCGAAAATGTTTTCTACTAACTTTTTAGACATTTGTATCCTGCTTATGCGTATGAAGTTTCATTAAAATCGGTTCATTCATTTCGAAACATAAGGGCTTGAAAGTTTGTATGAAATGCCATACGGCGTAAACGCTCTTAAGTCCGCCTCTGTACATTTATTTGCTTGAAGTATTAAATATAAATAAATAAATTTTCTAAAAAAAGAAATTAGCGAAATCGGTTCAGCTGTTCTCGAGATTTGCGCTCGATATTCAGCGATTCATTTTTATATTATCGATTCTAGCGGATACACATGTCGAAACCATTTTTCTTTCTTTTTTGTGTCGCTGGCACAACAGAGTATTTCAAATCTTGTCAGCCCATAACTTCATCACCAAAGGACATCACCCGTTCTGGGATATTTTGTTTTTGGCGGCCATCAATAATAATTACATATTTTTAAAACACACATAAAACTCATTATTTTTATTAAGGCGTCAAAGTCGAGAACAATTTAGATTCGGAGATATATTATAAAATATATTTGGAGGCGGATCGTATTACCAAGTAACTGGGTTGTGGAGGTCAGATAGGCAGTCTCTCCATGTAAAATACTGGTACTAAGCTGCATTCGGTTAGACTGGAAGCTCTTACAAAGTTGGGAAAAGGCGAGGCACATTGATTGATTTGGAGGCGGATCGAAAGATAAGATCGTTGTATATCTTTGTTCTCAAATTCATTACAGCGTTGTCGCCATACAAATAAATGTGTCTACAACTGCGACCATTCAAATAAAATGTAATTCATTCTTTTTATTTTTTATCCCAAGTCGCTGAACAAAATGGGTGATCTCCTTTCGTAGTGATGTTTGGAGATTATGAGAAGGTCAATTCTCGTACTTAAAAATCGTTAAAATTCAAATTGCCATCTCAACTCAGCGACAATGAAAAAAAAAAGTACTCGTGAAAAATGTAAGCAAATTACAGGTATTTTCACAGATTGAGACCGAGATTTGAAAGTAAACATTCTTAAAAATTGCACAGTGCATAATCAGCCTAGATAATGTTGATAATGTTCCCACTGCTGATACACAGGCCTCCGCTCGGTGAGGAGTGGGCCGTAATCCACCACGCGGGCCCAGTGCGGGTTGGTAGTTGTCACATGTCTGCGAATTTTTACCCAACTGCGTCAGAAGGAGGGTTATGTTTTTCGAGTGTATGTATGTATGTATGTATATTTCTTTGGCACGCTCTGTAGCCTAAATAAACGGCTTGATCGATTTGATCTTGAGAGGTGCCGTTAGATTCGTCTTAATTGTGAGAGTGACACTGGGAATATCAAAATTGAAAATAAATAAAATGGCCGATTTTTGGCGCAATATGTATTAAAAAAATAAAAAAATTCTCGAAACCTATCGAGTGGGGTATCAAAATAAAGGGTTTTAAAAGGTGATTACAAAAATATACATAACTTATATGGTTAAAAGTAATTCGAAGTGACAAATCGTAAAAAACACGTACCAAGAACTAAATCGTTTGCGAAATCTTTCACATTTGTAAACTAAAAAGCTGGAAATAAAAAAAGTAATTTAAAAAATAAAAAAAACCCGACTGCTGAAACTGAAAAGCTACAAACAAGCCCATTTCAAATTAAATAAAAGTTGGAAGCAGGCGGGACCCATACCATTTTTATTATCTTTTCAAATTCAAATGGGTCCCGCCTGCTTCCAACTTTTATTTACTTAATTTAAAATGGGCTTGTTTGTAGCTTTTCAGTTTCGCAGTCGGGTTTTTTTATTTTTTATTTTTTTTTTATTGGTTCTAGGACATGCTGGTTCCCTCACGATGTTTTCCTTCACCGTTTTGAATACACAGTGAAGAATTGTTAATACAAAGTGTAAGAAATGACGGTTGTATTTATTTTGAAAATAACATCTTTCTGTGGAACGTCATTTGGTTCACTATTTGACATCATGCCATTAAATCAGTCATGCAATCTCATTAAGTCACCTTGTTATGCCAACAAACTGGCCATGCATGAATGAGTTAATTAATGTCAGAAAAAATACATTAATTAACCGATACAAACCCTTTTTATCAGTTCTCCCGTCTTCTTACAGACACGGTGTGAAAATACTTAACACAACAAAAAGGTGAACGCAGAAAGAAAGAAAGGAAATTATTTATTTCCGCAAAACATGGATATTTCTTTTAATCGATACTACGGCAAACGTCATTCGGTGAATAATTTAAAAGTGAACATGTCTTCATTAGGACGAAGTGAATGAGATTGTTGATTATATCATTCATTCAATGACATTTGCCTTTTATACGAATGTCATGAGAGATAGTAGATACCTACCTAATTGTGTACCTGCTCTCAAAACGGTGAAGGGAAACATCGCGAGGAAGCATGTTCTAGAACAAAAAATTCGATGATATGTGACATTTACTCTCACAGGAGGCCTGTGGGAACATTATAGGCTGTATGTATGTTATGTAAGTATGTCTTCATCAAGATCATTTGAGCTTTCTGTATTTCAAATACTTTTAGAATTCACCTCTATGGTTAATAGATAAGTTAGTCGCATTCTGAATGTGTTTGGCTTTTGTTTCTTATTATTGCGAAAAAGTCACTTTATTTGCTAATGGCGCCGATTCTGTTGTTCACAAACTAAACTAAATTTAAGTTCAGGCATCTTTTTGTTTCTATTTCATTAAGAAAAGGACAAAAGATAAATATTAGTTTAGTCCTGTCAAATTAGTCAGCGCCTGACGTAAATTGACGTATTTTTAATAGCCAATTTTTTAATCTTGTCTAAATTGTCTATGGAGTACCATAATAAATAAATGCGGTGTTAGAAGGCTTGGCAAGTGTCATTTACACCTGTCCCCCGACGTGTTTGAATTGTTTCTATTATAATGTTAATGATAAAATAAGATATTGAAAGTTACATAATTAAAGTTTCGGTAAATTTTCCGGTAAAAAAAAAATTGTCATAAGGAAGTCTCCGATTTCCGTCTCTGTTCTTTAAACTTTAGGTAAATATACTCAGCCTATTCCGCTCACTGATAATTAGTCACCTTTTAATTATAACTTAGCGAAATTACTGAATTGCAAATAACATCCTGCACCCTAATCACGTAACACACTATCAATCGGAATCTGAATCATTTTGAAGCAAATTGCTAATCCATTGATTCATAAGTTCTACATTTTTTTCTGCTCAACACGTAATAAACGCAATGAATGTTGTTGAACTGTCAAAGTGAAATCGATTCCGATTGATAATGTGTTACGTTATTGCTTTGCCGTTGATCGGTTATTCGTTACTACAAGTATTACTAACTAAAATACTCTTAGCAGCGCCTACTTAGGAATACAAAAATCTATAGGTATGAATATTGTCATCAATAAAATAATCCTTAAAATACAGGCTTCTTGTGTAAACTACACTTTAAAACAATTATAGAATAAGCAACTTTCAATTTGACAGCAACGAAATGAAAACATTACAAAACAATAAGTTGATACCAAAATGTGCATGTTTGTTTGAGTGTGCGAGGTCGGCGCGCGCGGCACGCTGCGCCGGCGCACGAGATAATGTCTCCCGACGACCCGACGCTTGCTCAGCCCGCTATCTCAAATCTCCTCAGGCCTGTTGTTTCATGTCTTTATCTAAAGAGTTTTCGTTTTAATAACAACGTCACATTGTTTGCCAACTAATCCTCACATCCTCGCTTTGTTGGCGGATGCCAAACGGTAGCTGTTACCTGACATACGGCTCTATCTTATCGTGCCCACTCTACAACATATGTTCACTAAACGCCTAATGGAGTTATTATAATTCAAACATTTCCCTAAAATCCAAATCGTTTATGCAAACGTTAAAACACTAACGCACAGCGTGTGCTTTTTTTGTTACGAAAATATTATTAATCTGTATCAATGAACCGTGAATGTAATGAACGAACAATGGGAGCGTCTTAAGGAATCATTCGGTCTCCGTCCGGCCGGCTAATTTCGCGCCCTTTCACCTGTCAATCACACGTCACAGCGCGCGTAAACGACAGCGAGAAACTGGTATTAGCCTTAAACGAAAACGTCCGTATAGCTATGTAAATTACGTTTTATTACACGAAATAAGAAACGAAGCCTGTGATTTAGTTAACGGGTGATAGGGAAATGAGTGAAATTATCTGTGAAAGTGCGCGGCCATTAAAGTTTTCGCGCGTTAATATGTCAATGTGACGTTTAGTTTCGCGCGCAAACTTACCGCCGCGTTCGGCTCCGTCGCCCAGGTATTTCTCGCGCGTCCGATTAAATTTTAAACGAGATTAATAACGAGAATGAAACAATTATGTTGACAATATGGCTTAATGTGGGACGTTTTGACAGACGAATGGCGTTCCCGGACGTCCAGAACACTTATAATCGTGCGGTTTACAAAACCATAAATAAGTATAGTTTTTTTTCTTAATGGCATCATTGCGTGTCGGCATGCAATACGTTTCTAGTTTAAATGCAAGGTTTTTGCAAGATTTACGTAATTTTTTTTGCGTTTTTAGTTCGTATTTTCCATTTAACGCATTAGAAATGTTTTAAATTAACGTTATAATTTATATGCGGTAAACTGGCCGGTTATTAATACTAGGCATTACTCGCTGAATATTTTTTCTGTGGCCGCGTTAAAACAATTTATCGCGTACCTATCGGTTTCGTAGTGTCTTCCGTTGCGTTCATTATTTATGCTTTACGCAAATAAAAACACGAAGTGGAATAGGCACATATCAAAACAAATCGTCTAAATAAATCATTGTAGTTAAATATGGTAATAATGCTGCTCAGTTTTTATATAGCTACTTAAGCATTTTCAACACAACATCAACAGTAATAGGTACATATTTATGATGATTCGATAGTATTTTTTCATTTGATCAAATGATCATATTAATAATTTACTTGTTTAATTGGTAAATCGATACTGCTCCTATACTATAATCTATGTATAGGTATCTATGTATATTAAAAAAGTTCAATCGACTGCTCCAGAAGGAAGGTAATTGTTTGATAACACCTTTTTCTATTGCAAAAATCGTTTACACATTATCACGATTAAATCCTTTTTTATTATTCAAACCTTTTTAAGAACACGATTGTTTTTTTTTTTTAACATCACTCTGTACTTAGTTTCCGCCACCCGGCACTCAGGCCAGTTCGAGTGTGCCACTGGTTAGCGTAACATGTGTCAAAGCATACTCACAGATGTCAACACGTCGCTAAAAGCACTGATATGATAATGCATCATGGTGGTCTGTTGACCTATGAAGAAGGCTTTTAAAATTATTCACGATTCACTGTGGGAGATCTCGAGTTCTATATTGCTCTATCGTGGACGGTAAAAATATAACGCACTGGTGCGGATTCCGTTGTTCACAAACTAAACTAAAAGTTCAGTGCATCTTTTTCTTTCTATTTCATTAAGAAAAGGACAGAAGATAAATATTAGTTTAGTCCTGTCAAATTAAGATACTCCATAGACAACTTTAGACGACATAAAAAAAATTGGTTAGGTACTAAGAATACGTCAATTTACGCCAGGCGCTAACTAATTTGACAGGACTAAACTAAAATTTATCTTTTGTCCTTTTCTTAATGAAATAGAAAGAAAAAGAAGCACTGAACTTAAATTTAGTTTAGTTTGTGAACAACAATATCGCCGCCAATATCACGCGTCCTATACTAATTTAGCTGAATGTCCTAAAGGAACAGACGCCAGCATATCAAGCTACCCGAAACTGTCTAATTTTCTCATTCAACTTTGGACCTTATGCTCTAGCGATAAAGTTGAAAAACTATTAAAGAAATTTGACAGATTGTAGTAGCTTGATATGCTGGCGACTGTACCTATATTAATGTATATAATGATGCATAAATAGATGTCTATTCCATTATTTTAACCAACTACAAATCCATACTCACAAAAATACATCAGCGAGGTAATTGCAGAACACAATAACAATAGCAATGGATTAGCAATATCTTTCTTAATGATAGATTGTGATTGAGAGGATTTACATACTGAAACTGCAGAAAGGCATCTGCTATGAAGAAGAAGAAGATTTTGTTTATATAAACCGTGAAAATGGCGCCGATTCTGTTGTTCCCAAACTAAACTAAATTTAAGTTCAGGCATCTTTTTCTTTCTATTTCATTAAGAAAAGGACAGAAGATAAATATTTAGTTTAGTCCTGTCAAATTAATCAGCGTCTGACGTAAATTGACGTATTTTTAATAGCCAATTTTTTTAACTCGTCTAAAGTTGTCTATGGAGTATCTTAATTTGACAGGACTAAACTAATATTTATCTTCTGTCCTTTTCTTAATGAAATAGAAAGAAAAAAAAGATGCATGAACTTAAATTTAGTTTATTTTGTGAACAACAGAATCGGCGTCATTAAATACGATATCATTAAAATTGATGATTAATTTGTAACTGCTAATACAAACGAACAAGGAACAACAAGCAACGACGCAAGTTAATAAAAAACTTGTAGAAATAGAGATTATTTTAAAGTAATTTGATCAAGCGATTGCAAAAATGTTAGTACTAATGAATAAGATAAGGAATGAGTATTAACTAATAAGAGAGAGTTTGAAAGTAGACCTTGTAACAAAAAAGGTGAAGAGTTATCAGATTTCGTGGTACAGACATGTGGTACGGACGAACAATGAGAACCTATATGACTATAAAAATGATAGCTGAATAGAAATGGTTATGTGGATAGCTAAAAACATAGGACCAAAGTAAACATGGATGGATTATATTATGTGTAAGACGAACGACGTCCACTGCTGGATATAGGCCTCCCGCAAGCACCTCCACTTCAACCGGTTCTGTGCTTCTCGCATCCAACTGGTTCCCGTAGCATTCACAAGGTCATCGGTCCACCTTGTAGGAGGCCTTCCAACGCTAAGTCTTCCGGTACGTGGTCGAGGAAAGAAGTATTTTAGATAAAGGTTTTCATAGAGATTTACGGGAAAAGCTAATCACTAATGACGATAGTAAAAAAACTGGCCAAGTGCGAGTCGGACTCGCACACGAAGGGTTCCGTACCACAAGGCAAAAATGCCAAAAAAAAAAACATGTTTGTTGTATGGGAGCCCCCCTTAAATATTTATTTTATTTTAATTTTATTATTAAAGTTAAAATACAACTGAGTATTTTGTGAATATTTCAAGTGCCTACCTGTTGCCGTTTTTGATATCGAGCAAAAGGGCAAAAAAATCGCGTTTGGTGTATGGGAGCCCCCCTTAAATATTTAATTTATTTTTAGTATTTGTTGTTATAGCGGCAATAGAAATACATAATTTGTGAAAATTTCAACAGTCTAGCTATCGCGGTTCTTGAGATACAGCCTGGTGACAGACAGACGGACAGACGGACAGACGGACAGACGGACAGACGGCCAGACGGACAGACAGCGAAGTCTTAGTAATAGGGTTCCGTTTTTAACCTTTGGGTACGGAACTCTAAAAATTAGCTTCTTTTTGGGTTTAAGAGGAAATGCGGGTGGTCGTTCCTCCATAGAAACGCTCTCGTCTGTTTTCTTAGGAATGATTTTTTACAGAATAATTAATATTAACCACTCGCATGTCCCTATGTTTTATTTTTTTAAGATACATTATAAGCACTAGAACCCTCAAAAAATGCCGATTTAAACCGCTGTCAACAGAGGCCTAGTGTACACACTAAACTGCAATGTCATTAACACAGATTTATTAATTTATTACTCATATTTTTTGCTCATATCAAATATACTCATCATCAGGTTGAATAAAATCCATCATGGGTCTGGCACTTGAGTTTTTTTTTTTACTCTTAGTAGATCTTGAAGTCAGGATCCAATGAGAAAACAATCGTAACTAGATCCATCATGGATCTGGGTAATGGATCTTCTGAGATTGATCGAAATTTGACAACTATTAATTAACATTTTGACGTTCAACAGTGTTTTTAATGTGCCTATTTGAAATAAATGAGTTGACTTTGACTTTGCTATAAGACTTGAGCTATAAGAGTAGGGGAAGACCAAAGAAACGATGGATGGAATGTGTGAATGATGATATGGTTAGAATACCGAGATGACGACTAATAGAGAAGTATGGAAGAAAAAGACATGTTGCGCCGACCCCAAATAAATTGGGATAAGAGCAGGAGAATGATGATGAGTTGACTTTGACTTTGAAAAAAGAAAAACATAAGGACATAGGTAAACATCCTTCTTATACAGTTTATAAAATATCTTTTATATTGGAGGAGGAAGAACCTCGAATAATGACTTTTTACTTAGGCTTTTTCAAAAGTCTCTTGGATGGCATTACGTTCGGCCACGAAGTCACCTGATGTTCAGTGATGGTAAGCTAACCTGAGGACCTAGGTAAAGTGACAGCGATAATGATGATGAAAAAGTCAAAAATGTAATATAAGACTGACATATTCTGCTGAAAGCTTACGTCAATTCTATTGAAAGTCGTTGTAGAAATACGATACACTTTGAAGGCGATTGCCAGTTTTCTAGACCCTCTGCAGGCAAATAAAATGCATTAAAACTCCGGAAAATACACAAATTCTTTGACTGAAATCCTATTTGTTTTTTTTTTTTTTTCTCGGGGAATCCTTCAAAAGGCACCTGGACTTTGGGGAAAAAGACCAGGTAGTGTGGGATTCTTACCTCACTAAAACCACCCCGGTGATCACCATCAGCACATGGAGGGGGGGCCCGTTACCTCTTAATAGACCAATCCGGAACCCCCTCAGTGCAACGCCTACCTAGTTGAAGTTTAGTAAGAAACCGGTGGATGTTGTCGACTGAAATTTAATTTCATAAATGAGCTGTTTGTTTTCTATTAATTAATAGAAAACAAACAGCTCATTTATCAGACATAAACTTACGCCTTTCCGCTATGGGGTAGGCAGAACCTATAGAACGCCACCTGCTATGATACAATTTAGTTAAATTTTATTCGAGAACATCCATCGGTTTCTTACTAAACTTCAACTATATCCGACGATCCTGCATACTTATTTCTTTTGCTGACTATACATATCTAAGTAGGAATCATAGCGTAGCAATCGTAGGAATCATAGGTGGAGTTCTATAGGTTCTGCCTACCCCAAAGCGGAAAGGCGTAACTTTATGTCTGTATATGTATTCTATTTCTATGACATGTAGTTGTGCTTGCAACGTTATAATTTATTCGAATGCCTTTTTTATTTAAAAAGGGCACACTATATTTACTTTGTCAGCAATAAAGGTATAATTTGTAGTTATGTAATAAATCACACTAATATTATAAAGGCGAAAGTTTGTGATTGTGTGTGTGTGTTTATTATTATGTTTGTTACTTCTTCACGTTCAAACGACTTGACCAATTTTGATAAAATTTTGTATGGAGGTAGCTGACACCCTGGATTAACATATAGGCTACTTTTTATCCCAATATTCTCACGGGATCCATATTTACGCGGGTGAAGCCACAGGGCGCAGTTAGTTGATGCTATAAAGGTAAAACGGAAGTGACCCATAATTTGTAGGTACCTATGTAATAAATTGATTCTAACCTGTAAGTCCTGTAACTGTATAAAACTGCAGGGTAAAGACTTTTTCTAACAGACTTAGGAGTATCATCACTTGTATATCTACGAGAAATAGACAGAATAATATCTCATTCTATAAACAACATACAAAGCCCATGATGTTCCCACTGCTGGACACTGGCCTCCTCTCTGTGAGAGGGAGTGGGGCATAATTGACCGCGCGGGCCCAGTGCCGGTTTGCAGATGTCACATGTCTTTAAATTTTTGGTTCTAGGACATGCCGGTGGTCACGATGTTTTCCTTCACCATTTTGAGAGCTGTGGTGATGAAATTATTTCCACTGGGCCATCATTGCTTTGCCTCATGGCAGATTCCACTGGGCCATCATTGCTTCGCCTCATGGCAGATTCCACTGGGCCATCATTGCTTTGCCTCATGGCAGGTTCCACTGGGCCATCATTGCTTTGCCCCATGGCAGGTTCCACTGGGCCACCATTGCTCTGCCTCCTTTCCTCTTTCCATACAGAGGAACATTTATTTTATTAATTTTTGACATCGCACCGTAAAAGTCTTCCTACAATCTGTCATTTTGTCCTGGGTATCTTCGGTGGTCATACTACGATGATCACTACTCACCACGTCACGTCACATAGGTACTATACAACAATGTTTTTAGTATAGGTATGCGAAATCCGAAACACATTGTAACGAGTCTTTTAAGCCTGTTACATGATATCGCGTTCTTTGCTTTAATTTGAAGGCAACAGGGTGGTGTTGCCATGTAAAAATTCATTTCTTTGAATCGGAATCGTGTAGTGGTCACACTGATTTTTTTTTTTGATGCTGTCAGTTGAGTTTGACAGCTCCTATGTAAATCCGGAAGTTATTACTTCCTATGGACAGCATCAAGTCCTAATTATGTTGTGGCTGATTTGCCCTTGTCGGCATCATAATGGGATTGTCCATATTTTGTAAAAGGTTGGTAAAATTCTTCGTGGTTTCAAACCTACTCACGTGTCGCGTGGTTATTTGGATGGCAGACGTTAATGGTTTCCGATATTTGTTTCAGGATCTTTTGAACCTTATATATTTTGGATTAATTCATCTACTGATGTAAAAACTTCCTTTGGAAAAGAAACGGTGAGTTAATTTGCATTTGGTCGTAAACATTCCGATCGGCATTTTTGTCGACGCTGAACATCAGCTAACGTTTATTCATGTTTGATTTCAGCCGTGAGGCGTTTCTTATTTATTTTTACTTCAAGACTTAAATTTTTAACGCTAGCCCCTACCGACATATTTCATGGACCGCCTGACGTCCCCGCGAAGATCAAAATCACCATGGTTTGCCCATTCGGTGGTTAGTTTATTCGCCGGAATGTGGTATGGTTTATAATACTTAACTTAAATTGACAAAAGTGCAATAATGACAGGACACAAATTAATTTCTATTCCATCTTAGTTTTACACCTTAGAACTTAATATTAGAAAGGAATTTTCTTGTATATTGAGACCAGCAGCCTTCGGGTAATAAAATCGTTCAATAACTTTTGTGTCGATTTTTATTGATACTCCCCGCTTGAAGATTAAAAGTTTCCAGTTCCCGCAGGTTAGTCTATCCTTGGCATAGTTTGGTGTGTGCTCCTGGCGCCCGAATTTTCACTTCTACTTATTGTTTATTTATTTGGAGTACAACACACACATTCAATAATCCCATTTCATAATAAACATTTTTAATAACATCCACACTCGCTAAATTATATTTTTTTTATTATTACAATTGTCGCTAGATTATATTTTTTTAATATTACAATTGTCGCTCTGCGAACAGGGACTTGAAGTAGGTTTGTCTGGTACTTTATACTGTCATTATTGCACTATTAATTAATTAACTTATGAGTCTATTGTTTGCATTGGTTTGTTCTACATTGTTACTTTAATAACTTTGTGTTTATTTTGATTTTTGACTCATAAGTAGTACTTAACTTAATTTGGTGAATCTTTGTAAACAATGTTTGGTGTTTACAACTGATGATTTTGTTTAATATCATGTTTTTTCTTAGCAAAACCAACAGAAATGTATAGCATAGACTGCGTTTTGTTGTTCTCAACAGTAAAGTTATTTTAAAAACTAAGTTTAACTTTTTAAGTAAATAATTTAATCTAATTGTTAAGTACAATATTGTGCATTTAATTTATCTAGATTTAAACTGCTTGTAAGTGATTATTGCACTTTTAAAACGATAAAATTAACATAGTAATTTTTTATGGGATTACCCACATTGACTTTTATAATTAACCTCAAACTTGAGAATTTATTTTCAAACATTTAACTTTTTGAAACTTAGTTTTTGCTTTTCGTTTGCTATTCGCCTTGCTGTTTGTTCATCATGGACAAGGGAGTTCAGTTTCCGCCGCTTCAGGATTCGGGTGATGTTGACGCCTGTACTGCTGTTGATGCTGACGTTGCTGAGAAAGTTCATGAGATCGTTAATGCCCCAGATGTTAACAATCCCTTTGACTCAAGAATCGCTCACTCTTCTTCGGCTTTTACAGCACAAGCATTGCCTTCATTTAATTCCTTGAATGCGCTTGTAAATGAAAATATTCGAAAGAACTTTCCTCCTTTCACTAAATTGCCTGACTTGAAGAAAAGTAAAATAGTTTATAGCGGTAAATCTTGTGTTCGGGAATTTATTACTCAGATAGAAGAATATTTTCTTTATAAAAATTTCAATGAAAATTTGCTTGTCGGTTCTTTTTCAGATTTGCTTGATGGCATAGCACTTAAATGGTTTAGATCTATACGAATTCGCATCTCTTCTTGGCATGCACTTAAGCTAGCGCTTTTAAAACGCTTTGATAAGCCTGACTTTGATTATTTCTTAGAGAATGAGCTCCGCACCAGAAAACAGAAACCGTCTGAGTCGCTTCCTGATTTCATCACTGAAATTTCTGATATGGCCAGTCGTCTTTCAGAACCTTTGTTTGAACAAACTTTAGTTAATGCCATAAAACACAATATGTTACCTATTTATACACCTTTTTTGTTTCTTAAGCAGATTGATTCAATTGAACAATTTCTAGAACTTGCAAAAGAACTGGAAGTTGTTGTAGACAGAAAACCCAACAAAGAGTCAGTTAAACCTTCAGTTAAAGTAAATGCAGTCTCTAATGATTTAACTTGTCTGAAATGTAAAAAACCTGGACACGCATATAAAAAGTGCAAGTCCATACCGGGTATTGTTTGTTTTAAGTGTCATAAGGCAGGGGTCACTTCTAAGACTTGTGACGTTTGTAATTCGGCTGTTAAAAACTCGCAAGAGTCAAAAAACTGATTCGGTTGCATCGAGCCCAGGTTTTTGATAAAACTTCGAGTACCTCGATGTGTAAAAAAACAATTAGAAGTCACAAGCCGGACGATGTTACTCGTGACAAAGATTTTTCAGGCTTGTTGGATTATTTAAAAACCTTTTTTAACATTTATCGCTCAGCTCCTATTCTTTTTACAAAACAAAGTGATGCTAGACCCTTTTTAGAATTTAAAGTTGGAAATAAAATTATTTCAGGTTTGTTGGACAGCGGTTCCACTAAATGTGTTTTAGGCTCAAATATTCATGAACAATTTTTGCAGTCAGGTTACAAAATTAGACCTACTTGTGGTTCTGCTTCTATAGCAGATGGGACCTCTCGGAGAATTATTGGTGCCATGGATTTGCCAGTAACTTGTGATAATATTACTAAGATAATAGAATTTTTAATTATTCCTTCTTTTGACCCACCAATCATTTTAGGTTTTGACTTTTGGATTAAATTTAATATAGCTAGAAACTTGTGGAAAAACATTACACTTGTTAAAGATAATGAAGATAATAAAATACAAGTTTGTTCTGTTACTCCTATTGCTGAACTTTCTCCTTCAGAGAAACAGAAATTAAATAGCACTATTGCTTTGTTCGAAGACATTTCTTATGAGAAAAGAGGTTTGGGACTCACTCATTTAGTTGAACATAGAATTAACGTTACTAGTGAACCTTTTAAACAAAGATATTGGCCTTTGAGTCCTGCTAAACAAAAAGAACTTTTTGATGAAGTAGAAGTTTTACTAAAAGAAGGCATTATTCAACCCTCTAAGTCTCCTTGGTGTTCACCTGTTTTGGCGGTAGAAGAGAAAGATGGAGGTACTAGATTGTGTTTAGATTCAAGACGATTAAATTCTGTTACTATTAAAGATTCTTATCCCCTTCCTTATACTTCTAGAATATTAGATAACCTTAGAGGTGCTAAGTATATTAGTACAATAGATCTTTCTAAAGCTTTTTTGCAAATTGCACTTGAGAAATCCTCCCGTGAGAAAACTGCTTTTGTGGTTCCTGGAAGAGGCCTGTACGAATTTGTTCGCATGCCATTCGGTCTCACAAATGCACCGGCTGAGTTGCAGAGACTGGTAGATAAACTTTTTGGTCCAGAGTATGATAATTCTGTATTTTGTTATTTAGACGATTTAATTTGTATAAGTTCTGACTTTAATAGCCATATTGAACAATTAAATAAAATTTATAATATATTAAGAGAGGCAGGACTAACTGTAAATTTAAAGAAATGTAACTTTTGCAAAGATAGACTTCGCTATCTTGGTTTTATTGTAGACAGTAATGGTTTGCATACTGATCCTTCTAAATTAGAGACAATAGAAAATTTTCCTCGTCCAGAAACGGTAAAACAACTTCGAAGTTTCCTTGGTTTATGTTCCTATTATCGTAGATTCATTTGTAAATTTGCTGATATTGCTTCTCCTCTAACTAAAATGACTGCAGGTAGTAAAAATTCTAAAAAGTCACTTACTTGGAATGACGAAGCTGAAAATTCATTCCAAGAATTAAAACATACATTGGTAACTTCACCCGTCTTGCAATGTCCCAATTTTGAAAAACCTTTCTTTTTACATTGCGACGCTAGTTCTGTGGGCATTGGCAGTGTTTTGAGTCAAGAGGATGAGAAGGGAGATCAACATCCCATTGCTTTTTATTCTAGGTCACTTAATAAATGCGAAAGAAATTACAGTACCACTGAACGTGAATTATTAGCTATTTTAGATTCCATAGAACATTTTAGACCTTATATTGAGGGAATGAAGTTTACAGTTGTCACTGATCACGCTTGTTTGAAATGGCTTTTAGGTCTCAGTAATCCTAGTGGACGTTTGGCTCGTTGGGCTGCTAGAATTTCTCAATTTACATTCGATATTATTCATAAAAAAGGTTCATTACATTTAGTTCCAGATGCTTTATCTCGCATAGAAGTCGCTGCTATAAACGCTCAGGATAGTTTAGTCTTACCTGACGATGAAATTACTGACCCTTGGTATAGAAAAATATTTATCCAATGTCAAAAATCTCCTAGAAAGTATAAGAATTTTAGAGTTGAAAATAATACTTTGTATAAATTTTGTAGAAATAAATATAATCCTCACAGTCTTTTAGACTGGAAAATTGTTATACCTAAAGAGCATATTTTAGATACTATTAGATCAAATCACGATGATGTAAATTCTGGACACTTGGGAATACATAAAACTTTAAATAAATTAAAACAACATTATTTTTGGAAGGGAATGTTTAATGATATTCATCAATACATTTTGTCTTGCGATACCTGTAAAGCTTATAAACATACTACATCTCCACCTTTTGGTATGATGATTAATCCTAAAAAGGTTGATCGTCCCATGCTTATGCTCTCAGTTGATATCATAGGAATTCTACCTAAAACTTATTCTGGTCATAGATACATACTTTCGGTCGTAGACGTTTTTACTAAATATTGCTGGTTCTTTCCAATGATCAATGCTACCACTAGAGTAATTTGTAAACATTTTGAAAAAGAAATATTTCTCAAGTTTGGTTGTCCAAAAATAGTAGTTTGTGACAATGGAACTCAATTTACTTCAAAACATTTTGTAGATTTTTTGAAAGGTTTTAATACTTATAACCAAAATATTTTATAATACTTTGTATACGCCTCAAAATAATCCTGTTGAGAGATATAATAAAACGGTCGAAACCTGCATATCGTGTTTTGTTAAAGATGATCATAGAACTTGGTCAAGTTTTTTGCCCAATGTTCAATTAGCTTTAAATAATAGTGTAAACCTTGCTACTGAGTTTACTCCTAACTTTCTGATGTTTGGTAGGGAGCTTATTCTTGATGCGTCATTACATCACTTTAGTAGTTCTGTTGATAACTTATCTCAACTAGAAATTTCAAATAGAAATGCTTATGCAGTTTCTCTTAATTCACTTAGTGATATTTTTGTTAAAGTTCAAGCTTACTTGTTAAAGGGGTATAAGCGTAATGCCGCTTATTATAATAAGGGTCGGAAAGTCATTTCCTTTGATGTGGGTGATGTGGTGTGGAGAAGAAGTTTTCTTCAATCTAATGCACAAGCATATTTTTCAGCTAAACTTGCACCTAAGTTTGTAAAATGTAAAATAACTGAAAAGGTTTCAGATAACGTTTATGTTTTGAAAGATTTAAATAAAGGTTCAGTGGGACGTTATCATGTTAAAGATATTATTAAATTTTAATTTGGTTTCCAAGTGTTAGTCTTGATTTTGATAATTTTGTTTGAAGGTCACTTTTGACAGTGTGATGTACGAGAGGATGGATGATAGGTTAATGGATGATAGGTTATCGGTGACTTGAAAGATGTATGTTAGGTAATTTCTTATAAATTTGTTGAATTTGAGACATTCTAAAAATAAAACTTAGATCATTCTGGTTAATTTAATACTAATTTTTTTTCACACCAAATATTTTTCACATCGAAGGATCTTATTTTATGTTTTGTTTGTTTTTGTTGGATTGTCTAAGATCTTATTCTTCTTTTTTAAGGGTAACCTACCTGTTTATATTTTATTAAGATCTTATACAACCCTACAGTTCAGGTAATTTCTACCTTGAGGTTAAAAAACTTAAATTCAATTTCAAGTTTTTGTAATCTTTTTTTTTTCATAGTTTAAAATCATTCTATTTCCTCTTCGTCATAAATAGTAATCGATTTTTAAATCTATTTTGTGCTGTTCGTTGACAGAATTGTTTCTCATTTTTACTGGAGTTTCATTCTTTTTAATGATCGGATTTGACTTTGTTAGTAACGCGTTCATCCTGGACTTTACTTTTTAGGGTCATTCTGTAACCTTTGTTACAAAATGCCTTATTATTTTTTGGATCTTGGTGTAGCTTTTGACCTTGATTTCGACTTTTTTCCATTGTGTTGGACTTTGTTGTTCCAATCACGATGCGAGATTTTGTTTTGACTTTCGTCATTCTTTTTTCCTTTGCGTTCGGAAGTTCGGTGGTGGTATGCCGGTCGCATTGTGAAACTTTGGCTTTCGCCTTTTTTGTTATTGAGATTTCTCATTGGAGATCTCAATGTTTTTTGTGTTTGTCTGTGTTTGGGAGATTGGTAGTGTTGAGCCAGTCACAGCATTCGCATTCTTTTACAGCTATTGTGCTCGGGAATTCGGTGGTGATGAGCCGATCACAATATGCTTTCCTTTGTCTCGTTGCAGGTTGTGCCTGTAACAGAATTTTAAATAAGGTCTTTCAGCTTTATTTAAAAACTTTTGTTCGGAGTTTTCAAATTTTTTGGATTGTTGAATACGGAGTTAGTCAGTGGCAATAGAGCCTAACTGCACTCATAGAGATGGTTGAGTTGGAAGCGGTTGACATAGTAGTCAGTGGCGATAGTGCCTAACTGCACTCAAAGTTGTACTGTTCCAAGTGGTTTGAAATTTTTAGTCAGTGGCGATGGTGCCTAACTGCACTATAAAAATTGTAGTTTGTTTTGGTAAATTGTCCGAATTTGTTTGAAGTTTTTAGTCAGTGGCTATAGTGCCTAACTGCACTGTTTTGGAGTTTTGGAGCGCTAAGAGATTTCTCTCTTCGTTTCATTTAATGAGTTTATATAACTTATAATTTTTTGTTTTTCACTATTTCGTTTTTGACTTTTTGTCATTTACATTTTTTTACTTTTATTAAATTCTTGAGATTTTGCCGTTTGACATTTTCAGAGTTGATTTGCACTTTGAATTTTATATGATTTTTTTCTTTTTTTTGAATTAGAAAATAAACCGGTCTTAACAGGTTTATTTGGTTGAAGATTTCTTTCTAATAAAAGAAAGTTCCTTTCTTTTATTTTCGGGAGGGGATGTAATGTAACGAGTCTTTTAAGCCTGTTACATGATATCGCGTTCTTTGCTTTAATTTGAAGGCAACAGGGTGGTGTTGCCATGTAAAAATTCATTTCTTTGAATCGGAATCGTGTAGTGGTCACACTGATTTTTTTTTTTGAT
The DNA here is from genome assembly GCA_916614155.1 of Mesoligia furuncula. NCBI lineage: Eukaryota > Metazoa > Arthropoda > Insecta > Lepidoptera > Noctuidae > Mesoligia > Mesoligia furuncula. The sequence continues at coordinate 29,654,495 of OU744797.1, read as the reverse complement.
GCTGTCAGTTGATTTTGACAGGTCACTTTCCGACCCGGGCTTTGGATAGAGTGGAGTAATTTGAGAGCTCCTATGTAAATCCGGAAGTTATTACTTCCTATGGACAGCATCAAGTCCTAATTATGTTGTGGCTGATTTGCCCTTGTCGGCATCATAATGGGATTGTCCATATTTTGTAAAAGGTTGGTAAAATTCTTCGTGGTTTCAAACCTACTCACGTGTCGCGTGGTTATTTGGATGGCAGACGTTAATGGTTTCCGATATTTGTTTCAGGATCTTTTGAACCTTATATATTTTGGATTAATTCATCTACTGATGTAAAAACTTCCTTTGGAAAAGAAACGGTGAGTTAATTTGCATTTGGTCGTAAACATTCCGATCGGCATTTTTGTCGACGCTGAACATCAGCTAACGTTTATTCATGTTTGATTTCAGCCGTGAGGCGTTTCTTATTTATTTTTACTTCAAGACTTAAATTTTTAACGCTAGCCCCTACCGACATATTTCATGGACCGCCTGACGTCCCCGCGAAGATCAAAATCACCATGGTTTGCCCATTCGGTGGTTAGTTTATTCGCCGGAATGTGGTATGGTTTATAATACTTAACTTAAATTGACAAAAGTGCAATAATGACAGGACACAAATTAATTTCTATTCCATCTTAGTTTTACACCTTAGAACTTAATATTAGAAAGGAATTTTCTTGTATATTGAGACCAGCAGCCTTCGGGTAATAAAATCGTTCAATAACTTTTGTGTCGATTTTTATTGATACTCCCCGCTTGAAGATTAAAAGTTTCCAGTTCCCGCAGGTTAGTCTATCCTTGGCATAGTTTGGTGTGTGCTCCTGGCGCCCGAATTTTCACTTCTACTTATTGTTTATTTATTTGGAGTACAACACACACATTCAATAATCCCATTTCATAATAAACATTTTTAATAACATCCACACTCGCTAAATTATATTTTTTTTATTATTACAATTGTCGCTAGATTATATTTTTTTAATATTACAACATGTCTAGTATTTTTATGTGAAGAATCTAAGTACAAAGTCTCAAAACTGTATCATGAAAAATCACAAAGTTATAAGCTTGTTACCTGTTTGTCCGTACAAAAACATGCTCACCCCCGCCGCTTGCGCCGCGCCGTCTTGCGCTCATTGATAATAGTACCTAGGTACTTAACCGTTCGGCGCGGAGATTGGATAACCTACTTAGTGTCGCTCGTTGTCCAACTTTTAACCTTTTTTAAATATTTTTGGGACAAAATATAACATCGGGTAAAAATTATTGGAATCTGTTCAGTTACTTATTCTGAACAAACTATATTCAAGTTTCGCATATAATAAAAATAACGTTGTATAATGACTGCTTGTTGGTGATGGATTCGAGGAGCTGATGATGGAACCAACGCCCTAATTTTGAAACACAATCTGCCCGCAGATAATAATAGCGGAACACACTTACAAAAGCTATGCCATTCATTAAGACAATTCAACGACTGCATTCATTGCGTTATTGTCGAGCAGACAAATTTTTCAAACATATGACACAAAGATTATGAGTTTCCTTCAAAATCCTTTGGATTGTCATTGAAAGCATGTTACCCAATTGGTGTGCTGACCTATAACTGTCACACTACAGGGGAAATGCCTCTTTTAACACAGAGTGTAGTGTTGCAAAAAATGATGCCCTACGCTAGCTTACTGCGTGTTGGCGATGTGGAATCGCGCGCGACTCAAAGGCACCGCTCGTTGCGCGGCTTGCGGTGCCTTTGTGTCGCGCACGATTATATCGCGTGTCGTGTCTGTTTGTAGGAGCTTTAACTCTTTTTTGTTACGTGACAATTTCTACCAGCCAACTTCTATCGTAAGCCGCGTTCTTCTTAGCGTGTCGATGGCAAAAATATAGTTATTTTCTCTTAAATTTGTTTGGTTCAAAATTCAGCAACGCGGATAGCGTTCGCTGACGCAGCCATTACGTCCTCACGTGTGCAGGTTATAGGGCATGCGGTGAAGGATCGAAGTTCCTTACGTCCTCACACACACTCGTATATAATAGAAAGAGACAGAGATGGAGAGAGAGAAAGTCGCAGGAGGAAGCATAAAACTCTTTTTCGTTACATGACGATTTCTACCAGTCAAGCCAGTTTCTATCGTAAGCCGCGTTCTTCATAGCGTGTCAATGGCAAAAAATTTAGTTTTTTATTTTCTTAAATTTATTTGGTCCAAAATACAGCAACACGGGGAGCGTTCGCTGATGCAGCCATTAGGTCCTCGCGTGTGCAGGTGGCAGCCGTGACAGAATGAAGTTCCAAAAATAGGTCATGCCGTGATGAAAATGATAGCAGTAGTCAGCAACGTGGTGACGTCAGGTTGACAGCCCAGTGTGTGCCAGACGTTCCTACGTTTACTTATATAGATAGGTGGGTCTGACTTATTGCCACTCGTGGTGGCTAAGTATCTACATACTTTAATGCTTTCTTTTATGAGAGTTCATCTGGTAAAATACCTACTTAAATGCTTACTCTGTCTCTTACTCTTCTGTCTCTTAGGATATAGGTTTACCTACCTAGTTTAAGAGACAGGGTATACTTGAGTACAGATTTTAACATACCAACCAACCAGATGTATACAAGTATCACAGTATCTTATAATAAATCAACTAGGTTCCCATCTGTATTTTTATGGCAAATAAAGGTATCATTTCAGTCGAAAGACGTCCACAGCTGGACATAGGCCTCCCCCAAAAGGAGGGGGTTTGCCATAATCGCCACGCTTGGCAGGCGGGTTGTCGTTCACACATCATCGTTCATACATCGTTCTCACATATTATATACTTATATATAAATTCCACATTCCTAATGATGTAACTAATATTTTTGTAAAAATATAATTTAAAAGAGTGTCCATGGAGTTTCTTGCCCGTTGTTCTCCATAGATATCTACTACGCTTTGGCATGGGCAACTAGCTTCATATTTTCTGACTGACCGACTTCTTGACAATTCAAAAGTGCCTCTAAATCAGGGGTGGCCAACCGGTCGGTCGGTCAAGGCAAAAAATATAAATACGTAGAACAGACTGCGCAACGTAGGTACCTAATCGCTAACTGCTGCACGCATTAATAAAAATAAGTAGGTAGCTACTAAGAACAATTTTCAGTTTTATATTTTCCATCTTAATAAAATAAAAAATACTGCATAATTGTGTACTGACCTATAATAATAATAATAATAAACCATTTATTATCAGGTAATAATAATACAGTAACAATGTTGTTAGTAAATAAAACTTAATAACTATGTTAGTATCACTTAAGTCTATGCTGGCTATGCTGTTTCATTTAAGATTTCAAGAAGTATGTAATTGGTAGATCGTAAAGGGTGTCGTCAGTAAACAAGTAGATCTTGGGTCTAACCAAGTTGGCCACCCCTGCTCTAAATGGTTTAATTTAAATAATGGTTTGAGTTATGGTACTACTACCATAGTCAGACATGTGCACGGGAGTATTGTAGATGAAATCATAATAGACACATGAAATGATTCAAATGTTTTTCTGAAGATTGCAAACTCTTTGATGGTGTTACTGGATCAAGGATTCTCCGCCGTTTGGATTAGTTGCACCTGTTCTTCAACCTGCAACATAAAATAGAGATATAAGAAAATCTTTTCATTTGTTTGTGAATTTCAAGATATAAGAATTTCGGTTGTCACGGTATATGCACAAGTGATGCGCAGGAATGAGGAATACTTCGTGAGGGAAGTTTTGATTATAAATTTGGATGACTATATGAGTAGGGGAAGACCAATGATGGATGGACTGTGTGAAGATAATATCAGGTCCAGTAGAAAACCAGCGTTGTCTGGCATTTTTGCTGAACTGGGCATTTTTTTGGCGCAGCCGTGAGACACACAATCATGCTAATTTCTTACATCGGACTTTACACTTTTTTTATTTGATCTTTATTTGTTTTTATCTGATGTAGGTAAGTCTCTGGTGTAGGTTCTGTGTGTCTTTTAGTCTGTGCTAAATAAATGTATCTTCTTTCTTTCTTTTCTTTCTTTATATTATGACAACTGAGATGACGGGTGGTAGAGATATATACCGTGTTTTTTACGTTAGGTATGTTGTCAAACGCTTCTATAGCTTTTACAAATAAAATCTAACAAAGAAAGTAAGTTCTTAAAAATGCTTCGTTACAAAGATAATTGTAATTACATTTACCTAATGAAATTTAATTGAGTTATGCAGAATTTTTAACAAGTTTCAACCCGCCAAATCTAATGAAATGAAAAGACGTCGTTGCCGATTCGGATAAAGAGGCATGCATATCGGGTGATTTACGTCAAGGTATTCAGTTTGTTTGAAAATTAAAAAAAAATAAGAATTCATTAATGTGTCCAGAATGAAAAATGCTTATTTCAATGGTCTGAACATGTGATCGAAATTTATGTTAAGTTTATTATTATTTTTTTGCGGTTGGTTGACTCTTCACGTGGCCAGAGGGCTGGCCTATTTTTAGCCCAAAGAATAAGCATTGCCACCCAACGTGGTAATGCTGCCAGCCTTTTGGGCACTTATGCCATTGACAGCGATGCGGACGAATGTTTTGATGCCCAATGAGCTCCTGCCTTTTTCTTTTCCTTTTTTTTTTTATTATATACTTGTGTATAATATGTATATTTTAGTGTTAAATTGTAAAGTAGGTGAAGTGTGTTAGAAATAAATTCTTTCAATAGAGAAGTTTATGTCATATCGTTCGGAACACGGTGTATAAAAGAAGAATACCTATGCTGAACCCAAATAAATTGGGGTTTAGAGGATGGTGACTTCAAGGAAGAATAGAGTAGTTAGAAGCAATCCTCACTGGTTTCCTCTTTTGTCAGACAATGTCACGAGAAATAGACGTACTAAATATAAGAACTTCTTACATCCTTACTCTGCGAAAACAGCACTCCTTCATAAAAGCGTGTTTTGTATGGCACCATTAAGTAATATATACTTAATAAGATTTCAGAGGGTATTAAAAATATAAACCAGCCAAACTTATTTAAAAGAGAATTTAAGAAGTTTCTTACTCAAAAATGTTATTACAATGTTAAGGATTTTTTAAATGATAGTTTCTGAATTGTACTTTGACATTTTAATTGCATTTTGACATCAAGTTTATTTTGACATCGTAATTTTATTTTGACTTAATTTTATTTTGACCATTATGTAGGTATTATTAATTGTATTGAACTGTTATTATTATTATTATTATTTTTTATCTGAAAAGTGTGTTTAAGATATTCTTATTTTTATTAGTTAAAGCATCTACCTATTCATTCATTTAAAGAATCATGTCCAGTCTTGACCTGAAATTTTTCGAACGCGTCTAGTGATGTAAAATATCTTAAAAAATTGCATTTTTTTTGCTTATTTCGTATCACTTAATTGAATTTTCAAATGAAGCCAGGAAAAAATACAATTTATATTTTGTTTATCATTCTCAATATACTTTTGGAAACGGAACGTGTTTTACACACGTTCCATTTTAAGTGTACAGTTGACAGGTTACGCGTAAAACGAAATTCTTTAGCCGCAACGAATGACAGGCTGCCGCTGTGACAGCTGACAGTGTGACCGCTGTCATTTGTTTGACGTTTTGCAGTCGTTCGTTTCAGTGCGATTTTGGATTTTCTGATATAACTTACAACTTTTGCATTTTCCATGGACTTCGATAGCTACCACTTACGATTACTTTGGCCTGTGTTATTCGGATACCGATTTAGTACTTTTGATTGGGACCTAAGTTATCGTAATCGCTCTTGTTGGAAAGTGTTATGGAGCCTTCTACGAGATTGCTTTGTATAAACTGCAATAAAGTGTTAATACGCTTCGGCGTTATCGGGCGCTTCAGCTTGATAGCAGAGTCATCTCGCTAATTAGCACTTGGATATCTCCAATAATAGTAAGTATAATAACAATCAAGTACCTAACGATTTAATATCCAGTCAACGGAGGCTAGCGTATTAATTGTTTTATAAAAAAGAATTGATATTTTAGAAGTGGTAAAGTATATTTTTCAAGTTACACGAAAAATATAAGTAGTACTACCTACTAGAAATAGGTGACGCCCCTAAGACGACCCACTGACCGTTATAGTGGTTCTTTTAGACAGCTGTTTAAAACAAAAAACGTAAAAATACAAATTAAATATACATAAGTACTTATTTCCATTGTAGGCTTTAAAATCTCATAATTTACGAAGACACTGAAAATCTAATGACCAAAGGGTCATTAGATTTTCAGTGTCTTCGTAAATTATGTAAGTAAGTGTGTTTGTGTGGTAGATAGGGTTATACACAAAGGTGTATAACCCTATCTACCACACAAACACACTTACTTCACCACTACATCATTCACACACATACCTCTATTTCACCACTTATATTAACACACATACCCACATCCATACCTCATATCTTCAAACTCACCAAAAAATCCTAGCACTCTCTAATGGTACTTACTACGACGAATAATTTAATAAATTAATAGTGAGTGTGATAGTGATTTAGTAGTCCTAAGATAAAAATTAAAATGTCAATAGCTGAGATACAGGCTCCTGCCTAGTTTAGGGGCAAGGGTCAATATTATGTGCACCTTATTATGATCACCACAAAATGTTGAAGTACCTACTTGTAATGTACCTAGGTATTTGTATAATTGTAACTTTTAACGGTGAGAAATAAACTATTTTTATTTTATTTGTTTTTCAGATAACGGAAGAACATTACATTTGTGAAGCGTGCTTTGATGTATCCATGCAGACTATTAATGCTCAGATTCATGGAAAAAATGAGTGTGATCCATCTGTTGGTTCATCTCGACGTGGTCATGCTCAAGTGTGCCCCGTTTGTGGTTGATTATTGCTCAATCGTCAAGGTGACCACATTCTCAAAGCAAACCCATCAAGCCTCACACTAAGGATGATCAACTTAATGCATGATCACTGGCATGAAACCAACATTGTGGCTCCAGTGGCATTTTTAAATGAAGTGGTTGTACGAGAAGATATTGAATAAATGATAATAAATGAAATCCTGTTTTTTATTTAATTTCCCTGTCCTCGCCAAAAACATGTAGGTGGGCAGCTCTTTTCGTTATCTATTTATGTCGTCTGTCAGGCCAACTCCTGGAGTCTGGTCCGCTTCGACGGCGACGACAGATTTTGACTGATACCTACTTCAATGAACTGCAAGTAGGTACCTAAATTGCTCAAACTTGCACAAAGTGTAGTAAACAAGGATAGCACAACATCACACGAAGTCTTTATAACTCGGCATCGGCGGGTTATTACGAGAATAATAACTACTGTTTGCGACCGCGCACCAATTTGATGATGATGATTTGATGTTATTACATTGAAGAGGGATTTATTTCTGAGTGATTGTAACTCTCAGCGATTAAGAAACAATTTGATTTTAATTATCGTACACGTACAGTTTTTGAGGTTATAACAGCTGTCAAACCTTATCTGACAGCTGCTATAACCTCAAAATCTTATTTACTTAATAACATTTTTCCCTGGCCTCTAAAAGAAAAGATAATAAATTATTGTGTTATTATGAACAATAATTGTTTTTATACAACACTAGTTGTAGGTAGACGCGACCTGTAAATGAAATCAAGTGACAGGTCAATCAATGTATGGAAAGTGGGCATGATTCTTTGCATGCCGAATCTTGGGCAGAATGTATGGCTCAACTTTAATTCTTCACGACCTTATTTGTATGCTTACCTGCATTCTAGCAAATAAATAAATATAAATATATTCGACAACTATCACACAACGCCGTCTAGTCCCAAGCTAAGCAGAGCTTGTGTTATGGGTACTAGACAACTGATAAACATACTTATATATTTCTAAATACATACATATTATAGATAAATTACACCCAGACACAGAACAAATGATCATGCTCATCACACAAACATTTGTCCTGGGTGGGAATCGAACCCACGACCTCCGGCATAGCAGTCAGGGCCACTAACCACTAGACCAACGGGCCAGTCAAGTCAAATAATTTGATTTGATTTGATTTGGTTAGTCCAGTGTCTACTCGGAGGTCCAATTCCTCTCTATCGCTGTGGGTAAAAGGCTAAGAAAAACTCAAGTAGGTAATGTCGGTACAGACGCCAGCCAGCACATGAAGCTACTACAATCTGTCAAATTTATTTAATAGATTTTCAACTTTATCGCTAAAACATAAGGTTCAATGTTGAATGGGAAAACGTGACAGTTTCGGGTAGCTAGATGTGCTTGCGTCTGACCCTGGACAGCATATTTGTCTTTGGCAACTTTTGACCATGAATCTGTCTCTTTAACCTATGGAAATTTTCTAAGTCATTGAACTCTGTAGGTAAACTCTGTAGTATCATACAAATGATGTTAAAAATAATTTGGAATAACACAGTGTAATTGCTTAGTAGATTCGGAAGCATATGAATTATCAAGAATATATAATACTAGCTTCCGCCCGCGGCTTCACCCGCGAGGTATGTCAACAAAAACTATCTGCGGGATGCAATCTATCTCTCTGCCAAATTTTATCGAAATCCGTTCAGTGGTTTAGGCGTGAAAGGTAACAAACAGACAGACAGACAGAGTTACTTTCGAATTTATAATAGGTATTAGTATGGACAACGATACATTCCCTTCAATTTGTTTCAGTACCATTAAATGCACGCAGCAATACGCAATGCCCTAAAACATTAGCATGTCTTAGATAACTATCAAGCTATCAACGTATGAAAATGGTTTAACATAAACCAAGGGTAGCAACCGCCCACCTCGAATACAACAGATTTATCGATCAATTTGTAACAAAACATCAAATAAATCAATCAAGTCAGACATCCTCACGTGTTAATTCACAAACATAAATCTCCGAAGATTTACTTTATGTAACCCAACCAAGTTTTGATGACCCTATGATCGATACGAACTCCTTCCTCGACAGGGTGTCATCAAAACTGGCGACCTAACAGCCGCTGAAAAAACATTTACTTCAAAAATAGAATTCGGATTCCCGCGCTTAATTGCAGCCCCGCCAATGAGCGGGCGTTGCGTGCGAGCGGGAAAACTAAAACATAGAGCGAGATAGATGGAGTTGTGCCGTTGACTCCGCCCCGTTAACAATATGGCGGTCGTGTTGATTGGACGAGCGCGCGCCTCCTCCGGGAAAGTCGCGAGGGGAAATGTGGGGGGAGGCGAGAAAAGCCGTTTGCTTGCGCTCCTGCAATGGCTCGTTTAATTAGTATAAGTAATTTAAATGCGCATTCAATGTGTTGAGTTATGACTGATTTAGTTAATAGGTCAATTAAGGATTAATTCCGAGATTAGGCTTCGCACGCATCTTTGTTCATTCGTGTAGTAGGTACCTACCTATGTTTTCTTGGTATTGTAAGTTTCTTTTGCGATTTTCCGTGAAGAATTTTTCATTTGCTTTTCGATGCAATGGCCAATAATATTACTTTACTGTAATGTTTAACGGCTTACAGGACCTAAACGCAAAAAACGTAAGTTTTAGAAACAATAACTATCGACTACAGTAAACAAAATCAGAAAAATATATGATATTCTTCAGGTTATAAGCTAGGTAGATAGTGTGTTGAAAACATAATACAACTAATTTGATACGATAGAAAAAAATCATGAAGATACCTCTAAAAACTTTCTTTTTACAATAAAAACCATACTAATATAAATACAATCATTATGATTTTTTGTCAGACTATTCTACAAGCAACATACTAAAAAACTAGTGTTTAAATTTTTTTGTCCAAACAATAGATTTTTTGTAAATAGATAATTGCTTCATATTTTGCAATAAATTACTAGCGTTGTGTCATCTCGCTTCTCTTTCTTTTCTATGAAGTTCGACAGTGACCGCGCTTTAGGTCAAATACTTAGTGGCCTTAATACCTACAGTAAATTCATTAACAGTTCCAGAAGCAGGTACGAAAGATACGTTTTAATTATGGTAGAGCTCGTCCAGGGAAGTATCTTCTACCATCGAAGGCAAGGGCGGATCCCAAACCGTTTAAGTAAAATAAAATCGAATCGTCTGAATGGACTGGCCTGAATGCATATCAACAAGACATTGATTCAATGAGGAAGCAGTAGGTACCTACCATATCTTCAGCAGCAGTGGCGTAGCTATTAAGGTTCAAAGTGGTGCAGTCAGTTCGTACAGAGGACTGCTATGTCGACATGCACCGACCTAGAGTCGGCGAAAGGATTTCAGAATCCATACTTAATATTATAAATGCGAAAGTGTGTCTGTCTGTCTGTATGTTACCTCTTCGCGCTTGAACCCCTGAACCGATTTAGATGAAAATTTTGGTATAGAGATAGTTTGAGTTCCGGGAAAGGACATAAGATTGTTTTTATCACGAAGTTCCCACGGGATCGAAACTTACGCGGGTGAAACTGTTAGTGAAAGGTAGCGCGCGTCCAAAGTCTTTATAGGTAGGTACAGCTTTTCTCAACCCATAAAAAAACTAGGTAGGTAATACTATGAATGGTCTAAAGAAAAACTAACCAAACTAATTCGAGGTAGGGTGCTTTTATTAACCTCGTTTCGCTTGCTCTTGCAGCCCAGGTTCTCTCAATTCTCTCGACCGTTCTCGTTGTCCCGACCACACACGTTCACAAAAAGTACCCTATTAGTAAGGCTCCACTGTCCGTCTGTCTGTGATAGCTAGACAGTTGAAATTGTCACAGATGATGTACTTCTGTTGCCGCTATAACAACAAATACTAAAAACAGAATAAAATAAATATTTAAGGGGGCTGCCATACAACAAACGTGTGTTTTTCGGGGTGTTTGCCTTGTGGTACCCTTCGTGTGTCTGTGGTGTGTGGTGCCGGACTAGTCCGTGTGGTGCCGGACTTAAAGAATACCACCACCCCTTACTTCCCGTGGGTGTCGTAAAAGGCGACTAAGGATCGTACCGGAGAATGGGCAGCAGCGTTCTCTGTGTATTCCACCATCATACCACACTGCGATCGCCAACCCGCCTGCCAAGCGTGGCGATTATGGCAAACCCTCCCAAAATTGGGGGAGGCCTATGTCCAGCAGTGAACGTCTATCGGCTGAAACGACGACGATAACGACCCTTCGTGTGCGAGTCCGACTCGCACTTGGCCAGTTTTTTTTTTCTTTTGTTAATCTTAAATGTCATTGAAATACAATGAATCCCAAAAACATCATATTGCAATGCAGACATGGGAGACACTTCTTAACTGTCTGGCCCATGTGCCCCCCGTCCCAAAAAAATTCCTGGATCCACCTTTGATCGTAAGTTCCTCTTTCTGCCACCCAGCAGAGTTTCTGTGTTGCGGTTTGAAGGTTATAATAATAATCCATTTACTATCAGGTAACAATAAAGACCCATAGATACCTACATACCTTAACCTAAGTATACATAATATAGTAAAAATTTTGTTCGTAAATAAAACTTAATAACTAAGTATGTTAGTATCACTTAGTTGCACTAAGTCTTTGTGATTTCTGGTGGCACTTGTCCGCGAAAGCGGCGGAATACCACACCCTGCGGCCAAAAACTTTCTTCCATCACCAGGTGCAGGTATAGCATGTTGGTATGCGCACCACGAACGCCTTGAAGTTGACGTTGCGGTGCGACTCCAGTAACTGCACCCTCGGCGTGTACCTCGTCTTCTGGCGCACGTACTCCACGATGTCCTACGCCTTAGTGGTGTAGTGTAGGCGGGAGATGTACACCGGTGTGTTCGGCTTTGCGGGACGCAAGCTGACTTCGGGCTCCGTAGGGGCTTTGCCGCAGCGGTTCTTGTTATGGTTCCTGTTCACCTACTGGCCGCGTGGCCGCCCGCGTGAGCAGTGGTCCATGACATGCTCCCTTGTTAATTTATTGCCAATTTACGGTTGCGAACTGTTGCGAAGCACTTACGAACTATTATCTGGAACACTACGAAAAGTGCGTGTTTATGCTGTGAAAGGCGTCTGTGCGACCTCTAGTGTGCTGATCCAGCAAAGTCGAACCTTCTGCCGGCCGACGTGGAGGATTGATGGTGAATCTACAGGTCAGTGGTGTTGCATTTTCCTGCCAAATTCCTTTGTCCATGTACAATTTTCGTCGTCCTAATTCGTGTCGTATTTTGCAAAGTCAGACCTACCCACGTACTTTTCACCCCCGCATTATACAGTCCACTATTTAATTGAACCAGCTCCCTGCGTCTGGGATAAACGCAAACAATTTATATTTCCGCCCAAGTATTTGGTGTTAGGCGCCACCATTTATTTTTGGTTAAACGCCTACTACTCCTCGCTAGTGTTGTAACGCAACAACGATGTCTCTGGTATCGCGTAACACCATTTCAATTACAATCTGAATAATTTTGAAGGATATAGCTAATCCATTGCTTCATGTGTTCGTTAAATTTGTCTGCTCAACAACGTAAATAACGCAATGAATGTTGTTGAACTGTCAAAATGGAAGCCATTGCTACTGTCAGTGTGTCAGCTTTCCTTCAAAACCATACAGATTGAGGCAGATAGTGTGTTACGCAAATGGTGCAGGTATACCATGATTATTATCAGGCCCCTCTTTTCCATTGGGCACTCTGGGCAAGTGCCCAGGGCCCCGCGATCTTCGGGGGCCCCGGCCTGCTCTCATAAAAAAACATTATTTGCAGCCGCCGTTCCATTCTACGCATTATTAGTACCCGATTCAATTCCAGTTATGAAATATTAGTATGTTTCTCTCATTGTCTCTTATCTACACAGGGGGCCCCGTGATCCTTATGTGCCCAGGGCCTCCAATAGGTTAAAGACGGCCCTGATTAATATGAGTTTTTTTTTTGTGCCTGTAAGTCCTCTAAGGTCCCCAGTTAATACAATTGGAGAAAGGTGATTCCATGCTCTTAATAATACACTTAGGTTTTACGAGTAGGTATGTAATAAGTAAAACAAGTGCTGTGCTTATGTGCTTGACGCTGACATAATTCCCCAAAACCTTCGAACTTCGACTTCAAATCTGCAACCTCGTGGCTGTGATACCTACAAGACATTAACCCCGAATCCTTACCATAACCATATTCCTGACGTCATTGATTCAATAAAATAATTTATACTCCAAACTCAAAAAGATAAGCAATCCAGCCAACATGATTAATTCTTATTTAAAACCAGTTTCGCAGAACTGGTTGAACTCCACACAACAACGTGAACTTTGAGCCTGTAGCCTGCGGTGCTGTTCTGTAAAAATCTCACCGTGAAAACTTAGGTGAAGTGAGCGTGGAGTGAGCTGTCAATAGTGTCAATTCCTAGCAAAAACAAACTCACTTCGCCTAAGTTTTCACGGTGAGATTTTTACAGAATCGACCGGCTCTAGCCGTAGAAAATCACACTAATATTATAAAGGCGAAAGTTTCATGTGTGTGTTTATATGTTTGTTAATTCTTCACGTTCAAACGGCTGGACAAATTTTGATAAAATTTGGTACAAAGGTAGCTGACACCCTGGATTAACATATAGGCTACTTTTTATCCCGATATTCCCACGGGATCGAAACTTGTGCGGGTGAAATTGCGGGGCGCAGCTAGTATAGCATAATAATGCCTATTAACTGCCTCGTTGGTCTCGTGGTTACAAGCGCGACTGCTGAGCGTGGGGTCCTGGGTTCGGTTCCCAGGTCGGACAAAGTGTTATTGGGTTTTCCATTAGGAAATTCTTAGTAACAGTCAGCAGTATGGAAGTTGGCGGTTTAATACCCCCGTGACTCGGAAAGCACGTAAAGCCGTTGGTCCTGCGCCTGATCTCGCCCCGGTCGTGACGGATTGCCGTCCCATCGGACTATGAGAGTAAAGGAACAGAGAGTGCACCTGTGTTTGCGCACACACTAGTGCACTATAAGGGGTAACAGACAGACAGACACACTTTCGCATTTATAATATTAGTATGGATAAACAGACACTTTTGAATTGTCAAGGGGTCGGTCAGTCAGAAACATAAAGCTAGTTGCCCATTCCAAAGCGTAATAGATACTTATTGAGAAGAACGGGCAAGAAACTCCACGGACACTCTTTTAAATCAAAATATTGTTACTACAAAGCATTGCTAAGTGGATATTAGCTCTGTCGTGATAAAAATATTATACCTAAACCCATGCCCAGGTTTGCCAAACAAAGGACCTGCTTACCTACAGTACTGTAGACATTGCCGGATTAGCCCATAAGCAAATTAAGCAATTGCTTAGGGCATCGAATTGTTCGTCGAATCGTTGAGCTCCTTAAGTCTTGAGTTGAGCTGCACGATTTCTGACAAATGCGTGCACTGACTGGACAGATCCTCTCAATCTGTGTGGTTCTTTCCTCAAAAGACCGTCTCAGACATCGATCTACATGGTCTTCATATAACCTGAGCAAGAGTATGTCTGGACTTTAAAAGAGACTGTAACCTCTGAGTTTGTTTCGGCATTTCTTCTCAGAGTAGTCAGATAAGAAAAGCCGACCTCATCTAGTTTAAAAAAAATATAATTGACGTGTAAAAGTGTTTGTACAAACTTACTTACAGACAATAAATCATTTATCATCACGTCTCGGGGGCACCATAAGGCAGAAACAGCACCGAAACAGTATTTGCTAGCACATGAAAGGCAAGGCTGTTTATTAGCAAGATATTACAAGACCCAAAAGTCACTCTAGCTAGAGATGTGCGCCAATCTTTACAAATCGCTCGTCGATGTTTTGAAAAAATACGAGGCGACTAGTGGATACTACAGGCGTGGATTGCTTAGGGCATCAAGAAGCATGTAGTCTTAATCCGGCACCGACTGTAGAGACTATCCATGGTTTGGGGCATGAAACCTTTTTGGTAATTTTATGATAATGTCATATAACATTATATGTTAAACGCCAATACGAATTGAGAAGGCAGAAAGAAAGTAGGCGTCAGATTTGGCTCACAAGCCAGGTAACAAAGAAAAGAAATGTAAAATGCACGTAGAGCGATTTCTAAAAATAATTATTGAACTTATTCGAGAAACCGTGGTTTAATTGATTTCTCCCGGTATCCTGAGAGCTCGAAAAGCTCTCCTACAGTAACTAAATGAGCCTGCCTATACTGAAGTATCGTTAGTCGTAGAACTTAAGGGGATTAGGACCTAAACGCAAAAAACGCAAGTCTTAGAAGCAATATATGATCGACTACAGTAAACAAAATCAGAAACAATGTATGATATTCTTATATGTGCTGGTTAAAGTGTGTTGAAAACATAATATAGCAAAAAATCATAAAGTTACCTCCAAAAACTTTCTTTTTACAACAAAAACCTGACTAATATACATACAATCATTCCGATTTTTCGTCAGATTATTCTACACGCAACAAAAGCACTAGTGTTTTAATTTTTTAGTCTAAATAATCGATTTTTTGTACTTAATTCAATAATTGCTTCATATTTTGCAATTAATTACCAGCGATGTGTCATCGCACTTCTCTTTCTTTTCTATGCAGTCCGACAGTGACCGCGCTTTAGGTCATTTAGTCGTTAGCCGTCTTTTTTTTTTTTTTTTTTTTTTTGTGGATGGGAAATCATCAAATGACTCCTCCCGCTCTGGGTGGAGCGGAAGGGAGTGTCAGACTCTTACTGACTAAAACCCACCCGTGTTCCTTCCTTAGCCCTTTATGTTCCGGGCCAGCGGTAACCCTTTCGGACAATCCCGCTGACCGTCAAGAGACCGAGACCGTCGAGGCCGTCGTCGAGAGACCGTCGTGAGTCGTTAGCGTCTGCAGATAAAACAACATTTAGCAAGTGCCTGATAAAAATGTCATAGCAATAATTGCTTCGTGCTACTGTAATTGTTCACTACTTAACCAGGTACGTAAGGTAGTTTATCATTATAAAAGGGAATTACTACTAGGCTTTGGTAAATGTGATTCCCGACAAAGATTACGCCACCCCTTTTTCTAGCAGTGAACATACGGTGGATAAAAAGGGATGCGTTATTCTGCAAATGTTTATCTATCTAGCAATCATTTGCATAGTGGAATAAACGAATATCTTCAGGGGAAAGAAAAAGAATTTAGGGTTCACTGAAAGGACATTTGGAATTTGTACCTGAGGGGAAACAATTTGAGAACGTTCGCTCTGATCTCAATCTGTCAAAAAATGCTATAATGTCTCTACATTTTGGACAAGTTTTTGACAACGATTGTCGCTGAGATCAGTGGGCCTAAAAAGGTCACTTTGGCAGAATCATAAAAAAATAACATTATGAATTATTATTATTATTTTAAATTATTAATTATTTATTAAAAGATGGCGAAGACAGTCCGTGTTTTTCTTTTTTTCGCTGCACTACGTAGGTATAATCAAAGAGATTGGGACTGGATTTTGATTTTGGATTGATTGGTATTTTATTTATTTATTATTGATTTGCTCTCATTACATCACACATTTTACAGAATAATTACTATGTATCGGTTTTTGTACATGGACCCTGTCTGTCGCTGCAAAATAAGCACAGACAAAAAAAAAATAACTGAAAAATCCTTCACCAATGGGATTTGATAAGATTAACTTAACAGTTAACTGTCCATTAGGATTCATAATGTTATCCTTTTATGATTCTGCCAAAGTGGCCTTTTTAGGCGGCCCTGATTGCGACTAGATTTTAACGTTTCTAATTACGGAAATTGGCCTTCTGGTTAATGGTAATAAGCTCACCCCCCAAACACCATCATATGCCTAGCCTTTTCCCAACTATATTGGGGTCGGCTTCCAGTCTAACCGGATGCAGCTGAATACCAGTATTTTACATGGAGTGACTGCCTATCTGACCTCCACAACCCAGTTACTGGGTAATACGATACCCCTTGGTGAACGGTTGTCTGACTTTCAGGCTTCTGACTGCCCGTAACGACTGTCAAAGATCCAGGAATGACAGCCAGGACCAACGGCTTAACGTGCTTTCTGAGGCACGGAGGGGTCACGGTATGTAAAGATGTTCACCCACCTAGAGACCAACCGCGGCAAGCGTAGCTTAACCTGATCGATCGTCCTGTGCGGCTGTTATTATTTAGCCACGGACCTCTCCCCCCCAAATATAACCGGCGCGAAATATGGGTATCTGCCTAACTCTTCGGAGAATACCATAACCAGCCTATAAAGTTCCCACTGCTGGTACACAGGCCTCCTCTCTTCGAGATGGAGTGGGCTGTAATCCACCACGCGGGCCCAGTGCGGGTTGGTAGATGTCACATGTCTTCGAATTTTTGGTTCTAGGACATGCTTTCTCACGATGTTTTCCTTCACGGTTTTGAGAGCAGTGGTGATGAAATAATTTACACAAAGTAAAGCGCCTGTCTGGGTTCGAACCTACGACCTACAACTCGTAAGTCGCAGCCCTTACCACTGGACCACCACTGCTTTGGGGAATACAGTCGTGATAATAATATATTGTTTTGAAAGGACTTACCTACTGAGTTACAAAGTTAAAGGAAATCTACATTACAGCAGTTCTAATTTCCAGAAGATATTCCATAAGTGATAGAAATACAGAGTAGCTGGGACAATGACGCGCAACCATTTAGAGACAGACGCCAGCACTTCAAGCTACTACAATTTGTCAAATTTCTATAATAGATTTTCAACTTTATCATTAAGGGCCTTACAGGACCTGAACACGAAAAAAGCAACTTTTAAAAACAATAAAAGTATATGATCGACTACAGTAAACAAAGAAAAATATATGATATTCTTCAGGCTAAATGCTAATTAGATAGTGTGTTGCAAAACATAATACAACTAATTTGATACGATAGCAAAAATCATGAAGATAGCTCTAAAAACCTTCTTTTTGCAATAAAAACCATACTAATATACCTACATACAATCATTCTGATTTTTTGTCAGATTATTCTACAAGGTAACATACTAAAATACTAGTGTCTTCATTTTTTCGTCCAAACAATAGATTTTTTGTAATTAAATAATTGCTTCATATTTTGCAATAAATTACCAGCGTTGCCATCGCGCTTCTCTTTCTTTTCTATGCAGTCCGACAGTGCCTGCGCTATAGGACATGATTCAAAACCTCCCTGTGCTTAAATAATCTGTCGGTTATTAAAAAAAAATATAGGTAATATGTTCTGAATTCATGGTTACCTATAGTTTGCGCGTCCCTTTATAAGTCGGAGGCAGACCCTTAGGCCCCCTTTTACCTTAAATCACTAAATACATTTAACGCTAAACGTATTTGAAACATAATTCTATCTCCATCATCTCCAAATTCTCTCTCCATCTGACAGAAACAGAACGACGTTCTAAATTGGTTTAGCGGTAAACGAATGATTATTGACTTGTGGAAAATTTATAAAACCGTGACAGTTAATACGTTTTAGTTCAGAATAGGAATTTGTCATAGGTTCCAAACCCCATTACCATTGACACCAAAGCTACTAACGATTCATCACGAGCAGTCACATCGCCCTTTTAAAGCCAGTCCAATGACCATTTGTCCGGACAACGGCAGTTGATAACATCGGCACATTAGATTAATTCACACGTCGAGGTGTCCCATATTACCGGCCAACGTCGGCAGATGTTGTAGACTTGTTAGTGGAAGCTATTTTTATAAATTAGCATAGCGTATTATCTAGCGTGTTGCCCTCGAAAGGATAGGTAGAGAGGTGTTGTACCTATTATGATGAGGGCGTTTTGATAACCAGCGGGCCAATTGCGCAACACATCATCAATCGGAATTGTATTCATTTTGACACTTCAACACACATCATTCATCGTTCATTTTGGCAGTTCAGTTCATTGCGTTATTTCCGTGTTGAGCAGACACATTTTTCGAACTTATGAAGCAATGGACTAGCAATTTGCTTCAAAACTATTCAGATTCCGACTGACAGTGCGTTACGCAACCCACAAGAGTCAAACTCCAAGATGCTCTTGAGCATCATCATCTGCCTAGCCTTTTCCCAACTATGTTGGGATCGGTTTCCAATCTAACCGGATGCAGCTGAATACCAGTATTCTACATGGAGCGACTGCCTATCTGACCTTGGTAAGACTGGTTGTCAGACTTTCGGGCTTCTGACTTGTAGATTAAAACTTGGCTTTCTCTATAAACTCCATCGCTCGCTGCCTAATTTTGTCCACTTGCTCTTGATCTCCTATCTTCTCCTCTACTTCTATCCACTTTTTGAAGAGAACCTTCATCTTCCGTGCTGGCAACTTCTGCGATGCCTATAAAACAAATAACATACATCAGAAAATGTGGCTAGGTAGAAAACTTTCATCATCTGCGTAGCCTCTTCCCAACTATGTTGGGGTCGGCTTCCAGTCTAACCGGATGCAGCTGAATACCAGTATTTTACATGGAGCGACTGCCTATCTGACCTACACAACCAGTTACTGGGTAATACGATACCCCTTGGTAAGGCTGGTTGTCAGACTTTCGGGCTTCTGACTACCCGTAACGACTGTCAAAGATCCACCAATGACAGCCGGGACCAACGGCTTAACGTGCTTTCCGAGGCACGGAGGTGAGGAGAAGAATGTCCCACTAGATTAATCCAAAAACTTTGGTTGTATCAGGAATCAAACCTAGCACCCGAATTGGGTACACAATGAGTGAGGGAATGACGATCCATTTCATTTTGACAATCATTAAGAGGGAACATGGCGAGCGATTCTCCATACAAATGTATTCCCCATTTTACTTCCTCAATAATGCCTCTAGAGCAAATTTTTTTTCCATATTATCAAGATCTACTGTAAACACGTCCCTGTAAATTTCTTTTTTTCAGCAACTAATTAGTAAAGAAAATATGACCATCTAAAAATTACAAAAAATGCCCTATTTTTACCGCCGTGTTTATAGGACTATCAGACAAATTAGAAAGTTTTTAACATAAAAAAATATGTTAGGAACCTAAATATACGCTTTCTTAAAATGTTAATGTAATAAATAATTTAATCGGCTCAATTTTCGAGGAGAAAAAAATGAATTCAAGTCAGTTATTGAAACTAGGCTGAAAATCAAGACTTTTTGAACGTCAAAATTACATAAGACAGTACCTACCTATAACGCCCGCCCTTCACCACTTCCTAGTGCGTTAACTGGAAAGAAAAAGTGGCGTACTTATAAGTAAACGTTGCATAAAGTTAAGTAGTGATCAGCGACTGTTAACCATACATTTTTGACGTTTAAACGTCTCTTGACTTTAAGCAAAGTTCATCTGTCTATCCTTTTCCCAAAGATGTTGGGGTCGACTTCCAGTCTAACCGGATGCAGCTGAATACCAGTATTTTACATGGAGCGACTTCCTATCTGACCTCCACCCTTGGTAAGACTGGTTGTCAGACTTTCGGGCTTTTGACGACACCCGTAACGACTGTCAAAGATCCACGAATGACAGCCGGGACAAACGGCTTAACATGCTTTCCGAGGCACGGAGGCGTCTTGGGATGTAAAGACGGTCATCCATCCACAGACCAACCGCGGCAAGCGTAGCTTAACCCGATCGACCGATCCGTGCGGCTGTTATTACTTCGCCACAAGCCTGTATCCACCCTGTCTTGACTTTAAGCTAAATTTATAAATAAACCCCTTCTTCTTCTTCTTAGTGTGTCGATAGCAATCTAAATGGAATAGGTAAGTGGACTTTGGATTGCCATCGTGGTGAAAGGATTAGCCAATCAGCGTGGATAACTCGCTGATTGCCCAGGGTGCGCCGGACGGATAGTAGTTCTGTAGATACGTTGCTCGGGGAGGCTCCTTTCATAAATCCCTGAATTGTAACGACATAAATAATTCCTGAATAAAGCATGGAAGGGTGTTGTAATAAGCGTACCTACTTACATCTCACTGTCGCAAATCTATCTCATAAAACCTAGGTAGGGGTACCTACCTACAAAATCATGAATCCATAAGTTTCTTTGTACCTACTAGGTACCTAAATTGCAAAAAAATGGCCGCTCATTTTGCAAACTTGAAAAAAAACATTTGCAAATTCGAAAAGCTTTAGAATGGAAACAAACTATTCTAAACAGTTACAGCACATGTGACGTTACCACCTACAGCGTCTAAACAGAAGGTGTTACATAAATCAATCCGTTTCACCCCATTTTGACAAGTCAAGACGCCATCTTAGATCAGTGGCACACTGCTTTCTTGTGTGGTCCCCCCGCACTTGAATGCCAATGACAAAAATGTTACCCAAAATATTAATAAAAACATGAAAACAGATTTTGGGATAGCATAGAATACAGTTTTTAATTTAAACTAAGTATTTTAGAAACGGTACCTACTCATAGTATGAAAAGGTTTGACAACCTGCCCATTTGCAAATAAAAAAGTGACACTAATATTCTTTATTATATTAATACTGGTATTCAGCTGCATCCGGTTAGACTGGATGCCAACCCCAACAAAGTTGGGAAAAAGCTAGGCAGATTGATTGACAAAAAGTATATTTGCCTAGGTGGGCTAGTAATCGAAATATATTGTGTTTTTGAAAGATTATTGAAAATAACAACTCTCAATAAATGTTGTCTGAGACTTGAAAGGGAATCCAAGCAAAAGAGCTTTTCCAAAAACTACAGGGATACAAAAAAGACACAAGAGCGGTCTTTTAACATGGCTTTCCTTATAAAGCCATAAACATAAAGGAACATAAAGGGCTAAGGAAGGAACACGGGTGGGTTTTAGTCAGTAAGAGTCTGACACTCCCTTCCGCTCCACCCAGAGCGGGAGGGGTCATTTAAGTCATGATTTCCCCCCCGAAAAAAAAAAGAAGAAAAAAGCCATACCACACGCTACGGTCTACCGGAGAGGTTACCTGTGCAGGTTTGCCTGCGCAGGTCAACAGCACGATGTAAGGTACACCGAACGGTGTCACTCGAAAGAATTGATTTTCGATTTTGCGCCGGTCGCCTACGCAGGTTCAAAAAACTGCACAGGTCTATTCTCACACACGCTCCTGTTCACCTGCGCAGGCATACCTGCACAGGCAGACCTCTCCGGTGGACCGTAGTGTCAGTGTGTACCTGGGGAAGGGCGGAGCATCCTAAAACAAGCATACTATTTGCTTAAATGGATTCTCCCCATTGTAACTAGAATAAGTTATTTAAGTTGAAGCAATAAACTTTTTTTTTTTTTTATGGCCGGCATTTAGGCCATACACGCTAGGGTGTACCTGACAGGTTTACCTGCACAGTTCAACTGTACAGGTAAACAGTAGCGTGTATGTTGCACAACTGTGCAGGCTTCCACGCCTGTAGAGGCAACCCAAAAAAATATGAATATTGATATTTTTTCCCGAAGGTATACCTGTGCAGTTTAACTGTGCAAGCAAAACTGAGCGTGTATGGCGGTAGTCTGCACACTGTCCGGTGATTGCTAAAGCGGAGAGACTTGACATGAGAGTACTTTTTTCTTTGCAGTAACCATGATTTGCACCATTGTTCACGGTATCTTCGTTCAAATTTCCTTTTCTTCAATAAAACAAACAATAAACCTAATACCGCGACTGGGTCGAGATCAAGCACTGCTGCCTGGGCCATAATTTCAACTGAGACTTTGTACAGGTTTTCCGCTACGTGTATGGTCTCTATAGAGCTCAGGTTTACCTGTACAGTTGAACTGTACAGGTACACCCCAGCGTGTATGGCCTGCTTTAGGCGTAAAATCCTATTGCTACACTAGTGCTCTTTATACATAAGCATCCTATAATGTTCCCACTGCTGGGACTGCCTCCTCTCTGTGTGAGGCCGCAATCCACCACGCAGGTTGTTAGATGTCATATGTCGTAAAATTTTTGGTTCTAGGGCATGCCGGTTTCCTCACGATGTTTTCCTTCACCGTTTTGGGACCAGTGCACAGTGTTGTTATTGCCTCGAAAACGGACATCCTCTTTTTATTAACTTATCCGATAGAACAGGTTATTTTAAAAGTTTACAACAAACACGAGTAAAAAATGTTTTAACTTTTTTTTTTAACTTAGTTATCTAAATTAATTAATTACAAAAAAAAATACGCATTATTTTAACCATTTCTTTATTATGTGTAATAAAACTATAATAGTAAAGGTATTTGAAAAAAAATACAAAAGAATACTAACTAGTACTTACAGATGTAAAGAAATATGTTTTTTTTGTGTTTTTCGATTTTGATTTTTCATGGTAATTTACACAAAGTAAAGCGCCTGCAAACGTCGTGAGGAAACTAGCATTTCCTAGAACCAAAAATTTGACGACATAATTATGATATCTACCAACCCGCACTGAGCCTGCGTGGTAGATTACAGCCCACTCCTTCTCGAAGAGAGAAGGCTTGTGTCCCAGCAGTGGGAATATTATTGGCTCATCATCATCATCTACTCTCTCAGCAGTGGGAATATTATTGGCCCATCATCATCATCTACTCTCTCTCACTCCAACTCCTCCTTCATCTCACTCGGATGTCGGAGTCGGATGCAGCTGAATACCTATATTTTACATGGAGCGACTGCCTATATGACCTCCACAATTCAGTTACTGGGTAATACCCCCCTTGGTAAGACTGGTTGTCAGAATTTCGGGCTTGAGACTACCCATAACGACTGTCAAAGATCAACGAATGACAGCCGGGACCAACGGCTTAACGTGCTTGCCGAGGCACGGAGGGGTTACGGTATGTAAAGATGGTCACCCATCCACAGACTAACCGCGGCAAGCTTAACCTGATCTATCGACCTGTGCGGCTGTTATTATTAAGCCACGGGTCAACAAATCAAATTATAATCCAAAAATGTTAATTACAATCACAACGTCAGTTAATTCAACCATATTATCAGTTGCATCGGCGCACAGTTGCATTAATAGACGTTGCATTCATCGCAGGTATGCAAGTATGCAGAGCAGGTGGACTGCCCGTCTGCCCCTGAACAGTTTCAAATGTTGCAACTAACTATTGTGTCTAATTGCATTTCGCGAATTCCTGATCAAATGCTGATACGGTTTGCAATGTAATGGTAGTTTGAATTTTCCAAGTTAAGGCTCCTACAAACAGACGCGACACGCGACAAAATCGCGCGCGACACAAAGGCACCGCTCGTTGCGCGACTTGCGGTGCCTTTGTGTCGCGCGCGATTTTAAGGCGTGTCGAGCCTGTTTGAAGGAGCCTTTAATTCGGCCCAAGTGTTAATTAAATTAAATTAACTTCTTCTTTGTCTTTTTGTGTCAATGGTAACTGTGTTTTTTGATAAAATTTGGTACGAAGGTAGCCGACATCCTGGAACAACATATACGCTACTTTTTATCCCGATATTCCCACGGGATCGAAACTTATGCGGGTGGAAATGCGGGGCGCAGCTAGTATAGCATAATAATGCCCATCAACTGCCTCGTTGGTCTCGTGGTTGCAAGCGCGACTGCTGAGTGTGGGGTCCTGGGTTCGATTCCCGGGTCGGACAAAGTGTTATTGGGTTTTCTATTAGGAATTTCTTAGTAACTGTCCGAAGTTTGGAAGTTGGCGGTTTAATTACCCCCGTGCCTCGGAAAGCACGTAAAGCCTTTGGTCCTGCGCCTGAACTCTCCCCGGTCGTGTACTCGTGTCGGATTGCCGTCCCATCGGACTATGAGAGTAAAGGAACAGAGAGTGCGCCTGTGTTTGCGCACACACTTGTGCACTATAATATCTCCTGTGTACCTCGCTAATCTCCATTGAGATTGGCCACCGTGACCGAAAACGGTCGGGGAGGCTATTATTATTATTATTAATGTGTTTTTTATATTGTTTGAGCCCAGTAGGTGACCACGTTGATTGCAGCATCAGTGGCATTCTTTTGGCCATTTGAGATGCAAGTGAACGGGCACTTACGACACTCCAGCGAGTAGGACATGGTCTGATCGGAAGAACCGCACTCGCACTGTGTGTCGGATGGGTCAGCAAGTAATCCACAGTATACACCTATTAGTTTACAGCGGCCTACCTGAGTGCGCAATCGATTGAAAGCTTTCCATATACTTAAGACATTACAAATCAACTGATTTACATCCGTCACCTCACCACACATCAGGTCCAGTTGTCTGGCATTTTTGCTGAACTCGGCGTTTTTGACGCAGCCGTGAGGCACACTTTCCTGAAAATTTCTTACATCGAACTTTGCACTTTTTATTTATACCTTTATTTTTGTTTTTATCTGATGTACGACTATTATCTGACTATCTGGCGTATTGTGTGTCTTTTAATCTGTGCTAAATCTTCTTTCTAGATCACGCCCGGGCGGGAAATGTTTCTGAGGTTTGATGAAGTCGAAAGGTAGTGGGTGCTTGTATTCCTACAATTTGTTTCTCTCATTGGTTGGTTTGTCCTGAAAGGCTTGCGCAGAACGCAGGAAGCTCTTAAGACTTTTACGCCGGATTCGTTGGTTAATCGTAGACTTAATAAAATTTATCTACAGCAAGGCCTACTACCTACTGTGAGCAGCAAGTTTTAGAAAGATACTGTCATCACATAAGGGGCTCGTGGCTAAATAATAACATCCCTACAGGTCGATCTTTAAGGTTAAGCAACGCTTGCCGAGGTCGATCCGTGGATGGGTGACAAGCCATTACCTACATACCGAGACCCCGTGCTTCAGAAAGCACGTTAAGCCGTTGGTTCCAGCTCTGTCATTCGTAAATCTTTGACAGTCGCGGTAGTCAGAAGGCCGAAAGTCTGACAACCAGTATTGGACGACGCGCTCCTTGCGCGTCGTGTTAATATAGGTCTACCACAATGTCATGGCAAAAAAAAAAAGTAATTATTTTCTTATGGTTTGACATTGCTTATGTATGAAAATCACAATGTTTTTTTTTTGCCATGGGGTTCTGGTAGAGTTATACCCAGTACTTAGCTGGGTTGTGAATACTGTGGGTCTTTAGCTGTATCCGGTTAGACTGGAAGCCGACCCCAACATAGTCCTAACTATGTTTTTTTTGTTGTTTTTATGTTATGTTTTTTTGTTGTTTTATGTTATTACTTAGCCTTTTCCTAAAAAGGCTACGCAAATGATGACTATCCATGAGTGTTACAGACAACACACAACAACACCGAACTTGGGGCCTAAAAAGGCCACTTTGGTAGAATCATAAAACATAATGATAACATAATGGACAGTTAACTGCCAAGTTAATCGTATCAAATCCCATTGGTGGAGCATTTTTCAGTTAATTTTATTGTCTGTGCTAAAATACCAACAAATCCAATCCAATCCCAATATCTTTGATTGTACCTACGTACTTAGTGCAGCGAAAAAAAGAAAAACACGGACTGTCGTCGCCATATTATAATTATAATTCATAATGTTATCCTTTTATGATTCTCTAAAGTGGCCTTTTTAGGCCCCCTTGTCTTAAAACTCGTGTCTTGTGCATGCGCACATGTGTGTCATGTTATGTAACAACCGCGTAATGTAGGTACCTTCGTTGTTACTGTGAATGCTTTGCATTACATCTAAGAGTTAGGTAAGAGATTATGTTAGCCCAGAGGTTTATATAATCACTAGCTGCGCCCCGCGGTTTCACCCGCATAAGTGTCAATCCCGTGGGAATATCGGCATAAAAAGTAGCCTATATGTTAATCCAGGGTGTCAGCTACCTCCATACGAAATTTTATCAAAATTGATCCATCCGTTTGATCGTGAAGAAGTAGGTAACAAACATATAAACACACACACACACACAAACTTTCGCCTTTATAATACTTACTTATTAGTGTGATTATAAATCTTTGCTATGTAGCCCGAAGAAACCTAACAAGTATGTTTTAAGGCTCCTTCAAACAGGCGCGACACGCGACAAAATCGCGCGCGACACAAAGGCACCGCAAGTCGCGCAACGAGTGGTGCCTTTGTGTCGCGCGCGATTATATCGCGTGTCGCGCCTGTTTGTAGGAGCCTTTATTGTGTTTTTTTACAATCTGCAATTTATTTCCGTTGTCTGTGTGGTGCCGGACTTAAAGAATAGCACCACCCCATACTTCCCGTGGGTGTCGTAAAAGGCGACTAAGGGACATACCGGAGAATGGGCAGCAGCGTTCTCTATGCATTCCACCACCATACCATACTGCGATCGCCAACCCGCCTGCCAAGCATGGCGATTATGGCAACCCCCCCCCCCCCCCCTTTTAGGAGAGGCCTATGTCCAACAGTGGACGTCTTTCGGCTGAAATGATGATGATGAATTTATTTCCGTAACATAATTAAACACATAACCCTCCTTTTGGGCTTCGCCGCAGTCGGGTAAAAAGTAAGTACCTAAGTATGTTCAAGCAGAACGAGATTTGCTAAAAGATTCGGTTATTTTAAATACGTGCCTACCCTGTAAATCAAAGAAACCAGAGGCCCTAGTACTTAAAGGTAAGGGAAAATTCAAGCGATTTTTTAATAAAAACTGGCCAAGTGCGAGTTGGACACTTGAAGGGTTTCGTAAAAAAACACGTTTGTTGTATGGAAGCCCCCCTTAAATATTTATTCTATTCTGTTTTTATTTAGTACCTATTTGTTGTTATAGCGGCAACAGAAATACATCATAATTATGTGAAAATTTCAACTGTCTTGCTATCATGGTTCATGAGATACAGCCTGGTGACAGACAGACGGACGGACAGCGGTCTTAGTAATAGGGTCTCGTATTTGCCCTTTGGGTACGGAACCCTAACGGCCTTGCAATAGCATTTTGGTTTAAAATTTCGCGACAACCATAATTAGCACAACCCCTGGAAATAAATAAAGTCATATTTCGTGCGAATTTTTGAATTTACGTTGCGTTTACTTCACACATTTGTGCTAAGCTCACAGAATTCAAGTCTTGAACGCAAGAGCAAGCATGGTGATCATGGCTCGTTCCTTTTTCGAATGAGAAGCGGGTTTTGTTTCACAACGTTTATAAATAATAAAACTCTATCCGATACATAAAACCCACAATCATTTATTATGTAAAAGACTTGGCTTACGACAGCTTTTAAAAAATAAAAATAAAACCTTAACGAAGCCAGTAGTTAGTTGCCACACATACAATACGTAAGTACAATAAAAAGCAGATAAGTAAACAATGCATGCGGAAACAACTCTCCGGAAGATGGCGTGTTGCCGCGCTGTGGCGTCGGGTGGGGTGCGATATAGCGCGGGAAGTTTGACAGTTCATTTTTTTTTTGTTTGTTCAAAAATAGAACTTTTATTATTTTAATGAGGTTTTGAAGGCCAATTAAGACTGAGATCAGACTGTAAACGTTCATAACATTACGAGAATTGTCCCTCTGTATTGTTTCCTCTAATTGCCTCATTGGATAGCGGTTGTAATAGCTGTTGTCGAGCGAATCAGTAAGTCCCATAATATCAAGTAGTACCTAAGGCACTGGCAATCGGAAAGTTATTGTCATCCCTTTCACTTTGACAATACAGCGAAATGCATTGCTTCAAATGTGTGGAACTATTTGTTAGCTCGACAACCGACAACAGAAATAACGCAATGGATACTGTTGAATAATGAAAGGGATTGCCATGTCGTGTCCAAGTCTGGTGGTTTTATTTACTTATTGATTTAATATGTACTTTCACAAATCCAAAATATATTTTCGAAAGGACAGAGTATCAAATAAAAAAACGCCTCTACATCAATAAAAAAATCGTACGTTCTATCAACCAAATATTAGCGTTCACCTACATAACCTATTTAGTATTACCAGTCAAAAAATAAAAACAAAAATAAACAAGAACTACTTTCTATCAACTCGGACCGGCGCGACGGACAAACGGACACGTGTTTTTGTCCGAGACTCCGAGTACAAATTACGTCAGCATTATAGTCATAAGAAAGTAATGTTTCAGAGGATCCACTACATCCAAAACATGAATAACTCATATCCTTCTTGGTGTGTGGAGAATAAAACGAATAAAATAAAGTTCAGCACCGCTAGCTCCAATAACTAACGCATATATTAAATATTCATGTGTACAGCTGACAGAGCAAGAATCACTTATCCCACCAAAAACATGTTCATGTAAAATATTGCCAAGACGAGACCATATGGCTCGCACTGTCAAAAAGTTATCAGAGCTCAATGTAGAGCCAAGCTTCTAACTCTACACGCCCTAACTCTACAAGCCCTAACTTCACAAACTCTACACCTTAGTCAAAATATGATGCTTGGCCGTTTCGCGTAGCACAAATAGGACAAATTGGATAAAATTGATAAAAATGCACAATGTGTTGTAACTTGGTTGTAACTGCTGGATAAAGAGGCGTCCCCCAAACACCGCTACTTCAACCGGTTCTGTGCTACTCACATCCAGCAGATTCCTGCGGTTCAAGTTGCAGGTAAAACTGATTTACATCCTACCTCACCGGTGTGTGAGGTGACCAGTTGAAAACCAGCGTCAGGCACTAGTTGTCTAGCATTTTTGCTGAACTGGACCTTTTTGGCGCAGCCGTGAAGTACACTATCCTGCTTATTTCTGAACATCGGACTATACACTTTTTATTTGATCTTTTATTTATTTTTATCTGATGTCATGTATTTATCTAATGTGTATTTTCATTATTTTATGTTTGGGTCAATATTTAAAACAATTTAAGGCACCACGCACCGACACTTAAAGAAAAAAAAAAGAAAGAAAGAAAAGAAAAAGTACTTATTTATTGCGACTCGTACACGAAGATCACAACTAAACTAAACACAGTAAAATAAAAATCCAAGTATAATATGAAAAAAAAAATAAAAAAAGCAAAATGAAACAGAAAGTCCTTCCTTCCGACCTTTGATTTCCTTTCTTCCACGTTGAAAATTCGTCATACTGAACTTTACAACGACATACTGAAAATTCGTCATACTTTTGCACCATTTCTGTTGAGTGGTAAATGCACAACTGTAATAATTAATCTACATTCACGTAAGATCAATTAGTTAACGGCTGTGTATTTGCATATTTTTGCAATTAGTCCCGTTTTTTGGCGCGATTTGAGTCTTTTTAAGTGAAATGTAGAGCAAGGGGCATTGTTCTCCTCTTTATTACGTTAAGGCGATTGACTACATGACCTAAAGCGCGGTCTTTGTCGGACTGCATAAAAAAGAAAGAGAAGCGCGATGACACAACGCTGGTAATTTATTGCAAAATATGAAACAATTATCTATTTACAAAAAATCTATGGTTTGGACAATAAAAATTAAACACATTTGCTTTAGTATGTTGCTTGTTGAATAATCTGACAAAAAATCATAATGATTGTACTTATGTATATTAATTAGTATGGCTTTTATTGTAAAAATAAAGTTTTTAGAGGTATTTTCATGTTTTTTTTCTATCGTATCAAATTACATAGTTGTATTCTATTTTCAACACACTATCTACCTAGCATATTATTATATCCGGAAGAAAACCATATATTTTTCTAATTTTGTTTACTGTAGTCGATCTTATACTTTTATTGTTTCTAAAACTTGCGTTTTTTGTGTTTAGATCCTGTAAGCCCCTTAATTTATGTATTTATTTATTGACTCCAAACATACAAATATCCTTACAGGTTAGACCCAATGCGACATTGTAGTAGACTTAAGAGAAAATGCGGTCGGAGAGACTTTTGAAAAAGCCTAAGTTAAAAGTCATAATTCGAGGTTTGGCTCTCGCCTATTTCCTCCTCCAATATTGGACCAATTTAAAAGATATTTCATGAACTGAATAAGAAGGATATGTACTGTGTCCCTATGTTTTTCTTTTGTCGTTAATAGTTGTCAAATTTGTACACTAGGCCTCTGTTGACAGCGGCAATTTTGAGCATTTAGTGCTTATAAAAATAATGTATCATCAAAAAGGAAAACATAGGGACGTACATGTAGTTAATATTTATTATTCTGTAAAAAATCATTGCTTTATCTTCAATACCACATGCGAACAACGCGTCAAACTGACGTCACGCAAAATCTTGCATCTCGCAAGCTGAGTTTACCGCGCAACTACTTCGATCATTAAAAATAACATTAAAAAATAAGATTTGATTTTAATGATCGAAGCGCAACTAGCATAGATACAACGGCCCGACATGAATCATCGGGCAGTTGCCCGCCAGACACAACACCCGTCTGGTCGGAGGATCCTCCCTTTTCTATAGAGTATGAGTGAACTTATACCCTGTTCCTCATACTTCTATATGGTCATTAACTGAAAAAATCTATCAATTAGGTACAGCACATAACCGTATTATTGAGTTATACCAGGATTTTCAAAAGAATTAGAGGTTTTACATAAAAAGGAAGGAACGCTACTGCTGAGCACGAGGTCCTGGGTACGACACCCAGGTCGAGCAAAATGTTTTTGGGTTTTTCGATCAGGAATTTTTGTAGCCCGTAGTCTGGATTTGTGCCTGGTTGACAGATGGCAATACGCTTGCCTCCCAAGCGTAGTGTTATGTCAACAGAACACAACGCACTATACCACAACACAACACACGACACCACAACATAACCAGTGCCGGATTAGCCCATAAGCAAATTAAGCAATTGCTTAGGGCATCACGTCTCGGGGGCACCATAAGGCAAACACAGCACCGAAACAGTATTTGCTAGCACATGAAAGGCAAGGCTGTTTATCAGCAAGATATTACAAGACCCAAAAGTCACTCTAGCTAGAGATGTGCGCCAATCTTTACAAATCGCTCGTCGTTGTTTTGGAAAATTACGAGGCGACTAGTGGATAGGAGGGCTACAGGCGTGGATTGCTTAGGGCATCAAGAAGTCTTAATCCGGCACTGAACATAGCATACCACTCCACACCACATCACACAACCCTTTGAGTATTAAACCAACTGGAGGCGCCATTGTCAGGCGATCCCCGCTGCCAAAGGTACGAGACCGCCGGTCATAGCGGTTATATACATGTGTGCGTATAGTTTATGCTTGTGTTTGTTTTTTGTTTTGTGTGCGTGCGTAACAACGCGATCGAATTGCATTAGTGTATTATTGCGTTACCTCGTCCCCCGCGATGAAAGTGACAGACTTATTTGCATAGATATTAGTACTCGTGGCGTCTCTGGTTGGTTTAATACTCAAAGACACAACCACATCTCTCTCCTTTAACACACATTAATAGCCGTAGTTCATTATAGGTTCATGATGTTATCACGTATAAAAAGGATTTTTTGTACACGAAGTTACAGTAGAATACTGACTCCTAAGTCACAGGGTCCCCCCTAGTTTAGGAGGCAGGGTTTTCACTATTTATGCAACCTTTGTTTCCCAAAGTTTAATGTTCCTATGTGTATTGTATGAGCTTTGTATATTAAGGTTTTTGTGTTAATAAACTTATCGTATTTATTTATTTATGTTAGGGCCCGAGTGCGCGTCTCCTTTTTAAGATTTCTCGCTTGCTGGTCGACACTTCACGTGACCAGAGGGCTGGGTTATTTGGCCAAAGAATTAGCATTGCCATTCAACGTGGCAATGCTGCCAGTCTTCTGGGCACGTTTCCGAATGACAGCGATGTGGACGAGTACTTTACGTACTCTTGATTATTTACCTACATATAAACTACCTACAACTGTAAACGTGTATGGCATGAGAACGTGGGAATACATATTACCTGATACTATGAATAAAATTCCTAAAATTGTGCAGTCAAATATCGTCACTAGTGCATATAAAAAATGTAAATCTACCTTAAAAAAATATTATATTACTGGTGACATCACATCTTAAGTTTTTTAAATATGTTTGTTTAAGTCATGTGGTGAGCGAGCTTGCTTCAAAGGTTTTTAGACAAGTGTATTTTTGTTTAATTTAGTTATTGTAACTTTAATGTATTGAAAAATAAAGTAAAAAAAAAAAAAAAAAAACTTCGACGCCTAAGTGTCCCTTGTTTTTGTATTTATTTGTATAGTAAGTTAGTTAGTCATTTAATTTAGTGTTCTAGTGTAAATAGTTTGTAATAATATTTATGTCATGTATGAAGGATTTTACGAAACTCCTCCTCAAGTGGGTGAAACAGTGCTAAGTAACCCTTTTCTGCAGAACAACTACTACTATAGGCTGACCGCTTAACTGAGACGTTGCCTGAGGTAGCAGCGCGGTGCGGCAGGGGTGTGGTGACGTGATGCGAGAGCTCAGTGATTCGCCAACTTGTGACAGCTATCACCCCTCCCGCACCGCGTTAGGTGCGCGGTGCGGGAGGCAACGTCTTAGCTAAGCGGTCGGCCAAACGAGAAAAAAATAACGTAATAGATATTGTTGAATAACCATATTAAAAGAGATTGTAATTCCGTGTGTGGTACTCCGTTAGGGTACTGAGCATACACACAAACAGTCCCGCCGGGTTGCAGGCCCAAATAGCCTCAATATAGAGATCAAAATTAAACAACCACACCTGTATTCATCAAAGAGATAGCCAGAGGTGTCAAGTTCTGCCACATTTTGCCAATTTTATATCCGCAAAGGACAAATTCTTAAAACAAACAAAAAAATAAATCTATTTATAACCAAACTAGCTGTGCCCCGCGGTTTCACCCGCATAAGTTTCGATCCCGTGGGAATATCGGGATAAAAAGCACCCTAAACGTTAATCCAGGGTATCAGTTACCTCCGTGCCAAATTTTATCAACATTGGTCCAGCCGTTTGAGCGTGAACAAGTAACAAACTTATAAACACACACACTCATAAACTTTCGCCTTTTTAGGATTCCGTAGTTCCTACAAGAAACCCTTATAGTTTCGTCATGTCCGTCCGTCTGTCTGTCCGAGGTTTAGCTAAGAGACCGTTAGTATTAGAAAGCTGTAATTTTGTAGGAGTGCGTATATAAATTACGCCGACAAAGTGGTAAAATAAAATTTTGGAAAAAAATTTTTTTGGGTTGCTCCCCTACATGTGAAGTGGGGATGAATATTTTTTTCGTCGTCTAATAGGTCTTCTAAAATGACTTAGGGTTGCTAAAATTATTTTTCGATTTAATGCTCCATTTACGAAATTTTAAACTTAAAAGTGCAAATTTTTGTTCCAGTAGGGCATCCCCCCCCCCCCCCTCTAAAACCTAAACTGCGGGCTTGAAAAATCTGGAAAAATTCACGATGATAGTGCATTTCATGAACTTTAAAGGAAAACTAACTTAATTAGTTTAGTAGTAATTTAATAGTCGTTGAACTTGGATGTTGGATAATTTTGTACCAAATACAAAATCCTTAGCATTAATCCTTTAAAGTGACTAAGATGAAGTAGTTGCTTGTTTATAACGGGTAAAGACTTGCATTGAGAAACAAAATATGATATTTTATTTTTAAAATTCAGAATGTAATATAAAGAACTACAGAATCGTACTACATTGTGATAACGGGCTACTACGGAACCCTACACTGTGCGTGGCCCGACACGCACTTGGCCGGTTTTTATTATTAGTGTGATACGTGTTCTTAAATCATTTTATGTACTTAATACGAAACTTTTGGTCTTCCACTAACCTGCTGGGACTACATTCACCTTTTTTATAAGCGCGATTGTTTTTACATAACCGATCTTGAATGAGCACCAAGTCATACCTTGTGTAGTGCCTTCCAAGAATTAAGATTTATTATTTTGCAGTGGTAGACCAGTGGTAACGGCCACGACTTACGAGTTGTAGGTCGTAGGTTCAAACCCAGACAGACGCTTTAACCTTGTGTAAATTATTTCATCACCTCTCAAAAACGGTGAAGGAAATCTTCGTGAGGAAACCGGCATGTTCCAGAATCAAAAATTCGAAGACATGTGACATCTACCAACCCGCACTGGGCCCGTGTCCCAACAGTGGGAACATTTTAGGCTGACTAAGTTAAGAGCGTTTACGCCGAACGGCATTTCATACGAACTTTCAAGCCCTTGTTTTTCGAAGTGAATGAACCGATTTTAATGAAACTTCATACGCATAAGCAGGATATAAAGGTCTAAAAAGTTAGTAGAGAACATTTTCGAAAAATAGTGTTACAGCCAAATAAGACCGATTTTAAACTTTCTATAGATACAGAGATTTCCATTTATCTTTATTTAAATAAAACATTTCGAAAATGTTTTCTACTAACTTTTTAGACCTTTGTATTTTGCTTATGCGTAGGAAGTTTCATTAAAATCGGTTCATTAATTTCGAAAATCAAGGGCTTGAAAGTTTGTATGAAATGCCGTACGGCGTAAACGCTCTTAATAAAATTTCGAAATTGTTCTAAGTATAAAATGATAACTTAACAATATAAGTGAAAAGGAACTTGGTATACTGTAAGTACCTACCTAGTCACGGTATTATCTATCATCATCATCATTTCCGCCGAAAGACGTTCACTGCTGGACATAGGCCTCCCCCAACCACCTCCACTTCGACCGGTCATGTGCTTCCCGTATCCAACGGGTTCCTACTGTTTCCTGTATTATCTAAGTATACTAATATTATAAAAATCTTTTTTTATTCGATAGCCCAATTCTCGAGGAAGGCTATAGGCTATTTAACAGCACGCTATGACCCTTAGGAGCCGAGCAAAAAGAAAAAGAAAAAAGTCAGAAAGAACGTTAAGCAAAACCGAAGTAATAGCACGATGTTTGGAGGCTATGGGT
The DNA here is from genome assembly GCA_916614155.1 of Mesoligia furuncula. NCBI lineage: Eukaryota > Metazoa > Arthropoda > Insecta > Lepidoptera > Noctuidae > Mesoligia > Mesoligia furuncula. Next base: position 29,618,868 of record OU744797.1, on the reverse strand, counting down.
CGGGGGAACAAGAAATTGCAGAATTAGTTGCAGAAGCTAGTTATCTACAATATAACTAGCTTATAGCGATAGACGTCCACTGCTGGACATAGGCCTCCCCCAATTTTGGGGGGGTTTACCATAATCGCCACGCTTGGCAGGCGGGTTGGCGATCGCAGTATGGTATGATGGTGGAATAAATAGAGAACGCTGCTGCCCATTCTCCGGTAAGACCCTTAGTCGCCTTTTACGACACCCACGGGAAGTAAGGGGTGGTGCAATTCTTTAAGTCCGGCACCACACAGACAATTGTTCAACACTACAGCCGAAATATCTTGGCAAGTCTGAACATAGGCACTAAGAACTTTCGCGCAAGTTCTCTCACTCCCACTCGCCCCATTTGGTTCCTAAAAAATCTTACTGCGCAGCCTTCTGCGCGAAGTTCAGACTTGCCAAGATAAATCGGCCGTACCTACTGTACTATGGTCTTCTCTGTTTTCTTATGCTTCTTGATGTGCTGCTCCTGGAGCGTTTTTTATAAAGCAATAGAAGTGGTGAAGGAGGGGCGTTTTAGGGGACTATCTTATGTAATGTGGACGCACAAAGTGCTTTTTTTTGTCCGTCCGTCTATCTCTCGAACGTGTTGAGATATCGAGTTGAAATTAAAACCATATACTCAGGTCTACAGTCCCTTGAAGCTGTGAAAAAATCAAACACCTAAGTTAACTTAAAAAAAAGATACGAGAAAGAAAGATATACGAAAACGTAGATTTCGACACTCTCAAGGGAATCAAAATTGATAGGGTACTTCTCGTTGACCTACAATCATGAAATTTGGCAAGAAGCAAGCTCATGTAGCACAAGTAAAGGATAAAATCCGAAAAACAGTCCCATGATAAACTATTTACATACCTACAAAGTACGGAACCCTCGGTGCGCGAGTCGGACTCGCACTTGGCCAGTTTTTTTTTTGTTTTTGTTGGTATATTGGCGTGTGCTAGCAGACATATGGCAAATAATTTAATTTAACGTTTTGTGTTTCGTAATCTTAATTACTTACTATTTATTGAATACTTCAAGCACATTAATGTAGGTACAGAGGCGGACTTAATGCCATAGGCATTTTCTTCCAGTCAACTATTGTATAGAATCAAGTTATTTCTAACTGCAGGAACTGACAGTGGTGGTACTGTGCTTTTTTTTTTGCGGATGGGAAATCATCAAATGACTCCTCCAGCTCTGGGTGGAGCGGAAGGGAGTGTCAGACTTTTACTGACCCACCCGTGTTCTTCCTTAGCCCTTTATGTTCCGGGCCAGCGGTAACCCTTTCGGACACTCCCGCTGGAGGTGCTGCTGTGCTGCTGGGCAGTATGATGCACCACTTCTTCCCAGCTTCCCAGCACTAGGAAGTGGTGAAGGGCGGGCGTTTTGGTAGACTAACTTAGGGCCTGTGCACACCACGTTTTTTAAACGCGCTGTTGACGCGCGTTTGTAGCGATACAGACGCGATACGCACGCGAGTCAGACGCAGCCTGTAGACCTTCTGTAGGATAAAAGCGCGCCGTCGACGCACGTTTAAAAACATGGTGTGCACAGGCCCTTATGTCGTCCAAAAAGTGCAGATTCTCAGCCTAATTTGAACAAAATATTTTAAGTATTGATTTTCATTGAATTACTGAAGCTCATCAACTCTGAATACTTCTCCTTGTCCTTCGCGAGGTGGAAGCGTAGAACAGGTCAGCAGGAACAGCTAACGAATTTGAATAATCCACAATTCATCTGTCCAGCCAGTATCACGTACTCAGATAGAAACTAATTAACCATAACGCAGTGTATTATACATTTATAACTCTATGTAATTAGCCTTCGGACTTCGGAGTGACATTAATTAAAAACGATAAAATAAAACAAACTGTCTCATAAAACCTAGTCGGCTTTTTAATTTAACTGTCATACTTTCTATTGCCCAGAATAAATACTTCAAAAAGAATTGAGCACATATAGAGAAGAAAAAAAAAACAAAATCAAGAACCTGGTATTAACTTCTCCTTGTAGTACAATCGAACTTCACTATCGAATCACATACTACCGTATGAAACGAATATGTACCACTTACATTGCTTCTTTAGTTCCAAAATCACATCTGCAATGTCCTTATAAAACCGCAGTGAACATGAAATCAAGCAACATCGCTTAGACAGATCTCAATTTCGATAACCTCATGGTGCGAAGATCCTATCGCTGAATGGAAAGGCGCGTTGTTCATTTCACCAAGTATAAAACGGTCGTGGGGATCACAGATTGCACCAGTCAATACCTAGAAGTCGACAACAGCATCTAAACTATTCAACATGATCGCTTTTGTAAGTGTTTTTTAATTATTTAGTATAAAGTGACGTAACATCGGCAATAAAAAATGGATCGGATATTTGTGGCGGGTTTCCTGGCTGTATAATGTGGTTCCTTTGCGTGGAAGTTGAATTTAAAAAAGTGTGATCCTAAAACTTGGCGGCTTTTTCGAGCTGTCAAATGTTTTTTGATAAAAAAATATGTTTATTACTTTTTCACGCTCTGGATGAGAATTAATAATACATTATTCACAGTTTAAATCGGTGATTGCTTATGACATAATGGTTCTGTGGTGTTACATCATAACTTTGTTACTGCCTGTTCCTTGGTGACTGTGCTTTACGGTCAATGACACCATAGACAATCTTTGACTCAAAAATATGACATTTAGTTTTGAAAATAGAATCCTATCGAAACTGATTCCCTTTCTATTATGTTTCATAATTTGAATGGCATTTGAAAGGTAAAAGTTGTAGTAAGTGGGTACTCACATACCTTATGGTCCAGAGGTTAAGTGTATATCCGTGTGGTTGCGAGTTCGAACCCGACAAAACTTAGATACTAATGTAATATTTTATAATTCATATTATTTTGATACCTACTAGTTTACATTTTATTTATTAAAACTTTATGCACAACTAAAAACTGTACAAATGCCGACTTAATGCCTTAGGGCATATATTTTTATATTATTAATCTTGGGCAAAACCGATTAACATAGAAGAAATCTGCCCTTAAGGTCTAAAATCGCTTAACTTTAATCATAGGTACTTCGTCTTTCCTCCACATGAGGTCGTTGCAATCTTACTAAAAGAACTTAATCATTATCTTCCAGAGAACAGCAGCCATCCTCCTCCTAGCGGCCTTCGCAGCTGCCCGACCCTCAGACGACTGGGAGCCGGAAGGTCACTCCCACTCAGAACACACGAAGCCATACCACGTCACGGTCGTGAAGAAGATCGGAGTGCCAGTCCCCCATCCCGTGGCCGTGTCGGTCCCGCAATACGTGAAGGTCCCCATCCCCCAACCTTACCCCGTCCACGTAACAGTGGAGCAGCCCATCCATGTGCCAGTTTACAAGGTAAGCTTCTGATTATTACATAAGGTTTGATCTATAGTGATTTTAGTTTTAGATACTGGCAACATTATGCCCTACAGAATGATAGTGATTTGATCTGTAATAAAAAAAAAGTGGCACTCCAGGAGTGCCGATAGAAGTGAAAACAAAACACAAACAGAATACTTTAGCATCACTCACTGACATATCGGATATACATTAAAACCGAGCACATCCCGAGGACAGCCGAACACATCCGAAGCGGTGTCGGTTACGGTAACAGAGTGGTGTAAGTTCAATAGCTTTTTTCCCATCTCAAAAAATGCCCGCCTAAAGAAGTTATCACTTCAAAAATACAAAACACTTGGAAAACGTTGCATAGTTTAATCTTAATGGATTCCGGAAAATATCGGGAAAATTTAAAACACAAATAAGACAAAATATCAAAGATCCAGTGCCTCTGCGAGTCAGCTTTAAGGCTCATGACGTGGTAAATATTTAACTAGTATTTGTAGGTACTGTAAATTTAACTAGTAACGAGGCTGACAGTGACAGCTCAGGGTTTGTCCGTACTAAAATTAAGTAAATATCGCCCCTCGTGCAAACTAATCCTTAGGTCACCCTTATCCACCACCAAACCCTGTGCCTTGCCTGTGACTAAAAGGAAACTTTGGAGCACCCAAAATAAGCACCCTATTTGCGTAACGCATTTGGCATGTCAATCCCTTCCATTATGACAATTCAACAAAATCCATTGCGTTACGTTTGTCATTCCAAATGTCGCACCTCCGCTCAAATAATGTCACAACTCAAAAAAAAAATTAAAAACTCTTTTAGTACACCATTCGTTTCAGAAAACTTCAAAATCTTATCTCGAATAATGTCGTGCTTATGGTTTAAATATTTATCCCTAGATGGCACTAGTGTCATTATGCAAGTGAAAAAAAACGTTAGAAATAAATTTCAAACGCGTTTTTCTCGAAAGTTGGCTTTTTTGACTTAAAACACTATTTGAGCGGTGGTGCGATGTGTTATGCAATTCGGGTGCTTATTTAGAATGCTGTTTTTCTTCGAGTGCTCATTAAGATCGTAATCTGTAAATAGGATAGTTTTCGATTAGGATGGCCTAGGGAATTTTTGTTTTCTGCAAGGTTTAATTGATTTCAAAATGCGGAGTAGGTTCTAAATTCTTGCGTATTCGCTGCCAATGTTCGGTTAAGGTTTAATAATTAAAAGCTTAGTAATCAAGTACCTATTTTAAATTACACTACTTCGTTACCAAATAGGGAACAAAAATAATAATGCAATTTGCCATAAATCGTGCAAGTTCTAAGTGGTTTCCAGATTGTCCTATAATGCATACCTACGTTAGCTTTTTTACGTGGTTATAAGTAGGCACACACAGACCTAACTCCTCTTCATCTTAAACTAATTAAGACTGATATGTTGTTTATTACTGCTCATTTTGCAGCTCAGATTCATTCTTGATTCAATTAATTTGCCCTTTGCATTCATTGACTACGCTAAATTAAAAAAAAAACTACTCGGATTGTATGACTACTAACACGTAGGTAATTGAACTCATAAATCAGGTGTTAATTAGTCATTAACGTCACAGCTGGCGTGTTACATCATTGCAACAGAAGCACTTACTTGCACTTATTTTTAATTTTCGCTCTTAATTTAACAACCTACATCACTCATCATCACACTTTGAATCAGCCTGTCTCACTTTTTTGTTATGGCAACATTAGTCTACTCTGTCAATTTTTCTTTCTGTCAAAAGTTGTTCCGGTCCGCGTCAGGTATAAAAAATATGAATTAATTAACATTCATTTTAAACAAAAAACAATAAAAGAAAGATACAATTTAATACGCAAATAAAACGGACACAACTCTACGACTTTCTATAGGTTTAATTTAAAAAACGTATATAAAATAATCGCTGTAAGCAACCTTTCTTTGTGTCTGTAATACTATTATCGCTATTTAAAACAATAAAAGGCACCTTTCACATCGGCCTTACCATAAACATACAACCAATTAGTTTTACACTTACAAGAAAAACGACATTCACCTAACATCAATTCAATTAAACTTAAACCGCAAAGTTAATGCCAATAAGAAACTATAAAATTATTTTACACGACAAATAAAGTAGTACAACGTAAGTGTTATATCACAGTTTATTGTGTCTATGTGCGTTTTTGCTATTATCTCATAACGTTACCCATTCATTGCTGCATCAAACTGTTACGTAATGCAGTCGGCCATGACAGAAAGTAAAAGCGCGGGCAGTCAAGCGTGCGTTTGAAAAAAGAACAGTGCGTTTTGTGACAGTTTGCAGCCAGTTACATTCGGAAACGTTCTCTCATTCCAAAATATTACACACCCAACATTCAAGTAGCAAGTTCTTCTATTATTATGCTAAGGGGTCTCATAAAAATGTTGAACCGATCTCCTCGTAGCCTGCCAATCATGCCCACCAGAAGACAAGACTAATCCCAAACTCTTTTTCAGGTTGTGACCAAAATTGTGGAGAAGCCAGTCCCCTACACCGTTGAGAAGCCCATCCCCTATGAGGTCGAGAAGCCTTACCCCGTCACTGTCGAGAAGAGGGTCGAGGTCCCCATTCCCAAACCCTACCCAGTCCATGTCCCCGTCTACAAACACGTCTACCACCACAAAGGAGGCCACAAGCACTAAGGATAAAAAAAAACAAATTTAAATTAAGGGGCAAAGAGGTTCTATAGCTTATTTTTATAAGCGGGGTTGCCAGTGTAAATACAAATTTCGTAGATCTGATGGAGATGTAATTCCATCAGTGTTGACTTATGTAATAATGTTGTGATATTTATTGTTGTTGTTCGCAAACAATTTGTTGTCTGTGCTGTTGATCGCGTTTTGTTGACTATTGTGTAATTGTTGTTGATTATTTTTAATTTTAAGTGTTGTACATTGTACATTAAAAAAGAATTTAACCTATTTTTTTGTATGACTTATTTGGATCCTGCGAGGTAATTGCTTTAATTTTGACAGTTCAACAATTGTTCAAATTCATTGCGTTATTTACATTGTTGAGCTGACAAATTCTTCGAGCATATGAAGCAATGGATTAGCAATTTCTTTCAAAAGGATTCTGATCGTGATTGATAGTGTTTTACGCAATTATGGTGCAGATTTCAACCTACATAACTCTTTTTAACTTTCCAATACCGTGGACACAAAAACCTAACATGATTCCCTTCTAAAAATCACGTTTGATGACATATCGATTCAACAGTACATCGATATCTCAGCCTGTATCTTGTTTGGCATCACTGCAATGCGACTTTCACTGAGCGGCGGTCAAGGCTCCGGTCGATGACTCCAAGTCTCCACAACGAGACACTCGCCACATCCACCATACATTACTCCACATGTATAGCATACAACCACTCTTAATCATTGTAAGCCAGTAATGTATGTTGCGTGTGGGTGGCCGATTATTTACTCGATTCATCAATTGATTGCTCGCAAATAATATCGATCACACGTTTATTTTGTTTTTGTTTACGCTTGAGTCATGGGATATTTTTGGGAGTTGGATGTAATGCTTGTAAATTAAGAAATTTATTATTGGATCATGTTCATGCAAAAAGCATTCTGTTCTAAAATGGGGAAGAAGAATTGCAAGAATTTTACTGCAATATTTAAGAACCAAATTGCAAAAAATCAAAGTCAGCTAGGAGTCATCATCATCTGTCTAGCCTATCCCCGAACTATATTTTGGGGTCGGCTTCCAGTCTAACCGGAAAAATTAAAGTCAGCTAGGCGTGTTGACGTAATTTATTTGCAGTTGGCCCGGCCCCGACTTACGCGTTGGAGGTCGTGGGTTCGAACCCAGGCGCATTACTTTCTGTAATTTTGGTAACTTTGTAATTGTAACTCTCAAAAACGATGAAGGAAAACATCGCAAGGAAACCGGCATGTCCTAGAACCCAAAATTTGAAGACTGACATCTACCAACCAGCACTGCCCGTATGGTAGATTACTGCCCACCCCTTCGAAGAGAGGAGGCGGGTATCCCAGCAGCGAGAACATTGTAGACTGATTATGTTATACTGGATACAATAACCATTTGCAGGGCAGGTAATGGCGCTATAGAGGTATGAGGAACAGGAAGTGTGTAAAATTCACTCATCCTCCATAGAAAAGGGAAGATCCTCCGGCCAGACGGGTGTTGTGTCTGGCGGGCAACTGCCCGATAATTCATGTCGGGCCGTTGTATCTATGCTAGTTGCGCGGTAAACTCTGCTTGCGCGATGCAGGATTTGCGTGACGTTAGTATGACGCGTTGTTCGCATGTGGCGTTGTAGATACCGCTACATCACTCCCCCCCGGAGACCGGAGGTCGATAGTGGGCTGAGTCTTGTATCTTGCGATGCTTGCCAGGCCAGCTGAGGTTCCAGTGAGTCGGAATCGGTTGCCGCATAGTTCACGGTGAGTCGGAACTGTCTGCGAAGATGTCCCCAGTGAGTCGAGGTGGCGCTGCGTTATGCTCCAGTGCGTCGGATGTGGTACAGCGCCGGGTTGAGGCTGACTGCTGGTCGACGCCAGCAGTCAGCCTCAACCCGGAAATTAAGAGCTCTTCTAGTTGACCGGCCGAATAAGTGCAGTGTGTTGTGCCAAGGTTGCTGATGAGGCTGATAGGGTGATAACCAGGTATGCGCGGTCGCTGCATGCTGGTGGTCAGGATACCCGTTGAAGCCGTGGATGCTGGCTGGCTGGGTAACTCGCCGCTAAAGCTTGCGGCGATTCCCTTGTTCACAAACTAAACTAAAGTTCAATGCATCTCTTTCTTTCTATTTCATTAAGAAAAGGACAGAAGATACATATTAGTTTAGTCCGGTCAAATTAATCAGCGCCAGACGTAAATTGGCGTAATTTTAGTAGGCAGGTTTAAACTTGTATGGAGTAGTGTCAGGCGCTGATTAATTTGACAGGACTAAACTAAAATTTATCTTCTTACTTTCGATTTTATAATATTAGTATGGATATCGATAATTATAACGAACTGGGGAGTTTATTATATTATGGCAACATTAGTTCCCCAGTTCTTTCAAAGTTTTAATTGGAACTACCAAATTATGCTTTTGCGAGGGTACTCTCCTTGACAAAAATTCTGCCAAGAGCTTTCCAGTTTTTCCTACTTTATACACAGAGCGACTGTCAGTTCTCCACGTAGCTCATAACGTAACGTAACTGACGAAAGATGCCTAACTACACTCATTATTTAGTAATCTAGACCGAAATGATTATCCAAGCGCTACTTTCAAATTACAAGCGAGGCGGCAGCGGCTCGATTAATGTATGTTGGTTGAGCTGGCATGAGCTGCCGAACAGCGATGGAATCCTCATCTCACTTTTAACGTTTGACAAACCGTTACTTTTTTAACCGACTTCAAAAAAAGGAGGAGGTTTCTCAATTCGACCGTACATATGTTTTTTTTTTTTTTTTTTTTTTTTTTTTATGTGTGTTCGCGGATAACTTCGTCGTTTATGAACCGATTTTGATTATTCTTTTTTTGTTGGAAAGGAGATATGCCAAGGGTGGTCCCATGATAAGGAAATCAGGATCTGATGATGGCATCCCAGTGAAATCGAGGGGAACATTCGAAAATCGTAGGAGCGACTAGTGCGTTTGTTATTTTTTTCATTAAGTATTTTAAAGCACTACAATTTAATGAAGGTCTGGAGTCGATTTGATGATGGAGCCGAAAGACAGTCGAGGGGACTCCTCAACGATTTACAGCAGTTACCTTGTGTTTGGGCTTGATTAATTTGTATTGATGTGAACTTTACACCTAGATAGGTTGTGACTGTCATTAAGGGTCTGATGATGAAGACGAAGGACAGTTAAGGGAACTACCTCAACAGTTTACAGTAGCTACCTTGTGTATGTTCACCGATTACTCGAAGACGGCTGGACCGGTTCCAAAAGTTCTTTTTTTATTTGAAAGGGTATACTCTCGAGGTAGTCTCATTATCATCAAGTTGGAATCTCATGAGAGGATCCCATGGAAATCGAGGGAAACCCTCAAATTTTATAGGCAAACCTATAGCGATTTGGGAATTTTTTAAAGTAACTTGAGCATTTGCTCTCGGAAATCATCATTTGGTAAAGTGGAGCTGATAATGAAGACCACAGATGGCCATCGGAACAACTCAATGACAAATATTTCACGGGTTGCGATTCGATTACTTTAATATGGTTGCTAAGCAATTTATGCTCGTCACAATGCGTATGATGAGTGATTGTTGAGCAGTTCTCCTGGTTCTTACCGGGAGAACTCCTCAACAATTAATGTCCCAGGATCGGGAAAAGTGGGGTGCATGTTGAAAGCCTCCTCGCGGCGCACCCTGGGCAACGTCAGCACCAATTGCCCACTGGTTCTGGTGGACTCTTGGGGCTGGCGGCTAATTTTCAACACACGGGGAAAGGTCATGGTTCCAATCACCGATCATCCTGGATGGTCGGTGAAGGGAACCGGGCTATAGACGGTCATGCGTCTACTCCCCCTCTGCTTACAGAGGGAGGTGAGTGGGCGCAGACCGTCACGGGGCGGTACCCACGAGAGTGGGGCGTTGGAGGGTGTCCCATGCCCGCGCTGCGTCTGTCCGGCATCCGGCGGCAGCGTGGGGACGCCGGGGCGGCGGTTGGTTCTGCCCAACCGTCGGCCACCCCGTAACCTTGAACTCAGGACCGGGGGTCCGGGCCACTGAGGTCCGGGCCGCGAGGAAGACAACCTCTATAAAAAATTACCCCAATCCCAAGGTCGAGCGTGCCGAGGGGATGAATGGCCGGAGGGTATCCGGTCATTAGCGCGACAAGGGACCTCACCCTTAAAAAGGAACATAAAATGGAAATGACAGACGCGAACAGACTACCCCAGGGCGGTACCGGCTGCTCAGCAGCCGGAGAATCCGTCACGTTCCCTCTGGGAACGTCAAGCCCCCAATCGTATTCTGGGGGGGGCAACGTATGTCACCCACCTGCCAATGGCAACAAGAGCCGAGGAGGCTCCTGTCCCTCAGGGGACCAAAGAGAGGTGAGGAGTGATGCGGGCTCGGAGTCCGATGCCGCATCTGGAGGCACGAGCACGGGAGGCTCAGGGAGCCCCTGCCGTGCCAAGGAGGTGGCCGTTGCGAAGAAGAGCAAGCGGCCAAGGTCAGAGGACAGCCAGGGGTCGTCCTCCGACGGGGAGCTGGCCTCGGCTCGGAAGATCCCCACCAGTAGGCAGGGTGGGGTCCGAGAGCGAGGCAAGGGCAGGGGACTCACTGCCCGTGAGGCGGCGGAGAGAGCGGAGGAGTCCGCAAAGGAGGAGGGGAACGGTCGCGCGGTCGCTTCGGGGCCCTCTAGCGACGAGGCGGGGGAGGCTAGCGGCCCTGAACCCGAGGCGGACTGCAAGCGCAGGTTTGCGGCGGTCGTGGAGGCCGCGATCCGAGACGTGGCCTTGAAGAAGCTCCAAGCTTCAAAGAACAGGGCCGTAGTCTCGGCGACGGCCTCCATCATGGCGGCAGCGGAGGCCGCCAACTACACCGGCCCCTCGGCCGGCGAGGTGGCTGAACTGCGGGCGGAGGTCGCCCGCCTGACGGCTGCCATGGAGCATCTCCAAAAGGAGAATGGGATGCTCCGGGCCGACCTGGCCGGCCTGCGGGTCGCCGGGGGCGCGCAGGCGAAGACACCGAGCCAGCCCGTACCGGTGGAGAATCAGGTCCTGAACCTGGTCCGGCAGGAGCTGGCGGCCTTCCAGGCGCGGTTCTCTGTCCTGGAGGGCATAGTCCTGCGCCCTCCCGTGGCGGGCGGGACGGCCCCGAGGTCGAAGGCGGCCTCGTACGCGGCCGCTGCGGCAGCTGCCGCCCCTAAACCCGGGCCGTCTGGCCGGGCCCAGGCGCCGGCCAATCCGGCGGCGGCCAAACCGGCGTCGGCCAAACCTGCGTCGGCCAAATCGGCGTCGGCCAAACCGGCGTCGACCAAACACGCGTCGGCCAAACCGGCGTCGGCTAGAGGAGCCCCGGCGCCAGCGCCGGCTGGCGGGGCCCCGGCGCCTACCGGCAACACCCCGGCGCAGGCCCGGAAGAGGGGCAGACCAGCACGGGAGGCGAAGGCCCCAGAGCCAACGCCCCGCCCCCAAAACCCTCCCACTTCTCCCACGACCGACGCCGAATGGCAGGTGGTCGGGGAGAAGAAGAAGGCGGCCAAGGCGGCCAGAAAGAAGGCGCAAAGGCGGCGCCGCAAGGAGCGAGCCGTCGCGGCTAGGCTTCGCGCCCCGAAGACCGCGGCTGTAGTGATAACGCTGCAGCCGGACGCGGTCAAGAGGGGCGTGACGTACCGCGACGTGCTCGCAAAAGCGAGAGAGACGGTGGACCTCCAGGAGCTGGGGATCACCGGGGGCCTCCGGCATAGGGTGACCGCCACTGGCGCCCGCATGTTGGAGATCCCCGGTGCGACGAGTGGCCCCACCGCTGACGCCCTAGCTGAGAAGCTAAGGGCGTCCCTCAATGCGGATGAGGCCTGGGATTGGGCCTGGATGACTCCGTAACGGAGGGAGAGGTGGTTGCCGCCGTTGTCAGGACGGGCGGGTGTCTGGCCGACCAGGTGAAGGCGGGCACCATACGTCCTGACTTCACGGGCATGCGAACCATAACGGTAAGCTGCCCCGTGACGGCGGCCAGAAAAATCGTGGAGGGCCGAAGGCTCCTGGTGGGCTGGGTTTCAGCGCAGGTCAAACTGCTGGAACCCAAGCCTCTGAGGTGCTTCCGATGCCTCGTGGGACACCATGTTGGCGTCCAATGCACCTCGGAGGTAGACCGCAGCACACTATGCTTCCGCTGCGGTCAGCCCGGACACAAGGCCGGCTCCTGTAACGCCGAGCCGCACTGTATCGCATGTGCGGCTGCTGGCAAGCCGGCCGATCACCGGGCGGGGAGCAAGTCCTGCGCTCCACCCGCCGGAACCAGGAGGAAAGGCAGGCCCTCCGCCACCGTCGCCACCACCACCGTCGCCGCCGCCGCTGCCGCCGCCACCAACGCCGCTGCTGCCGCCGCCACCACCGCCGCCGCCGCCGCCGCCGCCACCACCACCGCCACCGCCGCCGCTGCCGCCGCCGCCATAGTGGAGGGGCCCTCTCAAGGGGCCCGGGAGGGGGCTGAAATGGAGGAGTAATGGCTCCCCTACGCCTCCTCCAGGCGAACATCAACCACTGCGCCTGCGCTCAGGACCTGTTGCTCCAGAGCGTGGCGCAGTGGTCGATTAACATCGCCGTGGTCGCTGAGCCGTACTTTGTCCCGCCCAGGGATGACTGGGTGGAGGACCTGAGCGGCTCAGTGGCCATACTTTCGTCGGCCGCCGCCGGCACCCCGTCCCTCGAATGCGTCACGAAGGGACAGGGGTGCGTAGCAGCACGGTTCGGAGAGATAGTAGTAGTGGGGGTGTACTTCTCTCCGAACCGAACTCTCGCCGAGTTCCACAACTCTTTAACAGAGTTGAGTGTCGTCGTCGCCGGAAACCATCCCTTCCCCGTGCTAGTGCTCGGGGACTTCAATGCCAAGAATTTGGCCTGGGGTTCCCGTTACACGGATGTGCGGGGCAGGATGGTGGAGGACTGGGCTCTGGAAACAGGCCTGGTCGTCCTAAATCGGGGTTCTGTTCCCACGTGTGTGCGGATGCGGGGTGAGTCCGTGGTGGACATCTCGTTCGGCAGCCCCGCTCTGTCACAACGCGTCATTGACTGGCGCGTCATGGAGGGGGTGGAGACCTACTCCGACCGTATATATCCGGTTCGACGTCTCCGCCCAGACCTCTAGCGCGCTGGTCCAACAGGCCCCGAGTGGTCCGCGGTGGGCGCTGAAGCAGCTGGACCGGGAGCTCCTCCTGGAAGCCTCGATCGTGCAGGCCTGGGTGTCATCACCGGACAGGCCTGCCAACATCGACGATGAGGCGGAGTGGTTCCGGGAGGCCATGTCCGAGATCTGTGACGTGGCAATGCCCCGAGTCCGGCCAGGACGTGCCCGACGTCAGGTGTACTGGTGGTCGCAGGAGTTGGAGACGCTACGCAAGGCGTGCGTCGATGCGCGACACCTGTACACCAGGCACCGCAGGCTCCGCATTCGCCCTCCGGATGCGGAAGCCACGGAGGCGGAGCTGTACGAGGGGTACAGAGCGGCGAAGACCGCCCTCCAAGAGGCTGTCCAGCGGGCCAAGGATGTGGCCCGCGAGGAGATGGTGGAGACTCTGAACAGAGATCCGTGGGGGCGCCCTTATAAAATGGTGCGGAATAAACTCCGCACCTGGGCCCCCCCGCTGACGCAGAGTCTCCGCCCCCAGCTGGTGGAGGAGGTGGTGAGCGCTCTGTTCCCTTCACGGGGGGAGCACACTCCCCCGCCCATGGCTCCGCCAATTGCGGTGCCCGAAGCGGACCACGCGGACGACGACGACATCCCTGCTGTGACCGGGGTAGAACTGAGAGCGGCGGTAGGAAGGCTGAAGGCCAAAAATACCGCCCCAGGACCCGACGGCTTGCCAGGTAAAGCCTGGGTCCTGGCCTCGGGGGCTCTCGGGCCTCGACTGGAGGCGTTCTTAAGCGCATGTTTGGAGAGAGGCCAGTTTCCACGCCGTTGGAAGACGGGGAAGCTGGTCCTCATTCGGAAGCCAGGGCGCCCTGCGGACTCTCCGTCCGCATTCCGGCCCATCGTGCTGCTCGACGAGGTCGGCAAGCTCTTTGAGAGAGTGATTGCGGGCCGCCTCGTCGGGCACCTGGTGAGGACGGGGCCGGATCTTGCGGACAGCCAGTTCGGTTTCCGCAAGCGGCGCTCGACGGTGGACGCCATCATGCGCGTGAGAGCCCTCACGACGGGGGACGCGGTGTCCCGGGGTGGGGTCGTCGTGGCGGTGTCACTCGACATCGCCAACGCGTTTAACACCCTGCCCTGGAGCACCATTGTGGAGGCACTCCGGTATCACCGGGTGCCGCCCTACCTCCGTCGAATAGTCGAGGCGTATCTGACGGAAAGAGCCGTCAGCTACCCCGGTCGCGATGGGGAGTGGAACCGGCGAGAGATGTCGTGCGGTGTCCCACAGGGATCGGTCCTGGGGCCGCCTCTGTGGAACATCGGGTACGACTGGGTGCTGCGCGCCGACCTCCCTGATGGCGTCAGCGTGGTTTGCTACGCTGACGACACGCTGGTCCTGGCGCAGGGGAGGTCGCATCAGGCGGCGGCCGACGCGATGACACGCGGGGTTACGATAGTCGTGGAGAGGATCCGGCAGTTGGGTCTCGAGGTGGCATTGCACAAGTCCGAAGCCATGTCGTTTCATGGGCCCCGGAACGCGCCGCCATCGGGATCCCAACTAACGGTAGGAGGGGTTCACATCGGCGTCGGGATGACGATGAAATACCTGGGTCTCGTCCTCGACAGCCGGTGGAACTTCGTGGAGCATTTCCGACGTTTGGCCCCCAAACTGGAACGGGCCGGGGCCGCCTTCAAGCGGCTCTTGCCCAACCTGAGGGGGCCAAACGCCTCCTGCCGGAGGCTTTACGCGGGGGTCGTGCGGTCCATGGCCATATACGGGGCCCCGGTGTGGGCGCGTTCACTGCGGCGGCGAGCCGCCCACTACCTGAACGCGCCCCAGAAGGTGGTAGCCATAAGGGCTATCCGGGGCTACCGCACGATCTCTGGCGAGGCGGCAAGCCTCCTTACCGGACTGCCGCCATGGGATCTGGAGGCGATAGTCCTCGCGCGCCTGTATGAGTGGCGCGCGGAGGCACTACGCCGGGGGGAGGATCCGCTTCCGCGGCAAATCACTGCGGAGCGGACGGATCTCCGGCGCGATCTCATGGCGGCATGGAAAGAGCGACTGTCGCAACCCAGCGCAGGGCACGCCGCGATAGCGGCGATAAGACCCCTCTTTGAGGAGTGGCTAGAGAGGCGCCACGGCGCCCTCACCTACCGCCTGACGCAGGTCCTCACCGGACACGGATGTTTCGGGAGGTTCCTGCACATCATCAGGCGGGAGGAAACGCCCGGGTGTCACCATTGCCAGGATCGCCCAGAGGACACGGTGGAGCACACGGTGGAGGTCTGCCCCGCTTGGGCGGAGCACCGCCGTGTCCTCGTAGAGGCGATTGGCAGCGACGGCGACCTCTCGCGTCCGGCCCTGGTGCAAGCCATGGTCCGGGGCGAGAGGGAGTGGGAGGCAGTCACCTCCTTCTGCGAAGCAGTCATGCTAGCGAAGGAGGTGGCGGAACGGCTCAGGGAGAGAGCCTCCCGTCCCAGCCGCCGCGGGAGACGCTCCGGGCGTCGGGAGCCGCGTGACGACTCCCGGCCACCGTAGGCGCGGGCCTGCGGGCGGAGAGTAATGGGTAGCTCACCGCCCGATCAGGACCAGGCCCGTGCCGGACGGCGCGTACGTGTTCCACGCGCGCCTCAAAGAGATGTCAGCATCGAGGAGGGGCCCCTTAGGGCCGAAGCCTGCCGGGTCAGCGGGATTGTCCGAAAGGGTTACCGCTGGCCCGGAACATAAAGGGCTAAGGAAGGAACACGGGTGGGTTTTAGTCAGTAAGAGTCTGACACTCCCTTCCGCTCCACCCAGAGCGGGAGGAGTCATTTGATGATTTCCCATCCTCAAAAAAAAAAAAAAAAAAAAGGATCGGGAAAAGTAATATTTTGTAAAAGGTGATGAACAGTTGGCATTAGGCTATTGTAACTTAGATAAATTACAAAGTGACCCACTAAAAAGTGAAAAATAAAAACATTTTTACAAAAAAAAAAACAACCGACTTCCAAAAAAAAACTACAAATTGAAAAATAACTTTTATTTCGGAAGTCGGTGTCAATAAACGAAAATGCGGAACCAAAGACACCGACTTCCGAAATTAAAGTTATTTTTCAATTTGTAGTTTTTTTATTCTTTCCATGTCATCATCTGCCTAGGCTTTTCCCAAATATCTTAGGGTCGGCTTCCAGTCTAACCGAATTCAGCTGAATACTAGTATTTCACACGGAGCGACTGCCTATCTGACCTCAAAACCCAGTTACTGGATGATACGATACCCCTTGGTAAGACTGGTTGTCAGACTTTCGGGCTTCTAACTACCCGTAACGACTGTCAAAGATCCACGAATGACAGCCGGGACCAACGGCTTAACGTGCTTTCCGAGGCACGAATGTAATAGAGTCTTATCACTGTGCCATAATCCTCCACAATCCAGCTACTGGGTAATACGATACCCCTTGGTAAGACTGGTTGTCAGAATTTCGGGCTTGTGACTACCCGTAATGACTGTCAAAGATCCACACAGCCGGGACCAACGGCTTAACGTGTTTTCCGAGCCACAGAGGGGTCTCGGTATGTTAAGATGGTCACCCATCCACAGGCCAACCGCGGCAAGCGTAGCTTAACCTGATCAATCGACCTGTGCGGCTGTTATTATTTAGCCATGGGCCCCTCAGGTTCAGTACCGATACTGATTAGAAATACCAATAGTGAACTACGTCTGGTTTCCAAGGCCAATGGTACCGGTTCCCAAAATACCGGTATTTCTAGCCCTGCCTGAACCCCATTCTCTCTCACAGAGAGATGGCCTGTGTGAGTCCCACCTATGGGATCATTAAATCCTGATTCTCTAAAGACGTGTAAGTTGGTAATAGATTTATGGCACAGTGTTATGACTCTATTACATTCGTGCTTCGGAAAGCACGTTAAGCCGTTGGTCCCGGCTGTCATTCGTGGATCTTTGACAGTCGTTACGGGTAGTCAGAAGCCCGAAGGTCTGACAACCAGTCTTACCAAGGGGTATCGTAGCATCCAGTAACTAGGTTGTGAGGTCAGATAGGCAGTCGCTCCATGTAAAATACTAGGTACTTGTTAGGTAGAGTACCGGTACCCATCTGGAATCCAGGTACCGAAATGGCAAGCACCGCTAAGTACCGGTACACGTCTGGAACCGGTAGGTACCCAGGTACTGAAATGGCAAGAACCGCTAAGTACCGGTAGGTACACGTCTGGAACTGGTACCCAGGTACCGAAATGGCAAGAACCGCTAAGTACCAGTACACGTCTGGAACAGTTAGGTACCCAGGTACTGAAATTATAAGAACCGCTAAGTACCGGCACCCGTCTGGAACCGGTAGGTACCAAGGTACTGAAATGGCAAGATACGCTAAGTACCGGTACAGAAACTGGGTACCGGTTTGAAGCCCTGGCTACACGACACGCAGGTCATTGCAGTATGGTTAGTTACTTATTGTAGGTAGGGTGATTGGTGAATAGTCTCCGTTTGCCGGACAGATCCACATAAACGATAAATTATATATTTATTTTCTGTAAGTAGGTTTGTACGAACACTTTTTTTACGTCATCATATTTTTTTAAACCAGATGTGAGGTCGGCGTTTCCTATCTGACTATTCTGAGAAAAAAGGCCGAAACAAACTCAGAGGTCACAGTCTCTTTTAAAGTCCAGACAACATCTTGGTCAGATCATGTGAACACCATGTAGATTGGTGTCTGAAATGTTCTTTTGAGGAAAGAACCACACAGATTGAGCGGACCTGTCCAGTCAGCGCACGCATTTGTCAAAAATCGTGCAGCTCAACTCAGAACTTGAGGAGCTCAACAATTCGACATAGTTCATTAATTTATTCTCGGTGAACTAAAAACCTTAAAATTGAGCACAGCATGATGCAACTAAACTTAAATTATCCTAGATGTCGAGATTGTACCAGCTCAGCTGTAGTGAAAGTGAAATTACTTGAAAGCATCGTGCGCGCTTCCTGTTGCGCGAGAAGATAATTATGCCATTGACATTATACCATACTTACATAATGATATCTAGACAAGGAGTTCCGTGGCGTTTCCGGAAATGTCAGTAGTATAATTGTACCTACCTAGAGCTGTTTGCGAAGGATAAGTATACAAACAACTCTTGGCACAACAACAACCGCAACAAATCTAGCTATACACAACCGTTTGACACGCGTCAAGCGAACATCAATAAATGTTGCCGAAAGAAACAAAAAGAGAGAGAGAACACAGAAAGAAAGAAAGAAAACATAACGCATAAAAATAAAAAAAACACAAACAAAAAAAAACAAAATAACAATTTGGGTGAAAATATGCGTCACATCTACGCAAAACGGCCATCGCTCAGCATAATGCTAAGACCCTATACGAGACAGAGCCCCAGCGCTGGTTTTCAGCGACAGCCGGCGTTGACGTGATGACGTCAGCCAGTGCAACATGCGATTAGATATAAATAAAAACAACAATCAAAATAAGAAATAAATAAAATATACATTACAAAAAGATGGTACTACTTATATAAAGAGTCTTCTAAAGGCAATCCAAAACCCGTAAATTTTGTCAGTTTCAATCAAATAGACGACTATTTTCACCATTCTTTCGAGAACTATTTGCTGGGGACAAGGCAAATTAGTAATTGAAAATGTTTCATTTTTGATATGACAACCTGTCTAATGGTTGTGAATAAGATATACCAGAATAGCTCCCACCAATTTAATTCTGCCGCCAAGATGTGGTAATGTTGCTTAAAGGGTAATAGATACTAAGATATAAGTAAAATAAAATTCCGGTACGGTTTTTTAGGGTTCCGTGCCCAAAGGGTAAAAACGGGACCCTATTACTAAGACTCCACTGTCCGTCTGTCTGTCACCAGGCTGTATCTCATGAACCGTGATAGCTAGACAGTTGAAATTTTCACAGCTGATGATGTATTTTTGTTGCCGCTATAACAACAATTCTAATAAAAACTTTTTTACAAAAAAAAACAACCGACTTCCAAAAAACACTATAAAGTGAAAAATAACTTTAATTTCGGAAGTCGGTGTCTTTGGATTTGTATTTTAGTTTTTTGCCACCGACTTCCGAAATTAAAGTTATTTTTCACTTTATAGTGTTTTTTGGAAGTCGGTTGTTTTTTTTTGTAAAAAAGTTTTTATTTTTCACTTTTTAGTGGGTTAGTTTGTAATTTATCTAAGTTACAATAGCCTAATGTCAACTGCTCATCACATTTTACAAAATATTGCTTTACCCGATCCAGGGACGCTAATTGTTGAGGAGTTCCCCTAATAAGAACCAGGAGAACTGGAGCTGATTGAGAAGTCACCATCAGCTCCATTTCACCATACGCATTGTAACGAGCATAAATTGCTTAGCAACCATATTAAAGTAATCGAATCGCAACCCGTGAAATATTTGTCATTGAGTAGTTCCGATGGCAATCTGTGGTCTTTATCATCAGCTCCACTTTACCAAATGATGATTTCCGAGAGCAAATGCTCAAGTTACTTTAAAAAAAAAGAATTTTTGAAATCGATTCGTAAATGACGCAGTTATGCGTGAACAAAAAACGCAATGCAGAGTAAACGAAAAGATCGTTAATGTAGACAATATAGATAATTTTTTAGATTTTTGTTGATTTTTCAAAAACCGCTTGTCCGATATCGATAAAATTTTTATGGGACCATTTGGGAAGTATACCCTATCCAACAAAAAAAGAATTTTTCAAATCGGTTGGCAAGCGACGGAGTTATGCGCGAACAAACATAAAAAAAAAAAAAAATACAAACATTCGAATTGAGAACCTCCTCCTTTTTTAGAAGTCGGTTAAAAACAGAATAAAATAAATATTTAATACAACAAACGTGTTTTTTTCGGCGTTTTTCCCTTGTGGTACGGAACCCTTCGTGTGCGAGTTCGACTCGCATTTGGCCAGTTTTTATGTATGAGCGATTCAGCAACCTGAAAAATTAAAAAAATATTTGAAAAGGCTAATGAATTCAATGCCAAAAATAATTTACAGACGGCCAGCAATTCAAGTTACTACAATCTGTCAAATTTCTTTAATAGATTTTCAACTGTATCGCTAAAACTTGAGGTTCAAAGTTGATTGGGAAAATTTGACAGTTTCGGGTAGCTTGATGTGCTGGCGTCTGTAGGTACTAACAGTCCTTTCACAGTTATTTTACCTGAATCTTTGCATCACTGCCAAAACCACAGTGGTCTCTATACCCATTATGATAAGGTTGCTGTTGCGTTGCTGCAACTAACAAGTTTGTCAAAACCACAGTGATCTCTATACTCATAACGATAAGGCTGCTGTTAGGTTGCTGCCACTGAAAAGTTTGTAAAAACCACAGTGATCTCTATAGTCATTACGATAAGGCTGCTGTTAGGTTGCTGTCACTGACAAGTTTGTCAAAACCACAGTGATCTCTATACTCATTACGATAAGGCTGCTGCTAGGTTGCTGCCACTGACAAGTTTGTCAAAACCACAGTGATCTCTATACTCATTACGATAAGGCTGCTGTTAGATTGCTGCCACTGACAAGTAAACAGTGATCTCTATACTCATTACGATAAGGCTGCTGTTAGATTGCTGCCACTGACAAGTAAACAGTGATCTCTATACTCATTACGATAAGGCTGCTGCTAGGTTGCTGCCACTGACAAGTTTGTCAAAATTACAGTGATCTTTATTTCCGATGCATCAATGTTGATTTCGGATTGCTGCTGTCAGAGGTAATAATATAGGAAGTAATAATTTAGTATTTTTGTCAGCAGCCATCTTTCTCCGCTTCGTAGAGTTTAGACTAAGTGAGATTATAGATTTATGTGACACCCAGTGCAAATGCAGTGCTATGACCAGGGCCGTCTTTAACCTATTGGAGGCCCTGGTCATCTCGGGGTCCTGTGTAGATAAGCAAAATTCTAAAATTATTCAACAATTGTTTTTGTTTCTTTACAATCACATGATAATTGTAATAATTATGATTTGGAAAAGTAACTCTCAGTATTCACATGTTGATGCTCAAAATTCGCACTGAAAATCAATTATTTTGTTATTGAATCGGGTACTAATAATGCTTAGAATGGAACGGCGGCTGCAAAGAATGATTTTGACTAGGGCAGGCTGGGGCCCCCCGTCGATCGCGGGGCCTTGGGCCCAGAGTGCCCAGTGGGAAAGAGGAGCCTGGCTATGACCGTGAGCTGACTCACTTGCTAGAGTGCCCCAAGTGTCCATACACTGAACTTTTGAGGAACTTATAACCACTGATACTGGCCACCTACTCAGCCCAAGTCATCATCATCATCTGCCTAGCCTTTTACTAACTATATTGAGGTCGGGTTCCAGTTTAACCGGATGCAGCTGAATATCAGTATTTTACATGGAGCGACTGCCTATCTGACCTCCACAACCCAGTTAAGTACTGGGTAATACGATACCCCTCGGTAAGACTGGTTGTCAGACTTTCGGGCTTCTGACTACCCGTAACGACTGTCAAAGATCCACGAATGACAGCCGGGACCAACGGCTTAACGTGCTTTCCGAGGCACGGAGGGGTCTCGGTGTATGTAAAGATGGTCACCCATCCACAGACCAACTGCGGCAAGCGTAAGTAATATAAGGGATTGTTTAACCATCAACTTGCAAAGAAGACGTTGAAATAGAAAAAAACATCGCAACTAGGTAACAATATTGTCGATATTTAATCAATCGATATGAATTTCGGTGCGGCTCTATCGAAAATATCGATAGGCTCGGTGCAGCATTATCGCAGGTATCGATTAGGAGCTCCTGCGGCGCACGAGTCACATTTATACGGTATTCTTAATAATCTTATGTAAGTAGTTTTATTTTACTTCGGCGTAAAAATACAGTTGCACTCATAAAGTAGCATAATATTAAAAGAAAACGCAAATATATTAAAATAAATTTAATGCTGAAGGCCATGACTCCCTAATGAGCTCTATACAGGGTTTCAAAAAGATAACTTGCTGTGTACCTACTAAGTAGGTATATCATAATTTTCTAGAACTTGGAACACTTCATCCAAAATATTGTTGAACTGCAAAGATGACCACACTCCCTGCCTACCCTTCGATCCACATAATCTACGTGAACAATTATCCAGTAATCCTGTGTGATCCTGTCTGAACACATGAAATAATAGCGACACCGCGCACCGTAACCGAACGATTGGTTCCGCCTGCTCGCCGCAAGGGGCGCTGCGGGCGATACGACCTTTTTTATTTTTAGCAGTTTTTAGAGATTCTTGGTCAAAGATATGAATCCTAACTGTTGATGGGTGATTTGTTACAGAGTGCCCTGACTAGACACCTGTTCTTTTATTTTAGACTAGAAAATCTCCCTGTAAATACAGACTAAGTCAGAATAAGGCTGTCAAAAAATATCTTAAAGTTCTAAAACAGGTTGTAAGTAACACAATGGCGGATCACACTTGTCCCCACATTTTTCCCGGTCGCCTACGCTGCGCGCACGCACCTGCCACCCCCCACGGGGGGCCGCTCGGCCTCCTTTCATGCCAACGGATTAATGCCACGATTTCTTTGCCCCTTTTTTATTTATTTAAAAAAATATATCTCATATCTCTCGCGGATCGGAGATGTTAAGGCTGGTTAGACGATTTTTTTTTTAATTTTGTGATGGACCTGTTTAAGTGTGTTTTTAAGTATGTGTAATTTGTAATTTTACCGATAGCGGCGATAGCTATAACCTAGGATTCTTAAAACCACGAGGAAAATAGTTTATTTCTGGGCAAGCGTCCACCATCGTTGTTTACCACATCGGCAAAATGCGGTGAACGAGATTTCTACCTTATTTACCGAGATTAATCTCGACCGAAAATCGAACGAGCTCTCTTTCGAGATTAACGAGATTGCCTACACAGGAGCATGTGTATGATACATGATTTTGTTTTTCGATGCGGAGAATGTGTTTTTCGGAGGTCTAACGGAGAAAAAGCTGAGTTTGCGACAAATTGTTTGCGCTCAACAGTCTGAAAGAGCGTTTCTACAGCTATTTATTTAGCCTGCAAATTTAGAAGCCGTCTGTTGGACGACCATTTCTTAGATACTTTATAAAAAATGGCGGCAACAGAACGAATCGTTTCAGAAATCAAACTGAATAAATCATACGTAATGCCTGATGAATCTCTAGGTATACCTACCCATTTCAGCATTCTCAATGCATAAACACATTAGACATAACAATAACCTACTGTAATCTTAAATTAATAACAAAACAAACGAACACGCACGCAAACGCACAGGAACATTCACGCTTTTCACGCTACACGAAAACCAAACATCATGTCAATCTAAATAACCTTTGAAAAATACATCAAGTTACGCTTTAACAGTCCCTAATTCAACGAGATACAGTTTAAAATTACATAAAGTTATCATTTCTGTAAGCCCTCGTAACACGGGCGTTTTTTTTTCCGCGGCGAGATTTTCCCAAGGGCGATTTTTTCCCGCGGCGATTTCTTTAGCACCAAGGAAATTACTCTATTGAATTCTCCTAAATTAAAAACCTACCATTGCACTCTTTGTCTCTGCATCACCCAAAGGTTGACTGGTAGAAAATGCCTATGGCATTAAGTCCGCCTCTGTACATTTATGTGCTTGAAGTATTAAATAAATAAATTCTCAATACTCGGCTCAACACCAAGAGTTAAAAATCCAATGCTCGATAAAAAAATCGTCGCGGAGAACAGTCGCCCGTGGGTACGAGGGCTAAGCCGCGCACTGGATTTTGAACTTTCAGTTTAGTGGCGTGAATTGAAAATCCAACTGTGCGCTTTTTCAACGCGGTAGGGATGCACTCTGTCGGATTCTCAACGCTCGGTTCACCACCTAGAGTTGAAAATCCAAGGCATGATCATCCTCGCGTTAAAAAAAAGCGCCCGTGCGAATGTGAGCAGCGTTAAAATGTGTTTTGTCAGACCATAAACAAAGAGGGCGCGCGGGAGATTTGCCCGCGAAATCTGGATAATTTCGCGCGCTTCGACAACAAACATGGACGCTGTGCCAACAGCTGAAACCTATGTGTCGAAATAACAAACTAATTACGTCATTGGAAGCTTAGATTATGAAATAACGTACAGTTATCCCGGACCTCAAGTCTGCTATTACAATAGTGTCAGAATGGTCTATCATTGATTTCATAATTGTTGATTTTGTCAAGTTTGGTAATCTACTAATATAATGGCGTCATTATGACTTTCCAATGGTCAACCACTGACACTCCATTGAAAGAAATGGCATAGAAGGTAATCTCGTACATAATGAAAAATGAATTACTGATTTGGGCGGTAATCTTCTAAAATTTTGACAGTTCCTTTGATCATGGACCTACCATTAGAACGTCGTTGTGCAGTCATTGCTTTTAATTCGTTACGAGTAGGTATCGTATAATTTCTGTGCCATTGACAGACCAATGATCAACCATTATGAATTTAGCAGAATACGAACTTTTAGCAAAATGGCAATGGGATGGTGGTGGGATCGTGTTGGAATGACTTTCCATTCCAAAACTTGGGCCCCTGGTAGGCTACTTATCGTATAGCGTTGATGCGCTGCTATGCCTTCAAGATATATCTTATTATTTTGCTTCTTGTCCTGCAACCTAACCGCGTAACACACTATTAAAATCTCAATCTGAATCATAATGAAGGATATTGCTAATCCATTGCTTCATATGAACGGAAAAAATTGTCTGCTCAACAACATATAACGCAATGAATGTTGTTGAATTGTCAAAATGAAAGCTACTGCTACTAATAATATACCTAGTGTGTTACGCAATAACCCCGCGGTTCAGCATAGCTATCCTGAAGGAATCTTACTGAAATTCTCATTACAAAAATGCTAACTGTTAGCATAACCACAGAATAAATAAAGAGGCAGCCAAGCAGCCATGTTTGTTAGTTAATATTAGATCATGTTAGTTATTAGGTATAGTCGGACTTTTAATTAGCTACAGTAAAATGACAGCTTATGTGTTACTCAAAAGACTGAAATTGGCGTATTTTTGTTTTTTCACGGCCATCAACCAAATCTTGTTTTTCTAGTACAGAATAGTGTAACAAACGAAACTTATTTGACATGCATGTCTCTAAACTCAGTCCGAAATGAGATATGTCATTATTTGACATAATATCTCACTTTGGACTGAGTTTCGTTTAAGAAGTGTCATTTTACTGCAGCTAGGTACAGTTACCGGCACGTAACTTGGCAAGAGATTTTCGTAGTGGGGGAAGTTCGCGCATATAAAAATGTATGAAATTGTGCGTGCGCAAACTTCCCCCACTATAATAACTCTTGCCAAGTTACGTGCCGGCAACTATATTGTAATTAAAAGTCGGAGTATAGTTCATTCACTTCCAGAATCCCGACACGAGCCCGGTACAAAAAGGAAATTGTCCAATTCATAATCTTAGAAATAAAATGGTAATGCCGCTGTCAGAAGCAAAGGTACCTACGCACAGTTTTGTAATATTACAATACCAGCGAAGATTAACCTTGTAGTTACTTAATTATAATTTCGAGCCATTTGGAATTAAACCCTCGGGCTGTGGGGTCCGAGAGCCTCACGACTTGTTCAACGAAATCTCCAAACGGCTGGTTGACACTTCCCGTGACCCAAGGTCTGGTTTTTACCTTGGCCAGAGACTAAGCATTGCCGTAGAACGTGGCAATGCCGCAAGTCTCTTGGGTAGATTGCCAGTAGACAGCGATGCGGAGGATTTTTTTGTTTTGAGTACCTAGTCTTTGTTAGGTTAAGTTATTATGTTTACCTACTTAATTTAGTGGAAGTTTGCCCAGATACTTCTAAATCTTTCTCTTACTGAACTTAATATCATGCGACGTGCAACAATGCTAATTCTAAGCTCAAGGGCCCCGCTGGCATCCGCATATTAAGTAAACCATTATTAAAGATAACAGCATAAATTTAAATACCACGGCTCGCTAACAAACTACAGCGCCTTATGCTAATTTAGCATTATTATAACTAAAATTCCTAAATTCTAGAACTCGGACCTGCGGCAGTCCATTACAGAAACTAATTAATCAACCCTTGCGATGCGATTGCATGTGTTAACGTACTATTAACGCGTTATTAACAGACGCTTGCGTGCGGTCAAGTTGAGGTGGCCGCGGTGGCCGGACCGATGCAAATTGCACGCGATTGCCGCGCCCCGGGCCCCGCCCCTGCCCAGGGTTGGCCGGCTGACGATTAATAAGGGCCCTTAACAAAGGCCCTTCGCACGTTAGCGGGCTCACGTATGCTATTTTGAGACGAAATTGGACGGTAAGTAAGGGCTAATGGCCGATTCCTATAATTCATGAACCGTTTTTGGTTAAAATTGAGTCTTACTCTTGTATGTATCTTTACCGAAAATGAAGGAAAGACCTCATAGCGTTGCATAATAGACCCTCCTATATGGAAGCTGCTATCACAGGTAAAATTAGCTTTCGAATATATTAAAATGTATATGCCCAGTTTGGCAATGAAAAATACTACCATTGATAAGCCAAACGACTAAATCGCGCATCGTATTACCCAGTAACTGGGTTGTGGAGGTCAGATAGGCAGTCGCTCCATGTAAAATACTGGTATTCAGCTGCATCCGGTTATTTTATTTTATTTATTAAGGGATAATAAACAACTACAACATATACATAAGGTTAACAAAAGTATAGGAAGTAATGTTGCAGTCCACTACATTATCCGCACGACACATTTAACCCTTAGTATGCCGGGAACGTAGATCTACGCGAGACACAATGGCTTTTTAATTGTGACTGTAATTACGACATACAAGGGGTTAAAATATCACAGGTTGCCACTAGACGAGCATTACCAAAATTAACAAGAAATATTTTGTAAAAACAAATTAATAAGTTACTTTAGTTCTAGATATAGCAACAAAACCAAATCTGATTAGAAACAATTTCATTTACTTAAATTATGCAATAAATAAATAATAATATTAAGATTACAATTAAGATTAAAAAATTATAAACTTAGACTGGAAGCCGACCCCAACATAGTTGGGAAAAGGCTAGGCAGATGATGACTGGCTAGGTCGGACGTTTCTTTTTAATGTTTTCAACAACGTATGCTGATAAGGGTTAAAAATTGTAAGTAATCATAAAGGCTGGTAAAAAATTGCGTTTATGCATGCAGTTGTATTTGTTCATTAGTTAGGTCTAACGTCTCACTCCGGGGCAGATGTTGCTTTACGTTTTGTTGCGTTTTTACTGAACTCAGACTGACGCGACATCTAGGTAGACTTATTGGTTAGTTTTAACGTTTTTTTAAATAGTTTAGGAGAGTATTCTGTATAAATCTCATCGCGAAATCCTAGCATCAGGTGAAATTACAGCTTTAAACTCACTTCAAGGACGGGGAGGCTTAATGAAGACCCCTCCTCGTGTAGCGCAGTTTGCTCCGCCAGTATCTCAACTGAACCGAGCCCTCGGCGCATCCTGGACAGTCACACCCGACACCTTATTTGACTGACAAATTCTTCCCTTGCGGTGGTAGGGCTAACGCCCGCCTGGTTAGCGACTACCCTCCCACCGGAGTCCAACGACAAGCAGCCTGCTGTGTTTCGTCGATGCGTGAGAGTTCCAGTGCTTTAGGCATCTTCTGGGCACGCTCGTTCCATCATAGACCTCATCCATCGCTTTTCATCAGGCGTGATCGAGATCAAGAGCAGGCCCATTCAGCTATAAAAAAAAACATTAGTTTTGACGGAAAGATTTTTACAGAATAGTTCGTCTGCAGTAGTCTATTTCAGCGCTGCAGTGGGTGTGTATGGTGGGGTGGGTGGGTCTTATCTCCAGGTTGGAAAACCTTGGTAATCGAGAAAATGGGAAGAAAAGGGTGCGAATGATAGCGTGACCGTTGACTGGAGAATGGAAGAAGGAAATGTGTTGCGCCCACCTCAAGTAACATGGGACCAGGTCAGGAAGATGATGACTAATCGAGATAATGGGAAGGTAAATGTCTGTCTCTACCGAAATGAAGGGGCTTACATGACTTATAGCGAAGTCACTGTCGGACTGCATAGAAAAGAAAGAGAAGCGCGATGACACAATCCTGGTAATTTATTGCAAAATATGAAGCAATTATTTAATTACAAAAAATCTATTGTTTGGACTAAAAAATTAAAACATTAGTGTTTTAGTATGTAGCTTGAAGAATTATAATCAGACAAAAAATCAGAATGATTGTATGTATGTTAGAATAGTTTTTATTGTAAAAAGAAAGTTTTTAGAGGTATCTTCATGATGTTTTTCTATCGTATCAAATTAGTGGTATTATGTTTTCTACACACTATCAACCTAGCATAATATATACTGAAGAATACCTATCATATATTTTTCTGATTTTGTTTACTGTACTTTTATTGTTTCTAAAACTTGCGTTTTTTGCGTTTAGTTCCCGTAAGCCTCTGAAGCGCAACACTTGCGACAGTAGCTTCAAAAGAATTTGTCGTAGCTAGCTTTATTATTTCATTTGAACAGTGCCATTGGTAAGAAAAATAAGTCTTAGACAAAAGAATCGTGGACTCAATAACATACACCAATACATTTGATAGGTACATAAACAAACACCCAACTGAACACCGGTTGACATTCCAACCTCGGAACACTCAGCCTGATAACCCATCTGCTGTCTAATCGAACCCACCGATCGACGACCAATAACAAACACGGTTATGCGGCCAAAATTAACGGCCACACGCGACTTTCGACCTTACACACAGCTGCGGTAGGGTTAACTGTCACTATAGTCAGTGCAACGAATGTTTGTAAATTTAAAAACACTCGGCATACCTCTTTGTCGATGTACGTCTCAATTCTTAGGAATATAACTCCCATAACTTCGAATAACTGCGTCGTTTTGATGTGGACATGACTGATTTGAGGTGCCTTTGTGACGCAGCACGTCTATATCTTTTGAATGCTGGTTTCCTGGTACTTTTTCTAGCTGATCCCCATTACTTGAGGCTCTTGTGACGTGACTGGCGAAATGTATGGTAATGGTAGGAATTATTTTCACTTCTGCTGCGAAAAAAAGGTGTAATGTACTTAGATGTTTTTTGTTATTATTTTAGATTATTTCATCGAGAACTCGAGTCGATATGGCTAATTTATATAATTAATTCAAGTACTTTTTCCGGTGATATTATAAATATGCTGATAACAAAACAAGAATAATAATATAATAAACAACTACTTAACTGATTTATTAACCTGTTTTTTCAATACCTACTTAGGTAACTAGGTACTTATAGTTAACGATAGTGAATACTTTATTGGTAGGATACCTGCTTAATAGTAACTATAATTTATTTTATTGTTACTTTATAATCTATGGTTATTAAATACTTACCTATCTATACAAGAGTTTATTTCGGTCTTTCTTCTCAGTAGTCAGACACCGATGAACTCATCTAGTTTTAGAATAAAAGGTATTTTTTACGAATAATAATGTGTTTTGAACCTGTTTACAGAAACTGTTTACTTACATAATTTAAAAAGCTAACAGACTTTAAATAATAATAATATGTACAAATGTATAAAAAGGAGAGGAAATAATCAAAGTGCATCAAAAAATTCGTTCGCATCGCTGTCAACAGGAAACGTGCCCAAAAGGCTGGCAGAATATAATTAAAATATTTAATATAATTTTATTTACAGAAATAAATATCATTTCATCAGAAAACAAACAAAAAAACTCTTTAGCAACCAATAATTTAGTCCAGAGTTCCAGACCTATTACTTCCAAAAGATCTATTTGTCGTCATCAGTCCATCACAGAGGGTCCTTCCCCATAATAACCCAGATGTCGACACTGCCATTCTACGTCTTAATTCACCTGTCAAACTTGAGCATCGACTATAGACTTAGAACATTAGTCAAACTGTCAAAGTACCACAGCCAACTGTCTATTAGTTATGCGCGAACACGCAAGATTGCCGGTAGCAAAGTTGAAAAAAATGCAGGTATATGTGGTCTGTGGTTCCGTGGTAGTAGTGTTCTTAATAACTAAATAATTAGTAGATAATAGGTATCCTTGTAAACCTATTCTCTATTCCTCTCACACTCAATGGTCATCAAGCATTCCTGAAATCGAAACGTGAGTGGATTGAAACAAAAAACCCCGCTGTCATTTGGATTACAAATGTTACAAGTGTTGCCATATTATTTGACTCCTAAACTGCTGCTAGGATATATGACTTCGAACTACGGGGTAACTGCGTAACATACTCTAACAGTAGCAATGGCTTTCATTTTGACAGTTGAACAACATTAATTGCGTTAAATAGGTTGTCAGACAAATTTTTCGAACATATGAAGCAATGGATTAGCAATATCTGTCAAAATCATTCAGATTGTAATTGTTCCTGTGTTACGCACTGACAAGAGAGAAATTGAAAAAAAAAAATTACTCACTGAAACACAAAAACGTCAAATGTTTCCAAAACGCCAAAAAATCATTCTAGAAACATCTTCAACATGCAATACTTCAAGCCACATCGTTTGGCTTCCTTGCTTACCTCGTCAACATTAATCTTCTGCTCTATAATCTGACCCACCTCAAACACCCCAAACATTGTGGCATCAAATCACTCGGGGGAATGATTTTGACAAACTACATCACCAGTGACGCGCCGTCAAAATCGATGATAGACCCGCCGATTTAAAACATAATTAATGGACGGCAGGTAAACGAATTACCGGCAGCGGGCCGTTTATCAACTTAAAAAGAAAAAAAAACAAATGAAACTTTGGCAGACAACAATGGCGAGATTTGAATTGAATCCTCTAAACTTTTGTTTGGACATCTAAGGTTTTTCAATGAATGTAGATAAATTAAGTCAATTTGCATGTGCTTTTGTGCCTTTAGTTTTTTTAACGACTGCGATAGCAAGCTGAAGTTGTTAAATGGCTGCGGTGGCAGTGAAATGTGGGTAGTTAATTGTGGTTACAGTGACGTCATTCATTTACATTCTTTGGAGTACCGGGTTGTTGTTGATCGAAGGTTTTCGACTTTTCTTGCCGTTGAAGTATAGTGGCCCAGTGGTAACGAGAGAGAGAGAAAGAAATGTAGGTCGTAGGTTTGAACCTAGACAGGCACTTGTCTAATTTATTTCAACACCACACGATGAAGGAAAACATCGTAAGGAAACCGAGGTAAAAATTTAGTATCCGGGGGCACGAAAACGAGGTGGTGGGAGGGTGGAGGGGGAAGGGGGGAGTCCCCCTTCGCCCTGGTACCACTCCCATGAAACGAGGACGCACCATTCTTGAGAAAAACAAATTATTGTAACCTAACCTCAAAACACTTGTTTTCAATACAAAGTTGCTTCTGCACGTCTCCGGCGCTACGGGAAGTGCAGCCCCTTCGCCCTTACGTAACAAAGGATAGGCACTCATGCTCACCTCCGCAGCTTCGGCTTACTGGTCGCCTCCGGCGACCAGCCTCAGCCGCTACGGCTCGCACGGGTGCCTATGCTTTGTTACAGCGGGCGGGGGCTGCACTCCCTCTGCGCCTCCGGATTTTTAAATACACCCTCGGGGTAGCAGTCAAAAGACTACGTGGAGTCGGGGTGCCCCGATTCGGTTTTGGGACAGATTCGACCTATTGTACGTGGAGTCGGGATGCCCCGATTCGGTTTTGGGACAGATTCGACCTATTTCAACCATAAAGTGGGGTACGCTAACTTCCTTCTGAACAGAATTTCTAGGTAAGTACATAACAAGACAAATAAAACAACACAACATTCACACACAACAAAACATTCACTCGGGAAGAAACGGAATGAACCACAGAGTACTTAATAACACTGATGACAGTACAGTTCTTTTTACGTTCCGTTTCACCGATTTTACACGACATTTTACACCACAGACAATATACTGGTACAGATTTGGTTGTCAATCGCCTATTTTAACGTTTCGTTACACTATTTATCTGATTTGAGGTTAGAAACAATTTTTATAAATTTCTCGAAAAATATGCATTTTCGTTAAATAAGAGTGATAACGTTATAATCAGGGACCTATCCCCTACCACCTGCAACCACTGCCACCCCTCACTTCGTGCCCCCGGATACTAAAGTCAAGCCATTACCTCTCGCAGAGAGGAGGTCTGTATCCCAGTATTGGGCACTTATATGATTATGATGATTTACAGACCACAGAACTAAAGCATTTGAATGCGGTTCGCTTCCTGCTCAAAAATTGCCACAAATCGACCCAAAGAAAAACGTAAAGTCGTCACTTAATAACAAAAATTGTAGTTACCACGCAGACCCAATTTGTTGCGCCGATTCCAAGTAACATGCGACAAGGACATGAAGATGATGATGAATAGAAACATGCTTTTAATACGTAGGTACCAGGAGAACATAACAACGGGGCAATGCTGATGGTTGACTCATATAATATTACTTTTGAAAGTATTGACATCTTCAATTGTCCAATGAGAAGATTCAAAAGCCTCATCCGCTCCTGTTTATTAAATAAAACTCATGTGTGTACCCTCTCTGAAAATCTTCAAACTTAATAAGGTCTTATTTTATATATCATGTCATCTTTGTCTAAATTTTAACTTTTTTATTGCTAATTTTTTTTCTTCTAAACTATTATGTCTACCTGTGGACAACGTTGTGGGTTATATTATCACTAAAATTGTTTTTGTTAGATTAGTTGTAAGTTCTTATAGTGTAGGTTTGCTTAAAATAAACCGTTTGGGCACTTTTCGTGTTGACAGCGATGTGGGCGAATTTTTTGATGCCCTGTGATTCTTTCCCCCTTTTCTTTTTTTTTTTACCAGGAGAATAAATACCAAAAAGAATAACGTTGTATGTAACCAGACAGTAGTCCTTATGCTAACTAAAGCCACTGACCCACTCCGTTTTCTTCCCCGCCAGACCACATGCAAATAAAATCCATACAATTCCGTATCAGACACATAGATTTTATTAATACCTCCTGAACTCTAGTAATGAGACGTTAATGGTCTGTTACAAAATTATTTTATAAGACAAGCTACCAATTAAAAAGAGTAATGGCGGCATGACTTTGCAGGTGAGCATTCGCAAGCTGCGCGCACGCAGTTAAATTACACACAATGTAAATTAACGGCGGTATGCGCCGGAGTCATCTGTCATAATCGCGGACAGATTCTGGAAGACTTCGAATATTAAATGCAAGTGTCCTGACCTCCTGGTAATGAAGATGGACCACGGATCAGGAATAATACTGTTATTTTTATGTCGTGGTGGTTCATAAGATGAATCATGGTTCTATCCCTCTCATAGAAGGAAGGCATGTGTCTTAGCAGGAGAATTATCATCATCATCACACGTTTATGGAGGACTAGCTTCCGCACACGGCTTCGCTCGCGAAGTATGTCGATAAAAACTATCCTATGTCCTTCCCCGGGATGCAATCTATCTCCCTGTCAAATTTTATTGAAATCCATTCAGTGGTTTAGGCGTAAAAAGGTAACATACAGACAGACAGACTGACAGAGTTACTTTCGAATTTATAATATTAGTATGGATCATAGGTACATTTTTATCTTGTGGTGGTTCAAAAGAATCCTCATTTCTTCAGAACCATGGAGCGAGCTTAACTCAAACTCAAAGCATTTATGTCAATCAAAACAGTTACAGGCACTTTTGAATTATCAAAATCAAATAGTCGGTCAGTTAGTCAGACAGTTGAAGCTTGTTGCCCATTCCCAAACGTAGATCTCTATGAAGAAGAACGGGCAAGAAACTCCAAAGACACTCACACTAACACTAACATTTAGTCCATGTCCAAGAGCACGCTTGCTAGATCCAAGTGCATAACAATTTAATAGCCTCTTGGAGTTTGATTGGCGACGCTCTTGACTTGGAGTCTTAAGCCTTGGTTTCCTAAGAAAGCTGTGAACGGTCACACAATAACAGCTGTCTAAATACAGAGCGTTTTTTGACACCTTATTACATATGAAATTTATTATAAGACGGCCATGTATTAAGACGGAACGGCTTCCCTAACAAACCAAAGCTCTAGGCTAGGTAGGTACTAGGGCTTGTACACAAAACTGCGAATCGGTGCGATGCGAATTCGCAACGCAGAAAACTGCAATTTATATTTAGGCACAAGATTTATTCATTACCAGCTTTTTCATTTAATTTTTTTGTTAAGAGATTTCTCCGGCGCGCACACAACAACCAAAGTTTCGTCGCAATCGGTCAAAATATTTTCGAGTTTTTGCAAGACTAACGAACGGCTTTTGATTTTATATAGATTGTCCCTACACCAAACCAAACTACATTTCATTACAGTTCCTAAGCCCCACATTACCCTTCATTTGACACGAAATAGATTGGTAAAAGTCGGCCATGTTACATTTTAAAAGGGCGCGGTCCCGTTCAGAAATGCACATCAATTTGTCAACGGTAGGCGTTAGCTGATGACAAAAAACTCCTTTGTTTATTTAAAATTTATACGACACGCCCAGTGTCGTTTTTTACGTTTTTTCTAAATAAAATGTATGATGACTTGATGAAGTAAACTCGGAGTATTTATCGTATTTGCACTTTCATTAAATGTATAAAAGAAATTGGTTTCAAAACGTAGTAACTATGACCTATCCGTAGGTACGTCTCCAGACCCAAGTGGAAAGATGTAACTCAAACCTGGTAAAATACCTCGACGGAACGACAGTAGGGTGTTAATGGGAGCTGTGTCATAAACTATGCTCCACATCCTATCCTGCCCTCTACTGTGTCCCAAACATGCAGTCAAAGTGACCTCTGGGCTGTCACCGACAAGGCCGTGGAAGTAGCGCAGTTTTGGGCCAACAAGATCTGAAATACAGTCGTGCCAGCGACAGGAAGAAGAATAATTTGAATGTAATTCATCACTTTATATCCTCATTAATTTGAGTTCGACGCAGCTTGTCTTTTTCTTCAATACTCTTTTAGCAGTCATCTCAGAGGTAACTTCCTTCGTAGCCATCATGTCACCTTTCTTTCCTTACAATTCAACTATCTCTTTACGCGTCTTTTTCTTCCTTTCTACGAGCCTTCATCTCAAAGTTATCTTCCTTCTGAGCCATGTCATTTCTTGTCACATAAATCAGTCATCTTTTCTTTAGTCTACTTCATTTGTTAAACCGAGTAACACCTCTTTTCTGGCCATAAGAACATACCCTCCCTATCATCTCTCTTGCTACCCAATCAATACATATTTTAGTCTGTCTCTTCTGACTTTCTAGGTTTATAATGAACTCTTTTGTTCGTCAGGTACTCCTCATTCCTATTCACCATATGCCTACCATAATATGTAACATATTTTGTACTTACCACATTTTATTCAATAAACGATTTTGATTTGAATTAAACCTCAGGCTACTCTTCAAGTTTTCCGTCGCCGGCCATACCTTTTTGGTATCGCCATGTTTTATTTGCTAGTTCGTCACCTGCTTCAATTATTCTTGTCAGCTAATAGGAAATAAAAAGTGGTAATCTTTTGATGTTAGGGTACTCAATTTTTTTAATTTTAACAACATGCTTTGTGATTCTTACCCGACATTCGTAGAGGGCAACAGAAGCGGCACAGTTCGGCACTTTTATACACCTTTTATTTTCGATTTAAATTAGATACGAGCTATCTTCAGGCGACATCTAAGCAGTGGGATCAGCAGTAAATTACCACTGAACTGGAGCGATGCACCGTGGCATTGTATGCAGATGTGCGGACATCCGACCGAGTCCTCCAAGAGAATTTGCATCAACTTTCGGAACAAGAAATTTGTAAATAAACCGCCCTCGTACCTAATTATAACCTCCGTGACCATACACCGTAAAACAATTCACGTAAAGTAAGTAATACTGCAGATATTATCGTAAAAAAAAATACCACAAATGAAAGCAGAGATACTTTTATCTGACAATTTATCGTACGCAGGTGCTGCATCTAAACACAAGCGTACGTACCCAACCGTCGTTATCGAATATCATTTTCAATTATATAAACAATAGCGTTCGCCAGCCATTGTTCAAATCACAATAGCATCGCTCATTACTCAGACGCTCGTTAACTCACCGGCCGCCGCGAAACACTAACTTTATCAGCGGCCCACGTCAAAATATCTACAAATCTCAAACTATATCTCCGTCCGACACAATCGAACTCAAATAAAAGCAAAGAGCCGAACATGACGCCTGAACGCAGCCCAGAAGCCAGATGCGTATCAACGCGCCAAAAAGCAAAATTCGAGTTTCGAACCCCGTCGGTGATATGACGTTTCCCGCGTTCCTTTTTCGAAAGTGCCCGCGAATTGTCAACCGTCGCATAGACAACGAGCGCATTTGAATACCGCCGATTTGAATATAAAGGTCGGCATTCACGTGTCGCCGCCATACATCAACCGGGAAGGCTTTAAGTCTTTCGAGCGCTTTTCGGACACAAATAAGCGTCTGATGTTCGACAGGACGCGCATAATACGGTCAGATTTAGTTCGGCCCCGACGCGAGCTGCACCGCGCCGCTATTTATGAGACGTACGTGATGAAAGCGCGTTTACTTTGGCGGCTATTTTGCGAACGGGGTGTGAATGTTTTAACTGCACCGGGCTCGTCTCAACCTCATTCCATCGGCGCTTATGTAAATGACGACTTCAAATGCATTAAGATAATCATTTAAAATATTTATAGCGTGTAAATGTCGATATTAAGGCGGGTAGACACCCACGACAGAGAGTCCGTATCGTCTTCGGCCATATTTCATTTGGCCACAATTACAACCATTAAACGGGGCGCAACTCTTTGATATTTCTTATTTTATTTATTGTAGCAAACTTATTAGGATTCCATGGCATTAATGATGACAGATGAGGCGGGCTCGTAGCGAGTTGTGGAGCTGCGCTTGCGCGGTTCGCTTGTTGATAGTTAAAAAACATATTTGGGAAAATTATTTATTTCATGTCGAAAGAAGGCAATTACCGTGCGTGTGTGCGTTTATACAAGCGTTCACCAGACATGCAGATGTCTGTTTTCAGTATTTTATCTACCCACACAGTTGGGCATAGAACTACTGGCCAGTAAGTAATTACTTAACGGTCAGTAAACGCAAATGGCAAAGATATCAAGTATTTAAAATGCGTAATTGAAAACAATATTTAATGGTATTTTATCGCGACAGAACGTTGCATTTTATTAATGTTGGGCTGGCGTAATCTGCATAACAAAACTATTATACGCTCAAAGAAAGGCATCGGGGTGAGCCCTTTTGTTTATCAGACAAATGTCCATCATTAACTGGACAATTATCAACTTGGTTTCTGAGAAGCCCAATGAGGTCATGTAACGAACGAATTAAGGAATTAGGGGAATCGTATCAACATTAACCCTGAAAAATGTAGTCGAACTCGACCTCATGACAGAATTTCACCGCAATGTTGGCTAATTTTAGTGTGCATTAGACACGAGCAACACTCGTCAATGCCAGTGAGTAGCGACTGCTGCAGTTGTCTCTGCCGTTGACGCATGTCGCTAATGTGATGTGTCAGAGCACTTACTTCAAGTGCTCTGACACATCTAGCTGCAATGTTTACTCGGGCGGTCTCGTGGTTGGAAATTGATACCGCAAAAATACAATGGCTTTCCAGTTCTTCATGCATGTGCTGCTTGAAGCAGCTGCCACTGAATGCTAGTCTGTGAGCTAGGTACTCTTCATTCGAGTAAGGCCGACATTGCTTTTATAGTATAGCCAATAATTTAAGGCGAATAGTCATCATGTTAATATTTTTTTCCATGTTTTGTATAATACAGGTCAGTTATTTTTTATGCATCTTATCTTTGGTACTGAGTACCTATACCAGCCATTGTTTAAAGTCATAGACAAATTAGCACAGATCGAATCTCCCGAATTTGAATAGCGGACGCACCGAACGGAAACACGTTGTTTTTACCGCGTTTTAATTTAATTTGAATTGGGAATGTCGTTGCGCTGCTGGCACCCCGCCGCGCTTACAAATGGCGGCTATACATCACGTCGATGATATCTCTTTCAACTTTTGAACGCAACCCGGCGTGGCCAACAAATTAATAAATGGTATAAGTTAAAAAAATTAACCTCACATAGTGAAATATTAGGAGGAGAACATGTAAAATATTACCGATTTTGACAGTAGCTAGATAATGGACACTCGGTTACGGTTTTAGAAAAAGAGTTACTTAATTAATCTTTGGGGACGAAAGACGTCATTTGTATGTTAATTAATATTGTTGTATCATATTGAATTACGTATATAATGAAGATATATAGTCACCATAGATGTCCTACTTATTGTGTTAAGTATGGTATACTTGAAGCACATAAAATTGGGTCAAAATTTTTGACAAGATTATCTGACGCAATCTTGTAGAAATGCAAATACAGTAAAAGATCTAAGCCAAAAGATAAAGGCCAAAACGATTAAATTCCAGCCATATTCGGTGATGGTCCAGGCCGCATATTTCCTTTTCAATGTTTACTATCAGGCAGTGCTGCCTTGAAACGCGCACAGGTTTGATACACTTCACGAACCACAGTTGAAAATATTGCAATGTATTGTAGTAAAAGTTAAACCAAGCTTGACTTAACTGTTACTACAATACAAAATTTCAAAGTCCCAAATAATAGTTTGGTTTAGTTCTTTTCTTTTAGTTTTCAACTCCTACAAAATTTATTAGAGCAACGTTTTGTAACGGTAAGACACATTGCACTGATAAAGTAGGTATAAGGCGTATTTGTCACACGAACTATTTTATTAGTACACCGATTAAACCGAATGCAAGAGAATGAATATGTGAATTCTTAGAAAAAAATAAAATACAAACCAACAAAAATTTAAGTAAAAAAATTATCATTCATAATTTTTTCAACAATGTATCTCAACAAGGCAACACTAAGGGTTAATGGCACTTTGACATTGCCAATATTGACGTTACTGGCTGTCACTGTCAGTTCTGTCAGAAGTGTCAGCCAGTTTCACAAGTGGAAGGAGGATCCAAACAGTTCAAATTAAAATTCAATCCCCACCACGGCACGGAATTCAGCTTTCACCATGGTACCTGTCTTCCAGAGTCACTGCTTCGCAGCGCGATACACTAACCGCCGGCCGACTTCTGACGCTAAACCTAACCGTAACCATTTACTCACCAGGCCACTGCAATGTTCGCGAGGGTGACTTTCTATCCGACGTTACTGTATAATGTGGTCATGGAGAAGGTGACCAGTCGTCGTTGGTACGACAGGATGGATGAAACTGTGATCTTAGGAGCTTTGCCTTTCCAGAGTATGTCAAAACAGGTACGCATTTGTAGGTTATTTGGTGACTATAAACTTCTGTCTAAGTGTGTTTTTTAAATTAAACCATGGTATATGCAGTGTGGCAAAGCCAAATCTAAGAAGCCTTGAGGTTGTTAGCATAGTAAATAGTGTGACCAGTGTGTACTTGGTAGTTAATTCATGTGCACAAAGTTCTCATAACTTCCTAATTATGGAAGAATAAATAAAACCTAATAAGCAGTGATATTTCTGAATACACTATTGGAGTTAGTTTCTATTATATTACTAGTTTTATAGGAAGACACTATTTTAGTAATAAATATTGACTGACCTATTTATAATATTATATAGGTAACAATAGTTTTAGTTAGGGTTTTAAATAAGCAATAACATATTTTAAACACGGTGAAAATGGTGCGAAAATACATGAGAAAACCCGCATGTCCTAGAACTAAAAAATTCTAAGACATGTGACATGTACCGACCCGCACTGGACCTGCGTGGTAGATTACAGTGTCTCACAGTGAGGGGGCCCCTGTCCCAGCAATGGGAACATTTTAGGCTGATTATGCTTATATCATAAGATAACGTGGTACAGACGCCAGCACATCAAGCTACCCGAAACTGTCAAATTTTACCAATCAACTTTGAACCTTATGCTTTAGCGATAAAGTTGAAAAACTAAAGAAATTTGACAGATTGTAGTAGCATGATGTGCTGGCGTCTGTACAATCAAGGGCAAAAATATGTATACAAAGTACACATCAAGCTATACATAACCAGTATAAGCTGACTTCTGATTGTACGAAAAACCAGCACAAAGGGAGGTCAGCTAAAACTGGAAATGTAAAGGATCAGCTAAAACTGGATGTGTAGCCGTGTGTACAATTGAGATTCTCATCGAGAATCAAATGTATTGTAATGCAATTATCAAAAGATGCTGACAAGTTATGGGGTCACTCAGTGTGAGGATGCTATAAGTGTGTACAATCATACCTCATACTTTCAATCAATACTCCCACCTCTTATTAATAAATATTGAGTAAAGTGACAACCAGTATTAAACTTCTGATTTACCATATGAGGTATACCACATTTTTCATAACTTTACTCCGCATTTATAATTAGGGGAATGAGAGACATATGTACTGTACATTGAACACACCCTTGAATATACCCAAATTATATTGTTCAAGCATCTAGATGCAATTTCCGTTTTCCTTGTTGCATCATTCATCCCTGACACGCTCTTTGCATAAAATTTCGGCGTGCGTTTCGCCCGCCCGCGCTCTAACTGCATTTTCGTTCAGTGTTCTTTCGAGGGGCCTCTGGCTAAATAATAACAGCCGCACAGGTCGATCGATCAGGTTGAGCTACGCTGACCGCGGTTGGTCTGTGGATGGGTTACCATCTTTACATACCGTGACCCCTCCGTGCCTCGGAAAGTACGTTAAGCCGTTGGTCCCGGCTGTCATTCGTGGATCTTTGACAGTCGTTACGGGTAGTCAGAAGCCCGAAGTCTGACAACCAGTCACCCAGTAACTGGGTTGTGGAGGTCAGATAGGCAGTCTCTCCATGTAAAATACTGGTATTCAGCT
Organism: Mesoligia furuncula; assembly: GCA_916614155.1. NCBI lineage: Eukaryota > Metazoa > Arthropoda > Insecta > Lepidoptera > Noctuidae > Mesoligia > Mesoligia furuncula. The sequence continues at coordinate 29,577,662 of OU744797.1, read as the reverse complement.
GCGTCCGGTTAGACTTGAAGCCGACCCCAACATAGTTGGGAAAAGGCTAGGGAGATGATGATGATGTTCTCACTGACTTTTTTCTTTTTGCTCGACTCCCAAGGGTCGTAGCGTGCCGGGTCAGCGGGATTGTGCCGGGTCAGCGGGATTGTCCGAAAGGGTTACCGCTGGCCCGGAACATAAAGGGCTAAGGAAGGAACACGGGTGGGTTTTAGTCAGTAAGAGTCACTCCCTTCCGCTCCACCCAGAGCGGGAGGAGTCATTTGATGATTTCCCATCCGCAAAAAAAAAAGGGTCGTAGCGTGGTGTTAAAGAGCCTATAACCTTCCGCAAGAATTGGTTTATCAAATGCAGAAAAAATGTTTCAAATCAGACTGGTAGTTCTAGAGATTAGCGTGTTCAGACAGACGCGGCAGGGGGACTGTTATAATTATGTAGAGTCTAGCCCGCTGTTTCACCCGCGTAAGTGTCGATCCCGTGGGAATATCGGGATAAAAACTATCCTATCTCCTTCCCCGGGATGCAGTCTATCTCTCTGTCAAATTTTATCGAAATCCGTTCAGTGGTGTAGGCGTGAAAGGGTAACATACAGACAGACAGACAGAGTTACTTTCGAATTTATAATATTGGTATATATGTATTTTGTCTACCATGTGCGTTATGTGCAATGCCTTGTTCAAATCAAGTGGTTTATTTACATAATTCTAGCCTTCAGGCCGAGGTATTTTTGACAATTTGAGACTGAGAACACATTTCTTGAATTTTAAGAACGTTCACAGTGATCTCATTGTCAATCTGTCAAAAATACCTTTAATTTCTCTACATTTTGACAAGTTTTTGACATTTGTTTGTCGCCGAGATGAGACTGCGACTAGATTTTGAACGTTTTAAATCATCATCTGCCTAGCCTTTTCCCAACTATGTTGGGGTCAGCTTCCAGTCTAACCGGATGCAGCTGAATACCAGTATTTTACATGGAGCGACTGCCTATCTGACCTCGACAATCCAATTACTGGGTAATACAATACCCAGGGTATTGTGTAAAATTACGAGAATTGCCCCTCTGTTTAATTACTTTTATCATAATACCATTAGTTGACTCATCGTCATTTGTAATGTTAAGTACATCAATTAGTGATACTTTTGAGTACTTACTTAAAACTAATATTATTAGACCTCGTTTATGGTGGTAAACATAAACGGCCTTATTACAAAACAAGATTTATCTTTAGAACCAGGTTTATACCATCCAGCCGTTTTTAAATTTCGAACTATAATCCAACGAAGCTAAAGTTCTTATTACAAAAACTGACGTTAAACCCGAGTCTAAGTTGTCAATTTTGCATTAAGAACTTTACGTTTGTCGGAATAAAGTTCAAAATAGAGTAACTAGCTCGAAGGTTTAGGCTAGGTCTAAAATTAGATCTCGTTTTGTAATAAGACGGAGCATGTTTTCAGGAAAATGATTTTACAAACAAACATAATGATAAGTAATAACATGTTCGCTTCACCAATTTATTATCATCAATATTAATAACAAGGAGCTTCTTCAAATCATATAAATACAGTACAGTTTTGACCACTTTTCTCTAACATACGATTTTGCCCTTAAGTCCCATAGCATCTCATCGTCATCATCAGCAGCCGCGGGTGGGTCTTAGCCTGGTCAAGTATATTTGTCCAACGTGACCTATTTCCAGCTTTTTCTCTCCAATTCCATCTCAATCCTTTCTTTGGTATTGTTCGTCGAATAGGTGAGCTCCTCAAGTTCCGAGTTGAGCTGCACGATTTTTGACAAATGCGTGCGCTGATTGGACAGGTCCGCTCAATCTGTGTGGTTCTTTCCTCAAATGGCCATTTCAGACACCAATCAAAATCAAAATCATGGGGAAGCCCTGCTTGTCGTTACCGCCGGCGACGCGGAGGACGTAGCCCTTCCATTCATCACCTAGCTGATCCGCCTCCACTTCCGCGCCCATGCGCTTCTCGTAGAAGATGCGGAGCTTATGCTCATCAACTACCTCGAATAATTTCTGGCATCCCGTAGCCGGGAACGAGACGTTCAGCTTCATGACTGCGGTTAGATTCCTTGAACGTCAGCCATGAAAAATCTACATGGTGACAAAGATTTTGTCTGGACTTTAAAAGAGACTGTGACCTCTGAGTTTGTTTCGGCCTTTCTTCTCAGAATAGTCAAATAGGAAACGCCGACCTTATCTAGTTTAAAAAAAAATATAACTGACGTGTAAAAGTGTTTGTACAAACCTACTTACAGAAAATAAATCATTTATCAATCATCAAATCATGCTGTCACTACAGCCGGGTAATTCCGTAACACACTATCAGTAGCAATGGGTTACATTTTGACAGTTCAGCAACATTCATTGCGTTATTTACTTTGCTGACATATTTCATATATCATTTTCGAACTTATGAAGCAATGAATTAGCAATATCTTTCAAAATTATTCAGATTGAGATTGATAGTGTGTTACGCAATTAGGCGGATCACGCACTGCAACGTGCCACGCGACGGGGCGCGGGCGCGGGAAACGGAGCCAAATTCCCCGTACGGAAGCGCGTTTTTAAAAAATCACGCGCGGAGGCACGTTATCTGCGTCCCGTCGCGTGGCGCGGTGCACTGTGCGAATCGCCTTTGGGTGCTGGGTGTGTCAAAAATCAACATTTATAACTTGAAAATAACTTTTTGTGGGTCCTGTAAATATTAATAGACTTGCTTCGGTCCGCAACTTCGTCCACGTGAAATCGTTCGCCCGTGCTACTACTTAATAATAATCATTCTTTGTTGACACAATAATAGTTATCTATGGGTCAACTACACTAAAAGGTCGCTGGATGTCCTGCGCGTCCAGTACAATAATGTCTTCAGGATGTTGTTGGGACTTCCTCGCTACTGCAGCGCATAGGAAATTTTGCGCAAGCTCGTACCGACGGGTTTCACGCGATTATACGAAAAAAACAGCGTCACTACTGAGGAGAGTGAGAGACAGTCGCAACAGCATCCTGAGAACTGTAGCGGAGAGTTACGGCTCTCCTATTGTAAAGCAGTTTGTGCGGAGGGTAATTGGTACTAACACTAGATAATAAGTTGTTTAATATTATGTTACTAACACTCTATGGATTTTTTAGTCCGAAATAATAATCATTATTATTATTATAATAGGTTACAGAAACTTGTTTGAAGCCTCTGACTCCTGAACTAAGTGTACCGTATGTCAGGAGTCAGCGCCCTATCCCATTTTATTTGGCTTTTTTTTTTGGGTGCTAAATCATCAAATGACCCCCCCCCCCCCTGATCTGGGCGGAGCGGAAGGGAGTGTCAGACTTTACTGACTAAAACCCACCCGTGTTCCTTCTTTAGCCCTTTATGTTCCGGGCCAGCGGTAACCCTTTCGGACAATCCCGCTGACCCGGCAGGCTTCGGCCCTAACGGGCCCCTTTATATGATTCTGACATTAGGTACTAATGTCAACATAGGAATAGACAAACGTGTGTGCTACAAAATACAGTTTTAAAAAAAAAAAGTTATTTAAAAAAATCAAAAAATCCGACTGCGGTAAAAAACTTAAGTTAAAAGAAACTGAAAAGCTAAAAACAAGCCCATTTTAAATCAAATAAAAGTTGGAAGCAGGCGGGACCCATTTGAATTTGAAAATACAATAAAAATGATGCGGGTCCCGCCTGCTTCCAACTTTTATTTAATTTAAAATGGGCTTGTTTTTAGCTTTTCAGTTTCTTTTAACTTAAGTTTTTTACCGCAGTCGGGTTTTTTGATTTTTTTAAATAACTTTTTTTATTTCCAGCTTTTTAGTTTACAAATTTTAAAGATTTCGCAGACGATTTAGTTCTTGGTTGGTGTTTTTTTGCGATTTGTCACTTCGAATTGCTTTTAAGTATATAATTATGTTGTATATATTTTTGTAATCACCTTTTAAAACCCTTTATTTTGATACCCCACTCGAAAGGTTTTGAAAAAAAAAATAATTAAAAAAAATATTTAATATGGCGTCCAGTCAATGATATTCTAATAAACAGATATGTTATACACTTACAAAACAAAAGAAAAAAGTGTTCCGCGCCGAGAGGCAGCACACACACATACACACTTTTCATTCATTTTACATTTCACTATAAGTAAAAAGGATAGAAAAAGGATAGCTTGATAAAACCAATAAGAAAAAAAGTGACAGCTAGATGTTGTCAATTGCGCGTGAATGTAAACAAACATTATTCGGGCTACCAATCACCGCACGTTGGCATCATAGACTAACAAATTAACTAGGCAGAAAGTACAAACCGCGTGTACAGAATTTGTAGTCGGGATTTGTGCCTATGCAACGAATAAACACTATGGTAGTGATAAATATTAACTGAACTATTTATAATATTATTATAGGTAACAATAGTTTTAGTTAGGGATATTTAATAAGTAATAATATATTTTAAACACTCTCAAAACGGTGAAGGAAAACATTGTGAGGAAACCGTCATGTCCTAGAACTAAAAAATTCTAAGACGTGACAAGTACCAACCTGCACTGGACCGGCGTGGTAGATTGCAGCCTCACTGGGAGGAGACCTATGTCCCAGCAATGGGAACATTTTAGGCTGATTATGCTTATATCATAAGATAACGTGGTATAGACGCCAGCACATCAAGCTACCCGAAACTGTCAAATTTTCCCAATCAACTTTGAAACTTATGCTTTATCGATAAAGTTGAAAAACTATTAAAGAAATTTGACAGATTGTAGTAGCTTGATGTGCTGGCGTTTGTACAATCAAGGGCGAAAATATATATACAAAGTACACGTCAAGCTATACATAACCAGTATAAGCTGACTTCTGATTGTACGAAAAACCGTCACAAAGGGAGGTCAGTTAAAAATGGAAATGTATAGGATCAGCTAAAACTGGATGTGTAGCTGTGTGTACAATTGAGATTCTCATTGAGAACCAAATGTATTGTAAGTAATGCAATTATCAAAAAATGCTGGCAAGTCATAGGTCACTCAGTGTGGGGATGCTATAAGTGTGCACAATCATACCTCATACTTTCAATCAATACTCCAACCCCTTATTAACCTTTTGACTGCCACACGTCAAAAAATCAAAAACATGGCGTCGGCGTCAAAGTCTGTCATGTAGTCGAACCGTGGCGTGCTGGGCACATTTTGGTTTGTCATCTATTTATTTATCCATCTATGCATGACTGTGGTCAAAAGGTTAACCAGTTTAATGCCATTGGTAATTACAGAAACAATTAAAAAGCCATTGTGCCTCGCGTAGATCTACATTCTGGTATATGAAGGGTTAATAAATATTGAGTAAAGTGCCAACCAGTATAAACTTCTGATTTACCATATGAAGAGGTGTAACGAGTCTTTTAAGCCTGTTACATGATAGCGCGTTCTTTGCTTTAATTTGTAGGCAACAGGGTGGTGTTGCCATGTAAAAATTCATTTTTTTTGAATCGGAAGTCGTGTAGTGGTCACACTGATTTTTTCTTTTTTTTGATGCTGTCAGTTGATTTTGACAGGGCACTTTCCGGCCGAACCTTTATATAAAATGGAGTGTTTTTAGAGCTCCTATTGAAATCTGGAAGTTGATACTTCCAAAGGACTACATCCAGTCCTAATTATGTGGTAGCTGATTTGCCCTTGTCAGCATCATAATGGGATTGGCCATATTTTGTAAAAGGTTGGTAAAATTCTTCGTGGTTTCATACCTACTCACGTGTCGCGTGGTTATTTGGATGACAGACGTTAATAGTTTTCGATATTTGTTTCAGGATCTTTTGAACCTTATATATTTTTTGGATTAATTCATCTACTGATGTAAAAGCTTTTTTTTGGAAAAGAAACGGTGAGTTAATTTGCATTTGGTCGTAAACATTCCGATCGGCATTTTTGTCGACGCTGAACATCAGCTAACAATTATTCATGTTTGATTTCAGCCGTGAGGCGTTTCTTATTTATTTTTACTTCAAGACTTAAATTTTTAACGCTAGCCCCTACCGACATATATCATGGACCGCCTGACGTCCCCGCGAAGATCAAAATCACCAGGGTTTGCCCATTCGGTTTGTTAGTTTATTCGCCGGAATATGGTATGGTTTATAATACTTAACTTAAATTGACAAAAGTGCAATAATGACAGGACACAAATTAATTTCTATTCCATCTTAGTTTTACACCTTAGAACTTAATATTAGAAAGGAATTTTCTTGTATATTGAGACCAGCAGCCTTCGGGTAATAAAATCGTTCAATAACTTTTGTGTCGATTTTTATTGATACTCCCCGCTTGAAGATTAAAAGTTTCCAGTTCCCGCAGGTGAGTCTATCCTTGGCATAGTTTGGTGTGTGCTCCTGGCGCCCGAATTTTCACTTCTACTTATTGTTTATTTATTTGGAGTACAACACACACATTTAATAATCACATTTATAATAACATCCACACTCTTTAAATTATATTTTTTTTTATTATTACAATTGTCGCAAGATTATTTTTTTTTAATATTACAGAGGTATACCACATTTTTCATAACTTTACTCCGCATTTATAATTAGGGGAATGAGAGAAATATGTACTGTACATTGAACACACCCTTGAATATACCCAAATTATATTGTTCAAGCATCTAGATGCAATTTCCGTTTTCCTTGTTGCATCATTCATCCCTGACACGTTCTTTGCATAAAATTTCTGCGTGCGTTTCGCCCGCCCGCGCTCTAACTGCATTTTCGTTCAGTGTTCTTTCGAGGGGCCTCTCGCTAAATAATAACAGCCGCACAGGTCGATCGATCAGGTTAAGCTACGCAGGCCGCGGTTGGTCTGTGGATGGGTGACCATCTTTACATACCGTGACCCCTCCGTGCCTCGGAAAGCACGTTAAGCCGTTGGTCCCGGCTGTCTTTCGTGGATCTTTGACAGTCGTTACGGATAGTCAGAAGCCCGAGAGTCTGACAACCAGTCTTATCGTATTACCCAGTAACTGGGTTGTGGAGGTCAGATAGGCAGTCTCTCCATGTAAAATACTGGTATTCAGCTGCATCCGGTTAGACTGGAAGCCGACCCCAACATAGTTGGGAAAAGGCTAGGCAGATGATGATGATGTTCTCTCTGACTTTTTTCTTTTTGCTTGGCTCCTGAGGATCGTAGCGTGATGTTAAATATCCTATAACCTTCCTCGACAATTGGTTTATCAAATGCAGAAAAAATGTTTCAAATCAGACTGGTAGTTCTAGAGATTAGCGTGTTCAGACAGACGCGGCAGGGGGACTGTTAAAATTATGTAGTGACTTGCCGCGGTTTCACCCGCGTAAGTGTCGATCCCGTGGGAATATCGGGATAAAAACTATCCTATGTCCTTCCCCGGGATGCAGTCTATCTCTCTGCCAAATTTTATCGAAATCGGTTCAGTGGTTTAGGCGTGAAAAGGTAACATACAGACAGACAGACAGAGTTACTTTCGAATTTATAATATTGGTATATATGTATTTTGTCTACCATGTGCGTTATGCCTTGTACAAATCAAGTGGTTTATTTACATAATTCTAGCCTTCAGGCCGAGGTATTTTTGAAAATTTGAGACTAAGAACACATTTCTTGAATTTTAAGAACGTTCACAGTGATCTCATTGTCAATCTGTCAAAAATACCTTTAATTTCTCTACATTTTGACAAGTTTTTGACATTTGTTTGTCGCCGAGTTGAGACTGCGTCTAGATTTTGAATGTTTTAAATCATCATCTGCCGAGGCTTTTCCCAACTATGTTGGGGTCAGCTTCCAGTCTAACCGGATGCAGCTGAATACCAGTATTTTACATGGAGCGACTGCCTATCTGACCTCGACAATCCAATTACTGGGTAATACAATACCCAGGGTATTGTGTAAAATTACGAGAATTGCCCCTCTGTTTAATTACTTTTATCATAATACCATTAGTTGACTCATCGTCATTTGTAATGTTAAGTACATCAATTAGTGACACTTTTGAATACTTACTTAAAACTAATATTATTAGACCTCGTTTATGGTGGTAAACATAGCAAGTTTTCAGGAAAATGATTTTACAAACAAACATAATGGCGCCGATTCTGTTGTGCACAAACTAAACTAAATTTAAGTTCATGCATCTTTTTCTTTCTATTTCATTAAGAAAAGGACAGAAGATAAATATTAGTTTAGTCCTGTCAAATTAAGATAACTTGGATTACTTGGTCTTAGAGAGTTGTGTTGATGATTATAATTCTGTAAATACATATTTGTTACGACCGCGAATCATATTCTGACCAGCAAATTGCAAAAAACGTAAGAAACTTTGAGATTCGCGGGCTACCTTAGCGCTTCCCCCTTAAATTTAGTTTAGTTTGTGAACAACAGAATCGGCGCGAATAAGTAATAACAAGGAGCTTCTTCAAATCATACAAATACAGTACAGTTTTGACCACTTTTCTCTAACATTCGATTTTGCCCTTAAGTCCCATAGCATCTCATCGTCATCATCAGCTGAGGCTTTATAGCCGCGGGTGGGTCTTTAGCCTGGTCAAGTATATTTGTCCAACGTGACCTATTTCCAGCTTTTTCTCTCCAATTCCATCTCAATCCTTTCGTTGGTATTGTTCGTCGAATAGGTGAGCTCCTCAAGTTCCGAGTTGAGCTGCACGATTTTTGACAAATGCGTGCGCTAATTTGACAGGTCCGCTCAATCTGTGTGGTTCTTTCCTCAAAAGACCATTTCAGACACCAATCAAATACATGGTCTTCACACGGTCTGACCAAGATTTTATCTGGACTTTAAAAGAGACTGTGACCTCTGAGTTTGTTTCAGCCTTTCTTCTCAGAATAGTCAGATAGGAAGCGCCGACCTCATCTAGTTTAAAAAAAATATAATTGACGTGTAAGTGTTTATACAAACGCCCGCACATCAAGCTACTACAATCTGTCAAATTTCTTTAATAGATTTTCAACTTTATTGCTAAAGCATAAGGTTCAAAGTTGATTGGGAAAATTTGACAGTTTCGGGTAGCTTGATGTGCTAGCGTCGGTACAAACCTACTTACAGAAAATAAATCATTTATCAAAATTTAAAAAAATTCATTGCGTTATTTACTTTGTTGAGAAGACATATTTTTCGAACATATGAAGCAATGGATTAGCAATATCTTTAAAAATGATTCGAATTGAGATTGATAGTGTGTTACGCAATTAGGGTGCTGGATGTGTCAAAAATCAATATTTATAACTATAAAAAAAAATTTTGGGAGTCCTTTCTATTAATGGACTTGCTTCTGCCCGCGACTTCGTCCGCGTGAAATTTAGGCCCCGTCCCATCGCGTTGCATCCAATAGTTCGCCCGAGCTACTACTTAACTTATTAATAATAATTATTCATTGAATTTTTAAATGTTTTTTTTTATGTGTTGGGGGAGGCCTATGTCCAGCAGTGGACGTCTTTCGGCTGAAATGATGATATGTATTTATTGAAATAAAGGAGATAATTCTTTATTGACGTAATAATAGTAATCTATGGGTCAATTACACTGAAAGGTCGCTGGATGTTCTGCGCGTCCAGTACAATAATGGTTTCAGGATGTTGTGTGTGCTACAAAATACAGTTTTAAAAGAAGTTCTTCTTTTTACCCGACTGCGTCAGAAGGAGGGTTATGTTTTTCGAGCGTATGTATGTATGTATATTTCTATGGCACACTCTGTAGCCTAAACGGCTTGATCGATTTCAGCTTGAGAGGTGCCGTTAGATTCGTCTTAATTGTAAGAGTGACACTGGGTATATCAAAATTGGAAAAAATAAAAATGGCCGATTTTTAGCGCAAAATTATGTCTACAAAAAAAAATTTTTTGTTGGCGCAAAATTATGTCTACAAATTTTTTTTTTTTTTGTGGGGATGAGTAGATTTCAAAATAAAGGGTTTTAGAAGGTGGTTACAAAAATATATTTAACTTATATGGTTAAAAGTAATTCCAAGTGACAAATCGTAAAAACACGTATCAAGAACTAAATCGTTAGCGAAATCTTTCACATTTGTTAACTAAAAAGCTGGAAATAAAAATAGTAATTTATAAAATAAAAAACCTGACTGCTGTAAAAACTTAAGTTAAAAAAATAAAAATAAAATAAAAGTTGGAAGCAGGCGGGACCCATTCCATTTTTATTATATTTTCAAATTCAAATGGGTCCCGCCTGCTTCCAACTTTTATTTAATTTAAAATGGGCTTGTTTTTAGCTTTTCAGTTTTTAACTTAAGTCTTTACGGCAGTCAGGTTTTTTAATTTCTTATTACTTTTTTTTCGCTTAGCGTTCTATCTGTCTTTTTTCCCCTTTGGTCGGCTCCTAAGGGTCGTAGCGTGATTTTAAATAGCCCATAACCTTCCTCAAGAATTGGGCTATCGAATGCAAAAAGACTCGGTAGTTCCGGAGATTACCCCCTACATACAAACTTACAAACTAATTTTACCTCTTTATAATATTAGTACTTATAGATTATTTATGTTGGTCATTAGATATTAAAATTGCTAATTTTTTTACCTTTCAGCTGAAAGAAGACGAGAACATGAAAGGCGTGGTGTCAATGAACGAGACATACGAGTTGAAAATATTTTCCAATGATGCAGAGGTAAGCCAAATAGTAACAGCCGCACAGATCGATCGATCAGGTTAAGCTACGCTTGCCGCGGGTGGGTCTGTGGATGGGTGACCATTTTTACATACCAAGCAAGACCCCTCCGTGCCTCGGAAAGCACGTTAAGCCGTTGGTCCCGGCTGTCATTCGTTGATCTTTGACAGTCGTTACGGGTAGTCAGAAGCCCGAAAGTCTGACAACCAGTCTTACCAAGGGGTGTCGTACTACTTACCCAGTAACTGGGTTGTGGAGGTCAGATAGGCAGTCGCTCCGCATTAAATACTGGTATTCAGCAGCATCCGGTTAGACTGGAAGCCGACCCCAACATAGTTGGGAAAAGGCTAGGCAAATGATGATGACTACATTAGGGACATCTCTATTGTATCACTACCCTGTCCGCTCGGTGTCTATGGATACTCTCAAGAGCCACTTGTCCGTGGTCGATCTTGATTCTAGCTGCTATGTCAGCATATCTGATTTTATGTTTAAATATAAGTACACTGCATTGTCATTCCCGCAACACAACAACATGCAAGCTACTTGCAGACTTGTGTGCAAGTTACACTGGCATGTATTCATGGCTTTGATTCAGCTATGTGTAGTATTTTTATCTCATGAAGTGACGCGCGCTCTACTTGTGGTAACCAAGTGTGAATGTGTGCGTGAAGACGAGAAGCGTCAGCACATAACGTACACACACTTCCGACTTCACCATTGTCTCAGACGGTACCGAGAAGTCCTGGCTACTCCCTCGTTTGTAGGTTCAGTTAACAAGAGAGATAAGTATGCAGGATCGTCGGATATAGTTCAAGTTAAGTAAGAAACCGATGGATGTTCTCGAATAAAATTTTATTTTATTAATAGATCTTACCAGAGAATGGGCAGCAGCGTTCTCTATTTATTCCACCATCATACCATACTGCGATCGCCAACCCGCCTGCCAAGCGTGGCGATTATGGCAAACCCCCCCCCCCAAAGTTGGGGGAGGCCTATGTCCAGCAGTGGACGTTTATCGGCTGAAACGACGAATAGAAAACAAACGGCTTATTTATCAAATTAAATTTTAGTCGACAACATCCATCGGTTTCTTACTAAAGTTCAACTATATCCGTCGATCCTGCATACTTATCTCTTTTGTTGACTGTACATTAATTCCCACCCAGCCTGTCCCTTGCTGCCTCCCCCAACGACCCCCTAAGCCGAGGTCCGTACCTACAGGGGGTGCCCTTAGCGTGTAGTCGCTTAGTTTAGTTGTACACTAATTGCCACCCAGCCTGTCTCTTGCTGCCTCCCTCAACGACCCCCTAAGCCGAGGTCTGTACTTACAGGGGGTACCCTCAGCGTGTAGTCGCTTAGTTTAGTTGTAAACTAATTCCCACCCAGCCTGTCCCTTGCTGCCCTCCCCCAACGACCCCCTAAGCCGAGGTCCGTACCTACAGGGGGTGCCCTTAGCGTGTAGTCGCTTAGTTTAGTTGTACACTAATTGTCACCCAGCCTGTCCCTTGCTGCCCTTCCCCAACGACCCCCTAAGCTGAGGTCTGTACCTACAGGGGGTACCCTCAGCATGAAGTCGCTTAGTTTAGTTGGAAACTAATTGCCACCCAGCCTGTCCCTTGCTGCCTCCCCCAACGACCCCCTAAGCCGAGGTCCGTACCTACAGGGGGTGCCCTTAGCGTGTAGTCGCTTAGTTTAGTTGTACACTAATTGTCACCCAGCCTGTCCCTTGCTGCCCTTCCCCAACGACCCCCTAAGCTGAGGTCTGTACCTACAGGGGGTACCCTCAGCATGAAGTCGCTTAGTTTAGTTGGAAACTAATTGCCACCCAGCCTGTCCCTTGCTGCCTCCCCCAACGACCCCCTAAGCCGAGGTCCGTACCTACAGGGGGTGCCCTTAGCGTGTAGTCGCTTAGTTTAGTTGGAAACTAATTGCCACCCAGCCTGTCCCTTGCTGCCTCCCCCAACGACCCCCTAAGCCGAGGTCCGTACCTACAGGGGGTATCCTTATCGTGTAGTCGCTTAGTTTAGTTGTACACTAATTCCCACCCAGCCTGTCCCTTGCTGCCTCCCCCAACGACCCCCTAAGCCGAGGTCCGTACCTACAGGGGGTACCCTTAGCGTGTAGTCGCGTAGTTTAGTTGTACACTAATTGCCACCCAGCCTGTCCCTTGCTGCCTCCCCCAACGACCCCCTAAGCCGAGGTCCGTACCTACAGGGGGTACCCTTAGCGTGTAGTCGCGTAGTTTAGTTGTACACTAATTGCCACCCAGCCTGTCCCTTGCTGCCTCCCCCAACGACCCCCTAAGCCGAGGTCCGTACCTACAGGGGGTACCCTTAGCGTGTAGTCGCTTAGTTGAGTAAGCCCTGGCCGGAGGCCCTAGGAGCCTATACTACCTCAAATGGCTTAGCATGATCTTTCGTTATGTCGGAAATACCGCAGCATTAATTTTGAAATAAGTATAAGGTAAAGTTGAGGATAAATGTTAAGTACTATGCATGACGATTCCATAAAATTTTCTCGATAGAAAAAAATTCCAAAGTTACCTCCAAACCGAATAATAACCGCTGGTATCCAAAAAATACTTCAAATTAGATCATGAAACTTTGCATACTAACTGAACTGACTATAAAGCAGGTCATAAGCTTTTTATTTATTTTTTTGAATTACCATTATTTTCACCGTAAAAAGCAAATACCTAAACTATTGCCGCTTCCATCCGCCGCACTCTGTCTCGCTCTCACTCAGTCCGCGAGCAGTATCGAGCGAGCGAGATAAAGAGTGAATTTTAGCTGAGGTAGTATGGGCTCTTAATTTATTGAGGTACAAACAGGCAAGTCCGGTTAAGCAGACGACAACTTCCTCGGTTAACCTGCGAGATTCACAAAACAAAAAGTGTGTGTACACTTGTTACCACAAATAAAGCGCGCGTCACTTCGTGAGATGAAAATACTGTAACATAACATGTTTTATTAGTTTTATGACCCATGTTTCCCAGCCTTCAATAATCCTAGGAATCCGCAGTGTACTTGTCAGGCACAATTGATAGTTGATCAGTTATCTATAGTTTAGAAGTCGAAGCATTGAACAAACAGGCCTCCTTTGTGTTCATATCTACAGAACAGTGGTTCATCTGTACAAGGGTAACATCTATCGAACTTATTACAATTTGTTTTGTAATGCTAATTGTCTATATTGTTAGCTGAATGAAGAAATGAACTAGAATTTTCCGTCCTGTTTATTTAAAAGTTGTGTCTTCGCATTGCTCACTGTAGTAGTGCCGGACTTAAAGAATAGCACCACCCCATACTTCCCGTGGGTGTCGTAAAAGGCGACTAAGGGTCGTACCGGAGAATGGGCAGCAGCGTTCTCTATGCATTCCACCACCATACCATAGTACGATCACCAACCCGCCTGCCAAGCGTGGCGATTATGGCAACCCCCCCCGCCCTTGGGGGAGGCCTATGTCCAGCAGTGGACGTCTTTCGGCTGTAATGATGATGATGATGATGATTGCTCACTTAACTATATTAGGTGCTAGGTGTACCCGCGACTTCGTTCACGTGGATGTCGTAAAACAACCATTATGTCTTTCGAAAATAAACAAAAAACTGCGTTACTTCTTATAACATCAGCTATGTGCCAGTGAAACCGTCATCTGCCAGTGTCCCGTCAAAATCGGTCCAGTCGTTTTGGAGATTAGCCGGAACAAACAGGCAAACAAAAATGTTAAAAATTGGTATTGTTCCTCAAGAATAGGGCTATCAAATGCAAAAAAGCATTGTTCAAATCCTGGTACTTAGATCCAGAGATTAACGCGTTAACAAACAAACTATATTTATAGACTTTACTCGGACATTCAAAGCATACAGACGTGCTCATCAATGCATTTTTAAAAATAAAATAAATTAACGTTTGCATAAATAGTGACCTAGTTTTAGTGTATTAGCGTGACAAACATTTTAGTTGTATTTATGAAATATAATAGCGGGAAGCGATGAATAAAACTGCGATTCCGAGTGACAACTGATATATTTTCACATACCCACATATACTCTTATTAACATACCCTACACCTCCCCCTTTAAAACATTACTTAATAAAAAAAATTGGGGGCCCTTAATTTAGTTTACATATAAACACTAGTGACCAATTTAATTATTCTGTTTGAAATAAAAATAAAAATACAAAGTAATGATGGTTTTTTTTTTTTTTATACTTAAGTACTATTAAAGATAAGCCTATAGAGATAAGTACAAGTAGTTTTAAAAATATACAACATAACCACCAAGTGCACCACCATTGTGCCATGTAATTACCTTACGTTGTCACCTTAATTATCTCTAGAGTCTGTATCGAGTATCTATACCTATAACTAATATTACATTATATATATTTTTTTTACCTATTATGTACCAATATTAATTACTTTACGTATTTGCCTTGGTATATGCATTTACGTCTAAGTTTAACACTTTCTACATCAGAAATCGGAACTGGTTCTGCTGTCAAATTTTTGGGGCTTACAGCCGTTTTTACGTCTAGTTGTTGATTCTCATCAGTTTCTTCTACACATGATGGTGTAGTGTTCTTTATTTGATTGTCCGGACTAGATTCAGTAACATCAATCTCAGTTTCGGACTTATCTGTGCTGTTCGTTAAGGAATGTCTAAAATGTGGTTTTTTTAGTGGTAATAATTGATCGATATGACGCTTCCACTCGTGTCCATCAGACACGCGTACTTTGTATGTGAGTGGATCAGTCCGTGCAAGCACAGTAGCTGCTGCCCATTTGTCAGCGCGAGCACGGTAGTCCCGCGCCAGCACCTGCTCGCCGGGCTCCACGTGACGCTCGGCTCCGCGCCGCGCGCGCCCCGCTCGCTCTGCTGACAACTCCACGGCACGCTCAGTGGACGGTTTTATAATGTCCAAGCGTCCTCGTAATCTCCTACCAAACATAGCTACCGCTGGTGCCACTCCGGTAGTGGCGTGCTCGCAATTGCGATATTGAAACAGAAATTTCGAGAGGGCCGCATCTACATCTTTGCCTTCATGTATTGCCTTTTTCATTGCCCGTTTGACCAATTTAACTGCATTTTCTGCCGCCCCGTTACCGGCTGGTCGATATGGACTTGTGATTGTGTGGTTTATTAAATTTTTTTTTAAGTAGTTAGTTAATTCAAACGAGTTAAATGGAGGTCCCCCGTCGCTAATTATATGTGAAGGCAATCCAAAACGTGCAAAAAGTTCTCTTAACTTATTTATAGTGGAGTTTGCATTAGTTCCTAACATTTTTTGAACTTCTATCCATTTACTGTGTGCATCTACCGTTACTAAATAATATTTACCTTGAAATATAGCAAAGTCAATATTTAAACGTTGCCAAGGTCGTGTGGGAAAAGCCCACGGATGCAACTGTGCACGCACCGGCGCATCGCGCTGTTGTAGGCATGCACTGCATTCTCGACACAATGTTTCAATTTCATTGTCCAATTGTGGCCAATAAACATAGTTTCGAGATAGATTTTTCATTTTGACTACCCCTAGGTGTCCCTCATGTAATTCCTGAAGTATTTGCTGCCTAAGTACTTTAGGAATGACCACTCTGTGATTGTATAATATACACTGTCTGTCGATAGTCAGGCTGTCCTTTCGATAGAAATAGGGTTTTTCTTCGCTTCGTGTAACTACTGCCGGCCAGCCATTAATAATATAATTATAGATATTTTTTAGAATCTCATCTTCCTGCGTTTTGTTTGAAACGTCTTTTGCTCTAATAGGAATCGATTGTTCTACGTAATTAATATATGAAACCGTATCCTGCCCTGTTTTTATTTTACGTTCATACGGCAGTGGCAAGCGTGATAATGCGTCCACGTTATAATTATCTTTGGATTTTACAAATTCTATAGTGAAGTCATAGGCTGCTAACTTTGTTGCATACCTTTGTAATCGGCTTGCTGCAGTCTGGGGCAAGCCAAACTTGGAACCAAAAATAAATGTCAAGGGTTTATGGTCGGTTTTAATTATAAAAGCACGACCATACAGATATTGATGGTGCTTTAAGACTCCACTAATTATTGCCAGCGCCTCTTTATCTAATTGACTATAAGCGCGTTCTGCCGAATTTAACGTTCGTGATGCAAAACATATTGGGCGTTCCTCGCCATTGGGGTATCTATGTGACAACACGCTACCAATGCCGTAAGAACTACTATCCACTGCTAATACTAGTGGTAGTTCCGGGTTGTAATGTACTAATACTTTGCTACCTGAAATAGCCTTTTTAACCTTGTTAAAACTGTCGTCACAATCACACGACCAAATCCACTCTGCATTTTTCCGTAAAAGTTTATGTAAGGGATACAATATTGTACTTAGGTTGGAAATAAACTTTGCATAGTAGTTCACCATACCCAAAAAAGATTTGAGCTGCGTCACGTCATTTGGCCTTGGTGCGTCCACGATTGCTTTAATTTTGTTCTCATCGGGATGCAAGCCATGTTTGTCTATAACAAACCCAACGTAAGTAATACTATCCTGCATAAATACGCATTTATCTAATTTGATCCTTAAGCCAACCTCACGCAACCGACTCAATAATGCTTTTAAATTATTAATATGTTCCCCACGGGACGTCCCAGTACATGCTATATCGTCGATGAAAACAGCGACTCCTTTGAGTCCTTTAACCGTTTGTTCCATAAATTTCTGAAACTTTTCTGGAATACACGTAAGCCCAAATGGTGTGCGATTGTACACAAATGTTCCTATATGTGTCGTTATAGCGGTACATGCCTGAGATTCCTCCTCTAAAAATAATTGTTGATAAGCATGCGTGAGGTCAATTTTAGTAAACTGTTCACCCCCACTCAGCGCCGCGAACAGCTCCTCTATTCGTGGCAGTGGGTAAGGTTCGCGCATGAGTTTTGGGTTAACCGTGACCTTGTAGTCACCACAGATTCTTATTTCTCCGTTCTTTTTTATTACTGGCACTATAGGCGTGCCATAATCTGAATACTCAACTTTTCGAATGGTACCCTCAGCCTCGAGTCGTTCTAACTCCCGCTCGACGGGTTTACGTAACGCCAACGGTAACGGCCTAGCTTTGATAAATACTGGATTTTTATCTACCAATTTTAAAGTAATTTTTTTTATACATGTTCCAAGTCCAGAAGCAAATACAGTCGGAAATTCACGTTGTAATAGTTCTACTAAATTATTTTCATTTAACTTTAATAAAAATTCATCAATACTAATCTTATTTATTTTTAATTTAGTGAGCCAAGACCGACCTAAAAGTGGTGGTCCACCATTTTTAACTATATACAATTTGAGATTTCCGACTGAATGTTCCCCAATAACAACATGAACAGACACAAAACCGACCGGTTCTATAACTGACCCAACATAGGAATACAAAGAAATATCGTTGCTAATTATTGGTAAATCACAAAAGTTGTTATTATAATAATCTAAACTAATAACTGATAACTTACTTCCAGTGTCCAGTTCGAAACTTATCTTTCTACCGTTCACTTGCGCCATAACTATGTACGGTTTGTCGTTCACGCCACACACGCTTAGATTATAAAGATCACATTCCGATTCGTTATCACTACTTCCGAGATAATTATTATTACGTCGCGTTGAAATGTCATGACTTGACTCGACACCTCGCCTTTTGTTCGATTTACACATTATTTTAATGTGACCTTTCTGGCCACATGTATCGCACGAATAATTTTTAAACCGACACATCTCTGGACGATGGTTTCTGCCACACCTCCAACAATCACGCGTTGAGCGCGATGTTGCCGCGCCCTCGGTAGACGAGTTGCCGCTGCTCGCAGTTCCGCGTTCGGGCAGCCGGCCTGCCCGCTTTGCCGTCGCCACTTGATGCACCGCTTCAAACGTTCGCGTTCCAACCGCCGACGCGTTTGCTGCGCCCGCGACGTTTGCACCGCTGGTCTGTGAGTGTCGCTCGGCCGCTTCCAATGCCAACGCCAATTCGATGGCTTTTTTGTATGTAATCGATGGTTCCGCGAAAATGCGTGATCTCATATCATCACTAGCCAAACCCGACACAAATTGGTCACGTAAATTTTCCTCGAGTGTATTATTGAAATTACATGTACTGGCCAGGTGTTTGAGTGTTTGTAGATATTCACTGAGCGATTCACCCGTGTTTTGGCGTCTTTGCCTGAAAACATGGCGTTCCGCAATTTCGGAACGTTTTGGTTCAAGATGATCACTCACTATTTGTACTAATTCACGTAAAGTTTTATTTTCTGGATGATTAGGTGCACATAAATCACACATTAAGTCATAAGTGGCCGCTCCGACCAACGTCACCAACGTTGCAACTTGTAACTCTGGTTTTATCTCATTTAAGGTTATGAATTGTTCCACGCGTCTGATATACGCCGACCACTTTTTGCTAGATAGGTCAAATTCTTCAATTTTCCCGATAGGCATCTTGAAGTTCCTCACTTAAATGATGTAAACCACACGAATTAAACAATTTTCCTCGTCGCCAGTTGTATTTATGAAATATAATAGCGGGAAGCGATGAATAAAACTGCGATTCCGAGTGACAACTGATATATTTTCACATACCCACATATACTCTTATTAACATACCCTACAATTTTAAGTGACAAGTTTAAATAATGAACTGACTGGATTATTCTGAAATACTCTTGTTATATGGAAGGCAGCCCCAATAATCGGAGCGCGATGATACGACACAGCCCTCCACCGACACCGACCCCGGTACCAACCCCGGTACCGACGACGCCGGTACCGACACCGGCACCGACACCGCCGCGACAACCAAGACAGGACCAAGACGATAAAATTGAAGTAGTGACCACTCCAGAGATCCAGAACTGGATGACATCAATCGAGCAATGCCTGAATGAGGTATGTGCTACTGCTTCTGATGGTAAGCTCAACACTGAGCAGAAATTAAAAATAAATAATCTTTGCCGAAAAGTTGGTCATGGAGTTTCGCAAATGGCTGTTCAGTACCAGTCTCTAAAGCAAAAAGCCATTCAAACCCATACCACTCTTAAATCCATGACCGAAGCTCGAGACCTGTCCGACTGTCTAACGGAGATGAACCGGACGATTCAGGAGTCCTGTACGAAGCAGGGTGCGGGCACATCTTTTGCAGATATGGTGAAGAAGGGGTCCAACAGCTTTGTTCGTCCTAATACTTTTAGTTCCGTGGCGATTTATCCTTGTGATAATTCAAAGACCAGTGACGAAACCAAGACCATGGTCCAAAAAATCATATGCCCTGGAGAAATGAAGCTGAAAGTACGAGGCGTACGCAAAATAGGAAAAGGAGGATTAATAATCAGCACTGAGACCAAAGATGACCTAGATAAGCTCAAGCACACAGTCCAACTCGCTTCGTCAGGGCTTACCGTCGACGAACCTCAAAAACGCAAACCTCGCATTATAGTTATAGGAGTTCCCACATCCATGTCCGAAAATGAGGTTTATAAGTGTATCTATGAACAGAACTTGACCGACAAACTGCCGACTATGTCCCTAGATACATTTTTGACCTCAATAAAACTGAGCCACAAATCTGGCAGGAAGGATGCTGAGAATTGCAACTATATTATAGAAGTTCCAGCCATCATTCGCAAGGCCCTCGTTACACAGGACAGATTGTTTATAAATTGGACGTCCTGTCCGGTACGAGACTTTACATTGGTAACTAGATGTTACAAGTGCCAGCAGTATGGTCATGCAGCCAAAACGTGCAAAATTGCTGCCCCCACATGCGGCCATTGCGGTGAAGAAGGGCACTCAATGCAAGACTGCGCAAAGAAGGCCAATCCGCCAAAATGTGCTACATGTTTGCGCTTTAAAAAACAAGCCAACCACAAGACGGGAGATACAGATTGCCCTGCTAAAAAAGCTGCCGAATACAGGTACATTAATTCGATAGATTATGAAGGCGCCTAAGAGCGCCACATACTAGTTTATATTTTAGACTTAATTTATTGTTTTATTTTATTTTAATATGGATGATAACTTAATTACCGATATAGATAACACATTTTTAACTAGCCTATCATACATTACGCTTGTTACTAACTCAACAATTACGGACCATCACGCAGTTTTACTCAACGTAAATTTAACGCTGCCTAAGCTAAATCGTCCTCGGACTATTAGCAAATTAAATACAAACAAACTCGAATATGATTTGTGCAACATTGACTTTAGCCTAGTTTACAATACTGCTGACGCTAATCTGGCTTTATCGTACTTAATAACACATGTTCAACAAGCAATATTACGTAACACGACAGTTTCTACAGTAAATAAGAAATTTTATAATATTAAACCATGGATTACTCCAGGACTAATTCGGTGTATAAGACACAGAGATAAACTTCATCAGAAAACTAAAAGACACCCTGATAATCTAATAATTCAAACCACCTATAAAAGATACAGGAATTTCTGCAACAATCTCCTAAAGAATTTAAAAAATAATCACGATAAAACTGAATTAAATAAAGCAGGTAAAAATACCAAGCAACTTTGGAAACATATTAAAAACGTCACTAATATGTCTAAACAGCGTGAATCAAATTCGAGTTTATTGCTGACTAATACTTCACCACTCTTATCAGCTAACAATGTAAATAACTTCTTTGTAAATGTTGGGAAAACTCTTGCCGATCAGATTCCGAGATATTGCGACCAACCATCTTTCCAAAAATCTAGCAATAGCTGTAACCTGAAATCGTTTGCTATATTGGATACCGATGAAGATGAAATAACCCGAATCATTTCTGGGCTAAAAGACGACTGCGCAGTTGGATGGGATAACATAAGCAATAAGATCCTTAAACTCTTTAAGCAAATTTTGGTACCTCCCTTAACGCATATATTTCGAATCTGTCTTTCGGAAGGAATTTTCCCCAGATGTCTGAAAAAGGCCGTTGTAATCCCTATCTTTAAATCTGGAAGCAAGGACGTAGTCAATAATTATAGGCCAATATCATTACTCCCCTCAATTTCAAAAATTCTAGAGAAAATTATAAACAGTAGACTTGTTAATTACCTAGAAAAAAACAACATCCTATCCCCTGCGCAATTTGGTTTTAGAGCCAAACTGTCGACGGCAGATGCGGTGCATAGCCTGACTGATTATATCTCAGAAGAACTCGGCAAAGGATACCAGACCTTGGGAGTCTTTCTCGATTTAGCCAAGGCCTTCGACACGGTGTCTATTTCTGTTCTTCTGAACAAATTAGAGATCTTAGGAATAAGGGGAACGCCGCTGAAACTTTTTACTGACTATCTAGACAACCGGTACCAATGTGTTAGAATAGATAATATTACGAGCGATGAGCAGAAAAATACTGGTTTTGGTGTTCCTCAGGGGAGTATTCTGGGCCCCACCCTCTTTCTTATTTATATTAACGACTTGTGTAATCTAAATATTAAAGACGGCAAAATAATATCATATGCCGACGACACGGCGTTAATATTTAGCGCCAAAACCAGTAGCGAACTGTTCGAAATCGCTCAACTAGGTTTTAATACTGTGACTAATTGGCTTCATAGCAATTTACTAACATTAAATGCTGACAAAACAAAATATATTCACTTTTCCATGCGCAAGCCTCAACTTAATATAACTAACCCTTATCTATACGCACATCAATGTGGAAACCGTACAATCACCATGTGTAATTGTCCTTTTATCCACAAAACGAGCAACATAAAATACCTGGGGGTAATAATGGACGACACACTCTCTTTTAAAAAACATATTGAAAGCCTAGTTAAAAGAGTGCGCAAACTAATATATGTTTTTAAAAAATTGCGAACATTAGCAGATTCAAAAGTAATCACACAAGTTTATTTGGCCCTATGTCAATCTATAATTCAATATTGTATCACTTCTTGGGGTGGCGCACCAAAAACTAACTTGCTTCCTCTTGAAAGAGCTCAGAGAGCAATTTTAAAGGTAGCAAACTTCCATCCCTTCTTTTTTCCCACAGATCTGCTATATAAATCCTGCAATGTACTAACTGTTCGCCAGCTTTTCATTATGCACTTAGTATTAAAACAGCACACCATGCTTGCCTACAATGTCGACAATACTAACAAGAGACGGAATGATTTAGTATGCATATCTAATGCTACCTCAAAACATGTCTTTGTAGAAAGGTTTATAACTTTCTTAGGCCCATTCCTGTACAATAGATTAAATAGAAAACTAAGTATTTATAAACTTAATTACTATAGCTGTAAACAAATTATACTTAAATATTTATTAACCATCGACTATGCACAAACAGAGGACCTACTTATTGTCTGCAAATAGAACTGCTAACATGCTATTTTACTTTTATTTACCTATGTTTTAATTTAGTTTTTACGTTATACATGATTGTTAATTTATTACATTAAATACTTATATGCACTTTCTAGCCTGAAGCACAGGTTCAACCTAGTTCAGGCAAATTAGCAACTGTGCGCTATTTTATTTGTTAAGCTATTCATTGTAAATGTATCCCCATTTTATAAATAAACAATTATTATTATTATTATTATTATTATTATATATTTCCAGCTTCCGCCCGCGGCTTCGCCCGCAAGGTATGTCGCTAAAAACTATGCAATACAATCTATCTCTCTGCCAAATTTTATCGAAATCCGTTCAGTGGTTTAGGCGTGAAAATGTAACATTCTGACAGACAATCAGAGTTACTTTCGAATTTATAATATTAGTACGGATAGATTAAAGTCTGAGATTACCAATATGCCTTCAACAAGCGATGGTGGTGAGCAGTGCTCGTGCCTTCTCTTAGTGAGACCTTTGCCCTGGGACACTTAATATTACTGGGACACAGCCCTCCTCTCGGATAAGTGTGAGAAGCCTGAGAGCTCATTGTAAATTCGTAAGAAATAAATGCTGTAACGAAGGTAATGAAACTGTGAAAGTCGTTAACAATATGTCTACTTATCCAATATCTTCTACCTCAAAAAGTCAGAAAAATATCAAACTATAATAATAATAATCAATTTATTGATACACAGGTTAGGAAACATACAAACAGTAACAATGATAGTTAAAAGAGTGCATAGGCAGAAGTAGCAGTGGGCCCCAAACTAGGCACAGCCTACAGGCCACAAAATACATCTTGGTGGCCCAAAAGAGACAGAAAAGGCACATTGAATTATTGACTGTCCAGCGTGACACAGCACACCGAGACACAAGTAACAATTAATTACGAAAATAGGAATTAAAATCATTCAGAAACCAAAAACAAAATAATCAATCAATAAAAAAAAAACAAAAAAGCTTGTTCATAATCATTCACAATCAGTCTATTATCTACTAATAAAACCACATTAGAAATGTGACCGCCAACCTTTTCAACGCGGCAGTAAGACAGACAGCTATGAGGGGGTTTGGCGATCCACGCCGCAATGTACAGCAATTTGAAGTGGGGGCAAAAATTTCTAGTCGCCACCCGGTGGCAACTGGGAATTTTTTCCCCAATTGCCACCTGGTGGCAATCCATGTGGGGGCGACTGGGACTATAAGTACTGCTGGGACACAGGCCTCCTCTCGGTGAGAGGGAGTGGATTGTAATCCACCACGCGGGCCCAGTGCGGGTTGGTAGATGTCACATGTCTTCGAATTTTTGGTTCTACGACATGCCGGTTTCCTCACGATGTTTGCCTTCACCGTTTTGAGAACTGGGGGACCAAAAAGGTCACTTTTGCAGAATCATAAAAGGATAACGTTGTGAATCATAATATGGCGAAGAGAGTCCGTGTTTTTCTTTTTTTCGCTGCACTACGTAGATATAATCAAAGAGGTTGGGATTGGATTTGGATTGGATCGATTGGTATTTTAGCACAGACGAAAAAAAAACAATTGAATGGGATTTGATACGATTGTCAACTGTCCATTATGATTCATAATGTTATCCTTTGATGATTCTGCCGAAGTGGCCTTTTTAGGCCCCCAGTGGTAATAAAATCATTTACACAAAGTAAAGCGCCTGTCTGGGTTCGAACCTACGACCTACAACTAGTACTCGCGCGCGGCCGTTACCACTATCAAAGTTGTACGAGTAGCACTAAAATATTATGAAGAAAAAAATCTTTTGTAAAACGTGAAGATAATTTATTCAATTCATAACAAAATGCGCGCAATTTAATACTTATATTCAACCTTGCGTGTTTCAATCGAAGACGTATATCTAATGACATTGCAGCATTGTAACGATAATATTTTTTAATATTTATGTTGGTATCTTTTTTGAATGGGCTCGTGGCTAACAGCCGCATGGTCGATCGAAGGTTAAGCTGCGCTTGCTACGGTCGGTTTGTGGATAAGCGACCATCTTTTTTTTTTTTTTTTTTTTCACCATCTTTACATTCCGTTCATACCGTGTTGTTTTGTTACTATTTGTTGTATTCTGGACGCTTTTAACGCGTACGTCTTTTTTTTTACATCGTTCTCACATTATATAATCATAAATTCAAAAGTAATGATGTAACAAATATTTTTGTAAAATGTAATTTAAAAAGAGTGTCCATGGAGTTTCTTGCCCGTTCTTCTCCATAGGTACCTACGCTTTGGAATGGGCAACTTGCTTCATATTTTCTGACTGACCGACTTCTTGACAATTCAAAAGTGCCTGTTAAAGGTTTAATTGAAATAAATGCATTGAGTTTGAATTTGCCATTCGTGGATCTTTAACAGTTGTTACGGGTAGTCAGAAGCCCGAAAATCTGACAACAAGTCTTACCAAGGGGTATCGTATTACCCAGTAACTGGGTTGTGGAGGTCAGATAGGCAGTCGCTCCATGTAAAATACTGGTATTCAGCTGCATCCGGTTAGACTGGAAGCCGACGCCAACATAGTTGGGAAAAGGCTAGGCAGATGATGACGACTTATGATGTTGTTTTGTTTTCTTTCTAAATGTTGTATTGTTATATGTATGTAATGTTCAAACACAACGTGAATTGTTTTAAGAATAAATTAATTTAAAAACCGCTTCCCTCTTTTTTATAGAAATATATTTTGGTAATTGTGTACCTACTTGATATGTTTCAGAAATGGCGGGAGCAGGGCGTGGAGTTTCTTCAGCTGGCAACGACAGACATATTTGAAGCTCCCGACCAGGAGAAACTTTATGAAGGAGTCACTTTTATCAACAGGTGAGGAAATCTATACTAATATGTATTACAAAGTGGTAAAGTGTGTACATTTGTATGTAAGGAGTAATCTCAGGAACCACCAGTCGGATTTGAAAAAACCTTTTTGTATTTGATAGCCCAATTCTTGAGGAAGGCTATAGGCTATTTACCATTACGCTATGACCCTTAGGAACCGGGCAAAAAGAAAAAAAGTCAGAAAGAACGCTAAGCGAAAACAAAGTAATACCGCCGGCAGGTCATGCGACGCAATATGGATGCGATGCTACGAGGTCAACAAATTTCACTTTCTAGTAACAGATATACATCATGGTGTTTGAGAATAGATGAAGATCTATTCCTAACACAATATTCACGCCTTGTTTTCTCGAAGGGTTGGGCAAACGTGTAATAGGCTTGTAGCGTATCATACTGACGTCACGCAAAATCCTGCATCTCGCAAGCAGAGTTCACCGCGCAACTAGCATTACATGCAACGTCCCGTCATCAATCGTCGGGCAGTTGCCGTTGCCCACCTGACACGACATCCGTCTGATCGGAGGATCCTCCCTTTTCTGTGGAGGATGAGTGAACTTTTCACCCTGTTCCTCCCTCCTCCCCCCTACCTCTATAGGCTCGCCATCTATTACATAGGACTTAATCATAACAGAAGGCCAATTCCGGTAATTAAAAGCGTTCAAAAACTAGTCGCAATCTCATCTCAACGACAATCAATGTCATAAACTTGTCAAAAATGAATGGAAATTTGACAGATTGAGACTGAGATCAGACTGTGAACGTTTTTAAAATTAAGAGAATTGCTCCTCTGGTGTAATATAGCTGTACTAGGGTACAGACGCCAGCACATCAACCTACTACAATCTGTCAAATTTCTTTAATAGATTTTCAACTTTATCGCTACAGCATAAGGTTCAAGGTTGATTGGGAAAATTTGACAGTTGTGGGTAGCTTGATTCGCTGGCGTCTGTACAGTTCTACCTAAACGATGATCTGCTATAAGAGTGTATGGTTGCCCCCAGGTTCCTGCCGGCTGACCGGAAACTGTCAGGTGTGCCGACAGAGTGCGAGCAAGTGAACAGCGGCTCGGTGTACGTGCACTGCAAGGCGGGCCGCACGCGCAGCGCCACGCTCGTCGGCTGCTACCTCATGATGGTACGTAGCTCTTTACATGGTACAATCCTTTCACCAGCTACGCACAAGAAACCTTATGTCATTGAAAATAAAGGTCATTGTGATTTTAATGGACTTGTCTGTGGCAGCAACCTTATTACAAGGATCATAAAGATTGCTGTGATTTTGACATTGATGCAACGTCAGAGGTAAACTAACTGAAATTACTATAGTATAGTGTGACATATGTCATTGTGACATGTGTCACAATGACATGTGTCACTTGTGACATTTGTCATTTGTGACATATCGATCTCAACAGCGGCTCCATGACTATGTACAATCATCTTACGGGTACCTTGATTACTTTTGAGCATCGTCAAATTAAACTGTAATATCTGTATAGCAGTAGGTACATGTATCTATTGGCGAGTGACCAAAATCGGAACTAACCTCCAACGTCATTCGGACGCCGCCGAAAGATCCGTGTAACTGCTATATACCTATGTAGCTTGTGACATATCAGCTCAACAGTGGCTCTACATTTGTGTACATTATGAAATCGTTGATCACTTTTGAACTTTGACTTCTAAGTTATTTATAACACACGGAACTTATCGGGTGATGTCTACCTGACTGTTTTAGCGTCATTTTTAACGACACAATTTGTTTGCATCGCAAAATATGACAGTTCTAAGTGTGGTTAAAGTTTTTATACGTTGACTATACGTGCACAGCACAAAGCGGGTCTGTCATAACAAGCAGTTATGTATAGCTGCAGTGCGATTCTGTAACCACCTCACCGTGAAAACTTAGGTTAAGTGAGCGTGTAGTGAGCTGTCAGTGTCATTCTACCTGGTACTAGGGATTGACCAAGCATAAATTTACAATCATAATCGAGATTTAAATAATATGTTGTATGCTAATTCTATTTATTATTTTATATACATTTCAAAGCTAGTATTTTAGTCGTCGCACTCGCGCCTAAGGACAAGTCTAGGAAAAAAAAAGAAAAAAAAACAACATTGAGATTCTGACTAAGTTTCTGTTTTGTTATTTTATTTTAAAACCCGACAAAATAGTAATGTTCTGAAAACTGAAATATATAAAATGATCAATGGAATTAGCATAAAAAATTATTAAAATCTCGATTATGATTGTAAATGTTTGCTTAGTCAATCCCTAGCATCAGTGGGATGACACTGACAGCTTATTCCACGCAAGTTTTCACGGTGAGATTTTTACTGAATCGACATGCTGATTCCTCCAACAAACTCATCAATTCATCATCGACCATGTTTATTACATACACTTAGATGACTATTTTATTATAACAGAAAAACGGCTGGTCCCCTGCCGAGGCGGTGACGTACATGCGCTCACGACGGCCCCACATCCTTCTACACACAAAGCAGTGGGAGGCGCTCGACATATTCCATAGACAACACGTCACGAGGACATGAGTGTTGCCAGCAGACAAAATATGCACGAACCTCATTTGTTTCTACTTTGGCGCCCGATTACTGAGTTCAATAAGATATATACCAACTGTAACGGAATATGCGCTGAAAGTTGTTTCAGTTGTTTTTATTGTTATGTGACTGGTACATTACAGGTTGCCATCAATGTTTTAAGTATGACCTGCTTCCTAATGAGAAGTTTTCTTTTTGAGTATTTAAAAAAAAACATAGTTTCCAAGAACTCGGTAGATGGCGTTGAACTGACTACGTTACTAGGTGCCAAAGCCAAAATGCTTGGAAAAAAAAAACATTGCGTCACGTCACATAAGCTCGTTGACAGACACTTTCGTTTGCTTTCGTTTTACGATCTCAAAATTACATCCAAGTGAAATAATCAAAAAATGATGTGACGTTCCGTTCCTTGCAGTAACTTACCAAGTTCAGCGCCATCTATCCAGCGACTAGGGAAGAGTTAAAAAAGAAAATCCCTCATTGCGTCGACACACTATCAATAAAAAACTGAATATTTTGAAGGATGTTGATAATCCATTGCTTTATATGTTCGAAAAATTTGTCTGCTCATCAACGTAAATGACGCAATGAATGTTTTTGAACTGTCAAAATGAATGACATTGCTATTGTTAGTGTGTTACTCGGTAAGACTGCAAGATTCAGCAATATTTTCTGTATGGCTTGACCACTATAGTCAAATATGTATGTACAGACGCCAGTAAATCAAGCTTCTACGATCTGTCAAATTTCTTTTATAGATTTTCAACTTTATCGCTAAAGCATAAGGTTCAAAGTTGATTGGGAAAATTTGACAGTTTCGGGTAGCTTGATGTGCTGGCGTCTGTACGTTAAGCATTCTCGAACAAATGATTGCTGTTTAACTTTATGGCAAATGTACAGACGCCAGCAAATCAAGCTTCTACGATTTGTCTTACTTTAATAGATTTGTAGCGGTATCTACAACGCCACATGAAAAACAACGCGTCATACTGACGTCACGCAAAATTTTGCATCTCGCAAGCAGAGTTTACCGCGCAACTAGCATAGATACAACGGCCCGACATGAATAATTGGGCAGTTGCCCGCCACACACAACACCCGTCTGGTCAGAGGATCCTCCCTTTTCTATACCTCTTATTTATATTATTTATTTTCATACCTCTATAGATTTTCAACTTTATCTCTAAAGCATAAGGTTCGAAGTTGATTGAGAAAATTTGACAGTTTCGGGTAGCTTGATGTGCTGGCGTCTGTACAATCAGCCCAGGTTTTCACGGGTGCGTTTTTCCCGCGGCGATTTTTTTTCGCGCATTGGATTTTCGACGTAGTGCTTAGTGCCTAGAGTTGAAAATCTAGACATGGGTCGGATTAGGTAAAAACGATACCTAATCCACCTAATCCTAGTATTTAAAAATACCTAATCCATTTACCTAATCCGAATATTTATTCAGTAGAGCCGCTGGCCTGTTACCGATATTATGGTATCGTATGTGGATTGGGTAAGAAATATTCGGCATGGAGTATGGACGTTCCGTTTCTGATATATTGTGGAATGGATTAGGTATATTAATTTCGTTTTTTTTATGGGCAAACGGTACTTTAACGTGAATACTTTTGTTTTTAACGTTTAATAAAGAAAGGTAGTGATCAAAATTACCCTTTAACTTTGTACAATGATCAACTTTGTACAATGATTAAGATGGGTACTTTTTACCATTTTTTTTATTGGTATATTTTTTTTTAAGGTTAAAGTTCATTGTAGAGAACTTCTCAAATAATATTTTGTTTTTGTCTTTTTTTACCGTAACATGGCTTGGAAATTAAAACTGGTGTTCTATGAATAGAAACCAGAGCATTTTTATATTAACATGCATTTGACCCATTTTTCTGATTTATACACTTTTTTTTTCAATAAAAAGACGTCAAAGTTTTGTTATTTTTCTTCGAGATTATTTAAAATAACGCCACCTAAAGACGACTATATTCATTACGACATAAATCGCTAGAGTTTACTAACTAGTCTAGTGGTATTTTACAAAGATGGCGCTGGCGGCAGTGCTAATTAAACTTGAAACTTAACTCCCACATTTTAAGGTACAAAATACCTTCAGTGTAGACTGTGTATGAATATTTTGTGCAATACCTAATCCTCGACGCTTTGGATTAGGTACGGACTCGCATCGAAAAATACCTAATCCACATACCTGTTCTAATATTTATGCCTCACGTCTATGAAAATCCAACAGTGTGTTTGTTTGACGCGCTGGGATGTACTCTGTTCGGATTCTCAATGCTCGGCTCAACACCAAGAGTTGAAAATCCAATGCGCGATAAAATCCCGCCGCAAAATTTTTACATATGTGCAAACGTGGGCTCAGAGAAATGGAAAGCTGTTGTAAGTATAATTAAATTATACATTTTTAATGTAGTTAGACACAAAAAGTTAAACACAAAATAATTTATACCTAAGTAGTTTTCGAATTAGGGAGCTCACAGACCAAGTGTCGTTCGTCTGTGAGCCCCCTTAGTATGTAGTTTAATTATTTATTTTTGTTACAAATAATAAATATTTTATCGTGACATTAAATTTTATTATTTTAATATTTACCGAAGTTTTATTTACCGACCGTTGAAAGAATTTATCCGGTATACCTTTTCGTTATGGAATGACGCTATCTCATAAAGAAAGAAAGAAATTACGCTTATTTGCGGTGAACGCAGAGAAAGTACACAAGTAGAAAAAAACACAAATTGGGGGACAATATGCGTTACATCCACGCAAAACGGTCATCACTCAGCATAAAGGTCACAGCACACGTATCAAACCGGAAAGGGGTCGGCACCGTATCAGCTCGAGCCGTTCAGTATTTTTTGTATGAAACTCTCTACTGCAACGCACACTAATCGGAATCGTAACATAATCGCCATACTAGGGACAAACTCACGAACCGCGGTGCGGTGCGTTAGGGCTCGTCATCCCCGCGCGCTTACGGCTCGTCGTCCCCGCGTTTACGTCTCACCGCACCCGAGGTTACGTCTATTCGTCCCCCCCCCCCTCTCATCCCTCCGGCCTGCCTGCTGCACCATCAACCAGCGGACGGCGAGCCGTAGCCGAGTCGACGTACCGGAGCTTCTAATCCGCTTTGGTTACGTGCTTACGTTAGGTTGACGCCTAGGCGGAAGGCGATACGGTGCCGATCCCTTTCCGATTTCATACGTGTGCTATGACCTTAATGCTACGACCCTATGTGAGACAGAGTGCCAGAGCTGGTTTCCAGCGGCAGCCGGCGTTGACGTGATGACGTCAACAGTATTTAAGTAGGTTACATGTGTTTGTAATCGTGTAATAAATCAAAACTTGATTTCAGTTACACAATAGTTTTCTATACCGTCGTACGGTCGTATGCAGTCGTATTTTCAGTAATAAAATATAAATGCAATTGTGCGTTACTTGTCTGGGAAAAATATAGCAAGTATTATTGTGTTGCTAAAAAAATATAGAATTGTAGAAGTTGGACACAATATCAATAATTTGATCATGAGAAGAGTTTTAAAAGTGAGTTATTTTACTAAGAATTATATCATGTATAATAATTACTATGCTTTTGTAATATTTACAGTATTTTTATCTCACGAAGCGACACGCGCTTTACTTGTGATTATCAAGTGTACAGACACGCTGTGAGTGAATATGTGTGTAAGCGCAGGAGCATTCGGTACCGTCCGAGACAATGGCGACGTCGGAAGAGTGTGTATGAGCTGAGCCTAATTGACTTCACGCACACATTCACAGCGTGTTTGCACACTTGGTTACCACAAGTAAAGCGCGCGTCCCTTCAGGAGATAACAAAGTGTACAGACACGCTGTGAAATGTGTGCGTGAAGACAAATAGCGTCACACACACACACACTTCCGACTTGGCATTTTTTTATTGGAATGGGTTTGCTCTTGACTCTAGTCTAGGTCAGAGGTGACAGAGACAAAGTCGACGATGGAGCGAGTTTACCCAGAAGAAGCCTGTTCACTCTTACTTTGAAGAGATTCGGGTTGAACCTATGCGCTCAGAAACACAGACGCAGCGGTGCAATTCTGTAAAAATCTCACCGTGTAAATTTAGGTGAAGTGAGCGTGGAGTGAGCTGTCAATAGCGGCAATTCCTAGAAAAAACGAACTCACTTCACCTAAGTTTTCACGGTGAGATTTTTACAGAATCGACCGGCAGGTAGAGAGTTCCACTCTTTTAATTTGGCCATTGTCTCGGACGGTACCGAGAGCTCCTGCACTTACACCTAATTCTAATACATAACATACACGGAGTACACAGCTTTCTTAAATCTCATAAAGGGCCTTAAAAACGCTGTTTTATGTGCAATCATCGTTATTCTGAAATCAACGCGTTGTATGGATGTTTTCGCTGATCTCGACGACCAACTGACCGACTACTGTGCGGACCAGCGAGCTATATGCCAGTACACTGGAAGTTTTATACACATTATGTGTGAATACTACGTGAGTAATAAATAATTATACATTATACATAATGGGGTTTATTTATAAACGGTACTTAAAGTTACGTGACGTTTAACCTTTTAAGCGCTTGGCTGATTATCAACTGCCTAGCCTTTTCCCAACCATGTTGGGGTCGGTTTCCAGTCAAATCGGATGCAGCTGAATACCTAAATCGATAAAATAACACCTACAATAAATAAGGAGGAGCAATCGTTGAATAGAACGAAAAAATCATGCTTGTTCTCTGTCGCACAAATACGACACGAGCGGTTAAAAGGTTAAACGTCAAAAATGTACGGTTAAACAGTCGTTATTCTTTAAGCAGCGTTTATAAATAAACTCCCTAAAGTCTATTCAAATACTTGTTTCCAATTAATGTGGGACTAACAACTTAAGGGCGTTTACGCCGTGCGGCATTTCATACAAATTTTCAAGCTCCTATTTTTCGAAATGAATGAACCGATTTTAATGAAACTTCATAAGCATAAGCAGGATACAAAGGTCTAAAAAGTTAGTAGAGAATATTTTCGAAATGTCTCAATAAAAAAAATACAAACAATGTCTTAATACAAACTTGTATGTAAAATTTAAAATCGGTCTAATTTGGCTGTAACACTATTTTTGGAAATTTACTATATTATTAGACCTTTGTATCCTGCTTATGCGTATGAAGTTTCATTAAAATCGGTTGATTGATTTCGAAAAATATGGGCTTGAAAGCCAGTATGAAATGCCGTACGGCGTAAACGCTCTTAAAGAAATATACTTAATAACTTTATGACGTGTAAATTAAGTTGATTTTAGCATGTCGTTTTTTTTTAAGTTGTAGTCCAAATCGAACTTTAAGTCTGGGCATTAAAGTTGTTTTTCCGAAAACACATTTGCTTACATTTTTGGAAACTGAATTATGAACGCAGGAATTAGGTAAATCTTATCGCGGTAAGATAAAAACCAAATTTTGAAAACAATGGTGAACCAAAAAATACTTTTTCGGTATGTCTGTCTCCTTCTATCACTTGGAGGCGTCATTCGCCAGAGCGAGAAGGCCTCACTTATGATTGTTCACACGTATTATTTATTTTTGCAGGGAAAAACAGGATCCGCTTGCTCAAGGTTTAGAGAACTTCCTTTGGATGAAAGGAATGTGGATGAAATACTACATCGAATTAACACGTAAGTACTAGCCACTTAGGTAGAAGAATGCTCTTTATTATGACGTTACCTACACTTTTTTTTTATTATTTCTTTCCCTTTATTTTTTTTTTTTTGGTACCCGAAAGGAGCCCGTGGCTAAATAATAACTTCACGGGACAATCGGTCAGGTCAAGCTATGCTTGCCGCGATTGGTCCGTGGATAGATGACCATCTTCATCTTTACATACCAAGACCTCTCCGTGCCTCGGAAAGCACGTTAAGGCGTTGGTCCTGGCTGTCATCCGTGAATCTGACAAGGAGCCCGAAAGTCTGACAATCAGTCATACCAAGGGGTATCGTATTACCCAGTAACTGGGTTGTGGTTCGAGGACAAACATGACTGATTCAATGTGGTGCATGTCAATCCGATTACAGTTACTAAGTACACATTAAAATAATCAGGCTAAGTATATAACGTTCCCACTGTTGGAACACAGGTCCCCTCTCTCTGAGAGGGAGTGGGCCGTAATCCACCATGCGGGCCCAGTGCCTATGCGTATTCATGAGAATTATCAACTTTTACTATGAAACCTAGCATTTTTTCTCATAAGGACAGATTCTCAAAAAACCGAAAATAGTACAGGTGCTCATACCTACCCTGACATTCCTTTCTGCTGTTCTTTCCTGATTAATGTCGTTGCGGGTTTCAATACATTTTACATTACAGTATGAGGATTCACGCAGCCAAGGGTGAGGCCATAGGGCAGGACCTGCGAAAATTGCCACGAGCTTATGGAATGAAGAAAGTTGTAAGTACAAACACATATACTGTTGAGGTGTGATTCCACGGCTGTGTAGGTAGGTTGTTCATTTAGGGCCGGTCCACACGATGCGATGCGACTACGGCGTGGCGCCTGAAGGGTGCCGCTGCGGCGTCCCACAAAAATATCCGTGGTATGCCACACGGTGCGTTTCGGCGTCGCACCACACGTAATCCGGACTTCAAACCGCGACGGAGAAGCCAGAATCATACCACAACACTCTTCGTCCACTGCGGCGTCGTAGTAACGGCCCCTGCATTATATTGTAGTCTGTGGTAACGGTGCAGCGCCGCACCTTACGTGTGTACGCCAAGAAGCTTATAGATAAAAGTGGAGGCAACACTCTAAATACCGAAGTGAAGACGACTGTGGTCGGACACTCTCTTTCTAAATACACACATAAGAACGAGACAGT
Organism: Mesoligia furuncula; assembly: GCA_916614155.1. NCBI lineage: Eukaryota > Metazoa > Arthropoda > Insecta > Lepidoptera > Noctuidae > Mesoligia > Mesoligia furuncula. The sequence continues at coordinate 29,542,323 of OU744797.1, read as the reverse complement.
GAATGTGTTTTCTTTGTCATATGTATGTGTTTAGAAAGAGAGTGTCCGACCACAGTCGGTTTCACTTAGGTATTTAGAGTGTTGCCTCCACTTTTATCTATAAGCTTCTTGGTGTACGCCCATACGCACAGCCGGTCGATTCTTTAAAAATCTCACCGTAAAAACTTAGGTGAAGTGAGTTTGTTTTTGCTAGGAATTGACACTATTGACAGCTCACTCCACGCTCACTTCACCTAAGTTTTCACGGTGAGATTTTTACAGAATAGCACCGCTGACTACAATATAATGCTGGGTCCATACGGTAAAATCGTTTCAGTGCGACCGCAGTCTACCGCGCACCGCAACGCAACAGCTATAAGTTGCGGTGCGGTGCGGTCACTTAAAAAGGTGTCAAAAATACTTACAATGCTTATAAAGGCTTTTACAAAAATTACAGTTCTGGGACAGCGAGTTGGCGGCATTTGCACAAATAATGATAGCTCAGTGTTTGGCAAAACCCAGATACAGTTGCGCTGCTACGAGTAAGTTACCTGTACCTACCTACAGTTTTTTTCTAAGTTCATCACCATCATCATCCTCCTGCCCTTATCCCAATGTACTAATTTGGGGTCGGCGCAACATGTCTTTTTCATCCATATATAAACATCGAAATTGAGAACCTCCTCCTTTTTTGAAGTCGGTTAAAAACAATGAAGGACGATTTTTTTTTTAAACCATTGTATGCTTTTCAGGAAACTTCTCGAATCCTTTGATGGCTTACACGTTTGCTAACACTACCAGTAGTGCTACAGCAATCATTGACAGCATATTTTCAAGTTGGGAAAACGCTCCACATATAACCCGGGATGCAATATTCCGTTCACCAGATTTAAAAGGGTAAGTATCATAATCACCATCATCTGCCTAGCCTTTTCCCAAATATGTTGTTGTCGGCTTCCAGTCTAACCGGATGCAGCTGATAGGAATACCAGTATTTTATATGGAGTGACTGCCAATCTGACCTCCACAACCCTAACTGGGTTCACACCACAACAACCACACAAGAACCTCTTTCGCATTTATAATATTAGTTAGGACGTTTGCCCCGGTTGGTCCATGGATGGGTGACCATCTTTACAGACCGAGACCCCTCCGTGCCACGGAAAGCATGTTAAGCCGTTGGTCCCGTCTGTCATACATGGATCTTTGCCAGTTGTTACGAGAGAAGCCCGAAAATCTAACAACCAGTCTTACGAAGCGGTATCGTGTTCACCAGTCACTGGGTTGTGGAGGTCAGACAGGCAGTCGGTCCATGTAAAATTCTGGTATTCAGCTGCATCCAGTTAGACTGGAAGCCGACCCGAAATTAAAAAAATCATAGGTAGTTGGGAAAGGCTGGGCAGATGATGATGAGGTGGTGGTGGAGATGGTGTTTGTTGTTTTCCGACTTGCACGTGGAAGAATGTAAGTAGTGAGTATCCTACTGGTACTTTTAATTTGCATCATCCCACGTCTAGGCCTTTTCATTTCCCCATGTCCGATCCAGGGCTAACGTGGACCACTAGTCTTTTGTTTTGACCATCTCGTCTCGCCATCTTCTGCGGGTTCTGTCTGCCGAGACGCCTTCTGTCTTCGTGTCACGTAATGGTTTTCAGTTGACTTTCATTATATTTTTTCAATGTTCATTCTTACATAACCAGAAGAGAATCTCAATTTTACATCAAGATGGTGGTTGGTGACGTCACGCACGTCGGGTGCGCCATCGGAGTTTATGAACATGCAATAAGACCCTTTGCAATTGCGGCTTTTGACAATATACAATTAGTGAGTACCCACTTTTACTAAATATTTAAAAATAAGTTTAAAAAAAATTAAGTTAAAAATTTCATGAGTCTACACTCTCTTTAAGTATCTCCCTCGTTTAATCAACCTAACTAAAACAAAACAATGAAAAATCTTTTTTTTTTTCAGTCCGGACATATTATATGCTACATGTCACATTATTCAAGGACAGGTACTCCCGTTTATAACACCACAGCCCCGGTCAAAGGTACCGGGTGGACCAGATGCGGCTGTCCTCCCAAGTATAGAGAAACTAAAGACTGCCTCTGTGTCCCTAGCCCTAGAACAGATCTTACAACAATACAAAAAACAACAGCGAGTACAATAAAAAATATAAGTTTGCCAAGTAAGTTGACTTTTAAGAAATATTTTACCAATCAATACTTTTTGGAAAGACGCGGTAGGAGTAAACTGTTAGAAAGTAGGTTAGAAATCGTCACGTAACGAAAAACTGTTATGCGACTTTGATTCTTCTGTTATATTATAATAGAAAGATAGGTACTTATAGATTTCCGTTAGACAGTGAGGTGAAAATGAAAATCCAAGATGGCGGCTGCGAAAATGAAAAAAAGTATCATTATAAGGTTTGTTCATTTATAATTCATACAGAGGAAGTTATGTTAGTTTTCATAGTTTTCGAAGGTGCTGAAGCAAATACTGAGGTCAAAATTGAAATCCAAGGTGGCGGCTGCGAAAACTTTAACATTTTTCGTCATGGGTGTCTTTTTCATGGTTTTCGAGGGTGCTATTGATGGTGAGGTCAAAATGAAAATTCAAGATAGCGGCTGCGAAAATTTGAATTTTTTCGTGGTTATGGTTTTTGAGGGTACTAAAACCGATTAGTAAGGACAAAATGAAATTCTGATAAAGATGATTAACCTATAAAAAATACTTATTAGCCCGGTTTTTAATAGTGTTCTTTTAATTTGCAGCCACTTCCACGCAAGCATATTATCATAATTATGAAAAATATCTAAAAGAAATGCGCCAAATATATGATGGTATGGCACAATGTATTAATAATTAATTACTTAGTTAAGTTTTAATTTCAAATCACAATTTAATTAAGTGTGCTTATGCACTGCTTCCATTCTTTGAAAACTGATCACTCGGGTCAAATATTGTACATAACTATCAAGATAGCTTGGATGTAGAGTAAAAAATGAATAATTATTACATAAATAGGTACGAATCAAATCTTATTTTCTTTATACATTCGAATCTGCCTTACCCTTCGAGAAAACAGGTGTGTTGTTATTTGTGATTAATCGGATGCAGTGCGTAAGAGCGCTTGTGCATCAATACAAACTGAAAAGTTGGTCCAAAACCTGTCAAGCCTCGTATTCACTAGAAGACAAATGTCCCGCAACGCAACACATGTCGGTAGAGATGTCGGGCGACGTCACTCGATATGTCTGGCGACATCAAAAACGATAAAAAAGGTAGTGAGACAAGAATTCTGGCAACGTTGTTTGAAATCGCCCGACATCTCTAGCCAGAGCGACACGTGTAGGTACATTTGTCCCCTATGAATACGAGGCCCTTTGTGAGTGAGTGGAAATTGCGATAGACTGTTTTTATTGCGTATTGTAGCGACGGCGAGGCAACAGGAAATTTCGAAAATCCAGCTGTTGGATTGGAAAACAGAGCCTAAACCGGAATTTAAAACGCCAAAGGAATGGACACGTAAAGCGTCCAATGCAAAGCGCGTGACAGCTGTTGGGACTCCAACACCAACGAGCAAAGATCAGGCAAAATGCGAACCAAAAATTGTAATGCTGCCAATATTCACCATTCAAAATGCACCTAAGAATCTCAGTCGTAAAAGTCCTCCAGGACATTACCGCAGGTAAATGATAAATGTTTTTATTTATGCAAGTAGGTACCTATATACGAACACATTTAAACACGTCACGACATATTTTAAAAACGAGATGAGGTCTGTGTTTCCTATCCGACTATTCTGAGAAAAAATACCGAAACAGACTCACATACAGTCTATTTGAAAAACCAGACATAATCTTGGGCAGATCATGTCTATACATACCTATAGTCTATTTGAAAATCCAGACATAATCTTGGGCAGATCATGTACATACATACAGTCTATTTGAAAATCCAGACATAATCTTGGGCAGATCAGATAGACGCCAGCACATCAAGCTACCCGAAACTAACAAATTTTCCCAATCAACCTTGAACCTAATGCTTTAGCGATAAAGTTGAAAATCTATTAAAGAAATTTGACAGATTGTAGTAGCTTGATGTGCTGGCGTCTGCGCATTAGTGTTTGAAATGATCTTTTGAGGAAAGAACCACACAGATTTGAGTTGCCCTTTCCAGTGTGTGCACGCATTTGTCAGTAATCGTAAGACGTTTTCAATTACGGCGCCCAAGCTCATACTAGACTAGCCAACTACGCAAGAGATTTACATAAGTGTACAAACACAGGTGCGCTCTCTCTAACCCAGCTCTTTTTTTTTATCGTGGAGAAATGCTCATGCATACTGCACTACCACGGCGGGAGATAGTGCAGTTATGTGGGACTCTAACCCACTAAAACTCCACGGTGTCCTCCTCTGCCGCTTACGGCGGGAACACGGGCACGCGTTAGCTCTCATCCGTGAACCCGCCGCGACTGTCCGTCACCGGACCCTCCTCTGGGGAGTACTCCCCATCACCGGCGCACCAGAACACATAGTACGCCGTGACCACCCCAGGGACCAAACCAACACATGGGCGCCAGACGACCCCGTGTCTGGGCACCCTTGGCCCCCTGCGACGGGTCAGGTCATTGGCCACGCCGCCTGCCAATTTTCGGCCGCAGAGGATAGAGAGAGCGGCCAACGTCATACCGACAATCCTCCTCCCCTGCGGCCCCACCGCGTCCGCCATCAGACGGTGGCAACCCCGTCAAGGCCGCGGAAGGTAGGGAGAGCGGCGCACCGCAATACCGGCACTCCTCTCCCGCCGCGGCCTTCAACCCTCAGCCGCGATGCCTCACATACGACATCGCAGCCCGCCTCAGTTGCGATGTCGCCCAAGCCACGGATACTGAGCCCCGGCCTCGACAATGCGGGACCCACCGGGGGGGGCTCTAACCCAGCTCTCATAGTCCGATGGGACGGCAATCCGATACGACCGCAGAGAGACCAAGGGCAGGTCCTACGGCTTCACGCGCTCTCTGAGACACGAGGATATAACACCGCCCTGAACCACAACCGCACACAGCACCGCACTACAAATCCTTGACAAAAAACCTAGCTTTGTTTTTGTCTTAACGTGGATTTGAACCCAAGACAGCAATATGATCCTCAGCCGTATTTAACTACTAACACCAACCAAGTCGACCTTAAATAATGGAACGTCAGCACCATCTGCTCTCAAAACGGTAAAGGAAAGGATCGTAAGGAAAGCGGCTCGTCCTAGAATCAAAAATTCGAAGACATGTGTCGTCTACCAACCAGCAATGGGCCCGCGTGATGAATTACGGCCCACTCCCTCTTGCACTGAGAGGAGGCCTGTATCCCAGCAGTGGGAACATTATAGGCTGATTATACAGCGCCATCTTACAGAGAACACAGGAACATGATAAATAATAATGTGTCTTTGTACTATTTGGAAATGAACTATTAACATAATTTATTTTCAGATCTGGCAACACCAGTTTGGTACAGAATGTTAAGGCAACAGTTGATTTAAGTTTATCTGAGGAAAAGAATGATGGGGTAACTTTCTCTTTTAATAAAATACAAGCAAGATTGCATAGAATCTTTCTAAATAAAAAGTTCATAGAATCTTTCATCCCCTATTTAATGCCTCTAAGGGGTGTATCTTCAAAAATCCTTCCTTACTGCTCACAATCGTTATGTAAAGACCACTCTTTTTTTTTTGTATTGGAAATCATCAAATGACTCCTCCCGCTCTGGGTGGAGCGGAAGGGAGTGTCAGACTCTTACTGACTAAAACCCACCCGTGTTCCTTCCTTAGCTCTTTATGTTCCGGGCCAGCGGTAACCCTTTCGGACAATCCCGCTGATGTAAAGAACACTAAACTTGTGCAAAATTTCATGCTCCTAGACACGGTGGTTTAGTCTGTGCTTTGTCTGTCAGTTAATTTAAGATGTTTATTAATCACACTTATTAAAAAGGTGAAAGTTTGTGAGTGTGTGTGTGTTTATATGTTTGTTACTTTTTCACGCTCAAACGGCTGCACCAATTTTGATAAAATTTGGTATGGTGGTAGCTGACACCCTGGATTAACACATAGGCTACTTTTTATCCCGATATTCCGACGGGGTCGAGACTTATTCGGGTGAAACCGCAGGGCGCAGCTGCTACACTATACATATAATACCTACAGTCTTAACAATAATTTTACCTTACCCGCACCAACTCAACAGCAACCTCATGGTAACGACTGTAAAATGATGAAAAATCAATGGTAAAGTTAATGTGAAGGAACTGTACCTACACCTCTAAGCTGCCCCTCGTAGACAGAGTAAACTACAGACTGCTGCATATCTTCTTTTTCATTCGCACAAGAAAAAGAGAAATAAGTATACTAACGTCACTAGCAAAGAAAAGAGACAGAGTAAGAATATTTCTGTCCCTTACTGCGTGTCGGCTAAATTAAACACATCTATGTGCACAAGTTTGACGTTTATGAATGAAATAATAAAAACTACACCGCGATTAAACGGAAAATAAGATCTTTTTCGTGCATAATTCAATAATAGTACATTTGCGCAACTGTGAAAATGATAAGGTGCAGTGTAAATAAGCTGTAAAAATGATAGTATGATGAAGATTGCGGGATTTTTTGGTGCCTTTCGGTGACACGGATGCCATGAATCTATAGATTACTCTGTCTACGCTGCCCCTGTGGGGTAATTGCGGAACACGTTATTAGTAGCAATGAGTGCAATGACTTTCATTTTGACATTTCAACAACATTCATTGCGTTATTTACCTTGTTGAGCAGACAAATTTCTCGAACATATGAAGCAATGGATTAGCAATATCCTTCAAAATGGTTCAGATTGAGATTGAAAGTGTATTACGCAATTAGGGCGCTGATACACATGTTCCATTTGACGTTTAAATCTGTATCTTCCATTTACCTATACTTACAATAGACTTTGTTCCAGCTACCAAAAAACATAAGCCTAAGATCAAAACTACTGCAGTCTGTAAGGGAATTCAGAAACAAAGAAGGGGTACAAGTCTTCAGTTACGGACAAAATGGACCTGACCATCAAACTATCGCCAAACACAGCCAGCCTATTGTGGAACCCTTCGAACGAATTCTGGGATCCAACCATCTGATCGATGAAACCACGACCCAACATTTCTACGACGAACGCGACCGTAATGAAAAGGCTAAAAGGAGAGTCAATAATCTTCTAGATCTTTTGGAAGAGAAGGGGAAAACAACCCAGCTCACTAGCAGAGAAATAATAGAGTTTGATACAAAAATGAGAAGGATTTATAACACTGTTCTAGGCACACGCGAAAACTTTCAATTTGAACACGTTGTGGGACACTAATAGAAAAATAAAAAACCGGCCAAGTGCGTGTCGGACCACGCACAATGAAGGGTTCCGTAGTTGGAATGAATTTATCCCAAGAACAAACTTAACATTGAACTCTTAAAATAATAATATATGCAGACGCCAGCACATCAAGCTACTACAATCTGTCAAATTTCTTTAATAGATTTTCAACTTTATCGCCAAAGTATAAGGTTCAAGGTTGATTGGGAAAATTTGACAGTTTCGGGTAGCTTGATGTGCTGGCGTCTGTACAAGTAGGTATATAAAAAGGAGGGGAAATAATCAAAGGGCCATTCTGTCTGAACGACCCTTTGACTTAGAGCTATTACGCACTGTCGACTGGTCGCCGGCAACTCGGTCGACGGAGACCAGACTACAGTATAATGCGGACGGCGACTTACTATAGTTTAAATAGGTGGTGTTTACGCACTTGGTCGCCTAGTGACCAAGTCGCCGGCGACCAGTCGACAGTGCGTATTATTAGCTCTTAATAACTTTATTTGAAATAAATGCTTTGAGTTTGCTCATACATATTCTAGTATCCGTACGATCCACACAAAAGTAAACAAAACAATGGCGATAGACGTTGAACAGTGCTGCCACCTATGCCGAACTTTCAGTTTTTACCTCGCTTGCACCACAGATTGCTAAATTGCGCTATATTTAAAACATCATTCTGTCTGCCAACTTCAATCGATTGACAGAAACTGAACATTGTTTTAAAAAGTTTTAATTTTACAGTCTATAATTTATGTAATGTTTAGGTATGTAGGCAAAGATCACAAATAAAACTAAGAATTTTTCAACTGTCATTTATTCTAAAAAATAAATTAACCTGCAGAAGGCACATAAAATCACAAATGTATAAGAAAAAAATCAACTGGAAACAATAAAAAAAACATACTCGTTAAAACAACAAAATTTCGAAATATTTTCCTTTTAAGTACTTAACCAATACTTTCACAGACTACCCAACAATCACGAACTCTGCTAATTCAGAATTAGTATCAAACATCCATTTGCCAAGTTCAAAAGAATCCTTTTATCATCAAATGAATGATCAAATCGCGTTTGATAGCAAAAGTTTCCCGACTGCTAAGCGGTCATAGAAAAAAGAACATTGATTCATGGCCGAAAAGAATTAAAATAGCGAGCAACCCCTACGTAATATAAAATATAGTCGATACAGGCAGATACATCTGACACTGACACATGAAGTTTTAGAAATAGACTGTCACAGAGAGTGACCAGAGACAACTAAAATATTTTTTTCTAAAACTCTGTGTCATAAACATGGTTACTTTACAGTAATACTATTATTCACTAGCTAGCGTAGTTATCATTACCACCAATGTAACCGAATTTATTTTTTGCTGCTGTCTGCCTTGATAGCCCAGATCTGCCTGATAGTGTTGGCAATGCCGACGTCGTGGCTGATGATGTAGAACAGACCACCGAGGGTTGCTATGGAGATTAGGTACACAAGCCCGAGGGCAATTTTAGGTAGAATGGGCCCCACAACACTGGCCCGAACGTAATCAATGGCGATCGCTTCCAGTCCCCTGCAAGAGAAATGCACACAATTAGTTAGTGATTATATGAGTTATGGAACGAGCTATGCTTGGAGTCTCTCTGACAGAATCCGGAATGAGGTGATCCGGCAGAGAGTCAAAGTTGTGCAGACACCAGCACATCAAGCTAACCAAAACTGTAAAATTTTGCCAGTCAACTTTGAACCTTATGCTTTAGCGATAAAGTTGAAAATCTATAAAAGAAATTTGACAGATTGTAGTAGCTTAATGTGCTGGCGTCTGTACCTAGTGATAGTGGGTTTATCCATTACGAATTCCTCAACAGCAGCCCGAAGTTCAGATTTATGCACGGTTTAGAGCACAAAAAAGAACGCCCCCATAAGATATAAATATTTATGTATAACTGCATAGCTATTCACAACCACTCGATACGCTTCCGTATCGTATCGAACATCTCCGCTTCCGCATCGGCGCTTCCGTATCGTATCGATTGATGTTCGAGTCCTATAAACGCTGTCACTCATGCATACGCTGTGCACACAACCCGAAAATTTTGATACTGATGATTGCTTTCGAATAAAATTTAATTAATGAATAGAATTTATGAAATTAAATTTCAATCGTAAAAATCCGTCCGTTTCTTACTAAACTTCAACTATACGCGACGACCGTTTTTTTTTTGTTGCCCGGTTGAAATTCTCATGGACTTCCTCCATCGTGGGGCTGACAGAGTGGCATGCCGGACTCTTACCGGCAAAACCACCGCGGTGTTCCACCTCTGCCTATGGCCGGGGGTGCGGGTTTTGCATAAGCATTCACCGCTCCCCCGACAGGCCTCGACCCACAGTTCTTCAGCGAGTTCCACCTGCCCGTGCGGCCATTCCCATAATGGCCGCACCCACTCTCGAGTGGCGCGCGAGGAACACTGCAGCGTCAACTCGGGCCGGTCGGACGACAGACGCCCCTAGTCTGCCGGGTCATCATCATCATCATTTCAGCCGAAAGACGTCCACTGCTGGACATAGGCCTCCCCCAAGCACCTCCACTTCGACCGGTCCTGTGCTTCCCGCATCCAACGGGTTCCTGCGGCCTTCACAAGGTCGTCGGTCCACCTTATGGGAGGCCTTCCAACGCTACGTCTTCCGGTACGCGGTCGCCACTCCAGAACCTTTCGGCCCGATCGGCCATCTGTTCTGCAAGCAAAGTGCCCTGCCCACTGCCACTTAAGTTTGGCAATTCTTCGGGCTATGTCGGTTACCTTGATTCTCCTGCGGATCTCCTCATTCCTGATTCGATCACGCAGGGAAACTCCAAGCATAGCTCTCTCCATTGCCCTTTGGGTGACTTTTAGCCTTGTTATAAGGCCCATGTGAGCGACCACGTTTCAGTGCCATAAGTCATCACTGGCAACACGCACTGGTCAAAGACTTTCGTCTTGAGACACTGCGGTATATGGAACGAGAAGATATTGCGTAGCTTCCCGAACGCTGCCCAGCCGAGTCGGATTCGTCTCGAAGTCCGCCGGGTAACTTATCTCTTTTAGGGCTGATTTTTCCATCGCCAGATAACTTATAGTCGAGGAATAAAATTGACGTTTGACATTTTTGTACGAAACAACTGTCAAAATTTCAAAAATGTTCCTCGAATAGAGTTATCATCATTATCATCATTTCAGCCGAAAGACGTTGACTGCTGGACATAGGCCTCCCCCAAAAAGGGGGGGGGTTTGCCATAATCGCCACGCTTGGCAGGCGGGTTGACGATCGCAGTATGGCATGGTGGTGGAATGCATAGAGAACGCTGCTGCCCATTCTCCGGTACGCCCCTTAGTCGCCTTTTACGACACCCACGGGAAGTATGGGGTGGTGCTATTCTTTAAGACCGGCACCACACAGACTTATCAGATGATTGAAAATTAGTAAGTGTATTATCGCCTCTGCCTAACCCTTTGGGGAATTCAGCCGTATTACTAACTAGTTGTTACCCGCGACTTCGCCCAGGTGGATGTCGGAAAATATCCCACGGGAACGAACTACTGTGGTTAAAAATACCCTTAAAAGCTATGTGTGCCAAATTTCAGCCAAATCCGGAACATACATCGAGACGAACAGACAAAAATTCTTCGTAACTACTTTATTATAATGTATAGATTACTCTACGCCACTACCAACTACCGTCAAAAAAAAAACCTTGGATCTAAGAGCATTTCGTGCCCCTCTTGCCCTTCTTTGAATGTTTGGGTTTTTTCATGTTCCTCCAAATCCTCCAGAAAGCTCTGCATAAGCCGACATCATTGAAGACGAGGTAGAACAGGCCTCCTAGCATGGTCACGGATAGGAAGTAGACGATTCCCAGCGCTACTTTAGGAATGAAGGGTCCAAATAGGAGCACACGAACATACTCTACGACCATAGCTTCCATACCCCTGAGGAGTGGAAAAAATAATGGATAGGAAAAGGAATGGGAAACGATGCACAGGACTGTGGGTATAAGCTATCCATGCCTGTATTCTCCGCAGGAGTTAGCAGATAACCCAGCAGATACTTAACCCTGCTTTCATGGAGTAGGTAAGTATGATCTGTTCCAAAAGTATCTGACAAAAAGTAAACATGTGTGGATGCCACTTTGTAGTCCCACCTACAAATAAAATGCCTTGATTTTTGATTATTTCATTAAATAAACCCTGAATTCTAATTTTAATATTGTTGCGTATACATAATAAAGAGTATTGTATCTTATTTATCTTAAGAGCGTTTACGCCGTACGGCATTGTATACAAACTTTCAAGCCCTTATTTTTCGAAATTAATCAACCGATTTTAATGAGACTTCATACGCATAAGCAGGATACAAAGGTCTAAAAAGTTAGTAGAAAACATTTTCGAAATGTCTTATTTTAAAAAAGATAACTGGAAATCTCTGTTTCTATGAAAAATAAAAAATCGGTCTAATTTGGATGTAACACTATTTTTCGAAAATGTTCTCATGTAACACTATTTTTCGAAAATGTTCTCTACTAACTTTTTAGGCCTTTGTATCCTGCATATGCGTATGTAGTTTCATTGAAATCGGTTCATTCGTTTCGAAAAATAAGGGCTTGAAAGTTTGTATGAAATGCCGTACGGCGTAAACGCTCTTAATTCACCAGAGGTTTTTCATTTTATAACCTCAAACTTTCGACGCTATTTTTTTTCAATTACAATTTAATAATGCTGTTCAAATAATAATTCTTAGAAAAGGTGGTGGGATATAAAGTCGAAACCTTTTAAAATTTTAAATCTAATTCCCTAAAATGCGTGATTGCGTAAGAATGTAACGAGAACAGGGTTCGTTTATAGGCCACAGGCGCTTTACGTTGTGTAAATAATTTCATCACCACTCCTCTCAAAACGGTGAAGGAAAACATCGTGAGGAAACCGGCATGTCCGAGATCTAAAATTTTGAAGACATATGACATCTACCAACCCGCATTGGGCCCGCGTGTTAGCCTATGGCCCACTCCCTCTCACAGAGAGGAGGCCTGTGTCCCAGCAGTGAGAACATTAAGTATAGGCTGGTTACGCTAGGGTTTGTTTACACTTTCATCAGATACTTTTATACCCGACCATAAGGTTAAGTTTCCGGACGAGCAGCAGGAGACAAGTAGGTTGAGAGTAGTTTTATGTCACGCCATGAACCGCTGTCACTTGAGGACCACCTAACATAAGCTGAAATTATCATCATCATCTGCCTAGCCTTTCCCCAACTATGTTGGGGTCGGCTTCTAGTCTAACCGGATGCAGCTGAATACCAGTACTTTACATGGAGCGACCTCCACAACCCAGTTACTGGATAATACGATACCCCTTGGTAAGACTGGTTGTCAGACTTTCGGGTTTCTGACGACCCGTAACGACTGTCAAAGATCCCCAATTATGACAATCGAGACCAACGGTTAAGCTGAAATTGTATTAAAATGTATATTCACCAGAAAGAATGTGCGCAGATGAGGATAGCGAGGGTCGCGTCAAACAGCTTGTTTGGGAGGAGCAGGCCCAGAGGTACCAGGGGTACTAGTAGGACTGACACTCCCTTCTCAATCACCCACAACTTAGAGTGGTCGTGAGGCGTGCCCTGCATTACAGCCGACGTACGGAACGAACGCACCTGAAAATCCCACATTTTGTAATCTTTAGTATTGTTACTGAATTTGAAAAAATAATAAGATAGTGCGTGACGATGTGGTAACATTTGCAGGCCCAACATGGCAAGAGAACGCACAAGACGGGACGTTTGGAAGAAACTACTAATTATATTATGTATACGAGACCTTGTAAAACATTTTAAAAGAGTAACGGTGGAGTTTCTTGCCCATTCTTCTCCATACGAAAACTACCTTTTGGAATGGGCGATTTGACTTTGACTTTGAAACAAGGGGAGGCCTTTGCCCAGCAGTGGAACACAAGGTAGGCTAACAAAAAAAAACTGGCCAAGTGCTAGTCGGACTCGCACACGAAAGGTTCCGTACCACAGGGCAAAAACGCCGAAAAAAAACATGTTTGTTGTATGGGAGCCCTCCTTAAATATTTATTTTATTTTATTTTTATTATTAAATTAAAATACAACTGAGTATTTTGTGAATATTTCAAGTGCCTACCTGTTGCCATTTCTGATATCGAGCAAAAAAAGGGCAAAAAAAAACGCGTTTGTTGTATGGGAGCCCCCTTAAATATTTATTTTATTTTGTTTTTAGTATTTGTTGTTATAGCGGCAATAGAAATACATAATTTGTGAAAATTTCAACTGTCTAGCTATCGCGGTTCTCGAGATACAGCCTGGTGACAGACAGACGGACAGACAGCGAAGTCTTACGTCCCGTTTTTACCCTTTGGGTACGGAACCCTAAAAATATCGAAATAATGTTGCTAGTTATAATATTAAAATTGTATTGTTTCCTATATTACACTTACTTATTTTAAAAAATTTTTGAATGAATACTTAGTAAGAACATTTGAAAATATACAATATAGTAACCCACAGGTGGTATTGGTTCCCGTATTTGTAGGAATGTTCGCATTCTAGTCTCAGTCTCAATCTGTCAAAAATACCTGTAATTTCCCGACATTTTTGACAAGTTTTTGACATTGATTGTCGTAGAGATGACATTGCAACTTGATTTTGAACGTCTTTAATTACGATAATTGGGCCTACACGGCTGCTGATGATTTTGCAAAAATCAAAATTATCAACTACAAAATCAAAAGTAAATATCTATTTGACAAGGGCTGAATAGTCAATACAGCTTTCTAAACGCCAACGCCGCGTCCTAACCAGTCACGCGAATCGATCGTCGCGTTCTTAAGGGGCCATTCAAGTATTCCGTAAGCACTGTAGGGGGCAATAAAATAAGCAAAGCAAAGACCCCCCGGTCTTTGCTTTGCTTATTTTTGATGACATGGGGGATGGGGGGTCTGGATGGTGATTACGTCAGCAGTATTTTTTTTTTACTTTTCGGATTTTCTACAAAATTTAGTCGATTTTGGTTTGAACACGGCAACCCTACATGTCATGGTTGAAAACGAAACGCATTTTCAGGGATTTGACTGGGACTTATAACTGCTGCTTATAAATCAATAAAGAAACCACAACACATTGAAAAATGCTTGTACGGTGGGCTGCATCAATTGGGTACCCCAGTTGTATTAAAACTTTCATACAACCCCATATTACCCAATTGATGCAGCCCACTGTACATACGAATGTTTACGAAAGCATGGAGCATCGGGATAAGAGCTTTGCTTACTTTTGCTGACGAGAGGGAGGGGGGGGGGTTATTAATTGCAAGAAATCTGCTTACGTAATACTTGAACGGCCCCTATGCCACTCTTGTTGGAAAAACTGCACCCTTATTGCGTAACACACTATCAATCTCAATCTGAATAATTTTGAAGGATATTGCTTTAAAAGTTCGAAAAATTTGTCTGCTAAACTACGTAATGAATGTTGTTGAATTTATTGTCATAATGAAACCCATTTCTACTGATTAGTGTGTTTCTCAATTTCCCTGCCGCAAGACGCCATCTGTCGGCGCGATAGCGACTTCGGGATCGGCAAACCAAACGAACACTTCGCTTTGGTTAGGACGTGGCCTAATGAGCAATTGTGCATTTCCAATCTCAAGGCAGATAATAAAGTTAACTAAGTTAACTTACAGAGTTTATGATTGGCGTGTTGTTCGGCTCTTTCACAATGTGTGTACTGATGGGCAGCAGGCTAGCCACGGGTCGCTGTAGGGATGCCTGTGTTGTTAGCTTCATTATTTGTTGCAACTGACTTCCACATACTGTAATTTAAATCATACTTCTGTGTTATTATTACTTTTTAAGGCCAAAGCGCCAGGGTAGCCCGCGAAATTCAAATTTTCTTACGTTTTTTGCAAATTGCTGGTCAGTACTAAGTTGTATGTTGATTAAAAATCATTACAATCAGTAATACAACTGGTTATGTTAGTATAATCCCTAAATGTAAAGATTTCATGAAATAGTCATTCTTGGGGATTACTTGGTCTTAGAGAGTTGTGATGATGGCTTTAATGATTATAAATTATAGTTCTGTAAATACATATTTGTTACTGCCGCGAATCATATTTTAATCAACATACAACTTAATACTGACCAGCAAATTGCAAAAAAACGTAAAAAAAATGAATTTTGCGGGCTACCCTGGCGCTTTTGCCTTAAAGAATAATAATTATTAATATTTAAATTTAAGAAAAACAATTTCTAAACTGCTGATTTTCGAAGAACATAAATATGTTGCACTTAGATAAATCATTAAAAAAAGATTCCATTTTCTGTAGCTTCTCAATGCAATTACAGTAAACCTTTTTTATATAAGTTGTAGAGAATCGAAATTAATGGCGTGCGAACAGAGGCCAGCAGTGGACTGCTGCTGGCTGGTGTTGTTGATTCTTAACTGGTGTAATATTAAAAAAATATAATCTAGCGACAATTGTAATAATAAAAAAATATAATTTAAAGAGTGTGGATGTTATTAAAAATGTAATTATGAAATGTGATTATTAAATGTGTGTGTTGTACTCCAAATAAATAAACAATAAGTAGAAGTGAAAATTCGGGCGCCAGGAGCACACACCAAACTATGCCAAGGATAGACTAACCTGCGGGAACTGGAAACTTTTAATCTTCAAGCGGGGAGTATCAATAAAAATCGACACAAAAGTTATTGAACGATTTTATTACCCGAAGGCTGCTGGTCTCAATATACAAGAAAATTCCTTTCTAATATTAAGTTCTAAGGTGTAAAACTAAGATGGAATAGAAATTAATTTGTGTCCTGTCATTATTGCACTTTTGTCAATTTAAGTTAAGTATTATAAACCATACCATATTCCGGCGAATAAACTAACAAACCGAATGGGCAAACCCTGGTGATTTTGATCTTCGCGGGGACGTCAGGCGGTCCATGATATATGTCGGTAGGGGCTAGCGTTAAAAATTTAAGTCTTGAAGTAAAAATAAATAAGAAACGCCTCACGGCTGAAATCAAACATGAATAATTGTTAGCTGATGTTCAGCGTCGACAAAAATGCCGATCGGAATGTTTACGACCAAATGCAAATTAACTCACCGTTTCTTTTCCAAAAAAAAAGCTTTTACATCAGTGGATGAATTAATCCAAAAAATATATAAGGTTCAAAAGATCCTGAAACAAATATCGAAAACTATTAACGTCCGCCATCTAAATAGCCACGCGACACGTGAGTAGGTATGAAACCACGAAGAATTTTACCAACCTTTTACAAAATATGGCCAATCCCATCATGATGCTGGCAAGGGCAAATCAGCCACCACATAATTAGGACTGGATGTAGTCCATAGGAAGCCAGCTTTTGAAGATGAAATGAGGAGCTCTCAAAATTCCTCCATCTTAGACAAAGCTTGGGTCGAAAAAGTGACCTGTCAAAATCAACTGACAGCATCAAAAGAAAAAATCAGTGTGACCACTACACGATTCCGATTCAAAAAAATGAATTTTTACATGGCAACACCACCATGTTGCCTTCAAATTAAAGCAAAGAACGCGATATCATGTAACAGGCTTAAAAGACTCGTTACATTACATCCCCTCCCGAAAATAAAAGAAAGGAACTTTCTTTTATTAGAAAGAAATCTTCAACCAAATAAACCTGTCTTAACAACTTTCTAATTCAAAAAAAGAAAAAGAATCATATAAGATTCAAAGTGCAAATCAACTCTGAAAATGTCAAACGACAAAATCTCAAGAATTTAATAAAAGTAAAAAAATGTAAATGACAAAAAGTCAAAAACGAAATAGTGAAAAACAAAAAATTATAAGTTATATAAACTCATTAAATGAAACGAAGAGAGAAATCTCTTAGCGCTCCAAAACTCCAAAACAGTGCAGTTAGGCACTATAGCCACTGACTAAAAATTTCAAACAAATTCGGACAATTTACCACAACAAACTACAATTTTTATAGTGCAGTTAGGCACCTATCGCCACTGACTAAAAATTTCAAACCACTTGGAACAGTACAACTATGAGTGCAGTTAGGCACTATCGCCACTGACTACTATGTCGACCGCTTCCAACTCAATCATCTCTATGAGTGCAGTTAGGCTCTATTGCCACTGACTAACTCCGTATTCAACAATCCAAAAAATTTGAAAACTCCGAACAAAAGTTTTTAAATAAAGCTGAAAGACCTTATTTAAAATTCTGTTACAGGCACAACCTGCAACGAGACAAAGGAAAGCATATTGTGATCGGCTCATCACCACCGAATTCCCGAGCACAATAGCTGTAAAAGAATGCGAATGCTGTGACTGGCTCAACACTACCAATCTCCCAAACACAGACAAACACAAAAAACATTGAGATCTCCAATGAGAAATCTCAATAACAAAAAAGGCGAAAGCCAAAGTTTCACAATGCGACCGGCATACCACCACCGAACTTCCGAACGCAAAGGAAAAAAGATGACGAAAGTCAAAACAAAATCTCGCATCGTGATTGGAACAACAAAGTCCAACACAATGGAAAAAAGTCGAAATCGACGTCAAAAACTACACCAAGATCCAAAAAATAATAAGGCATTTTGTAACAAAGGTTACAGAATGACCCTAAAAAGTAAAGTCCAGGATGAACGCGTTACTAACAAAGTCAAATCCGATCATTAAAAAGAATGAAACTCCAGTAAAAATGAGAAACAATTCTGTCAACGAACAGCACAAAATAGGTTTAAAAATCGATTACTATTTATGACGAAGAGGAAATAGAATGATTTTAAACTATGAGAAAAAAAAAAGATTACAAAAACTTGAAATTGAATTTAAGTTTTTTAACCTCAAGGTAGAAATTACCTGAACTGTAGGGTTGTATAAGATCTTAATAAAATATAAACAGGTAGGTTACCCTTAAAAAAGAAAAATAAGATCTTAGACAATCCAACCAAAACAAACAAAACATAAAATAAGATCCTTCGATGTGAAAAACATTTGGTGTGAAAAAAAATAGTATTAAATTAACCAGAATGACCTAAGTTTTATTTTTAGAATGTCTCAAATTCAACAAATTTATAAGAAGTTACCTAACATACATCTTTCAAACCACCGATAACCTATCATCCATCCTCTCGTACATCACACTATCAAAGGTGGCCTTCAAACAAAATTATCAAAATCAAGACCTAACACTTGGAAACCAAATTAAAATTTAATAATATCTTTAACATGATAACGTCCCACTGAACCTTTATTTAAATCCTTCAAAACATAAACGTTATCTGAAACCTTTTCAGTTATTTTACATTTTACAAACTTAGGTGCAAGTTTAGCTGAAAAATATGCTTGTGCTTTAGATTGAAGAAAACTTCTTCTCCACACCACATCACCCACATCAAAAGAAATGACTTTCCGACCCTTATTATAATAAGCGGCATTACGCTTATACCCCTTTAACAAGTAAGCTTGAACTTTAACAAAAATATCACTAAGTGAATTAAGAGAAACTGCATAAGCATTTCTACTTGAAATTTCTAGTTGAGATAAGTTATCAACAGAACTACTAAAGTGATGTAATGACGCATCAAGAATAAGCTCCCTACCAAACATCAGAAAGTTAGGAGTAAACTCAGTAGCAAGGTTTACACTACTATTTAAAGCTAATTGAACATTGGGCAAAAAACTTGACCAAGTTCTATGATCATCTTTAACAAAACACGATATGCAGGTTTCGACCGTTTTATTATATCTCTCAACAGGATTATTTTGAGGCGTATACAAAGTATTATAAAATATTTTGGTTATATTAAAACCTTTCAAAAAATCTACAAAATGTTTTGAAGTAAATTGAGTTCCATTGTCACAAACTACTATTTTTGGACAACCAAACCTGAGAAATATTTCCTTTTCAAAATGTTTACAAATTACTCTAGTGGTAGCATTGATCATTGGAAAGAACCAGCAATATTTAGTAAAAACGTTTACGACCGAAAGTATGTATCTATGACCAGAATAAGTTTTAGGTAGAATTCCCATGATATCAACCGAGAGCATAAGCATGGGACGATCAACCTTTTTAGGATTAATCATCATACCAAAAGGTGGAGATGTAGTATGTTTATAAGCTTTACAGGTATCGCAAGACAAAATGTATTGATGAATATCATTAAACATTCCCTTCCAAAAATAATGTTGTTTTAATTTATTTAAAGTTTTATGTATTCCCAAGTGTCCAGAATTTACATCATCGTGATTTGATCTAATAGTATCTAAAATATGCTCTTTAGGTATAACAATTTTCCAGTCTAAAAGACTGTGAGGATTATATTTATTTCTACAAAATTTATACAAAGTATTATTTTCAACTCTAAAATTCTTATACTTTCTAGGAGATTTTTGACATTGGATAAATATTTTTCTATACCAAGGGTCAGTAATTTCATCGTCAGGTAAGACTAAACTATCCTGAGCGATTATAGCAGCGACTTCTATGCGAGATAAAGCATCTGGAACTAAATGTAATGAACCTTTTTTATGAATAATATCAAATGTAAATTGAGAAATTCTAGCAGCCCAACGAGCCAAACGTCCACTAGGATTACTGAGACCTAAAAGCCATTTCAAACAAGCGCATTCAAGGAATTAAATGAAGGCAATGCTTGTGCTGTAAAAGCCGAAGGAGAGTGAGCGATTCTTGAGTCAAAGGGATTGTTAACATCTGGGGCATTAACCATCTCATGAACTTTCTCAGCAACGTCAGCATCAACAGCAGTACAGGCGTCAACATCACCCGAATCCTGAAGCGGCGGAAACTGAACTCCCTTGTCCATGATGAACAAACAGCAAGGCGAATAGCAAACGAAAAGCAAAAACTAAGTTTCAAAAAGTTAAATGTTTGAAAATAAATTCTCAAGTTTGAGGTTAATTATAAAAGTCAATGTGGGTAATCCCATAAAAAATTACTATGTTAATTTTATCGTTTTAAAAGTGCAATAATCACTTACAAGCAGTTTAAATCTAGATAAATTAAATGCACAATATTGTACTTAACAATTAGATTAAATTATTTACTTAAAAAGTTAAACTTAGTTTTTAAAACAACTTTACTGTTGAGAACAACAAAACGCAGTCTATGCTAAACATTTCTGTTGGTTTTGCTAAGAAAAAACATGATATTAAACAAAATCATCAATTGTAAACACCAAACATTGTTTACAAAGATTCACCAAATTAAGTTAAGTACTACTTATGAGTCAAAAATCAAAATAAACACAAAGTTATTAAAGTAACAATGTAGAACAAACCAATGCAAACAATAGACTCATAAGTTAATTAATGAATAGTGCAATAATGACAGTATAAAGGTACCAGACAAACCTACTTCAAGTCCCTGTTCGCAGAGCGACAATTGTAATATTAAAAAAATATAATCTAGCGACAATTGTAATAATAAAAAAATATAATTTAAAGAGTGTGGATGTTATTAAAAATGTAATTATGAAATGTGATTATTAAATGTGTGTGTTGTACTCCAAATAAATAAACAATAAGTAGAAGTGAAAATTCGGGCGCCAGGAGCACACACCAAACTATGCCAAGGATAGACTAACCTGCGGGAACTGGAAACTTTTAATCTTCAAGCGGGGAGTATCAATAAAAATCGACACAAAAGTTATTGAACGATTTTATTACCCGAAGGCTGCTGGTCTCAATATACAAGAAAATTCCTTTCTAATATTAAGTTCTAAGGTGTAAAACTAAGATGGAATAGAAATTAATTTGTGTCCTGTCATTATTGCACTTTTGTCAATTTAAGTTAAGTATTATAAACCATACCATATTCCGGCGAATAAACTAACAAACCGAATGGGCAAACCCTGGTGATTTTGATCTTCGCGGGGACATCAGGCGGTCCATGATATATGTCGGTAGGGGCTAGCGTTAAAAATTTAAGTCTTGAAGTAAAAATAAATAAGAAACGCCTCACGGCTGAAATCAAACATGAATAATTGTTAGCTGATGTTCAGCGTCGACAAAAATGCCGATCGGAATGTTTACGACCAAATGCAAATTAACTCACCGTTTCTTTTCCAAAAAAAAAGCTTTTACATCAGTGGATGAATTAATCCAAAAAATATATAAGGTTCAAAAGATCCTGAAACAAATATCGAAAACTATTAACGTCCGCCATCTAAATAGCCACGCGACACGTGAGTAGGTATGAAACCACGAAGAATTTTACCAACCTTTTACAAAATATGGCCAATCCCATCATGATGCTGGCAAGGGCAAATCAGCCACCACATAATTAGGACTGGATGTAGTCCATAGGAAGCCAGCTTTTGAAGATGAAATGAGGAGCTCTCAAAATTCCTCCATCTTAGACAAAGCTTGGGTCGAAAAAGTGACCTGTCAAAATCAACTGACAGCATCAAAAGAAAAAATCAGTGTGACCACTACACGATTCCGATTCAAAAAAATGAATTTTTACATGGCAACACCACCATGTTGCCTTCAAATTAAAGCAAAGAACGCAATATCATGTAACAGGCTTAAAAGACTCGTTACACTGGTTATTCTTTAAAATATTAAGTTTTTGTTTTAGAGAATTTTCATAATTAGCTTCAACCTGTGAAAGTCACAGGTTGGGTCCATGTGAAATGTCGAGTTCCTCCGACCCACCCCAAAGCATTGCGTCACCTTATCATCATCTGCCTAGCCTCTGGTTGGCTTCCAGTCTATAAACCAGATGCAGCTGATTACCAGTATTTTACATGAAGCAACTGCCTATCTATCTATGACCTCCACAACCCAGTTACTGGGTAATACAAAACCCCTTGGTAAGACTGGGTTTCAGACATCGCATCACCTGGGGTGCTATTACTGTTTTCACTTTGCATTATTTCTGACTTTTTTTCTTTTAGCTCGGCTCCTAATGGTCATAGCGTGATTTTAAATAGCCTATAGCCTTTTTTTTTTTTTGCAGATGAGAAATCATCAAATGACTCATCCCGCTCTGGGTGGAGCGGAAGGGAGTGTCAGACTCTTACTGACTAAACCCCACCCATGTTCCTTCCTTTGCCCTTTATGTTCCGGGCCAGCGGTAACCCTTTCGGACAATCCCGCTGACAGCCTATAGCCTGCCTTATGAATTAGGCTATCAAATGCAAAAATATTTTTCAAATCTGACTACCCCAGATATTACCATGTTCAAGCAAACAAACTCTTCTGTTTTATTATATTAGTATAGATCTGAGGCATAAAGTTTGGTAATTTAAAACTGGCATATATTAATGTCAGCGAGCAAACAGAGATGGCAATAATTTTAAAAAATCCATGCTTTTTATTTTTTCAATTAAGCAGTCTAATAAAACAGAAATGTGCAAGCAATTATAACCATCATAGTGGTAAACCTTTTTAGTCTGCAACTGTACATAGGCAGACGCATGTTCAAATTGAAGGATACTTTTTTTATTGTATTCTTTGAAATTGCAGTTGACTGTTTTTTTGTAAATACTGTATTAGAGGCCGTCTTAGAGCCCTATTATTGGCTTAAGGCCTAACTTATAGTTTAAAAACAACCAAATTGTTGCGAATCTGGATGGATCTCTGGATCCTACTTATCATAACCCAATCCAGCCGAGAACATTTTGTACAATTTTTTATTGTGATTATTAAACATTTTACACTTATGTGATGTGACAATAAGCACTAATAAACCTAAGCCTGAAGTGTGAGTAAAAGGCTTGAAACAGCTACGGTTATGTAATAGCAAAACAATCACTATAGCTGTTTAGTTACCTGACTGGCGAAGCAACGTTGAAAAGGCCATTTTTGAACTTATTTCGAAGTATTTTACAGCAATAAACCAAAACTACCCAAATATTTTAACGCAACTCCAAGTTTCGAAATTTTTTACTACATCAACTAAAAAAAATACGTCAATTCAAAAATCGAAATGATTGTCACTCAAACTTGTCAGTTGAATGTCAATGTCACATGATGTCACATGAAACCACAGACTACATGAAATAACGGCATGTAAGAGCTACAAAATAAAAAGAAAAAATGCACCATTGTCTAACCTCTACGGTCTACTGTTTTAAATAATTGGTTGCTTTTTAGGGTTCCGTAGCCAAATGGCAAAAACGGAACCCTTATAGATTCGTCATGTCTGTCTGTCTGTCTGTCTGTCCGTCTGTCTGTCTGTCTGTCTGTCTGTCTGTCTGTCCGTCCGTATGTCACAGCCACTTTTCTCCGAAACTATAAGAACTATACTGTTGAAACTTGGTAAGTAGATGTATTCTGTGAACCGCATTAAGATTTTCACACAAAAATAGAAAAAAAACAATAAATTTTAGGGTTCCCCATACTTAGAACCTAAACTCAAAATTTTTTTTTCTTCAAACCCATGCGTGTGGGGTATCTATGGGTAGGTGTTCAAAAATGATATTGAGGTTTCTAATATTAAATTTTTTTCTAAACTGAATAGTTTGCGCGAGAGACACTTCCAAAGTGGTAAAATGTGTGTCCCGCCCCCTGTAACTTCTAAAATAAGAGAATGATAAAACTAAAAATAATATATGATGTACATTACCACGTAAACTACCACCGAAAATTGGTTTGAACGAGATCTAGTAAGTAGTTTTTTTTAATACGTCATAAATCGTAAACCACAATTTACCATTCATTCAATCAACTCAAAAATAAAAAAAAAACATTTAATTTCATAAAAATAAACCTTATGCATAAACCCGGATGTTACGGAACCCTCGGTGCGCGAGTCCGACTCGCTCTTGCCCGTTTTTTTTTGTTGGTTGTTGCTGATAGAAGAAGTGGGTGCTCTCGCTGCAGCAACCATAACTTTTATGAAACTACGCTTTTCCATAAAATAATTGACATGATTTGAGGAAAAAAGTCTTGTGCACAGAGTACTTTTTGATAGACCTTGTGGTTTCTATGTTCTGTGGTGCTGTCTATGCTGTGTCTGTCCCATCCCTAAAACCACAGAGCCTAAAAACCAGAATTGACAGAATGACAATTCATTTTGTGACTCCAAGATTTTGAACAATTTTGTTTTGCATCGCTTCGGCATTATTTCCGAGTCTCTTCCAAGTCATTGTGAATAAATCTTAAAATGGCTACAACATTAGAAGATAAATCTATTTGGGAAGATGGCGAGGAGGCGCTTAGCGAGGAAGTTCTCCGCATGCCAACAGATGAAATCATCAGCCGCACGAGACTCCTAGACAATGAGATTAAAATCATGAAGAGTGAAGTTATGAGGATCTCACATGAACTGCAGGCCCAGAACGACAAAATAAAGGAAAACACAGAGAAAATCAAAGTGAACAAAACATTGCCTTACCTCGTATCGAATGTCATAGAATTGTTGGACGTGGACCCTCAAGAAGAAGAGGAAGACGGTGCTGTAGTGGACCTGGACTCGCAGCGTAAAGGGAAATGCGCGGTCATCAAGACTTCCACCCGTCAGACGTACTTTTTGCCAGTCATTGGCTTAGTTGACGCTGAGAAACTGAAGCCTGGTGACCTAGTGGGTGTGAACAAGGATTCGTACTTGATACTGGAGACATTGCCTGCTGAGTACGACGCGAGGGTCAAGGCCATGGAGGTGGACGAGAGACCAACTGAGCAGTACTCAGATATTGGTGGTTTGGACAAACAGATACAGGTTAGTTTGCCTCGCGGTAATTTTGCAGCTTTGTTATGTTTAGCCGTGTGGTTTGAAGACAGTTTGTCTAATAAAGAAAGAAAAATATTGTATTATTTGGGACACATGGGAAATACAAATAGTAAAAAACTGGCCAAGTGCGAGTCGGACTCGCACACGAAGGGTTCCGTACCACAAGGCAAAAACGCCAAAAAAAACATGTTTGTTGTATGGGAGCCCCCCTTAAATATTTATTTTATTTTAATTTTATTATTTATTATTAAAGTTAAAATATAACTGAGTATTTTGTGAAGATTTCAAGTGCCTACCTGTTGCCATTTTTGATATCGAGCAAAAAAGGGCAAAAAAATCGCGTTTGTTGTATGGGAGCCCCCCTTAAATATTTATTTTATTTTGTTTTTAGTATTTGTTGTTATAGCAGCAACAGAAATACATCATGTGTGAAAATTTCAACTGTCTAGCTATCGCGGTTCTTGAGATACAGCCTGGTGACAGACAGACAGACAGCGAAGTCTTAGTAATAGGGTCCCGTTTTTACCCTTTGGGTACGGAACCCTAAAAAAGGAGCATTTATAACTAACAAATTTACATTAAAAACAAACAAAAAAAAAATAAGACCTGTGCGAGGCCCATCTCAACATAATACTGGCTGCTAATCATAGGATTAGTTATAGTTAGATGTTGAATTGTAAACATATGCTGCTCAACAATTTAGGATTATAAAATCGCACTAATATTATAATAGCGAAAGTTTGTGAGTGTGTGTGTTTATGTTTGTTCCTTCTTCACGCTCAAAAGGCTGGACCAATTTTGATAAAATTTTGTATGGACGAAAAATAGCCTATATGTTAATCCAGGGTGTCAGCTACGACAGCTTAGCTGACACCCTGGATTAACATATAGGCTATTTTTTATCCCAATATTCCCACGGGATCAACACTTATGCGGGTGAAACCGCGGGGCGCAGCTAGCATATACATAAAATAATGTGTATAAGATTACTTCCACCCATCATCAACATCTGCCTAGCCTTTTCCCGACTATGTTGACAGTCGGGTACTGGTACTGGGTAATACAATACCCCTTGACAAGACTGGTTGTCAGACTTTCGGGCTTCTGACTACTACTTCCACCCTTACCTACAATTATAACTAATACATCTATTTTCCACTTTAGGAGCTAATTGAAGCTGTGGTGCTCCCAATGACACACAAAGAGAAGTTTGTGAATCTCGGCATTCATCCGCCCAAGGGTGTGCTGTTGTACGGTCCCCCTGGTACAGGCAAGACATTGCTAGCAAGAGCATGCGCTGCACAAACCAAGTCTACCTTCTTGAAGCTGGCTGGACCACAACTTGTGCAAATGTTCATTGGTAAGTGCACTTCCCTATTATTATAGCAGGTACCATACCAAAAAAAGAAAATAATTATGTTTTTTTGGCACATGTTTTATGTAAACATGATGACACAATACAGGGTGCTGAGATGTTGTTACGTTGCACTTATCTATAAAACTTTTTTATAACAAATAAATAAAATAAAATACATTTATTTCGAG
The DNA here is from genome assembly GCA_916614155.1 of Mesoligia furuncula. Classification (NCBI taxonomy): domain Eukaryota; kingdom Metazoa; phylum Arthropoda; class Insecta; order Lepidoptera; family Noctuidae; genus Mesoligia; species Mesoligia furuncula. Next base: position 29,515,642 of record OU744797.1, on the reverse strand, counting down.
CAACCATAACTTATAAAAACATATGTCGAGTGCACACACACAATAAAACAATAAAAAAGATAATAAAAATAAAGTACCTAACAATAAAAATAAAAATGAAAACAAACTAAAAGAATTAAAATCTAATGAAACATGTCTACGCTCAAGAGTCTAGATTCTAGAACCATGTGCTGATTTTTTTTTAAATTTATGGTGACAGTTTGCGCATCAATGTCGTATTGTCTCACTGTTGAGAAAAGACTTGTGCTAACCAGTGGGACAATACACTTCTTCCTTGTCTATTGCTAATGCAGGCAACTCATTTTGGTCTGGTATATCTATCTAACAAAGAGATTTAAGAAACTTAATAAAGAGACGCTTTGTGACTCCTATGACAAAGAGGTGTTTATTAAAATGACCCGTGGGCAGTTAACGCTGCTGTAACTGTATGCAGCTGTTGTTTAATTATTCGTAGAACCTGTTTTGTGTGTAAATAAATTAATATCTTTGATATTTAATGAGAAAACATTCTTATCTTCAGGTGACGGCGCGAAACTCGTCCGTGACGCCTTTGCCCTAGCCAAGGAAAAGGCCCCAGCAATCATCTTCATTGATGAGCTTGACGCTATTGGTACTAAACGTTTCGACTCTGAGAAGGCTGGAGACAGAGAGGTGCAGCGTACCATGTTGGAGCTCCTCAACCAGCTTGATGGATTCAGTTCCACTGCTGATATTAAGGTACCTATTTATAAGATTGGTTTTGTTTATGAACCCTTAAGGTGCCACTAGTCCATATTTTTTCCATATGGGAGAGTATTACTCCACTGTTTGACATTGTGCATCCAAAGTTAAACATGATATTGTTTTGACTAATTATTAATTTTGTCTGTACGGAAACAGAATAGTAAAATAAAAAGCGATTAAAAAGTTATGAGAGTAACTTTGGGTGTAAATAAGTAATAAAAGAACTGTAAAATCTTCAAAACCAAGTCTGTACCGACAAAGCTCAGTTATCGAAGAGTTCAATAAACTTTATTTGTAATTGATTTGTGCAGTGGATTTTTCATAAAACATGATTTTCCGAAGTACTTCGAATTTTTTTACGCGCCTATTAGTTCGGAACAGTGTTTCTGTGCGTGAGAACTAGACGTTGTTCCTGTAGACTAGTGTCTAACCGCACATCACTGATACTAGTTCTGTCGGACATGAAGCCAGGAAAGACAGCGTGCTTTTTGGCCATGACCAGCAGTGAGTTCGAGCTCGCGACTAGTTTACTCTTAACGTCTGTTGATCTGTTCCAATGCTATCCGATGAAAGTGTAAACAAACCCTGTTCGCACGCTCTCTTGCACACCGCTCCTCGTCTCGCTGTACTACAGAAGCGCGCGAAGTGTAGTTCGTGTTATGGCGACAATGTAGCCTTAGCTATTTTCACAGATATAGATATACCTAGATAACGCAAGTATCACGAACTGTATGAAAACCAAGCGTGCCATTTTTTTGACTACCTACTATGACGTCACAAGCTCGCGCTCTCGCTCACACTTACCCAGCCAGCAGTACAAAGGACTTAGCGCGAAAGGGGCGGCTTACGATTTGTAATCATAAGTTGGTGCAATTTTTGGCACGCGAAGTAGTTACTCTTGCGTTATCTAGGTATATCTATATCTGTGGGTATGACTGGTAGTAGTGACGTGCGGACGCCGCGCTCTCGCTCATTCCCGCTATTAGGATTCGCTCTTACCGAACGAACTAAATGAACTAAAAAGCAAGAGATCCGGGAACTAGTTCGTTTGAGGGAGCGCTCGTACGACTTTGTTCGTTCGCGAACTACACAACACTAATTGGTATCCACAGGTCTTGTACGTTTTCTGATCCATTTGTTTACATTTCATCTGATACTTTTGGAACAGACCATAGGCCTAGCTGTACCCTAATGTAACGAAATACATATTAATTTAGATAATTATGATGATTTATGATTAAGGCAAAACGCAACCAGGAAACCATAATTTTGGACTATTTAATCACAAAACAATCTCATTAATAATTGTCGTCCTACAAATTACAACTTTAATTTCAGGTCATTGCAGCTACAAACAGAGTGGACATTCTAGATCCTGCCCTGCTTCGTTCTGGACGTCTGGACAGGAAGATCGAGTTCCCTCACCCCAACGAGGAGGCAAGGGCGCGCATCATGCAGATCCATTCAAGGTATGGTTCAAATTTAACACTACAAGGTTCTTTTGACGCGTGGCCATAATCGGAACTAACGTCGCCATCTTGTCTTATCAATACAATGAGAGGTTTTTCTTTTCAGTATTAAAAAAAAAAAACAAAGTTTCCAAGATGGCGTTGAACTGACTACGTTACTGGATGCCAAAGTCAAAACGCTTGGAAAATAAACATTGCGTCACGTCATATACGCTCGTTGAGTGACAGTTTCGTTTGCTTTCGTTTTACGATCTCAAAATTACATCTAAGTGAATTAATAAAAAAATTATGTGACTTCTGTTCCTTGCAGTAACTTACCAAGTTCAGCGCCATCTATCCAGCGACCAGGAAAGCGTTAAAAAAAAAACCCTCATTTTGTTGTCAGTGTCATTCAAGAGTTAAAATCCACTATCTAGTTTAGTAAAGAGACTGTTATACAATGGATCTTTTTCTAAAACTCGACACATTAACGACCGCGTACTGGGGCGGTAAGAGGTATTAATAAAAGTTATCATGATTCCATTGCGAAAAGGGAATGGTGCTATTGGTCGTGTATAGCTCCATCTCTCTTACTCTGGAATCATGATGGATTTGGCGTTAAACCGCCATAATACGGCTCCAGTACTTTACGAACTTGGTATTGATGTCAAAAATGCTTACAATAATAACCCACTTATGGCACGATAAACACTGGCTCTAATCATTTATCAAAAAACAAAACTACTAGGAATAATGATTGATTAAGTTAATCCCCTTCAAACCTCATTGCCAATGCACTAGAAATACCTGAAATACCTCATCCTATCAGATGAATAATCTTAATTACTTCCACAGAAAAATGAACGTCTGTCCCGACGTGAACTTCGAGGAATTATCCCGCTCTACAGACGACTTCAACGGCGCGCAGTGCAAGGCCGTGTGCGTGGAGGCCGGTATGATCGCCCTCCGTCGCTCCGCCACTTCCGTCACTCATGAAGACTTCATGGACGCTATCCTGGAAGTCCAGGCCAAGAAGAAGGCTAACCTCAGCTACTATGCATAAATCAACCTCTATTGTATGAGTTGCGTATTAATTGTAAGTTTATTGTATAATAAAATTTAGAAAAATAAAGTGGGGTGTTTTTTTGATGAGCCATTTGGTTGGCTTGGATTCTACTCTAGATGACTACACCTCATAACAGAAAGATAAAATTCTTGCTATACAGATTGACTTTCAGAGTGTTTGAAAGAAGCATCCAGAATATAATATAACGTCAAACCCGATTACCCTGTAGAGGCCTACCCCTTCTGAGAAACCGGCCCACAGAACACTTACTCCTAGCGGAGGATCGGGCAGAGGTTTACGGTAAACCAAGGGTTTGCCAACTATGTCCCATGTAATACGGGCCCGCATATTGGCACCGAATCCACACACAATCCCACAAGGCACTTAGGCTGACATTTACATGTATTTAGTGCGACACAGATCATAGTGAGCCTAAGTCCTAACGAAATAGAACTAAAATGAAATTACAGGTTATGTCTGTAGGCTGGTATAAAAAAATATGCCCTGCATCACGTTCATTACTAGCATGCGGAGATGCGGAGTCTCGAAAACATATAAACGTATATTTATCTTGACAGCCATGGAAGTAAGCAGTCTACGGCAAAGTGTCTAAACACACTATGCCGAAGATACGCGACCGAAGTTCGGCATGATCACGCCTGCAATGCTATTTAACGCAACGTAATTTCGGCATAATGTGTCGTCAGTAATTCAAATAGCATTGCAGGCGTAATCGTGCCGAACTTCGGTCGCGTACCTTCGGCATTGTGTGTTTAGACCACATAGAATGTTTTTCCTATCTCAATGGTTTAGACACAAAAATTCTCAACACAAAACGCCAAAGGGCGCTTGTGCACTGCAAGAAATTTTACTGTCCGCCAGTCCGATTTTTTACGGTCCGATATGGCACACCATAAATGTATAAACTAGTTTGTGCACTTGGTGCACTTGTGGACAGTAAAATTCCTTGCAGTGCACAAACGCCCAAAGTAAAACGAAAACGTTCCGATAGGTACTGCGCTGAGTGTGTCGGAATATGTAGAGTTATAGAATATACTTAATCTTGATTTATTTTCCTAAATTGCATGGAATTAGTATGTACTATATTTTGCCAAACTGTCAAGAGCATTTCTAGACGAATTAGCAACGATTCCGAACGAACCTGTGATATGTGAGTTGGTCTAAATAAATACAATAACTTATTTTACTTTCACCTAAGATTTAAGGATAGCAGAATTACACATTGTATTAGAAATATTTTCTTAATTTTATGTGCTATTTTGATGTTTATGTGGTTATAAATAATTAATTATAGTATACTCAGTGGAACGTATGTTTAAGGGACTTCATCTAATTATAGCCTGATAAATTGTTATAAAATACATTGAATATCTTCTAACGTTTTAAAATAGTTCTGTAAAAATAGGTTTACATAAGACTGACAATATTAAAAGTTATTTGGTCAAAATGTATGATTGTTAAAAATGGCGGGAATGTTAGATATGTACTTGAGTAATATTGGGGGGCTTTGAATACTATAAAACATGTGGGACCGTCAATTCTGATCCTCTTGGATTCAACTGTGGTGAAAGATGGACTACCGTTCACGTAAGTTAATTAATATTATTGCTGTTAATTGTGTTGTCCTTTAGGTGGTCTATTATAATAAGTCTGATATTGCTTTTGTGTTAAATCGAATTACTTACGGAATATTCATGTTCTGTTTCTATCCATTGTTAATTTGCTATAACTTTGAGAAATGGTCCAAGAGATTAATCATTGATGTGATAACAATACCTAATTGTTTATGCAAATGTACCTACCTACAATGTGTTGATCTGATCCAATACTTTATAACAAGATGCCATGAAGTTTGCTTGCCCTTCCTTCTTCATGATGACCTAGTTTTGGGAACGGGCAACTAGTTTTCTCATTAACGTATTTATCTGACAAGCCTAATTAAAATAAATGCCTAGTCTTGTCTTTCTGTGCTTTTCTTAATAAATCCCTTTCCCCACACACCATATTCATAGGTACTTCATACAGTACCTAAATAACTAGTAACACCACCAGACACAGTAAATGACACCAACCAACCACACTAAAAGCTTGCTAATTAAGCTGATATTATTACCTGTACATATAGTACCATTCACCTTTCTGACATCAGAAGTGGGATAGTGCTCCAGCTTACATAACAATTTCTAATGAATTATATTTTTCTATTTTCATGATCAATGTTGGAGCTAACGATTGGCTGGAAGCTGTTGTTAATCGGTGGGCCACTAAGACGATGACATCGCGCTGCCGCCTTCGACGTCAGGACTACGGAGTTACCAAGTAACTGTACTGGTATCGAGACTGCCGAGCTGCGAGCTGCTTTACGAGCATCGAGGGTCAGTGTGTCGTCTTAGGGGTCAAGAATGCAGAGACTCTAGCAGCTGCTGTACGAGCATCGGAAACATTTCCAGCAATATTATGTATCTAAAGTCGGTAAGGCCTTTAGAGGCTCTGCTTTGATATTACCTTGGAATCTAAGACCATCTCCAGAAGAAGTTTGGTAACATAAAAACTTGCATAATTAAGAACAATGTTTGTAATTAGGAGGTAAGCTTCAACTGGTATTTTATCCAACTTCAAACAGAAGGTTCAAAATCATTATGGGTAAATTGTATAAAAATATTCCCATAAAAATAAAAATGTACCTACCTATTTATAGGTTGCAAGGTCATCAATTACCTAAAATTAGCTTGTGAACCTTAATTTGAAGCTGGCTTATTAAACCAATAGAGATTATTATGTCAGTTACTAGATTATTATTCATTTTTGCTCAGACAAAAGTTTTCAGAAATGAAACTGGGTTACTGAAACACTGATATTAGATTCTTGTGTTCATAAATTATATTCAAATTATACCTACTCATAATGTATATTTTGGGTAAATTGCATAACTTGATGAACATGATCGCACTTCAGTTAGACAGTTAATATTATAAAGGCGAAACTGTGAGTGTGTTGGAAGTTTGTTACTTCACGCACTAACAGTTGAACGGATTTGCAAAATTTGGCACACAGACAGTAGGTAATTATAACCAGGATTAACACACAAAATACTTTTATCCTGATGTCACTTATTCGGGTGAAACCACGGGGCACAGCAGTCAAGTATTTCATAATATAGTAGTAAGCCAGAATAAAATTTGGTACTATGTCATACAGTAAATGATACATATTTCTTTTTGATCTGATATGTAAAAAAAAAAAATAGAAATACTTGGTGAATATCATTCAACACGTTGACTGCCAGACGACAGACACAATATAATCTATTGTTCGAGGTCACCGGTGACCGCGGTGGCAGTCATGGTGTTAAATTATTAATAAACAAATAGGACAAGGCGAAAGGTTAGTAGTAATTCTCTTTATTTTATTGTTTTTCACTTTTAAGGTTTATGGAAACTTTATTCTCAATGACAACATGTCACTTGAGAGCAACACTAATCAATCATAATTTAAATTTACAAAAAGTTCTATATTAACAGTTACAGAATATGGTATCCGAAATCCGCTTTTAAAGTATTTACTAATAGCATAAGTACTATTAGTTATTCTGTGATAATAGTATTGTTAAAATAAACATTTAGTTTAGTCGGACCTGCTACCCCAGGTATTGATAATTTAGTTGTGTTATTTTAACCTTTTACTTTAAGAGTACAGTATGTAGGTGTCAACTGTTCAGTGTGATCATGTCAAAGCCTGAAATTATTTTTACAGAAAATGTGTTAATATAATTTGCAATGTTATTGCCAGATTGGCCAAGCGCTGTATAGTTTTAATTATTCATAAATAACCAATACAGATTGTTTGGTAAACTGGGTAAATTGATGAATTATTGCTTGGTACTGCTCTGAAATGATTATTAATTTGATAAAACAACACTCCTTTTCTTGGGTATTTGTGTTAAAAATTACACCACTATGGTTGACTATTTACTAGATGCTATTTTTTGGTCAGTGGGTCGTCTTAGGGTTTTTGTCACCAGAAGAGGACCGGGTGTTTAGTTACATAGTATAGTTGTTATTAACGTTGCGAAAGTAATCTGATCACATACATAAACTAGAAACTTGACAAAAAGGTTGGAACTTTTGAATTGGTCACTATCACATATTGCTGTAGTTGGTCTTGCTAAATACATAATTCGGGAAAGAAGTAATAGTCAGTATAGCCATGTGAGATTACTCAAATTTATAGGAGAATATCTCATGGAATATTGATCGCATAAAGCCCATTGATTTTGTAAAACAATAAATCGCACTATGAACGTCAGCTGTCAGATAATAAAGACATTGACGTTATGACGTATGGTAACGTTCCATTTCAAGAATATCTTATTCTTTACAGTAAATTATTATTTTGTTAATAGAAATGTTGCAATTTAATATTCATGTTAGTCCATTTCTTTATGTGATATTTTAGACTTTATTGTGACTTGTAAGGTTGCTTTACAAACAATGATTCCAGAATAAAATTGTCGAACAAGTCATTATTTATAGTTTTACATAATCAAAACAAATGTTTATTAACTTACAGTTGCACTACTTCGGCTTATTTTATTTACTAACCAGTACCTAACTAGCTGTTTTCAAAAAATAATATATATTAATGGACTTATAAAAGTATGAATGTGACAAGGTATTTTGTCATTTGAGACTTGACAAAGTGGTTTGTGTTATTAAAATGAATTTCTAGTTTTGCCTGAACCGCTGCAGCGGGACTTGATAATTTTGTTTTGGCTTTTAACCATTTACTTTGAGAGTAAAGTTGGTATCAATTATTCAGTGACCATGATAAAATCTGAAATTATGAGTATTGTCAGATTGACCGAGCGATGTGCTGTTTTAATAATTTATTCATTTATACGATGAATACTGGTTAGTGTTGGACTGAACTGTTACTGATTAGAACATTATTTTTACTATGTTCCTTATTTAAGCAGGTAAACACAGCTCCTTTAAGTGGTTAGGTACCCCCCCAAAAAGACATGTGCGTTCAAATTAGAGATGATGAATATAACCATCAACCATTAAATTTAACTAATGTTTAAAACAAAGTTAAGGTAAGTAGTGATATTTTTAACAAATACTTGGGTCAGTTAATTGTTGATTTAAGTTGTTAACAATTTCAATATGCATTAGTTAATAGAATATTCAACATGTTGCAGATACTTGAATAAAAATATTAACGAATATTTTCAACCAATAAAATTATAGATATTTTTTTTTTAACTATTAACAATTTCTACCAATATTCTCATCCCTACTTTAAATCCTAGGCACGAAATATGCTGTTGTCATGCGTTATATATTTTTAATATAAAGTATTTTTCTATTTTGTTTAATATTCAGAAAATAATCAAGAAAAATAAAATAGGTACTTAATATTTATTGCTATTATTTAACAAAACTGATCATAGTTTAGGAAGGTACTAAGTACAAAGATTTATATTGTACAATTTAATTTTATAATTTACAGTTCTCATACTAGACATAATTTGCCAATTGAAACAAACGGAAATAATGTTTAACAATTAAATAATGGGTAAATCGTAGTTGTTTAGGTACTCTTCGTGGTTTTAAGTGAACATATATATAATTATACATCAAGCGTGGTAGTTGTGACTTGGGGGTGTGGATTAATTTTATAAAGAAGACTTATGTAGAATTAATGGATACCCTCAAGTTACAGCATCTATCGATTAGACGGAGACCTAAAGATAAAGTGACTGACCACAGTAAATAACAATTTCATTGCAATTCATTTGGGCTCGCTGACTAGTGCGTCAAACTGCCGCTGCCGGTATGAGTATGAGGACGTTCGGTGATGCGATGGTTCGAATCCATGTTAAGACGTTAGTGAGTTCTTTTCGTAGTAGATATTCTTTAAATTATTCGTAACGAATTCAATGTTTAGCAGTGTTAACGTTTTAAAACTTGAGGGGCTTGGCACAAACACTGACGCTGTGTGTACCATCAAATTTTAAGTATTTTAGCGTTTCCAAGAGTTTTTACAATTTATCACTAGGTACTCTTTTTATTCGGTAAACATTTTTGTTTTGTTTTCATTATCGTTAATTTCAATAATTATCAATCAATTATTTGTTGGTTTTCTTTTATTTTATAGTTTGTGGATGTGATATCAGTGTGGATAGGCATGTGATATCAAAGAGGATATCACTGTGGATAGGCATGTGATATCAAATAGGATATCAGTGTGGATAAGGATGTGATATCATAGAGGATATCAGTGTGGATAGGGATGTAATATCAAAGAGAATATCAGTGTGGATAGGGATGTGATATCAAAGAGGATATCAGTGTGGATAAGGATGTGATATCAAAGAGGATATCAGTGGAAACGAATGTTATAACAAAGAGAACATCAATGTGGCTAGAATGTGATATTAAGGAGGTATGAATACAGATTTCATATCAATGATTGTAATAATGATATAAATATGAATAGAATTATCAGCCTGTCTGTTTGTAAATTGTAATTGAACAATAATGATAACTATTATGTTGTGTTCATTTAATTACTGTTACCTATGTACTTCGGGACGAAGCACAGATCAGAATGGCCGTGTCGGAATATGTAGAGTTATAGAATATACTTAATCTTGATTTATTTTCCTAAATTGCATGGAATTAGTATGTACTATATTTTGCCAAACTGTCAAGAGCATTTCTAGACGAATTAGCAACGATTCCGAACGAACCTGTGATATGTGAGTTGGTCTAAATAAATACAATAACTTATTTTACTTTCACCTAAGATTTAAGGATAGCAGAATTACACATTGTATTAGAAATATTTTCTTAATTTTATGTGCTATTTTGATGTTTATGTGGTTATAAATAATTAATTATAGTATACTCAGTGGAACGTATGTTTAAGGGACTTCATCTAATTATAGCCTGATAAATTGTTATAAAATACATTGAATATCTTCTAACGTTTTAAAATAGTTCTGTAAAAATAGGTTTACATAAGACTGACAATATTAAAAGTTATTTGGTCAAAATGTATGATTGTTAAAAATGGCGGGAATGTTAGATATGTACTTGAGTAATATTGGGGGGCTTTGAATACTATAAAACATGTGGGACCGTCAATTCTGATCCTCTTGGATTCAACTGTGGTGAAAGATGGACTACCGTTCACGTAAGTTAATTAATATTATTGCTGTTAATTGTGTTGTCCTTTAGGTGGTCTATTATAATAAGTCTGATATTGCTTTTGTGTTAAATCGAATTACTTACGGAATATTCATGTTCTGTTTCTATCCATTGTTAATTTGCTATAACTTTGAGAAATGGTCCAAGAGATTAATCATTGATGTGATAACAATACCTAATTGTTTATGCAAATGTACCTACCTACAATGTGTTGATCTGATCCAATACTTTATAACAAGATGCCATGAAGTTTGCTTGCCCTTCCTTCTTCATGATGACCTAGTTTTGGGAACGGGCAACTAGTTTTCTCATTAACGTATTTATCTGACAAGCCTAATTAAAATAAATGCCTAGTCTTGTCTTTCTGTGCTTTTCTTAATAAATCCCTTTCCCCACACACCATATTCATAGGTACTTCATACAGTACCTAAATAACTAGTAACACCACCAGACACAGTAAATGACACCAACCAACCACACTAAAAGCTTGCTAATTAAGCTGATATTATTACCTGTACATATAGTACCATTCACCTTTCTGACAAGTGCGTAATTATGTCAAAGTTTCAAAATATACTGGGCATTCGGTTTTATTTTCAAAGCTGTTTAGCAAAGGCCTATATAATAAATAATCATGATAATTAAAAGCTAACCCAAATGTGTGGATTACGAGTTTTACGGACATTGTCTAAAAAAATTACAACTAACCGAAAAAAATATTTACGAATGCATCTTTAAAAAATTGGCAACGCGCGTGCGTGCGTCAATTTTGAAACATAAAAATAAAGTCAGAGATCAAAATTTTTGTAGATTTTATGTTGTAATTTAATTTTAAAATAGCAAAAAAATACTAAACCGTAGAAATGTGAAATAATTAGTGTTAATAATTTAATCTCCGGTAGAAAACAATACCACCGGCGAAGATACTGGCCTAAGTCGTGAGTATATAAATAATTATAACCTATGCTTGAAAAATTGCAATTTTACATTGGCTAGAGTAAAGTTAAAAATCGGTACATAAATGTGATTTGTGGGTAAATGCCGCCATTGTTGATTTGTGGATGTTTTTTCCGGTTTGCGGTGTGTATGCTTAGAGCTTAATTAATTTGTGATACGTTCTGCATTCTGTCGTATTGGCTACTTCTGCAGTCTTAGGGGGGGTGCCCTGCAGGGGCTGCAGGTATAATTAACTAATTGCATGTACAAACTTTTTCCCATATTTTTATAGTAAACTTTTCATACTGTACAGTTAAAAGAATTCAAAGTACTATTAAATGTTAAATTAAGTAAGTACCTAATAAACAAAAAATGCTGTAATTACTTAGTAACATTTATATTTTATTAATTTAACTTTTCATTCTGAACTTGCCTACATAAAATGAAATGAGCAAAGGAAAAAAAATTAAAGACAGCTTTATGCATATTTTTAGAAGACAACAATTAGCTAAGTTAAGGTAATTGTAAGTAAATAATTCTGTTTTCTGCTACAAAAGAGCCATGGATCAGGAAGATGAGGGTGAGCCTAGTTTTAGATTGCCACCAGGGGATATACCCAAAGTACACTCAGTACCCAACCACCGCCGTCCACACACCAGGTTCCTTTTATATAAAACTAGTTTTATACTAAACATATTCCATTATATTTATTTCTCTACTAAGAAATCTAAAAATAACAAATTAAAACTACCATAAACAATTAAAAATAATAAAGCATTCCTCTATTCAATTTCTTTTTAAACTACCCTATGATACTTCTTGAAAAAAAAATAAGGTATTGTTTTTGGATTTCAAATTAAGTACACTATTAACTCCATCACATGTATTTTTATCTACTTACATAGATACCTGCTTGAACTTTGAATCACTTTACATTATCGGGCAAATTTTTTTCAACCAGTATTGTCTCACTGCTGGATAAAGGCCCCACACCCCTCTGCTCTTCCCTCTATGTTGCTTTCTCTGGCCAGTCTCACAAACATGTCAAACTAAAAAAAAACAATAGCAGAATAATTGACATTGGCTCAGTTGCCAAAAAAGAAAAAAAAAAGAAAATGCAGTCCTGCCTTTGTCAACTTCAATGTGAGCAATGGCCCAGTGGTAAAGGCCGCGACTACGAGTTGCGGAACTGTGAAGGAAAACATAGTGAAGAAACCAGCAAGTCCTAGAACCAAAAATTTGAAGACCACGACATATTATATACCAACCCACACTGGATCTGTGGTGGATTATAGCCCAGACCCTCTCACAGAGAGGAGGCCTGTATCCCAGCAGTGGGAACATTACAGGCTGACTATGGAGCTTCAAACGATGAATTAGCAATGCATTAGCTAGGTATTTTTCGTTTAGAGCTAAATGTATTTTCTGATTTACGGTGCAAGCAGGCCTAATTATTTTTATATTTCAATCAAGTCTACATTTTTTAGGTTTCAATTCTACATTTAGCAACATACACCCAGATAGTAAACCGCACATTAATATTCCACACCACTTTTTTAAAACTTATTCACTCATTCTTGCAGCTTCCAGTTTATTTTATCCTAACTAATTAAAACATTTATCAAGTACTAGGAGCGCCCCGCGGTTTCACCAAAATAGTGTTGATCCTGTGGGAATATCGGGATAACAAGCCTATATGTTAATCCAGGGTGTAAGCTACCTCCACACATAATTTTTTTCAAAATTGGTCCAGCCGTTTGAGCGTGAAGAAGTAACAAACATATAAACACATAATAGGTACTACGGGCTGGTGTCCGCAAGCGCAACTCCACGTCAATGCGCGTATTTTGCGTATGGGTGGGAAAATCGACTATTCGATCCACCCCAGCTCCTCAAAGAAGGCCAGCAACGCCTTGATGTTACTGACCGTCTCACGTAGGGTACCTGGGTTACCGAAGTACTTTGCCCTGTACGTGGCGATCACCGGGCAGTTTAGAAGCACATGTGCCGCTGTCTCGTGGTCCTCCATGCAGGCCCTGCACAACGGACTGTCCGTTACTCCTATGACAAAGAGGTGTTTATTGAATGACCCGTGGCCAGTTAAAGCTGCGGTAACTATACGCAGCTTTTGTTTTGTTAGACGGAGAACCTGTTTCGTGAGGCGGCCATCCAATGTGGGAAGTGCTTCCTCGCCTGCCTGCATTCAAATATATATAAACACATACTCACACACTCAAAAACTTTCGCCTTTATAATATTAGTGTGACTAGCTGCGCCCCACGGTTTCACCCGCGTAAGTTTCGACCCCGTGAGAATATCGAGATAAAAAGTATCCTATGTATGTAGTATCCTGGTTATGAACTATCTGTGTGCCAAATTTCGTACAAATCCGTTCAGTAGTTTTTGTGTGAAAGAGTAACAAACAGCCATCCATCCTCACAAACTTTCGCGTTTATAATATTAGTAAGAAGTAGGATTATACAGGGTGAAACTAAATTCCCTAACAGTCTAAAACTCATTTCAGACTACGCTATAATATAGTAGCGTAGAGCATATAGTTTATAGCACAATAATACCTATCGCTCGCCATACATTATTTAGAACACGTTCACACTTTGCTATACTATAAATATATTATTTAAATGTTATGGCGAGCGATATTGTTGTGCTATAAACTAAGGTATGTTGGGGTAAGATCGTTGCTGGGGTAAGGCCGTAGGAATCATATTCTTTGCCTGCAAAATTAAATTTTGCTCTGATCTTCGTCGTAGCAGAATAAAAATAATGATGGAGAACATCAATGTTTATTACTGCATTAAAGAACATTGCCACATTAGGTGGGAATTTGATTCATACGGTCTTATACCAGTGCCGATCTTACCCCAACATACTTTATATGCTATTATTATTATAGCGTAGTCTGAAATGAGCTTAACTCTAAAGTGTCGCGCCCGTGGTCTGGAGTTTCTTAATATAATAAGCCGTCGTACTCGTACCCACTGGCGATTTTTTTTATCGCGCATTGGGTTTTCAACGCACAACTTAGCGCCGACAGTTGAAAATCAAACGGTGTATTTTTTGGACGCGCTGGGATGCACTCTGTTGGATTCTCGACGCTAAGTTCCGAGAGTTGGAAATCCAGTACTTACGCGATAAAAAATCGCCCGTGCGTACCTGGGCTAAGAAGCATTAGTGTCTAAACACACTATGACGAAGTTACGCGACCGAAGTTCGGCAAGATTACGCCCGCAACGCTATTTCAATGCTATTTAACGCAACGTAATTTCGGCATAATGTGTCTTCAGTAATTCAAATAGCATTGCAGGCGTAATCATGCCGAACTTCGGTCGCGTAACTTCGGCATAGTGTGTTTAGACACTAAGGCTCAATTTACACCGCCGCGGAATGGAATGGAAGCGAACTTTTTTTGTACAAAGCATTATGAACTTTATGCCAATAGTATAACGCACAAATTAGATAACCCATAAGCACGGGTTGTGCATCTTCTGGAGAATTATCGCGCATTCTCCGGAATTCCCGCAGTAACAAGCTCGTATCTAGTTTGTACGTTAGACAATAAAATTGACATAAAGTTCATTTTGCTATTACGAAAACTCGATTCCACTCCGTTCCGCGGCGGTAGACTGCAAACGAAACGCAATACTTGACAGATGGAAATCGTTTCATCTGAGTCAAGTACCTTTCTATGTCGTTACGGTAAAAGTTTTCAACTACTTACCGTATTGCGGATTAAAGAAGGTGTGTATTTGTTACTGGTCGAGGTCACACTTATTGTTAACGTAATGGTTATTAAACCTTTGTAGGCTGTGAATACTTTTATCGTGAACACGACAGCATAATAAAAACAATCTTCGATTGATTGGCAACATCAATCCATTTTTTTTTTATCGTGGTGATAATATCACCACGATAAAAAAAAATGGTTGTAAAAAATGGTGATAAAAAAAAAAGTGTAAAATTCATGAGCATATTATGCTCATGAATTTTGCACTACCACGGGGAGATGTGCAGTTATGTGGGACTCTAACCCACTACGATTCTACAGTGTCCTCTGCCGCTTACGGCGGGAACACGGACACGCGTTAGCACACATCCGTAAACCCGCCGCGGTTGTCCGTCACCGGACCCTCCTCTGCAGAGTACTCCAACCAGCACATGGGCGCACGACTACGGCATCAGCCAAACCTTTTTTTTTTTGTCGCTGAGAAATGACATTATCATCTCCGCTCGTCGGGGGACGAGACGGAGTATGTGGGACTCTGCCAGAGTGGCAGTATACCCACTAAAACTCAGCGGTGTTCCCTCATCGCCTTGATGGGGGGGGGGGGGGGGTCATGGGAATCCGGCTCAGTCTTTGCGTCCACAACCCCCCCGGCGGGCATCAACCAACCCTAAATCAACTCAGCCTATCGCAGTCCACAGCTGGACATAGGCCTCTCCCAGCACGCGTATTATGACTACAACAGAAACGGGTTTTGTCGACGGAAGAATAGACAAAATGTAGACTGCGCCGCAACACCTAGTTCCGCAATCAGTCTGTCCCAGCCACCAAGGTTATCGGTCCATCTAGCAGCTAGATGGACCAAGCGTTCTATGCTTGCCGATATGCGGTCTCTACTCCAGGACTCATTTGCTTCACCTGCTATCGGTCCTTCGACAAACCTGTCCAGCCCACTGCCACTTCAGCTTGTATTGTCATAAAGGTATGCAAGTCCAGCACTCGTTTCCTGGCTTTGGCGTCGATTCTCTGATAAAACCGTAGAGTACCTATGGTTTAAGTCCGATTCTGAAACAAACACAAACCAATAACTTACCGTATAATAAAGCCATTAAATGTACTATCATACCCTTTAAAAACTAAGTTTACAATAACTTTTTCAGAGTCAACAATTATTTCGCGTGTTTTCCATTAATTTCGTAAGAGCTCGACAGGAAGTGTATCCCGTAACCTGGAGCAACGCCTGCTTAGCCAATATAATTAAAAATAATGTGCAGGGGGGTCCGGAACTTCTAAAAACGGGTATACATTCTCGGTCCCTGCCTATAGTAGAATACTGTTGAGCGAGGTCCAAAATGATGGCATGCACGACCGCTGGTTTGGATTATCCTAGAGACCGGGAGTATGATTATGTGGCTGTTTTTTTTTTGAAGTGAACTCTTCTTTAGGCGCGTTGGGAATTTTTTGAGATGGGAAAACACCATTGAACTCGCGCCACTGTTACCGTAAGCGACACCGCGCGTGTTTTGTTTATAAGACGATTAAAAAAATACCCGCTTCGGATGTGTTCGGCTGTCCTCGGGATGTAGGTACCTACTTGGTTTTAATGTATATCTGATATGTCAGTGAGTGATGGCAAAGTATTATGTTTGTTTTCACTTCTGTCGGTTCTCCCGGAGTGCCACTGTTTTTTATTTTCTGAGGAAATTCTTAGTACCAACCAGCCCCGAGTTTCAATTTGCTTGCTATTGCATGAGACCTATAACTTTTACTAAGTACTGTGGACTAAGCAGACACCCCAGTCCTGCCGGAGCATACAGGTGTTATGTTAAAGTAACTTTTGCCTACGACTTCGTCCGCTTGAAAATTCTAGTTTTAACATAATAGGTTTCCTATGACATTCAGCAATACTGTAGCGTCCCATTCGTGAAAGAA
This sequence comes from Mesoligia furuncula, assembly GCA_916614155.1. Classification (NCBI taxonomy): domain Eukaryota; kingdom Metazoa; phylum Arthropoda; class Insecta; order Lepidoptera; family Noctuidae; genus Mesoligia; species Mesoligia furuncula. The sequence goes on along the minus strand of OU744797.1, from coordinate 29,498,560 downwards.
TTTCCGGAATTGGAGCAATCGCTACGCTCTACATCTACAAAGTCTCAAATGCTTTGGCATCGCTAAGAATTTTCTCTAGGGGGGGCAGCCGTCCTGCTAATCTAACCACAGTCAATTAATGAGAGCCTAACTCTACAAACCTTACATCTTGAAAAAAGGGCCGTCATTTACTTTTGAGCTACGAAACCCTCGAAAACGAAACAAACATTATTTTAAACAGTAAGTACTTACTTCAATATTGTCGTTTTTTCTTGGGGGGCAAAGAAGTTTCTAGACTGGGCATTGCCTACAATTGCCCCCATAGCTACGCCCATGCTCAAATGTTACCACTTTACAATGTTAGTATAGAAGAGTGAGAGCTAAGAGAATAAAACCACTCTAATCTTGCGCAGTTCAATAATCTCTCTCTTTGTTTTATTTCATTTTTGTCACTTTAACCCCCGCCTTATTGAGTAAGTACCTAGAGTACCCCTCGAGTAGTTCGTTCTTTCACGCGAACCCTGTGCCAGGCACTGAAGGACGATTTTATGCCCCATCATGTTGTAATAGGGCGATACACTTGGTGTAGTCACGAAAATGCCGGATATACAGCTTAATACAACTTTGTTTACAAACCGAAGCACAGCAAACAAATTAGTTAAAAACATCGACGTAAAATATTGACATAATCTTTATCTATATAAGGTCCCATTAAAATAGATGGACAAACTTTTAGAAATCATTCAGACCACCAAAATAAGGACGATCGATGGTAAAAAAATATATAAGAAAAACGCATAGATACTTACAAGAAAAATAATCAGCTAACGAAAATACAATAATGTGCCGGCAATTTATTATTTTAGGTCAAAATAAAATCACTTTAATCAGTGTTTTTTTTGCTTGGATATCTTTAGTTAGACGTACTGAGCGCTGTTAAATTTTGTCCACTTATTTTAATGGGACCCTGTATATTAATAATAAAGCTGAAGAGTTCGTGTGTTTGTACGCGCTAATCTGTGGAACTACCAGTCGGATTAAACAATAATAAAAAATATTTCTGCATTTGATAGCCTAATTATTGAGAAAGGCTATAGGCTATTTAATATCAGGCTAGGACCCTTAGGAGCAATGCGACAGGGTGGGTCGGAGGCATAAGAAATTTCACGCGGCCGAAGATGCGGGCAGAAACTAGTAAATACACAAGTGTGTTCACGAAAGGAAGGGTTTCACGGTAGTATTATTGAATGCTTATTTAACAGCTAAAAGGATTACATAAAAATACTACACTCTCTGGAGGCCAGAGTAACGAGACCCCTGCTGCACAAAATGAGGGCATGACGGCCACTGCCATGTGGGCCAATATCTGACCGGGGCAGCAGCGTGACGAATTGCGCAAGTCTTGCAGCACCCCGGTCAAAGGTCTTTGAAAAACACCGTGTGGTTTCAGTCAGTAAGAGTCTGGCAAACTCAAGGACGGCCTTTAGAATTTCCAATGGATCATAAAAAATTGCGGCCACTACCAGTACCAGCTGTTGGAGCAGAAATGAGAGAGCGCAAGTGTCATTATCATCTGCCTAGCCTTTTCCCAACTATGTTGGGGTCCGCTTCCAGTCTAACCGGATTCAGCTGAATACCAGTGTTTTACATGGAGTGACTGACTATCTGTCCTCCACAACCCAGTTACTGGGTAATAGGTACGATACCCCTTGGTAAGACTGGTTGTCAGACTTTCGGGCTTCTTACGCAACGACTGTCAAAGATCCACGAATGACAGCCGGGACCAACGGCTTAACGAGCTTTCCGAGGCACGGAGGGGTATCGGTATGTAAAGATGGTCACCCATCCACAGACCAACCGCGGCAAGCGTAGCTTAACCTGATCAATCGACCTGTGCGGCTGTTATTATTTAGCCACGAAATTAAAGTATTTTATTTCACATAACACTTATGAAACCTCAGAAGCTGGGTGCAGGGTTCCAATTGATCGTTTCCTATGGAGAAGACCCGGTAAGAAAATCCCCGGTTAGGAACCTCTCTTTTAAAAATAATTGGCTCTTACAATGTTTTCTGCTCTCTTCGAACAAATAAAGTTGTTGAAGGAAAGAATTTTAGACCGATATTCATGCCATCCTCGGAAGGAGTCTATGACAACGAGGCCACGGAAAGTGGGTCATCAGCCACACAAAAATATTGGTAAACCTTACTGACACGAGGTACCTAACTCGGAAATAATTAAGATGCAAAAATGTTATTCCGCGACCTATTTAGAAGTAATGATCCCCAATTTTTGGATCAGTGAGTATTTGCTGTAACGACATTTATGGGAATTGTGCACGAAAGCGGATTTAACAAAATTAAGGTTTTTATTATGAAATTTAATGTTTTTACATAAATTGTCGTCGGCTCGTGGCTGATATGAAAAGAAATTGTGAAATTGTTAATCGGATATCGGAACCACTTTTACACGTCATAATAAATTTTTTTTTAAAGTTGAATGGAGTCGACCTTTCCTATCTGCTTCCTACTGCCCCCCCCCCCCCCCCCCCCTCCTGTCCTGTGTGTGTGGACTTACTACCCCTGAGAAGAAATGGCGAAACAAACTCAGGGGTCAAAATTAACGATTGGATTTTGCGATATGGGTCCAAACGGAGGACACGGAACTACCACTTTGTTGTATAGCCTAAAAACAGAAGTTGGCACTCGAGTTTTGTTGCATTTTCAATTCGTATCTCTAGCCCATTTTTGCGAATTATTCCGGTCTGATTCCCTGAACCCCCTCCACCCATCCTCCTCGATCCCCTGCTAGTTCGTCTTCTTGCTGTATATTTTTTTCTCTATTCAATTTTCCGTGTGTAGGTATCTACATAAATTTATTTTAAAAAATCGATCGTAATGCAATCTAATCTTCCGCAGTATGAGTCGTACAAAATGACGGTGCAAGCATTTTATAGCGTTATCTGCCAAGAATATCTCTGAAATTAAGTTATAACTTAATAAGATAAGACAGACAGAAAGACGGTTCTGAACAGAAAATACTAGGTCCATTCCTACATGTGAATGAACTCTGAATGGGCTTCAACTTGTATTTTTTCGCGTTCAATTCGGGTAACACGATTACACGAACACGTAAAATAAAATGACCTTTTTGCTCTTGATTCTGGCAGAAAACATATTTTTTCGAGTCATTCCGGTCTGATCCCCTGAACCCCCCTGCAACCTTCTGTTTTAATCTCTGTCTTATCCGCTATACATAAAATAAACTCCCGCCTTTTTCCTAGGGGATAGGCAGTCCATCATTCCCTCCGGCCGTTTTCACAACTGGGTATTTCACTGCTTTCGCTTCGTTTCGTCTAAATCAATTTTTTTTTCCAAAAAATCTACAGTCCTCCAGAAAACCTTGACCATACCAATTTCTCTTCTAGTTCTCTTAAAAGCGTGTCCATATGGAGTTTCTTGCCCGTTGTGCCCCATAGGAACCTACTACTATAAGGATAAGGGAAGGATATTGTTAATCCATTGATTCATAAGTTCGAATAATGTCTGCTCAACAACGTAAATAACGCAATGAATGACTGAATTTTGTAGAACTGTCAAAATGAAACCCATTGTTCTTGATGACACTTTTGAACTGTCAAAGAAGCCAGTGCGGCTTCTTTGACAATTCAAAAGTGTCTGTAAATGGTTTAATTGACATAAATGTTTTGAGTTTGTGTTAGCTAAGTCTGCTTCAAGCCCTTATCAACCCTACATAGTCGCGCTGACAAACTTGTTAATTCATTTACCGATCACCAGTCAGTGTGCATCGTTCAACCGTGACGGACGCATTGTTGCCCGCGATCATTTATTTACTACGAACGCGAATTTATTTGGGACGCTGACTCAACACGGTCGGTGTAAATAGCCATGGTTTTTGTGTGAGTATTTTCATGTTGGTTTTATTCTGCTACTTTTTTTTATTAAGAACTTTAGAAGTTTTTGTGATCACAAGTTTGTTTTTTTTTTAATTCGTGAGGTTTTAAGCCATGTTTTTTTTTTATAAATAAAACACCCGTAACTCTTATAAGAGTTGACTTACTAAGCAGAACATAAGTAGATTGCGTTATTTTTATTTTTTTGTTGATATCCAAGGCCTCGTGCAAGTCTGCGTTTTGCATTAAAATTCGTAACTTTTGAGTCATGTGCGTCAAAATAATTTCAAATTGTTTTACTGTGCATATGTTCGTCAGTTGATGTTAGCAACTTGACATAGTATTTAATCCAAATGTACAACTTTTGTTTGTTAGGCCTTATGTGGTATCATTTACATTTTACACTTGATGCTTTAGTTTTATAGTGATTACCCAGACGAAGTTTAATAATAACAAAACCTTACGCCCAGTCAACAACCCTTAAAAACTGGCCAATTGCGAGTCGGACTCGCACATGAAGGGTTCCGTACCACAAGGCAAAACCGCCGAAAAAAACATGGTTGTTGTATGGGAGCCCCCCTTAAATATTTATTTTATTTTAATTTTATTATTTATTATTAAAGTTAAAATACAACTGATTATTTTGTTAATATTTCAAGTGCCTACCTGTTGCCATATTTGATATCGAGCAAAAAAGGGCAAAAAAATCGCGTTTGTTGTATGGGAGCCCCCCTTAAATATTTATTTTATTTTGTTTTTAGTATTTGTTGTTAAAGCGGCAACAGAAATACATAATTTGTAAAAGTTTCAACTGTCTAGCTATCGCGGTTCTTGAAATACAGCCTGGTGACAGACATACGGACAGACAGCGAAGTCTTAGTAATAGGGTTCCGTTTTTACCCTTTGGGTACGGAACCCTAAAAAGGGAATTAGATTACTTAAAACCACGAGTTACTAATAACTAGTTTTTTTTTGCGTCTGAACTGCTTCAATATGCAAATGCAATAACTTGAGGCGAAAAAAAAATTACGCAACTTGAGCAAGTTGCTATTTTAGCACTTGTATGTGGCGTGCTACCAACGTTTATTAATAAATACCATGTTAAGTAAATCATAAGACCCGTTTAATTAATGCGAGATTAAACACGTAAATCTGGGGGCACGGGAGTGCCCCCGCCAAGACCAGCCAAGCGAAGCGCAAGGGCACTACCTACCTTTTCTCGAAGCACTTCGTCGTATTTTTGAACCCTCTTAACTTGGGTTTGGATTATACCAGATAAACAAAATTTTCGAGATATGATACCAGTGGTTGACTTATTAAACCTATAAAGTTTCAATTGCATAGCTCTTATACTTTAGATTTTATTGATATCTAAAATACCCCGATATCGTCACTGACTCACTGACTGATGATCATCAATATTCTTAAGGTACTTCCTGAAGTTCTAGAAAGCTGAAATTTGGTATGTAAGCTAGTAATAGTACACAAACAACAAAAAAATATTAAAACTTGAAACTTTTACCCCCCCCCCCCCCCAACCCCTTAAACTACGGGGTGAAAGTTTGTATGAGACTTCCGTAAATTTTGATGCTAGAGGTCTGAAAATTTATATAGGGGGTCCTTGTTATAAATAAACCCCAAAAAAACTGGCCAAGTGCGAGTCGGACTCGCACACGAAGGGTTCCGTACCACAAGGCAAAATCGCCGAAAAAAACATGTTTGTTGTATGGTTGTTTTGGTTTGGTTTGTTTTATTATTTATTATTAAAGTTAAAATACAACTGAGTATTTCGTGAATATTTCAAGTGCCTACCTGTTTCTATTTTTGATATCGAGCAAAAAAAGGCAAAAAAATCGCGTTTGTTGTATGGGAGCCCCCCTTAAATATGTATTTTATTTTGTTTTTAGTATTTGTTGTTATAGCGGCAACAGAAATACATAATTTGTGAAAATTTTAACAGTGTAGCTATCGCGGTTCTTGAGATGCAGCCTGGTGACAGACAGACGGACAGACAGCGAAGTCTTAGTAATAGGGTTCCGTTTTTACCCTTTGGGTACGGAACCCTAATAAGAAAGAAAAAATGAACAACAGCAAAAATACTCGTATAAATATCATAAGCAACTTACAAAAAGAAATGAAATCCCACAAAAACATTTCATGTTAAATGTTGCCAAGACGAGACCATGTAGCTCGCACTGTCAAAAAGTAATCAGATCTCATGTAGAGCCAAGCTTCTAACTCTACACGCCCTAACTCTACAAGGCCTGACTTCGCAAACTCTACACCTTAGTCAAAATAATATGGCTTGGCCATTTCGCTACATTCACATGAGCGTAAGGTGAAAAACTCTCATACTGTTAATGGTTCTTGTAGTAACGAAACGGCCAAACCAGATATTTTGACTAAGGTGTAGAGTTTGCGAAGTCAGGCCTTGTAGAGTTAGGGCGTGTAGAGTTAGAAGCTTGGCTCTACATGAGATCTGATTACTTTTTGACAGTGCGAGCTACATGGTCTCGTCTTGGCAACATTTAACATGAAATGTTTTTGTGGGATCATTTATTACGGTTATAACATAAAGCAAAAAGAAAATACACAACTTGAGCTTAGTTCTATTATCAAGGGCTTGTATGACGTATTTTTACATAACTTAGTAATGGGGTCCCGTTTTTACCCTTTGGGTACGGAACCCTAAAAATTAAATATTGCATCGCTTGAGAACGACTGGGCCGTTTTGGATGTTTTTTTGTTTTAAAATGTTCTTAATAGTCTTCGAATATAAAAATGAACATTCCCAGAAAAAACATTAAATTCGGGAATAACTGAACGTCCTTTTTTCTATGGAATTTTGTATGAACTTTTGGACAGGACGTCTTTCGGATCAGCAAGTTACAAATAAAAAGTAAGCTACTAAGCTGAATGAGGATCGAAAGCAGAAAATATTATTATTATTATAACTTGAAACGATAGAGTGCTATTTTAGAGCTTGTATGGCGTTATACCAACGTTTATTAATATATAACCCATAAAATATATGACTTTTAGAACTTGAAGCGAAAAGAAAATAAAATACACAACTTGAGCTAAGTTCTATTATTAAGGGCTTGTATGACGTAATCACATAAGTATTTATAAACACCATTATAATTACATGCTCCGGATAATTAATGCGAAATTATACGAAAATAGCAGTAGGTCGGGAAACATGCACATTATTCTCACAGCGCTGCAAAGTATCTTAGCTTGCATCGGAAATCGGCACGATATATTGAGCCGGTGACTCATTGATGAGCGGAGCGTAAAGCTGAGTGTATGCCTCGCAGCTGTTTTTGGTCTTGGTTTAAAAAGGAATAGAATTGTGCCCGTTTGTTAAAGAGAATTTTAAACGTCAGTTTTGCTGGTTATGCTCAACGTGGGTTTGGTTTGGCGTAACTGGTTACGAAAATTAATCATCAGGATGCCTAGTTGCGGTTAAGGAAAAAGCTTTCTTGATTCGCAACTAGTTGCGAACAAAGAATAAATATTCTTAATTCGCAACTGGTTGCAAACCCCAGTTGCGAAAACGGCCGGAGGGGATGTACTGTATAATTTTAGGATCACACGGCAGTTTCAATACAGCATTTATTTTTAAGGGGCTTACAGGACCTAAACGCAAAAAACGCAAGTTTTAGAAACAAGAAAAGTATATGATCGACTACAGTAAACCGAATCAGAAAAATATATAAGTACTATATTATTCTTCAGGATATATGCTACGTAGATAGTGTGTTGAAAACACAATACAACTAATTTGATACGATAGAAAAAAAATCATGAAGATACCTCTAAAAACTTTCTTTTTACAATAAAAACCATACTAATATACACACAATCATTACGATTTTTTGTCCGATTATTCTACAAGCATCATACTCAAGCACCTAGTGTTTTAATTTTTAAGTCCAAACAATAGATTTTTGTAAATAGGTAATAGCTTCAAATTTTGCAATAAATTACCAGCGTCGTGTCATCGCGCTTCTCTTTCTTTTTTCTATGCAGTCCGACAAAACAAAGACCGCGCTTTAGGTCATGTGTCGCCTTAAGTTATAAGATTGAGGCTCTTTGGAAGGCTTACAGCTAAACAGAACAATGAAAATAGTATGTGTAACTAATAATAAACAAAAACAAATAAATTCACGTTACCAAGAAATATAAATATTTTTAAACCCAGCACCGTATCCTCTCCCCAAAAGCAAGGGTGTCTCCCTCACCATGTGGCCATAAAACCGGCGATCGATAGATGTAGGTATTCGTTGCTAAGGTTACTCTCATTTGGCAAACCAACCCTAGGGTTACTGGTCTGCTTTCACCCGTCACGGTGGATGGACACGATTTTTTATTGATTACGTATAATTTTACACTTCATATGCGTGTTTTTATTAAATGTTGGCTGATTTAGCGTTGTAGAGCAAAGAACCTAAGTATTTAATAAGTTTTTGAAATGAAAACTTCTTTAGTCCAAGCCATACAAGATGTGATTTACCATTGAGATTGATCAAGATGTAAGATTTGTAGAGTTATGGGATTGGCTCTACATTAGATCTGATAACTTTTTAACAGTGAAAGCGTTGTAAGTCTTGGCAACCTACTTTACATAAAATGTTTTTGGTGGGATTTTAATTTACAGACTAGCTGTGCCCCGCGGTTTCACCCGCATAAGTTTCGATCCCGTGAGAATATCGGGATAAAAAGTAGCCTATATGTTAATCCAGTGTGTCAGCTACCTCCATACCAACTTTTATCAAAATTGGTCCAGCCGTTTGAGCGTGAAGAAGTAACAAACATATAAACACACACACACTCACAAACTTTCGCCTTTATAATATTAGTGTGATTCTTATGAAATTTTATTTTTTGTCCAGTTTTTTTTTTGTAAAGTGGGCCTTTTGCAGTTATTAAATTGGCTGTTTCTGTTTTCAAAATGACAGCCATGTATTTGATTTATATAGGTTTCATGCGAAGGATAGGTAGGTGTGCCAAGGACATTCAAAGCCCTTATGTCTACAAGAAACAATAATCCAAGAATTTCAGCACTACAACATGCTTTATATGCTAATATTGAAATATGCAAAATATATCGGTAACAACTGGTGCCATTCGATCAGAATTTGCAACAGATTGCATTCATAAAGTTCGACGGTTATGTAGGTACTACTACGCTTGTTTTGGTTTCTTTGTAAGTTTGCGTGCTGAAGTCCGAATTTATTCGATACCTGGCGCCAAACGACGAATTTAAAGGCTTTGGCCATAAATTTTCCGAGCATGGGCCGACTTGCGATTTGGCGCCCAAATGGGACAAACAAATTTGTTGCATACAAATCTAGTAATCAGGCAAATTAATGTGGTGAAGATTTCCATTACAGATATTTGTATAATAGGAGAAATGTTGGTGAAATGTCTAGTCTAGGTGCAATAGGTAATTCAGTTATAACCTGACTGGAAAGCAGCTATCTATACTAATATTATAAAGAGGAAAAATTTGTTTGTTTTTAAGTTTGTATGTAGGGGGTAATCTCCGGATCTGCCAGTCGGATTTGAAAAAATATTTTTGCATTTGAGAGCCTTATTCTTGAGAAAGGCTATAGGCTATATAAAATCACGACAGGACCCTAAAGAGCAGATCAAAAAGAATAAAAATAGTAAGAACGCTAAGCGAAAACGAAGTATAAGCGCGAGCAGGCTATGCGATGCGATGAGGTGGGTCGCCGTGCAACAAATTTCACGCAGATGAAGTTGCGAGTAGAAGCTACTAAGACCTTTGTTTAGCAAGTTATTTGTACTAAGTTACCTTTACTTCTAGCCGCTAAAAGCTTTTCGAGCTCTGTCCTTAGAGAATTTAATAATGTGACATCGTCGTTAGAAAAGGTTACACATATTCTGCCGACATCTACCGTTTTTTCCGCCATCTCAGAGTATGACATGATTTTGGCCGCTGGAGAATCGGTCCCCTAGTAGGCTATTTCAACTCGTTAACAATTTAAGCACGATATACACGGTTTGAAACGGTGGTTTCAAACCTAAGTTTAAAACAGTATTTTGAAACCAAATTTCGTCGTACTAGGTTTCAAACCACTGTTTTAAACTTAGGTTTGAAACCACCGTTTCAAACCGTGTATATCGTGCTTTACTTTTTGTGCCAATTCCTGTCTCCAGTTCAATACACTGTTGAATTTTTTATTACCCTTTCCTACTGCGGTACGAAAAAGGATACAGAGCGCTGATTAGAATTTTTGATGAGAAATTCGTAATACTAATATCGGCAACTCAGTGCCTCAGTGGATGTATTCTGCGTCAAACGATATAAGGTAGCCTTATTTTAAACCGTCCCATGCTTTAATAGTGAGTACCTATTCGTGACTTCCAGTTCAAATAAATAAAGAGGCCAAAGTTAAATTATGTAATGCTACAAACAGTTGCATTAAAATCCGATGTGGCAAGTCTAAAAAGGTGCCGCACCATTAATTTTTATAAGAGACGCTATCTTTTGGTGAATACTTGAATTAAATCTGTTTAGCAGTTTTTGAGATTACCAGGTTTAAACATACATGTGGCTGACATTTGTACATATACCTGCACAATACAGGTCAATATTATGTATTCGACCAAACGGCCATAATGCAACTATGTACCGAACCGATTCAATAGAAAACCTACCTACCTATGCACCAACCGGCCTTCACCATAAAAGGCGGCACAATCGCCTCATTGATTGACCACAGCGACCACATGTTGGCATGGCTTGTTGCAATGCTTCTATGTGCTTATAGAAATAATGTACAACGTATGATTTTTGTATGACTGCATGTTTTTTTGCGAAGGAAATTTATTCTCTAGTTTCCATTTTTTCAGTTGGGAATTTAGCTTTTTATAGAAAACTTCTGTCCTATTTTATTACGCAGGAATGTTGTTGAACTGGTATAATAAAAGTTTAAAGTTAATTAATTTAACATAGAGATGCATACCATAAATCTACCTACATCTCAGTGGCCTACAAAAGTTAGTTGCCATTTTTCCAGTTCAGCTGTGATGCCACATTATGATTTAAAATAAAAAATATATAAAAAGGTCTCTCTTAGGGGATTATTTGATTATGTTTTATTATAAAGTCATAGGTAGTTGAATTAGTCAATAAAAAAAATATAGCAGCTCAAACATTTGGATCACTAGAATTTTAAATCATAATGTGACGTCTAAATTTTTGACACAGTAGTTACAACTAAAGGTATCCATCGTTTATACAAGTAAGACACGTTATCAAGACTGCTCATTCACTACTCATTCGATACTCATTCGATAAATTGACACGTAAATTAGTACATAATAATGTTTTTAACGTAATCCCTTTTCTAGTCCACATGTATCGACAGACACCTCGAATCCGTCTACCTCAGGCCTTACGACACCAGACAAACAGCACGAAGACAAAATGAGAAGAAACGATGAAGATGCCCCAGCCAAAGAAAACGAGGGTTCCGTATCAGACTGGGTATCCGGAGGACCCATCGGTACTAAGGGAGCAGTTCTGGTCTTCAGATCATGCGTCCTCGCAACCAGGTCGCCTTCCATGGAGTCGGAAACCAAAACAATAGGGAACAACACAGGGACTACAATCCTACTGAACAAAGCTAAGAATATGGCGCGGAGACTGGTCGCGGAGCCGCATTCCTTCGCGATGAGACCGAAGAATATAATGCATGATGTAATGGAGACATTTGGCTCTACTAACAATAAGTACAATGGGACTGCGTATGTGGTGAGGCACGTAAGCGAGACGAACATGGTCGAGACGGTGTGCACTGACGAGCAGGGCCACGAGGGGCGGGACCCGGTGAGCCACAAGCGGGACATCGAGGACGTGCTCCACGACCTGGGCAAGATCACCCTCAAGAAACATCTGAACATCGAGAACACCACCGCTAACATCAAGCCGCCGGAAGAACCGCCACCTCATGCTTCTAAAGGTAAATATTGTTAACTAGCTGCGCCCCGCGGTTTCACCCGCATAAATCTCGATCCCGTGGTTTCTAATATAATTCAATCATTATTCGAAAGACACGTGGCGCCATCTATTATCATATTGTTGTTTTCCTCGGGAACAGCACTTTTTTTCGGGATGAAAGGTACCCTATGTCCGTTTCTTTACACCTGACAACGTATATGCAAAATTTCAGGATGATCGGTTCAGTGGGTTAAGCGTGAAAAGGTAACAAACAAACTTACTTGCGCCTTTATAATATTATAATATATTATTATACTTAGGATCAAGCTACATGCACGTTTGGCTAACTCTCCATTTATTTGAAGCGAAGGGAAATTAACCGATACCGTCGTTCATTATTGTTGAGCGGAGAGGAGTTAAAATGAGGGTTAATTTTCCCCCGATCCGCCTCAAAGGAGTCATCATCTGCCTAGCCTTTTCTCAACTATGTTGGGGTTGGCTTCCAGTCTAACCGGATGCAGCTGAATACCAGTATTTTACATGGAGCGACTGCCTATCGCTCCACAACTCAGTTACTGGGTAATATGATACCCCTTGGTAAGACTGGTTGTCACACTTTCGGGCTCCTGACTACCCGTAACGACTGTCAAAGATCCACGAATGACAGCCGGGACCAACGGCATAACGTGCTTTCCGAGGCACGGAGGGGTCACGGTATGTAAAGATGGTCACCCATCCACAGACCAACCCCGGCAAGTGTAGCTTAACCTGATCGATCGACCTGTGCGGCTGTTATTATTTAGCCACGGGCCAGTTTTTGTATGAAATAACTGTCAAAATTTCAAAATTATTCCTCGAATAAAGTTATTAGTTGATAAATAAGCCCTAAATCACTTTTATTATTGCTGCTATTGATTGACAAAAATCCCAATAATACAATTTGATTAGCATAGACTTCGGTCCCTTTTTTTTTTTGTTGTCGGGGGGAAACCTTCAAAAGGCACCCGACCTCCGCCCGGAGTGTGGGATTTTCGCCTCACTAAAACCATGAGCACAGGAGTGGTCCCGGTTCCTCCTAAAAGACCAATTCCGGAAGCCCCCCGTGAAGACTTCGGTCCCTAGAAACTTATTTGACAGTACATTCTCCCTTTCTAGATAGTAAAGACGATAAAAAAGGCAAGAAGAACAAGGGTAAGCACAAGCGTAAGGCTCCCGTCTGTCAGCGCTCGACGTCGCCAGTCCTCGACAGCGATGACTCGGAGCATCTCCTGGTCAAGGAAGTCGAGAGCGTCAAGGTAACACTAAGGCCCGTATTTATAAACCCTTCCATTTGAAAGATTATGGGAAGCTAAGGCAAAAAAAACCGGTCAAGTGCGAGTCGGACTTGCGCACCGAAGGCTCCGTACAAAGTAGGTATGTAAAAAAAGTTTTAAATTTTTATTTTTATAAAGAAACTATATACTATCAATACATAATAAAATTATATTATACAAGCATATTCTTATGCCAATTTGGACGTATGGCATCCAACTTTGGGGCTGTACTAAACGAAGTAACGTTAAGATAATCCAACAATTCCAAAATAAAGTACTCAGGGATGCTGTAAATGCTCCATGGTACATTAGAAATGACGACCTCCACCGTGACCTTAAAATGGAACTCGTCACAACCATCATTCAAAAATTTGCTGAAGCCCACGAACACAGACTTCACCGACATGTGAATGTAGAGGCAATTCAGCTGCTAGACAACACGGACATAGTGCGTAGGCTAAAAAGAACTAAACCATTTGAGTTAGTGTAGTATTTATATAGTGAATGAATAATAGTGCGGTGCTAATGGTGCTATACACGTAACACATGAACAAAGTGTTTCATATATTTATCAGACCCTAAGAAAGTGCTACGAAACTGTGTAAAAGTGCAAATTGACACTATTCTTAGTTATAACATAAGTCTCGTAAAATATTAAGTTAGAGTTAAATTGCTTATTAGTCTATTTAGGCTAGATTGTAATCAATTACTAAGAACTTTAGTTCTTATTAATAACAAAAAAAAACTATAAATTTACGTTTTTTTCCTTTACTTGTGCTACATGACATTGCTTCTTGCCAAATTTCATGATCCTAGGTCGGGAAGTACCCGGTTTTGTTTCGGAACATAAACGCCCGTATCTTTTGATTGCGTTGACTTAGAAGTTTGATTTTTTTGACTGCTTCAAGGGATTGCAGCCCTGAGTATTTGATATTAATTTCAACTTGATAACTCCACGCGTTCCTGAGAAAAAGAGTCTTGACTGACGGACAGACAGACAGACAACAAAGTGATCTTCTAAGGGTTCCGTTTTTCCTTTTGAGGTACGGAACCCTAAAAATGACATCCTATAAACTTCCAAATGAGGATACCTAGAACAGTTTCTTCAGGTAGAATCTGTGTTTATAAAATAAATTGGTTAAACTTCTTTGCAACTTTGAGCCCGTTCAGTTTTAGCAAAGAGCTCAGCGAGATTTCCACTACCATAAAAAAATTACTTTGGCTACATTGAAATAGTCGAAAATAAAAAAACTGAATCCCAGTGTATTTCACCAAGAAAGAAAGAAAGAAAACTAGGTTTATTTATCATAGAAACACGTGCATGAAAAAGATAAGTTAACTCGAATAATAAAGAAAGATTTAAAAACAAAATAGATCTATAATTACGAGCAAGCTGTACGCCGTGACTGCGACAGGAAGGCTTCCCTCAGCATGATGCTGTGCCACCCACAGTGTGTGTGAGTGTGCGGGACCCACAGCATATCACTGATTTTGAGTGGTCACCCGAAAATCGCTTTACTACTGTACCCGTTGACTAGGGGTGAAGTTATTTTCCTGTTACTATGTTGGGGCTAGCTTCGCAACCCAGTCATCATGTAAACTGGTACACATCACGCTTATAAACATAAACTAGTCATTCATTACATAACATATTATTACCTCATCATCTGCCTAGCCTTTTCCCAACTATGTTGGGGTCGGCTTCCAGTCTAACCGGATGCAGCTGAATACCAGTATTTTACATGGAGCGACTGCCTAACTGACCTCCACAACCCAGCTACTGGGTAATATGATACCCCTTGGTAAGACTGGTTGTCAGATTTTCGGGCTTCTGACTACCCGTAACGACTGTCAAAGATCCACGAATGACAGCCGGGACCAACGGCTTAACGTGCTTTCCGAGGCACGAAAGGGTCTCGGTATGTAAAGATCCCATCCACAAACCAACCGCGGCAAGCGTAGCTTAACCTGATCCATCGACCTGTGCGGCTGTTATTATTTAGCCATGGGCCCCTCAAAAAAAGTGAAAAAAAAAGATTAAAAAGATACATTGACCCATAGACACCTAGCTCATATTCATCTATAACAGTCGATCACTACGGTGTGTGTCTTATAACATATTATTACCTATACTATGATAATCAAGTAATCCAGTAGACACTGCAGAAGTATTTAATAAGTTTAAAATTTCAAAAACTTTCTTTCTGTCGGTTTTAAAAGCAAGTCAACTGTGGGTACTTACCACCTTTATAATATACGCGCCGCACTATGTAGGTACCATTTTGTTGAAACTCAGATGTGTGTTCTCAACATCCGTGTGTCACTAACGGGATGCAGCAGAATACCAGCGTCAGGTATTGTACCTGGCATAATGCTGAGCTGGACTCCCATTTGGTGCAACCATGAGACACACACCGTCCGGTAGTGATCGACTGTTATAGATGTATATGAGCTAGGTGTCTATGGGTCAATTTATATTTTTAATCTTTGTTTTTTTCACGTTATTTGATGTTTTTTATACCTGTATTGTGTCTTGTTGCACTGAATAAACGTTTTATCTATCTATCTTTTATCAATCCCAAAAGTAACTAGCTCAGACAATGTGAACACAAAGAATTTTGACAAAAATAAAACTTTAATTTCACCACCAGGTCCTAGAAAGCAGCCACATGCCAGCTCGACTCCTCAAAATCACCTATAAACTGGTAAACACGGAGACCAAGCTGCTTCATCGGTTACTGCAAGCCCATGGTCTCCAGGAAGCGATGGCGGACGTCAAGGACTTTAACCTCCTATGGTCAGGGTTACACCCTAAGCCTGATGTCCTGAGGGCCTTGTCGCCTTACCAGAGAGTCAATCACTTCCCCAGGTGAGGATCAGTGTATGGAAACGTGAATTACTGTCAGTATTTTCGAATTTGGTCTTTGATTCCGAAATTTTGGTGCAGTGTAAGAGCGGTGGTTATATTTTATATTCTCTTGCCTAAACCCCATTAAAGGTTCATCCCAGTAGAGTACTGAAAAATCAACTACTCCTTGCATTTTGTCGAGTTCATCATCGTCTGACTAGCCTTTTCCCAAATATGTTGGGGTCGGGTTCCAGAATAACCTGATGCAGCTGAATGCCACTATGTTACATGGAGCGACTGCCTAACTGGCCTCCACCACCCAGTTACTTGGTAATACGACCACTTTCGGGCTTCTGACTATCCGTAACGTCTGTCAAAGATCGTACATGCACGTGTCGTAGACCGACACATATCGTCCGCTCGCGTGACTAAAAGTCCTATCTCATTTTTTAGCTGATTTGTATTGGGACGGCGACACTCCTCTATTCGTGATTCTTTGCATTTTGTTGCCTATCAAAATGGTTATATTTTAGGTGTTTTTTTTTTGGGCTATGCTTGGAGTTTCCCTGCGTGATCGAATCAGGAATGAGGAGGTCCGCAGGAGAACCAAGGTAACCGACATAGCCCGCAGAATTGTCAAACTTAACTGGCAGTGGGCACTTTGCTCGCAGAACAGATGGCCGATGGGGCCGACAGGTTTTGGAGTGGCGACCGCGTACCGGAAGACGTAGCGTTGGAAGGCCTCCCACAAGGTGGTCCGACGGCCTTGTGAAGGCCGCAGGAATTCGTTGGATGCGAGAAGCACTGAGCCGGTCGAAGAGGAGGTGCTTGGGGAGGCCTATGTCCAGCAGTGGACGTCTTTCGGCTGAAATGATGATATTTTGAGATCCAAATAACATAGAGGTACGACGGTTAGTGAAAAGTGTAAAGAATCACGAATAGAAGAGCGTATTCGTCCTGACTCAGATGAGCCAAAAATATGAAAAAACTGGCCAAGTGCGAGTCGGACTCGCACATGAAGGGTTCTGTACCACAAGGCAAAAACGGTGAAAAAAAAACACGTTTTTTGTATGGGAGCCCCCCTTAAATGTTTGTTTTATTCTGTTTTTTGTTGTTATATTTGTTGTTATAGAGGCAACAGAAATACATCATCTCTGAAAATTTCAACTGTCTAACTATCACGGTTCATGAGATACAGCCAGGTGCAAACGGACAGTGAAGTCTTAGTAATACGGTCCCGTTTTTAGCCTTAAACTTTAACCTATAAAGAATACCACATTCATACATAAACTGGCGCCTTCTTCAATAGGGGTTGGCAGAAAATAAAGAACGCCACCTGCCACGATCCTTTCCTTTTCTTCCATTTCGCCTCGTTTAAATTCATACAGTGTTGATCAGAAGGCCAATTCTCGTAAATTAAATCGTTCAAAATCTGGTCGCAGTCTCATCTCGGCGACAAACAAATGTCAAAAGCTTGTGAAAAATGTAGGAAAATTGGAGGTAGGTATTTTTGACAGATTGAGACCGAGATCAGACTGTGAACATTCTTAAAATTACGAGAATTTCAAAATCGAAATATTTTATTTCACATAAACCTACATGGGAACTTATGAAACGTCAGTAGCTAGGTGCACGGTACCAATTGGTCGTTTCCTATGGAGAAGAGCCGGCAAGAAACTCCACGGTTACTTTTTTTTAAATAATTGGGTTTTACAATGTTTTCAAATTACAGTAGGTATAGGAGAACAGCGTAGGCCTGTCAACAAGTACCAGATACTTGATAAAATAAAAAATGGTCTACAGATCTAAAGTCTACAAGGCCTACAAAGTCCTCACATTTACAAAATCAGAATCTATCAAAAGGTTAAATAAAATATAAAATCCTACTAAAACCAAGTGATATGATTGCCATTACAACGACTAATAAAGAGGTGAAAAATTAGAATTGTCTGTATACAATGTCAAATAGTAAAAAGATTGTGTCAGGATTATGTAAAAAATTAATAAAAAATTATCAACGTAATTTGAGAGCAGTTAATAGACATATTATTATACGTAGTTATGCCGTTAATGAGGTGCCAGGGAAGCCACATGTGCAGAAGGAATTATTGCCAAACTACCTTGTTTTCAACGTCCCTCTGCTCATACACACACGCCGGTTGCGAGTACTACGCAACTTTTTTAGAATATCACCAATAAGGTCACTAAATGTCAAGATACATAATACGCGTGAAGAACATAACCCTGTGTTTGCTGCTTCGCAAAAGGGGAAAAAAATTAAAAAGACAACTCTCATACGTAACCCTAATTCAAGAATATTGACAGTAGTTCACTATAGGCCGGCGCTCCTACTCCGCGCCCTGCTGGATGCCCACGGGCTGGTCCAAGTGGAAGATGAAGAGTGCACAAGTTGGAGGCTCATGTGGTCCTCACCCCTGATCCCCTTCGCCATCCTTCAATCCTTGTCCATTGAGCAGAAAGTCAATCATTTCCCGAGGTAAATTCTTTTTTAATCGACTTTAAACAAAGGAGGAGGTGGTGCATTCGGTGAAAAGCAATGGTGGCCCAGTGGGAACGGCTGCGACTTACGAGTTGCAGGTCGTTCGAACCCAGACAGGCACTTTGTTTGCCTGTAATGACCCGGGTTTCGGGCTAAAGCTACTTCTCACACAGAGAAAGAATGAGCTTGATCACCACGCTGGCTCAGTGCGGGTTGTTGATTTCAGACCGAAATCCAGGGTTTCCTCACGATGTTTCCCTTCACTGTCGGTCATGTCTAAGAATAATTAAGCAACTTAGAAAATACTTATAACTTTGAAAAAGTCACATTGGTACTGGGTTTGAACTCGCAACTTGGGGCGTAAGATGTGGAACAGATAAGAAACGGGCCACCACGACATACAGGCACTTTACTTTGAGTAAATTATTTCATCACCACTGCTCTCAAAACGGTGAAGGAGAACATCGTGAGGACACCGGCATGTTCTAGAACCAAAAAATTCGAAGACATTGTGACATGTACCAACCCGCACTGGACCCGCGGGGTGCATTAAACTGCGTTTCCACCAGAGATGTGCGAGGATATGTAGCGAGGGATGTGTCTGAAACCAACCAATAACATCGCTTCATTTTTATAGCGTGAACTAAGTTAATGTTGGTATTGGTTAGTTTTACACACATTCATCGCTCCGCAGCCATGCTCATCTCTGGTGGAAACGCAGCCTAACGATCCCCTCCATCTCACCGAGAGGAGGCCTGTGTCCCAACAGTAGGGACATTATAGGATTAATCCATAATACACATAATACATATTTCATAATACTAAATTAATTTCGTCGTCGTCGTCGTTTCAGCCGATAGACGTCCACTGCTGGACATAGGCCTCCCCCAATTTGGGGGGGGGGGGGTTGCCATAATCGCCACGCTTGGCAGGCGGGTTGGCGATCGCAGTATGGTATGATGGTGGAATAAATAGAGAACGCTGCTGCTAAATTAATTTAGTATTATGAAATGGCATAACATTTGCAGGCGATCAATACTGACTGGTCGACGAACACAATCTATTTGTACAGACGCCAGCACATCAAGCTACTACAATCTGTCAAATTTCTTTAATAGATTTTCAACTTTATCGCTAAAGCATTAGATTCAAAGTTGATTGGGAATATTTGATAGTTTTGGGTAGCTTGATGTGCTGGTGTGTGTACTTAACATAATGTGGATGCCACCTTCTCTTATAAATGCCATTCCCCTTCCAGGTCATACGAGCTGACTCGCAAAGACAAACTCTTCAAGAACATAGAGAAGATGCAGTACTTCCGCGGTCTGAAGCAGTTCGACTTCATCCCCACCACGTTCCTGATGCCGGCAGAGTTTAAGGACCTCTGTACCACCCACTACCGGACCAAAGGACCGTGGATAGTGAAGCCGGCTGCTTCGAGTAGGGGGCGTGGGATTTATATTGTTAATACTGTAAGTAATAATTGTCTTCCAGACCGTATTTCGGCCATGGCGGCCAACCTCAACCGAGACTAGTCTTCGGCGCGCGCAGGCCGACACAGGTGCACTCCCTCTTCCGTCAATCTCATAGTCCTCAGGGACGGCAATCCGACACTCGCGGAGCTCTATTAGACACAGAAGCAACGGCTTAATCACCGTAAATGTATAAAAACCTGTCAATATGTATGGTTTTATATGTATAACTAGCTGCGCCCCGCGGTTTCACCCGCGTAAATGTTGATCCCGTGGGAATATTGGGATAAAAATTAGCCTATATGTTAATCCAGGGTGTCAGCTACCTCCATACAAAATTTTATCAACATTGGTCCAGCCGTTTGAGCGTGAAGAAGTAACAAACATATAAACACACACACACGCTCACAAACTTTCGCCTTTATAATATTAGTGTGATTATTTGATGCAATCAAAATTAAAATAACAAGTTCAGTTACTTTTAAATATATTTTTTTGTGTATTTCCTGACCCGGCTGTAGGCAAACTTTGTTTTTTTTTCTTCTGAATATTAATATTATTTCGATTTCGGAGTTTTACTCTTATGTTTGTAATGATAATAGCTATGGAATTCTTCAATAAAACCAATGTGAGACAAAATGAGGGTTTATAACACACTGTGTGACCCCAACCTTTGAAAATACACCCTGTATGAGACTTATGTAATAAAGAGCGAGTCTTATGCCGGTCACAAATCCGGACTTTGAGCCGCTAAGGAATTCTTTATACAAAAACCCAATAACTGTCACTTTTTCCATAGGTAATCGAAGCCAAAAAGTATCACAATTTTTTTTCAGCCCGAACAAATCCCAAAAGGCGAGAACGTCGTGGTAGCCAAGTACATAGACAAACCTCTACTAATCGGAGGCCACAAATGCGACCTCCGCCTCTACGTGTGCCTCACCTCCATCGACCCTCTCCTCATATACCTGTACGAGGAGGGACTGGTGCGGTTCGCTACCGTCAAGTATGACAAGAGTAATAAGAACCTCTGGAACCCCTGTATGCATCTCTGTAACTACAGCATCAATAAGTACCATACGGATTATATCAAGTGAGTGAATTCTGGCTAATTTGTAGAGAACTACGAAAACCACCCGTATTGCTATGAAACATAGGCGTTGTCAAAGTCAAATTGTTACCTGACCGTACCCCGCGAATTCGTGCATTATTTTATCCAGTTGATGACGATCATGTCCTGCTAAGAAAAAAGTTATGTCAAACCATAGATTCCTTTAATTAACTTCCCCAGTATTACATACTCATCATCTGCCTAGCCTTTTCAACTATCTTGGGGTCGGCTTCCAGTCTAACCGAATGCAGCTAAGTACCAGTATTTTACATGGAGCGACTGCCTATCTGACCTCCACAACCCAGTTACTGGGTAATACGAAGCGCCTTGGTAAGACTGGTTGTCAGACTTTCGGGCTTCTGACGACCCGTAACGACTGTCAGAGATCCACGAATGACAGTATTACATACTGGGGAAGTTAATTGAATAAGCTCCCATGAATCAGTATCCAAAAAATCTGGAGTCTCATATCGACCTGACTGGTTAACTCTAACAGATGCGACGACCCAAACGCTGGTAACATAGGACACAAGTGGACCCTCTCAGCGTTATTACGCCACCTGCGCAAGCAAGGTCGCAACACCACGGCTCTGATGGCCGCTATAGAGGACCTGGTGGTCAAGTCCATCCTCTCTTCGGCGCAGACCATCACTGCAGCAGCCAGGGTGTTCGTGCCCAACTTCTTTAACTGCTTTGGTAAGTACTAGTCACTGCTATTATGTATTAAACTAAATTATTTTGTGAAACTTCACAAATATTAAGGGTATCGGTATGAGGCATCTAATACCAATTTTTTTTTTGATAATTCTAAATATCCATAACTATAAGTGGCTGTTGACCCCGGCTGTCAATCAACTCAGCCTATCGCAGTCCACTGCTGGACATAGACCTCGTCCAGGCTGCGCCTCGTACACCACCCTGTTCTCCGCCTTCCGCATCCAGTATGGCCCAGCCACCTGTAGGTCGTCGGTCCATCTGTAGGGATTGTCCAACACTGGGCCTGCTGACACATGGTCTCCACTCCAGGACTCGTCTGCTCCACCGGCCATGGGTCCTTCTACATGGCAAGCACACTGCCACTGCACCCTGCTTACTCTGCAGGCCATATCGGTAACTCCGGTTCTTTTCCAGACAATTTAATTCCGGCTGTAATCACTTGGGAATTATAAGTTTAGAAAAAAATGTTTACTCATCGCATCTGTGATGTTTTGCCAGTTTATTAAAATGCTTTGAAGGTCCGTGGCATACCTACCTGTCCGCCATTTTGATTTTCTTTCAAAATGGCGGCCACGCATGAACCTTATATAAATCGATAGACGACATCAATGCAAACAGGAAACATAATAAGACCAAACCCTGTAGTCACATTGCCGAGATACGTATAACGTTGAAAGTTTACCAGAAGACCTCCATATTTTTTTAACTTGATATCGATTTATATAGACATCATGCGTGGCCGCCATTTTGAAAAAAAAAAACAAAATGGCGCGACGGTAGGTATGCCAGGTTCCATATGAAATCCTTCAATCCCTTTTTGATACTGTATTTTACCCATGTTCTTCTTTCGTATCGGCGGGAACTATATGAGCTCACTTTGTGGTACAAAACAAACTAAAATAATGATTTCAATAATTACATGTAAATCGACCTTATTGCTGTGACACAAAGTCGCAGGCTATGTGAAATTGTTGCTATGGGCGTTTTTGTTTCAGAGTTGTTCGGCTATGACATACTGATCGACGACATGCTGAAGCCGTGGCTGTTGGAAATTAATTTATCGCCCAGGTAACATTTTTGTACAGACGCCAGCACATCAAGTTACCCGAAACTGTCAAATTTTTCCAATCAACTTTGAACCTTATGCTTTAGCGATAAAGTTGAAAATCTGTTAAAGAAATTTGGCAGATTGTAGTAGCTTGATGTGCTGGCGTCTGTACATTCAATAATGGTTTCAGCATAATATGGCAATTTTTATTTCAATTTCAAATTATTTGCTCTATGAGTGTTTGCGCCGTACGGCATTTCATACAAATTTTCAAGCCCTTGTTTTTCGAAATGAATGAACTGATTTCAATGAAACTTCATACGCATAAGCAGGATACAAAGGTCTAAAAAGTTATTTACGAACATTTTCAATAAATAGTGTTACAGCCAAATTAGACCGATTTTAAATTTTCCATAGAAACAGAGATTTCCAGTTATCTTTTTTTAAATAAGACTTTTCGAAAATGTTCTTCAGTAACTTTTTAGACCTTTGTATCCTGTTTATGCTTATGAAGTTTCATTAAAATCGGTTCATTCATTTTGAAAAACAAGGGCTTTAAAAGGTTGTATGTGGAATGTTAATTAACATCTCTCATATCCTTCTGATAAAAAAATCTAATCTTGAGAAATCGTTTTTACCCGACTGCACAAAAGGGTTATGTTTTATGAGTATCTAATTATCTATAGATGTATACCAGCTGACTTTTTTTACTGTCTGTATAAAAACAGGGTATAAACGGAACGGAGTAGAAGCCTGTGCCACAGAAATCTCTCTTTTTTAATATAAAATCCTTTGATTGAATCCGGCCTATGACTTCAATCAAAAAATTGATTGTCGCAACGAATTCAATGATAATTTCTGCGCGTAGAGAAGTGCCTTTTAAGTTTTTATATTACTTGTCGATTTATGTTTTTTTTATTTAAAAAAAATTAAAGAAATGTCAGTGCTTCTTCCTCCTAATTCCAAATCTGTTAAATCACTTTTATTATAAATATCATGCAATGTATCGAACTGCTAGAGGGAGGAGTCCTGGTGACCTGAAACACAGGCTCTTAAAGCCTACCATCCCACAGTAAACTAAACCAAATAATCTATCATGTGTAAGGCCTCATGCCCACGAGACGGTTTTAACACGGCCCGGTTTTTTGCCGGCGCCACCGTCCGACCGTGCACACTAGACGGTTTGTACACGACCCGATTTCAAGGGGGTGCCGCCTTCATTCGCTCGTTTCATTTCGTGAATTGTGCGTACAAAATGTAGACTGTTAAAAAAAGAAAATGTATTATTGCGTGGTACATGTATAAAAAGCTAAAAAAAGACGATAAAAAAATGCAAAGACGGTATTGGGTCCTATGCTAACAGAAAGAGAAGATCATGGTGCATTTCATACGCTCATTCAGAAGCAACTAATGGAAGATGATAAGAAATTTGAGATGTACAATGTCTGTAATGTTTATTGTGGTGAGAAAATAAATACTTATTATTATATTATTCTACTCCGTTCGCCATTCAAAAAGTCAGCCGGTATACGAGGAATTTTTTATCACCAGTATAATTCTAACGGCTAGACATATTTTGGGTCTCGTCTTTGTGTCATGTCTGCCGATCTCTGATGCATCTATGGTGTTCCTTACCCAGCCTGGCGTGCGAGAGCCCATTAGATGCGCGAGTAAAGTCAGCTCTACTAGCTGACACACTAACCTTGGTGGGGCTACCCGCTGTGCCGATGTGCAAGACCGACATCTCCACGCAAAGCAACTCGCTCAAGATGCGCATCGGCGCGGTAAGTGTATCATCACCTCGTCGATCGTCATTGTTATACAGCCGAAAGACATCTACTGCTGGACATAAGCCGCTCCCAAACATCGTCACACCGACCGGTCCTATGCTCAATAGGATTTCGCTTCCGGCCCTGGTGCAAGCCATGGTCCGGACCGAGAGGGAGTGGGAGGCAGTCGTCTCCTTCTGCGAAGCAGTCATGCTAGTGAAGGAGGTGGCGGGACGGCTCAGGGAGAGAGCCTCCCGTCCCAACCGCCGCGGGAGACGCTCCGGGCGTCGGGAGCCGCGTGACGACTCCCGGCCACCGTAGGCGCGGGCCTGCGGGCGGAGAGTAGCTCACCGTCCGATCAGGACCAGGCCCGTGCCGGACGGCGCGTACTTGTTCCACGCGCGCCTCAAAGAGATGTCAGCAACAGAGAAGGGGCCCCTTAGGGCCGAAGCCTGCCGGGGCAGCGGGATTGTCCGAAAGGGTTACCGCTACTCCGGAACAAAAAGGGCTACGGAAGGAACGTTGGGTGGGTTTTAGTCAGTAAGAGTCTGACACTCCCTTCCGCTTCATCCAGAGCGGGAGGAGTCAATGGATAAAAAAAAAGGGTCTCTAAAACGCCACTTTGGCATAATCATAAAAGGATAACATTATGAACTGTTAAGTTAATCGTATCAAATGCCATTGGTGAAGGATTTTTCCGTTATTTTATTTTGTCTGTGCTAAAATACCAATCAATCCAATCCAAATTCAATTCTAATCTCTTTAATTATACCTACGTAGTGCAGCGAAAAAAAAAAAATACGGACTGTCTTCGCCATATTATGATTCATAATACTATCCTTTTATGATTCTGTCAAACTGGCCTTTTTAGACCCCCAGGTCTGTGGCCCACCTAGTCGTGGTCTTCACACACTGCGCCTTCTATTACACGGATCGTTCCATAATATGTAATTCACAATTTCGTGGTAAAATTATAGCCAAGGTAACGACAGCGGAGCTGACTGCCCATGGTTTTTGGTTTGTGAAGTCGCCACTCATGAATACTTTTAAATTGTCCGACTTTTAGTCTGTATTCACGTGTATTTTGCCTATAATTTAGACTGAAGACATTAATCTTTTTATTGTCAGAGAAAGCTTTACTAGATTTACCTTGCCAGGTCGGACAGGTAATAATATGAGTTGTGGTTATATAGTGTCGGCGCGTCCACTCAGCCGAGAACGTGTTCATCCGCGGCAAGCGCCAGACGTCGGAGGCGGCCGCAGCGGGCGGCGCGGGCCCCGCGGCCCCGGGCGCCACCGCGGGCCCCACGCTGGCCGCGCTCACGGGCGAGGAGCTGCGCCTGGTGCGGGCCGTGCGCGCGCAGTACGCGCGGCGCGGGGGGTTCGTGAGGATCTTCCCCTCGCAGAATTCGTGGCAGAAGTACTCGCAATATTTAGGTATGTGATTTAGAAATGCTTATTGCAGATTGTTTATTTATTTATTTAATAAACTTACACACACTATCTTTACAGGATGACCCCAATACAATAGTGGCCTGCAAACACACACAAAATAAAATGAAAAATCGACGGCTAATACTTAGAAATCTAAACTTTAAAAATACAAAACACTTTACACAATACATAAAAATCTAAACTTTAAAATACAAAACTTATTTTTTCTTTTAATGCTGAACTTAACCTAAAATATAAAATCAGACAACACAAAATATTAATATTTAAATATACGTAACAAAATTCAACAAAACTCTTGCGAATTCACTCAAATTGCACGAAAATATGTAGTATTCTCTTTCTCTCATGCACTTCATTTAGTACATATATTGTGCGTTACTAGTTCACTTGTGACGACGTTCGGTTCGCTTAGACACCAAGACTAATGTTCAGTCATTTATTTTTAACTAAAACAAGTCGTGTCATCGTTTGCATTGTTTAACCACAAATAACGATCTAAGTTCAAATTAAATTAACTGAGGGAACTGTGCAGAGGTGATGGTATCCTTATCTAAAGACATGATCATCTGCCTAGCCTTTTCCCAAATATGTTGGGGTCGGCTTCCAGTCTAACCGGATGCTGCTGAATACCAGTATTCTACATGGAGCGACTGCCTAACTGACCTCCACAACCCAATTACTAGGTAATACGATATCCCTTGGTAAGACTGGTTCTCGACTTTCAGACCTCTGACGACCCGTAACGACTATCAAAAATCCACGAATGACAGCCGGGAGGACCAACGGCTTAACGTGCTATCCGAGGCGCGGAGAGGTTTTGATATGTAAAGATGGTCACCCATCCACGGACCAACCGCGGCAAGCATAGCTTAATCTGATCAATCGACTCGTGCGGCTGTTATTACTTGGCCACAAGCCTCTCGTTATCTAAAGATAATAAAACAAAAAGATTTCCTAACTTACAATTACACGTAACTTACATCTTATTACAGGGTTAACGGCCGCTGGTAATGTTTAAAAAATGTTGTATCGCCATTAGACATTAATACCACTCCATCGTCTGCACAGTTTCACTAGCTTATTTAATCTGACCCTGTATACAACTACAACGTTTAGCGCTAAACATTCTATATCCTATCAACTTCAAACAATTGCCAGAAATAAAACGATATTTTCAGTTAATTTAGTGCTAAAAGTTGTAAATGATGTGTGATCCAAGCGTGCTTACTGTTAACAGTGTCAAATTATTGATGTTGAATCGAAAAATGAAATCTATTACTAAAACTCTTATTATGACTTCATACGGTGCTTCTTGATCATATATAAATATTTATCTCCCTTAGATCCAGTAACAGGCATCCCAGTATGCTCCACATCGTTGAACAACAACATCCCGTACCAAGTGGTACAACACAACTACAACCTTCTGGTACATTCCCACGTACTGCCGCACTTCCAACACGCCACTGTCGCCACCAGCCTTACCGATACGCCACAGAGGTAAGCCCAAGAAATAATGTCATGCGACATGTGTAGCATCTCCATCGTTTTCGATGTCGCTAGATATGTCGGGCGACGTCGCGTTATTTCTCTGGAGAACCGCGCGGGTCCCCAGTTCATCATCATTTCAGCCGAAAGACGTCCTCTGCTGGACATAGACCTCCCCCAAGCACCTCCACTTCGTCCGGCCCTGTGTTTCCCGCATCCAACGGGTTCTTGCGGCCTTCACAAGGTCGTCGGTCCACCTTGTGGGAGGCCTTCCAACGCTACGTCTTCCGGTACATCTCGGCCATCTGATCTGCGAGCAATGTGCCCTGCCCACTGCCACTTAAGTTTGGCAATTCTTCGGGCTATGTCGGTTACATTGGTTCTCCTGCGGATCTCGTCATTCCTGATTCGATCACGCAGGGAAATTCCAAGCATAGCCCTCTCCATTGCCCTTTGGGTGACTTTAAGCTTTCTTTTATGGCCCATTGTGAGCGACCACGTTTCAGTTCCATAAGTCATCACTGGCAACAGTCCCTAGTTAAGTAAAATATATTCCAACACTGAAATAACGAAACGAAAAAATCTGCTGTTTGTAAAGTTTTTTTTTTTACATTGTGTGGACAAACAGATTTGTTCTCTATCTTTGAGAGTTGGTTCTGTAGTAAAAGTTGATCATATTCATACTATCACTTCTTTTTAATATTTTGCACAATTTCTGCAGAACTTTATACATATCTTGTGGCTTAGTATTACAAAAATCTTTTGTCTTTAGGCTAAAACGTTACGAGGCAGTGAGCATAACCTGCCAGGCTCCTGCTGTGTGGCTGGGAGAGAGCACGCCGCAGCATCACGACACGCGTCGCGCCAAGGAGCTGGTGAAGCGGCAGCTCATGGAGGGCATGAAGCTTACGTGAGTACATTAGTACATTCCAGATTAGGAAAAAGAAGTCTGAGGAAAAAGGAGTCTTCGGGTATTGCAGGCGTGATGTTAATATACATTACTACATATACAGGGTTATTGGAAAAACACCAACAACCTCTTAAGAGGTCATTGTACTCATCATTACGAACAACTTTTACTATGGGACCAAACCTGATATCGCGAAAAAAAACAGCTGTTTCCTACATTTTGACGACTTATACGGACATAAATGTAGGGAACAGCTGATATTTATTTCGCGATTTCAGGTTTGGTCCCATAGTAAAAGTTGTTCATAATGATGATTACAATGACCTTTTAAGAGGTTGTTAATGTTTTACCAATAGCACTGTATATACATTATATCGACGGCGAAGTGCCAATACCTCCTAACTGACATTCCTTGAGAAATTCACTTTTTTATTGTTTTGAATTTAAAAGCGTTATTCGCGTTTTATTGAAATCGCCTAAGTGTATTTTTAGTGGCAACAGCATTCAATTAAAATGTTGAAATTCCAACTAAACCAACGCAAACAGTCTATTTTTGAACGTTTTTTTCAGCTTGTGTAAATTTTTGACATTGTCAGTTAGGAGGTATTGGCACTTCGCCGTTGATATGTACAGTATACTCCAATACTGCTTAGGCACGGTATGGTTGAAATTTCTGTGAACATGCTTCGCGCCGTCCCCGCGCCCGCGCCGCAGGCCCGTATTTACATCTGTGTGTGTACACTTGCTAACGTCAAACGAAACAAAACATATCGTCATCGCTTTTTCACACGCGCGGCGTAATTACGTATGACCTTGGTTGGTTCATACCACTGCTAAAATTCACAACTTCATAACAAGTACTCCTAGCGGATAGCGTAGCGTATAGGCACAGTATTACAATATTTCCTTGTAATACTGTGGTATAGGATTAGTAAACACGCAGGCCTGGGTTCGAATCTCGAGCTGGAACTTTGATTTATCTTTTCAACAATAATCTTATCTTTTTTATTATTCGATAAATTAATACACGAGGATAATAATGTAATATTTGTTTTATTTGTATTATTATATTGTTATTGAAATATGCGGGGTAAAAATAAAAATAAATTTAAGTGATTTCAAAAATTTTATTCGTTATAATTTGATAAATAAACTTTTAAAACAGTTTATTTTCTCATAAAGAACAATTTATTGAAGTAAAGCAGGTAATCAGTGAGCTACGACCATTAGACTTAAAATATTGTAACTATCTTAGTAATAAAATAATATTGTGCTTTAATTGCGGATATAGCTTAAGTATTCATTTTCAAAATTCATTTTGAAAAGAAGATTGAAACTATAAACCTCAAAATAATCCTTATTACGGATATGACACAATAATATTTTAATATTACTAAAATCAATTTGTAATTTATAACTTAATACGTTGTATAAACCCGCATTATTATCCATGCTATCAAGTAAACGCTGGCGTATGGATCCTGTAATGTTTAAACATATATCTTCATATTTCCTTGCAATGCAACTTCATCTGGTAGGTAACTGGTTGGTTAAAACCACTTGTTTCTTATTCACTGACTATACTCTTCCTTATATGTTTTGACCCTCCGACTCACAGTAGGTAATTTCTCTAAAACAAAAAAGGAATATTGTAAGGCTACTAGCAAAATTATAAAATATTAAGTAGATACTTATTACTTTTTTAAACAAAATTATTTTGAAAATAGTTCAAATGTTACAAAATGATTATATTATAATTTATACATAATGCTACATTCATCATTCCAAAAGTAAATAAATAAACTCTTGGAAATATTATTTTTTTCTTCTATTTAGACCCTATGGTAAATATAAAACGTTTAATAAAATAACTACAAGGATCAGCAGTTAAACTTTAATTAGCTAAATGTTAGATAAAATAATTAAATCATAATACTCACAGTCAGTCCGGTTTCATCAATTATTTGTGATTTAGTATTAAGTCCACTTTTACGCTGCGCGATAATATCCGCTTTCATCTCAAAGCTTACATTTCAAAATGAACTATTACACAGCTATTATAATAGATTAAACACGACGTGTGTTTAACTACTAACTACTGACTAACCCACAATATCAAAAACCAACCAAGAACGAACAACATTCTATTAGACGCGGTGAATGAGCCGTAAGTTACCTGCATCTGTCTACCATACCTAATTTATTTATTTAGATTTATGTGGGTATACTCATAAAGTTTTACGAATTATGTGAACAAGACGAACATGACACGGAACTATATTCAAAAGCGTGATTATTCGAGTAATATGCGGGTGTGTGTGTCAAATTACTCATTAAAAGAAGGTCGTAAGTCAAACTAAACGTTAAGCAATTAGTTTTAAAATTGCATATGGACTTTTGGCGTGGATAGTACCGTCATAATTAAATGTATTTTGATTATTTGTCAGAAGAAATGTAATACCGGATAGGGAGACAGGTCATTCTCACTTCTTTTTGTGTACTTCGTTTGATTTTGTCACGTGTCGTATTGCCGCAGCATGGGCGAGGCCCGGCGCGCCTTCGGGCTGTACCTGACGCACGTGCTGAAGCGCGTGTCGTCGCCCGCCAACGAGCTGGGCGCGGCGCACGCGGCGCTGGTGCTGCGCTTCCTCAAGCGCGCCTCCGCCTCGCTGCGCATGCCTTACAATGTAAAGGTGACGAGCTACACGCATGCTGCACGCGCATAGCGCACCGGGGCCCGCGTGCACCAACTAAATAAAGCTGGGTACAAGGATCCTTTGACGCGTGGCCAAAATCGGAACCAAGAAGCTTATAGATAAAAGTGGAGGCAACACTCTAAATACCGAAGTGAAGACGACTGTGGTCGGACACTCTCTTTCTAAATACACACATAAGAACGAGACAGTGAATGTGTTTTCTTTGTCATATGTATGTGTTTAGAAAGAGAGTGTCCGACCACAGTCGGTTTCACTTAGGTATTTAGAGTGTTGCCTCCACTTTTATCTATAAGCTTCTTGATCGGAACTAGCGCCGCCATCTTGTTTTTCGATACATTTCACGAAACATTACTGTGCTATTTATTCAGTTTGCCAACAGCGCCCCCTGTTAAAGAAAGCGCCAGGGTAACCCTCGAAATTCAATTTTTCTTACTGTTTGCAATTTGCAGGTCAGTGTTAGATTGTATGTTGAACAAAATATGATTTGCGACCGTAACATATATTTACAGAATTATAACTCTTTAAGGTGTCACTAGTCGATATTTTGTTCCATACAAATTTCGGGAGAGTATTACTTCACTGTTTGACATTGTGCATCCTATGTTAAACATGAAATCGCTTTTCTTGCTATTAATTGTGTCTGTACGGAAACAGAATACTAAATTTAAAATCCATTAAAAAGTTATGAGCCAACAAAGATTCGTTTATCTTGCTATTTTTTAACCCCCGACGCAAAAACGACGGGGTGTTATAAGTTTGACGTGTCTGTGTGTGTGTGTGTGTGTGTGTGTGTGTGTGTGTGTGTGTGTGTGTGTGTGTGTGTGTGTGTGTGTGTGTCTGTCTGTCTGTGGCATCGTAGCTCCCGAACGGATGATCCGATTTTGATTTTGTTTTTTTTGTTTGAAAGGTGAATTAGTCGGGAGTGTTCTTAGCTATGTTTGATGAAAATCGGTCCAAGATGGCCGCCGCCACAAAATGGCGGAATACATATTTTTTCACAAATCCCTTAATATGGGTATCAAATGAAAGGGCTTGAATAGTAGAATACTATAGGTACACTATAATAAATTTCAAATCCAAGATGGCCGCTACCACAAAGTGGCGATTTACATTTTTTTTTCTCAACCCTCTCAATATGGGTATTAAATGAAAGGGCTTGACTAGTACAATACTATACGCTATTACAAATTTCAAATCCAAGATGGCCGCCACCACAAAATGGCGAATTATATTCTTTTTTCACAACTCCTTCAATATAGGTATCAAATGCAAGGGCTTGACAAGTAGAATAATGTAAACTATATTGAAAGGGAATGAGGAATATTAACTAACGAAATGAAAACTAAAAACTTCAAAATATTTTTTTGTCTGATCAATGCTCTAGAATGATGATGAAAGTGGAGTGATGACTGGTACCTACGACCACTGAGTTTGACTATTTTTATTACGAATGGAACAATCCCACTTAAAAAGCGTATGTATTTCTACATCAGTTAGTGTCGCAGTCCCATTTTATAAACTAGATCTGAAATACCTAAGATATCTAACGCTATGAAATACTTGTACGAAAGTTGGATAACTAAAGTAAGAACTAGGAAAAGGATATAATAAAACAAAAAAATCTGTTTAGTCTTAAAAATTATTCTTCAACTATAAATAAATAATTATTTTTTGACGGATAAAAAACCTGATTAAACACCAAATTACCTGAATCTTAAAACGCAAGAAAATAAAAGAAATGAAATACAAATATTAAGGACTCCCTACAAAAAGCATGAAATAAAAAATTAAATTAAAAATTTAAAAAACCCCCGACACAAAAAAATAATAAAATTAAATGTAAGTAATTGGAAAAGGATCAAATAATTTAAAAACCCCCAACTTAAAGAATCTAGGTAACGAGACTAAAACAGATAAATTCATATGGAAGTCGGGGGACCGTTCTGTGGAACACCTTCTATGCTAAGAGGTCCCCCGACTGCCATATGAATTTATCTGTTTTAGTCTCGTTACCTAGATTCTTTAAGTTGGGGGTTTTTAAATTATTTGATCCTTTTCCAATTACTTACATTTAATTTTATTATTTTTTTGTGTCGGGGGTTTTTTAAATTTTTAATTTAATTTTTTAACATAACTTTGGGTGTAAATAACTAATAAAAAACTTTAAAATCTTAAAAACAAAGTCCGTACCGACAAAGCTCAATTATCGAAGTATTCAATAAACTTTTTTTTAATTGATTTATGCAGTGGTTTTACCATAAAACTCGATTTTCCAAAGGACTTTTCGTATTTGTTTTACGCGCGTTTTAGTTCGGAACGGTGTTTGAGTGCGTGCGAACTAGACGTTGTACATGTAAACTAGCATCTAACTGTTCATCACTGATACCATATCTGTCGGACATGATGCTAGGTGAGACAGCGTGCTTTTTGGCCATGCCGACCAGTGAGTTCGAGCTCGCGACTAGTTCCACCTTAAGTTCAAATAACCCTATTGAATGACTATTTCATGAAATATCAATTAAAAAACGTAAGAAAATTTGACTTTCTCTGGTTTCCCTGGCGCTTGACCCTTAACGTCATTCAAGCTCAAAAAGATCCTTGCAACAGTGTAAAAATATTTAACGCTAAATTAATTTGAAACATCGTTCTATTTCTGTAATTTTTAAGATGGTAGCGACAGGATGTTGTGGTAAATATGTTTAGGTGAATGGATAGTGGTAGACCGCGAAATTCAAATTTTCTGACGTTTTTTGCAACTTGCAGGTCAGTGTCAGATTGTATCTTGATCAAAATATGATTCGCGACAATAACAGATACATATTTGGAGAATTATAATCATTAGAATCATTAATATATTGTTGCGCGCCACAATTAATGCCTGGTACATGGTGACAGTAGTTACCACTAGCGCCATCTAGTATCGAGTAGCGGAACTAGTAGTGAAGACCCTTCTAGAAATTTCGATGCTCGAACTTTCTAGAACTTTCCCGAACTATCGACATTTGGTCAGTCGGGACTGACATGTACTCGAACATTCTAGATGTTTCTACAATGGAAGGTTCTAGAACTCTCTTTGGCGCTATATAAGGCCGAGACGCGCCACGACCGACACAGTTTGGATAAAGCGATCGAAGTGAAAGCATCGAAGCGATATTCAAGTGCGACTTAAGGCGATCAGTAGTGCAATTGTGTTTTGTAATTAGTGTGTTTGAGTTGTAATTAGTGTTGATTATTAAAGTGTCATTTTTTTTGGTTATTAAATCGGCAGTTTTTATTGTCACGAACCCGAAGCTCGTAACAATTGGTGTCAGAAGAGAGGATCAAAAAGCATGCCGGTTTTACCCAAAGACGACACGGAGGGTATCCGTACCCGGAGTCAACGCCAGCAAGAGACGGACCAGAGGCGATTTGGTGGAGCTACGCCACAGAGGTCGGAGGGCCAGCTACCGACCATGGAGGCCGGCCCGTCCGCAGCAGCTCCAGCATCAGCAGCACCAGATTTGGCTGCTCTGATGATGATGCTGCAGGAGCAGGCCCGCCGACAGGAGGAACAGGCCCGTCGGTTGGAGGAACAGCTCCAGCGTGACAAAGAGGAACAGGCCCGCCGGCAGGAGGAACAGGCTCGTCGGTTGGAAGAACAGCTCCAGCGCGATAAGGAAGAACAGTCCCGCCGTCAAGAGGAACAGGCCCATCGATTGGAAGAACAGCTCCAGCGGGACAAAGAGGAACAGACTCGTCGATTAGAAGAACAGCTCAAACGGGATAAGGAGGAGCAGGCGCGCCGCCAGGAAGAGCAGATTTTCCTCATAAAGGACCTTCACGCAACCTTCGGGAAAGACATGAAGGAGGTGAAGGAGAAGGTTGCCCAGCATGACAACCGCCTGTCGGAAGCTGAAACTCAGATCAGCAAGTTTAATAACGTCATTGCTGATGTGAAGCAGGAGTTGGGTAACCTTAAACTTGAGGATAGAATCGCAGCTCCCGTAGCTACAACACCTTCGCTACGTGGATTCAAAGTGCCACCGTTCGACGGGACTTCTTCCTGGTCGGCCTACAAAATCCAATTTGAGGCTGTCATGAAGGCTAACGGGTGGAATAAAAGCCAGGCCATGACTGCTCTCACCCTAGGCCTGCGCGACCAGGCCTTAACTGTCCTGGAAGCTCTCGGTAAGGAAGTGACTTACGAGCAGCTCCTCGAGGCATTGGAGGCTCGGTATGGCGACGCTCACCTGGAACACGTATTTCGAGCGCAGCTCAAGGATCGCGTGCAACGCAGTAACGAAAACCTGCAGCAGTGGGCCCTTGAAGTGGAGAAGCTGGTTCGTAAAGCTTACCAGTCCGTACCTGCGCTTATTGATGGAAACCTGGTGCAGGCATTCATCGACGGCATCCGCGACCTTGAAGTGAGAGCTGCTGTGAGGCTCGGGCACCACGGGACGCTTAAGGACGCCTTGGCCCATGCACTGGAGGTGGAAGCTGTGCGACAGGATCATCGTTCCCATCGCGTCAGGGAGGTTGCAGCGGCTACAGTTCGCGACCGCAATAAAGGATACAGCCCTAGGTGCTACGGCTGTGGGGAAAAGGGCCACCTTCGATCCAGTTGCCCTAAGCGAACTGCAGAAAGAGAAGTCGACCGATCTCCAGAGGGCAGTGCGGCTAACAACACCACGCAGCACCAGCAGCAGGGAAACGAGTAATAGCCAGGACTGCGGGGCGGGTGCTGGCTGATGTTCAAAGAGCCCCAAGGGTTTCGATCACACAAACCCATGACGGGAACAGCCTTATCATCAAGGGCGAGGTCAACGGAACGCCGTGTAAGCTGACCATAGACACCGGAGCTTCCCGCACGGTTGTCAGTTCCCAACTTGCTAGTCGGTCCCTTGGGGACTCCGCATACAACCGGGAACGCATTAATTTGGTAACAGCCACCGGTCAGCGCATACCCGTCCATGGAGAGAAGAAAATAGAATTGACGCTAGGCAACAGAATCTACCTGCATAATGTCATCGTGGCTGATATAATGGATGATTGCATCCTGGGCCTTGACTTTATGAGGAAGAATTATTGCGAGATTGACGTCAAGCAAGGTGTTTTGAAATGTGGAGAAGAGGAACTTTTCATGGAAGGGGCGTTACCTGGGAATGTGTACAGCCTTAAGAAGATTGTTCTTCCGCCGAGATCGGAAACGATTGTGCCGGTTAGTCTTCCTCGGAATCCTGGGCAAACTCATCGTTGTGTACTCGTGGAAAGGGTAGACAATGACCTTCCATGGAAAGTGGCACGGACTTTGGTCAGAGCCACTGACATCTCAGGGGTACGTGTGCTGAACCTTTGTGATCAGGAACAGATAATAGAAAAAGGCACACTTGTTGGTACTTGCGAGGAAGTGGATTGGTTGCGTCGATGCCAACATCTATCGACTGGGACCCTCAGCAAGGATGCACAAACAAAAGTGACCACACTTTTAGAAGACTGCCGCAGCGCTTTGTCCCAAAATGAAATGGTCAAGGCGAAGAAGATGTTATTTAAGTTCGCCGATGTTTTCTCGTCAAACGAGGCTGACATCGGGAAGACTGGCATAGTTCAACACAAAATAAATACAGGAGAAGAATTGCCTATCCGTCAGCGGCCAAGGAGATTGCCGGTAGCACGTGAAAAGGAAGTGGAAACCATGATTGAGGGAATGGTGAAGGATGGTGTTATTGAACCTTCATCTAGTCCATGGTGTTCACCTGTAGTGCTGGTAAGAAAGAAGGACGGCAGCATGCGGTTTTGTGTTGACTATCGTCGTCTGAACGACGTTACAAAGAAGGACAGCTATCCTTTGCCAAGAATTGATGACACGCTGGACATGCTTACTGGAGTGAAGTGGTTTAGCACGCTGGACCTGAAAAGTGGCTACTGGCAAGTTGAAATTGATCCTAACGACAAGGAGAAAACTGCATTCTCGACAGGAAAGGGTCTGTGGCAATTTAAAGTTATGCCGTTTGGATTGTGCAATGCTCCGGCAACATTTGAGAGGTTGATGGAACTTGTACTTACCGGACTAATTGGCGATGCCTGCCTGGTCTACTTGGATGACATCATCATCGTAGGCCGCACGTTTGAAGAACACCTTCAAAACCTGGAACGCGTGCTCATGAAGATCCAGAGTGCCAACCTCAAGTTAAGTCCGAAGAAGTGTTCACTATTCAAACGACAAGTTAGCTTTTTGGGATATGTAGTGTCTGAAGAAGGTATCCGCACGGATCCAGAGAAAATCGCCGCTGTCAAGGATTGGCCAATTCCAAAAGACAAGACGCAGGTCAGAGCATTTCTGGGTTTGTGCTCCTATTATCGGCGATTTGTCAAGAACTTTGCAGATATAGCTAAACCCCTGCATAAGCTAACCGAAGAGAAGCGACATTTCTGCTGGGATGAAAGTTGCGACATCGCATTCCAGGAGCTAAAGGACCGTCTGTGCAAAACACCTATTTTGGGGTACCCTGATGCGGGCAAAGAATTTATAGTTGACACAGACGCAAGTGACATAGGACTTGGCGGTGTGTTGTCTCAACGTAATGGTGATCAAGAGGTTGTGGTAGCATACTTCAGCAAGTCATTGTCGAAACCTGAAAGGAACTATTGTGTTACGAGACGGGAACTGCTTGCTGTGGTAAAGTCATTGCAGCACTTTAGCAAATATCTTCTGGGGCGGAAATTCCACCTACGAACTGACCATGCTGCGCTGAAATGGCTATTGCAGTTCAAAAATCCAGAAGGACAAGTTGCGAGATGGATTGAACTACTGCAGGAATACGACTTCGAGGTCGAACATCGCAGCGGGAAATCTCATGGCAACGCAGATGCATTGTCAAGAAGACCTTGTCCTGAAAACTGCAAGCATTGTACTAGGCAAGAAAGTAAAGAAGTCGTACCTGTGAGGATGCTCAAGACAGACCTCAGTAACGAGTGGAAGGAAAGCCTACAACGTGCACAGCAGGAAGATTCGGACATCAAGCCGATTCTGGAGTGGATGACGGCCAGAGCTCTTAAGCCCAGGTGGAGCGACGTCTCAGCAATGAGTTCGACCACAAAAAGCTATTGGGCCCAATGGGACAGCTTGGTGATTCAGGATGGAGTCCTGTGCCGTAAATGGGAAAACGCTCGGGGAAACAGCTGTCATTTGCAAATGGTTGTCCCTAAAGCTCAAGTACCGGATGTTCTACAGCTGTACCATAATGGTTGTTCAGGAGGCCATCTGGGAGTAAAACGGACTCTATTGAAGATACGAGAACGGTTTTACTGGGTCCACTGTCGGGACGATGTCGAGGACTGGTGTCGCAAATGTACAAGTTGTGCAGCTGTAAAGGGTCCTCAGACTCGTAGTAGAGGTGCATTGAAATTGTACAATGTTGGTGCACCATGGGAGAGGATAGCCCTTGACGTTGCGGGGCCGTTTCCGGTAAGTGAAAGTGGTAACAAGTATTTCATGGTTGTGATGGATTACTTCACTAAGTGGCCGGAAGTCTTCGCCATTCCAAACCAAGAAGCTTCAACAGTTGCAGATAAACTGGTTCATGAAGTCTTCTGCCGTTTTGGAGTACCTTTGGAGATTCACAGCGACCAAGGAAGAAATTTTGAGTCCCAAATATTCCAGGAAACTTGTCGAGTTATGGGTAGTCATAAAACAAGAACAACTTCTTACCACCCACAATCAGATGGAATGGTGGAACGATTTAATCAGACACTGGAGAGGTACCTAGCCAAAGTTGTGGAAAATCGGCAACGAGATTGGGACAAGCACATACAACCGTTTTTGTTGTCATATCGAAGCGCTGTTCACGAAAGTACATCGGTGACACCAGCTTTTGCAAACTTTGGAAGAGAATTACGGCTTCCTGCAGACCTGATCACCGGAATACCACCTGATGCCCCACGCAGTATAACCGAGTATGCGAACGACTTGCGGAACAAAATGAATGACATTTATGAGCACGTCAGACAATCGGGCCAGCAAATGTCTGAAAAGATGAAAACCCGTTATGACCGTAAAATGAACAATAAAGGGTTCGACGAAGGTTCACTAGTGTGGTTGCACAATCCAGTCCGCAGCAAAGGGAAATCTCCTAAGCTTCAAGCTAAATGGGACGGACCGTACCGGATTGTGACAAAGATCAATGACGTAACCTACCGGATACAGAAAGGTGCAAGAGGTACTCCTAAGATCGTCCACGTGGATCGACTGGCGCGTTATTATGGGGCCGATAATGCTCGGGACGAGCATGTCTTAGGAGGGGGCAGTGTTGCGCGCCACAATTAATGCCTGGTACATGGTGACAGTAGTTACCACTAGCGCCATCTAGTATCGAGTAGCGGAACTAGTAGTGAAGACCCTTCTAGAAATTTCGATGCTCGAACTTTCTAGAACTTTCCCGAACTATCGACATTTGGTCAGTCGGGACTGACATGTACTCGAACATTCTAGATGTTTCTACAATGGAAGGTTCTAGAACTCTCTTTGGCGCTATATAAGGCCGAGACGCGCCACGACCGACACAGTTTGGATAAAGCGATCGAAGTGAAAGCATCGAAGCGATATTCAAGTGCGACTTAAGGCGATCAGTAGTGCAATTGTGTTTTGTAATTAGTGTGTTTGAGTTGTAATTAGTGTTGATTATTAAAGTGTCATTTTTTTTGGTTATTAAATCGGCAGTTTTTATTGTCACGAACCCGAAGCTCGTAACAATATCTTTCTAAGTTAGATTTCTACAACCAACCACCAATCTCTTATGGAAAAGTGTTAATGGTAGAAATCTAACTTAGAAATATGTATTAATGATTCTAATGATTATTATTCTCTAAATATGTACCTGTTATTGTCGCGAATCATATTTTGATCAAGATACAACCTGACACTGACCTGCAAATTGCAAAAAACGTAAGAAAATTTGAATTTCGCGGTCTCAACTACCCATTCACCTTAAGCGCTAAATGTATTTAATTATTTATGGTGCAGGCGGGCCTACGCACTAACAATAATAAAAGATAAAGCCTGTATAACGTATATTTATGTATGCCTCCTATACAAGGTACAATTCCGGTAGCGGGTGGAACTTCACAGACGTGATGACTATCGATATAATGTTTTACTATCGGCGCCCCGCGGTTTCACCCGCGTAAATGTCGATCCCGTGGGAATATCGGGATAAAAAGTAGCCTATATGTTAATCCAGCTACCTCCATACAAAATTTTATCACAATTGGTCCAGCCGTTTGAGCGTGAAGAAGTAACAAACTTATAAACACACACACACATCCCCACACACACACACTCAGTCACTCACACACTTTCGGCTTTATAATATTAGTGTGATTTTTTTTTCTAAAATCGTGTATACACATACACTATCTAGGCATAATGACCCCGTGAATAGGCTCAATCGGACTTAGTAATAAAAGAATTAGTGAATTGTATTAAACTAGGTGTAATACCATCATTTACAATGATTAGCGAATAGAAAAACAGTGCAAAGCAATGCCCGCAGTAGCGTGCGGGGCCCGCACCGCTCCGCCGCAGGTTGCCCGCACAGGCGGTGCGCCCACACCACGTAGCCTAGTTAGTTACTTGAAATTGTTTTATCGTCATCAATCTGTGAAGTTCCGCCAGCGAATTTAATTTGACCTTGGGGCCTAAAAAGGCCACTTTGGAGAATCATAAAAGGATAACATTATGAATCATTATGGCGAAGACAGTCCGTGTTTTTCTTTTTTCGCTGCACTACGTAGGTATAATCAAAGAGATTGGGATTGGATTTGGATTGGATTGATTGGTATTTTAGCACAGACAAAAATAACTGAAAAATGCTTCACCAATGGGATTTGATACGATTAACTTAACTTGTAGCGGTATCTACAACGCCACATACGAACAACGCGTCATACTGACGTCACGCAAATCCTGCATCGCGCAAGCAGAGTTTACTGCGCAACTAGCATAGATACAACGGCCCGACATGAATCATCGGGCAGTTGCCCGCCAGACACAACACCCGTCTGGTCGGAGGATCCTCCCTTTTCTATGGAGGTTGAGTGAACTTTACATCCTGTTCCTCATACCTCTATAAACTGTTAACAGTCCACTATGTTATCCTCTTATGATTCTGCCAAAGTGGCCTTTTTAGGCCTCCTTGTGTTGTTATATTCTTGTTGGTTGAGTATTGAATTTATTTATATTGAAATTGTTGTAATGTAATTATTCTACTGGTTGTTAGCTAGTGTTCGGTGTTTTCAAAGAGTGTTTTGAGTAATAATAATAATATTGTATTTATGTATTGTGACCATTCTAACTATGCCTGATGTGTTCCTTTTCCCGCTGTCTGTCTGCCTACCCGGCAAGTGGCCTGGCTTGACGATACGAATGTATGTTTGAAAGCTTATTGTAATCTTTTAGTGCCGGTTCTCACTGTGAGGTGACAAATTATAGTTGAACAACTTCTTTAAGTCTCTCATTCCATTATTCGGTCTGCGTTCCAATAACTCAAATTCGGCTATAAAGTATGGGTATTAAGTCTTCTACACCGTATCCGGCGACCGCAACCCAGACTAATTTTTATTTCTTTCGTCACACCACAGTGAGAACCCGGTGTAGCACGCTCCACAGTAGCTTTGTTTAGTTAATAACTTAATAGCTCATCCAAACTTCATATCGCCCGCACTCCCATATTATATTGTATACCAATTTCTTCATGCAGACTGGCAGAGCTATCGACGTGCAACCTAAACTGTTACCATTGATTCATTAAGTACATAATTTTATTTCTGAACCGAGCGCTGAAATTTTTTGTTGGTTATTTAAAAAAATAGATAGTGTCTTTCAAGGGGGGCCCGTGGCTAAATAATAACAGCCGCACAGGTCGATCGATCAGGTTAAGCTACGCTTGCCGCGGTTGGTCTGTGGATGGGTGACCATCTTTACATACCGAGACCCCTCCGTGCCTCGGAAAGCACGTTAAGCCGTTGGTCCCGGCTGTCATTTGTGGATCTTTGACAGTCGTTACGGGTAGTCAGAAGCCCGAAAGTCTGACAACCAGTCTTACCAAGGGGTATCGTATTACCCAGTAACTGGGTTGTGGAGGTCAGATAGGCAGTCGCTCCATGTAAAATACTGGTATTCAGCTGCATCCGGTTAGACTGGAAGCCGACCCCAACATAGTTGGGAAAAAGGCTAGGCAGATGATGATGATGAGATAGTGTCTTTCAAAAACAGACAAGATAAGGAAGTCGAAAGACGAGTCCAAAATGCTTGGAAGACCCACTGGGCTCTTAAAGAACACATGAAAGGTAGTCTTCCTATATCATTAAAAAGGAAACTCATTGACATGTGCATCCTGCCCGTCCTAACCTACGGAGCACAAAGTTGGTCACTTACTGAACAACAGAAGTCCAAACTCAAGATTTTCCAACGGGCAGTGGAGTGCAGCATGTTAGGTGTTAAGCGTACAGATCGAGTTAGAAACACCACGCTGCACTCTATAACTCAAGAAGCGGATGTTGGAGAAAAAAACAGCCAGGCTGAAGTGGGAGTGGGCCGGACACGTCTCACGAATACACCCGGAGAGATGGGCAAAGATCGTCACTCACTGGACGCCTGAGGCAGGACATCGCCGTCGAGGTAGACCAAGGCGAAGGTGGCGTGACGATCTAATATCATTTGCAGGTCCAACATGGCCAGAGATCGCACAAGACAGGGTAGCTTGGAAGAAAAATAAGGAGGCCTTGGCCCAGCAGTGGGACACAAAATAGGCTAACAAAAAAAAAAAAATAGCTGTTCCTTACATTTTAACCGCGTACGTAGGTAAGTACTGCGAGGGGCCCGTGGCTAAATAATATACAGCCGCACAGGTCGATCGATCAGGTTAAGCTACGCTTGCCGGGGTTGGTCTGTGGATGGGTGACCATCTTTACATACCGTGACCCCTCCGTGCCTCGGAAAGCTCGTTAAGCCGTTGGTCCCGGCTGTCATTCGTGGATCTTTGACAGTCGTTACGGGTAGTCAGAAGCCCGAAAGTCTGACAATCAGTCTTACCAGGGGTATTGTATTACCCAGTAACTGGGTTGTGGAGGTCAGATAGGCAGTCGCTCCATGTAAAATACTGGTATTCAGCTGCATCCGGTTAGACTGGAAGCCGACCCCAACATAGTTGGGAAAAGGCTAGGGAGATGGATGGACGTAGGTAAGTACTGCACTTTTCTATGAAACAGCTGTTTTTTTTTATGTAACCGAAGATAAATTTCTACGCCGACGGTTTCAGAATTATGTGCTAAATTCATGGTTGCAGTTTATGCGTCCATGTCCGTGCCACCCAGTATTATATTATTTCTTTCTTGATACTGTTTCCATATTTTACACATATTGGATATGTAGAAAATAACACATGAAAGTTTCAAATCTCATTACAATTCATTGTTTTGAATCTAAGCTCGAAGCTTTATAAATTATGACCTTCGTATATCATCATTTTGATAATGTAATAAGCACACAAAAGTTGCGCAACAATGTTGCAGCAACATGATTTTGTTAGCTGGAAGCATACAATTTTGCCGGTACAGAATTTTATCTCACGAAGCGACGCTCGCTGTACTTGTGATAACCAAGTGTAAATGATAAATGATTTTTTTACTACATGAGGTCGGCATTCCCTATTTGACTACTCTGAGAAGAAGGGCCGAAACAAATGCAGCAGTATCATTTAAAGTGTAGTTAAGTTACAAACACGCTGTGAATGTGTGCGTGCCGAGTAGCGTCAGCACATAACACACATGCACACACACTTCCGACTTCGCTATTGTCTCAGATGGTACCGAGAGCTCCTGCACTTACAGACCCATTCACAGCGTGTTTTTGCGCTTGGTAAACACAAGTAAAGCGCGTGTCGTTTCGTGAGATAAAATACCATAACATGTTTCCAGCAACACAAAATCATGTTGCTAGGAATTTGAGATAATTTTCAAGTTAAGGAACAACCAACTGAATATTGTACTTAACAAAGTTCAAATTCCATTGAAACCAAAAACTTACTATCTGTTACTAACTATCAATCAAAAATCAACTTAGAACACATTTCACTAAAGTAGATAAAGTGGCGATGGAATGTAATTATCTGAGATTATGAAGACTGCTTTTACTTTTATTTAAACCTGAATTCGCTGCTTAAGATTTCATACCCATCCCCTTTGTGCAGCGTACCCAATGTCCTACCCCTATCGTACCGATTAATTCTCGA
Source organism: Mesoligia furuncula (assembly GCA_916614155.1). NCBI lineage: Eukaryota > Metazoa > Arthropoda > Insecta > Lepidoptera > Noctuidae > Mesoligia > Mesoligia furuncula. The sequence goes on along the minus strand of OU744797.1, from coordinate 29,454,083 downwards.
GCTCTCAGGGTCCACCGGCGAAGATGTGCGACAAAGACCGCTGCGCCGTGATCGCCAAGCAATTGAACGACTTCCTGTACATGTACTATCGGGACACCGATCTGTACACTGACAGTGAAGATAAGGAAGGCTGCGTGTCCAACATACACTTCGCGCAGTTCTTGTACTCGGCTAGGTGAGTATATTTTTCATATGTTTTATACTCAAGAAGCCCGAAAAAGTCTGACAGCCAGTCTTTCCAAGGGGTATCGTATTATTACATCTCGAGAAGTTCCCCAGGGGAGAGTTCTGGCCGAAGGGTGTTGTGTACCGCAGGTTTCGTGGCCGGCTAGTCAGCGAAACACGACGCAGACACTTCGTGTGCTTTAGTTTGTTAGTGTAATTATAATGTTGTATGTATTTGTAGTGCCTGAAACTGTAAACTGTAGTTATGGCCTGAAACACAGGTTTAAATAAACCTAGATTACCTTCCACCAAGCAACGCACTAAATTACCTTCACAGTTCTATTTTTTACTGTAATCTCATATTCCTACCTACAATAGTCTATATCCAGATTATTATAATCCTATTATAGGCCTAGATTTATATATACTACTGAACGATATGTACACTTTTTGTAAACTTATTATTATTTCAATAAAATTTATTTTGTTATTTATTATTATATAGTATTTTTAAGTTATATTTATATTGATGTGTTTTATATGGGCCGTGATGCCTGAAATAAATGGATAATAATAATAATTACCCAGTAACTCGGTTATGCAGGTCAGATAGGCAGTCGCTCCATATATAATCAGCCTAAAATGTTCCCACTGCTGGGACAGCGCCTCCTCTCTGTTAGGGGGACTGGGCCATAGTCCACCACGCGGGCCCAGTGCGGGTGTCACATATCTTCGAATTTGTTGGTTCTAGGACATGTCGGTTGGTCAGCGGGATTGTCCGAAAGGGTTACCGCTGACCCGGAACGTAAAGGGCTAGGAAAGGAACAAGGGTGGGTTTTAGTCAGTAAGAGTCTGTCACTCCCTTCCGCTCCACCCAGAGCGGGAGGGAACTGTCGTTTTCCTCACGATGTTTTCTTTCACCGTTTTGAGAACAGTTGTGATGAAATTAAAAACACTCATCAAAAATACCTCTAAATTACTTACATTTTTGACAAGTTTTTGACATGAATTGTCGCCGTGATAAGATTTTGAACGTTTTCATTTACAGGAATGGCCTTCAGATTCTTGTACTGATACTCCACCAGTCGTTTAATTTACACTTATATTATTTTAGACATTATGTATGAGAAAGTTAAGTCTACTTAAATTTTCAGCGAGGCCGACTTAGAAGACGTGCTCCTTCTGCAACTGCAGATGGAGAACTACCAGACCACATTCCTGGGCGACACCCGCAACACGTTCTGTGTGGACCTGCCTCCCACCAAGCTGTGTGTGGAACCCACCAGGCACACGCTGCTCAAACACCTGGCCTGCTTGTCTCCCAACAACACTCGGAAGTACAGGTAACAAGGCTTATAACTGAAATCAGAATCGCAGATAATTATATCCATTGAGTTTCTTGCTACCCTATTGCCAGAACAAACTAAACTTTGGAATAGCAAATTCTCAGTAGTAGATTTTAGCCCGGATGGTGGCAATAGGGTCGCTCCCTATTACATGGGACAAGCAAAACTGGTGAACTGTGGGTGTATATTAGAGCAAGTTATGGAACAACAAACTGAATGTCATACTTAACAAAGTTCAAATTCCATTGCAACCAACAACTTGTTAGGACCCTTTTTTGCGGATGGGAAATCATCAAATGACCCCTCCCGCTCTGGGTGGAGCGGAAGGGAGTGTCAGACTCTTACTGACTAAAACCCACCCGTGTTCCTTCCTTAGCCCTTTATGTTCCGTGCCAGCGGTAACCCTTTCGGACAATCCGTTAGGACCCTTTTGTTACTCAAAAATCTACTTAGAATACATTCCTCTAAAGTAGATAACTGATTAGGTGTCGATGGAATGTAATTATCTGAGATTATGAACATTGCTCTAAGTAGATACTATTTAGATAATATTTATACTATTTTATTTATACCTCTGCCTAACCCTTCGGGGTAACAATGTGTGATGTTGTTTATGTTGTTTAACTATTAAAGTTTATACAAACTTGTGTTTCAAATTAATATTATTTCAAGTTAAGCAAATATCAACTTCATTTTAATGGACATTAAGTTGATTTCAGAGTGACAGTTATATTGAAAAAGTTATAAAATAGTTTGAAGTTGTAGCGTAAACTGAACTTTATTGTGTAAGATTTAATGTTATTTTTCCATAAACTCATATTTATTTACATTTTTGTCTAATAAATCTCGAATGCATATTAGTTTATCGAGGAGGTCACTCGGAATATCTCGGTGCTAATAAATTCGCTCTTTGATCCTCAGGTCTGAGTGGATGACGTGGATCAGCACAGCCGCTAAATTGGGGTACTCTAAATCATATACCTACGCTTGGAACTACTTTTCCTTTTTTTTTTCAAACATTCTTTCTAACTTTTTGCAACATTTTTTCTCCTTTTCATCAATTATTTCTAACTATATTTGTGACAATGTGCTGCCTTTTACGATAGCGATTCTATTTGCGTGCCGAACTATTTTATTTAATAATATTGTTGTCAACAAGCAGATGAAATTATTGAGTACAGGAAATAAGAAAGAGAACAAACAAAAGTAAAATTAAAACAACTCTAAACATAAAAGTAAAAATTAAAATAATACAGGCTGGCCGGGACTTCCACTCACGAACTGAAACCAAGATTTTAGCACATGATGTATATGGGGCGTGGCATACCTAGTGTTCTCCATTTTGATTTTTTTTTCAAAATGGCGGCTTCGTATAAAACCTGTTTATATCGGTAGCTCTTCTTATTTCACGTGTAACTTTAAGATAACATCATTTTTAAAATAATCAGTGCGCTAAAGAATCCTTAACAATCTTTGAATGTCAAGATTTGCTTATATTTGCTTTAAGTGTCAGTTTTTTTCTGCAATAAGCCGTTTTAGGGTTCCGTATACAAATTGTGTACCTGTAAGTGTTTTATCATTACATTGAGTTAAAAATTACTCAATGATTTACTTTCAAAATAAAAATATCTAAATTGAATGAGAATTCAAGTGGTGTTTAAAGCCTTTTGGTCATCCTCTGGATGAGTTCCAGTCAATTTATCTGACAGATCATACTATACAAAATCTGCTAGGCAGTGCAGGCTCGGATACAGAAGGGGGCGAACGGGTGCAGTTGCCCTCCCCTGGGCTTCATCCAAACTAAGTCTTAAACTCTAAATTAGACATGAAATGGGGGCCCATTGTTGAGTTTACGGAAAATTGGCCAAAGGTTTTTTTTTAAAGGCTTTCATGACTTGAGAAATCCCCCCTCCCTCAGAGAGAAAACCTAGATCTGCGCCTGAGGCAGTGCCTGTCCGAACACTGTGAAACAGGACCTAAATATTGTAACTACGGAACCCTACAACACAACCGTGTCGGTTATTTCGGCAGCTATACGAATATCTTGATGTGAGGATGTATGATGTTTAAATTATAATACAGCAATGCCCCCTAGTTTACCGGTTGGGGACGGAGATCTTTTAAGTCGGGGTCTCGACAAATCTGTGAAGCGGGGAAAGAAAATTACAGCGTAACGAAAAATAGTAAGAAAAGTATCAAGACTGTGTAAGTCGCAGTATAATCCGTTCGTGTGGCTTTAAATAACATTATTAACAGCAAAGGTGTGAGGTAGTAACTAATGGTGCGAATGCATGCAACTAATTATAAACTATAGTAATTCTAGGCTTGGTTATTTATACTATGGACCAGCCAACGAATAAGAATAGGTATGTGAAGAAATGTAATTGTAGGTAAAAAACGGTTATTTAAAAGTTAAATTCGGGCAGTTTCGAATCACGATGTTTTTTTGTTCGGAAAACTGGAAGGCGCCCTCTGTCGGCGTGTCACGCGTTCCGGTTTGCCGATCAAAAAGTGACATATGTAAGCGACAATCGCTTTTTATTAAGACGTAGGTAACGCGACCAATCACGTGCTGTCACGAGCAAAAAAATAACAGCTCCTTGTGAAGGCCGCAAGAACCTGCTGGATACGGGAAGCACAGATCCGGTCGAAGTGGCGGTGCTTGGGGGAGGCCTATGTCCAGCAGTGGACGTATTTCGGGTGAAATGATGATTATGATGAGGAACAGCTCGGCAATAATATCTGATTTCATGATTAATTCATTATGACGGAGTGCGATTTTTCCGTTGGTATTGCTCTAAAGGATAATTTCCACCAAACGGCTCGCACCGCTCCCGATCGGAACGGATTTTACAATCTTTAAACGATATTAAATCGTGTACACAGTATTTAAAGTCTATATTACCAAGCCGCGCACAGCAGCTTGACCCTTGACCAGTATGCTGCGACGCGCGTACGCCTCCGTTCGCCTGTCGTCGTATCCGATCGAATCCTTTCGGCTGTCATCCAAATTGTTCTTTACCTCTTCTGTGTTTTATGATTATTTTCTTCTTCTTCTAATGCAATAGCCAACAATACTACGTCAACTTCAACTATTTTCAAAAATTAGAACACGTCAACACGGTAGGAATGAAACTATTTGACTAAGCGCAGAAACGGATACGTTCGCAAGCGAAGTACAGAGCCGATCGTATGCGTCGGAATCCTGCCGGATGCCGATCGGCTGTCGCTGCATCCGTTTGTATCCTTTTCGATCCGATTCGATACGAGTCGTTTGGTGGAAATCATCCTTAAGCCAGTCTGAGTGAATGCAGTGAATCGAAATTCGAAACGGCAACTTTATGAGAGATTACGTTTTTTCACATACATATTATTATTCGTCGCCTGAAGCCCACTGCAGATTTTTCTTTCATAACCATTGCAACCTATTTGAAAAGCACTTCACGTTGATCACTTGTTGTACACTTGTTTTTTTTACACTCAGGCACTAGCACTTTGATCTTTTGTAAGTCAGAACCTACCTATCCTATAGGTTGTGTAGCCTATCCTTTAGGTTGTGTTGCGGTAAACTTGTTGCTGGTAACAAAATGATGTTGCAGCAACAACGATGCGCAACATTTCCAATGAGTCAGTACTCTGGTAAAGCCCAGTGGTTTTAAAGGCTCGTGCAAACCTGGCGAAGCTCAGCGCTGAGCGGGTTTTACTGCCAAGCAAATATTCATATCAGTCTGTCCGCTTTCATGCGCTCTTGGACTATTGAAGTTTATCTATTTTCAACTTTATTTGTACAGATGAAACGGCGACATTTGTTCGCGCTTTGCCAGGTCTGCGCCGGCCCTAAGAGATTAAATGGTTTAACCTAAATACACCAACAACCTATTCAAAGAAATTTTTCCTGGACCTGTACAGATGTTGCATTTCGCGAACGTGCGTCAGACATTACAATTTATGCCTTATAACAATGACATAAGAGTCTCATGACGCCCGCTCGTAAATTATCCTATATTTTTTTCTTTCTTTCTTTCCTAAACATAATTTTATGGACATAAAAAATATGGACAAATAAATACACTTAGTCTACAATAAACGAATTTTATCTTATTATTTATTTATAATTCCCCACGTCATTTCCAGGCCTTCGGAGTCTCCAAGCCGGTTGGAGACAGACACGGAAAGCGACCAACCGTCCAGGCCCTTCACCAGTTCCGATCTGGTCCTCAAGGAGTCGCTGAAGGAGGAGAAGCCTCTGCTCCAAGCCCTGAAGTACGCGCGATCATAACGGCGTTAGTATACCAACGTCTTTCTCCTTTTATTCTGGCCGGAGATTTTGAAGAATGGTTTTTGGTTTGAGTTTTGATCCGTGTTAGATGTAACTTTAATGTGACATTACACTTAGGGCCAGCGCTCGTAAGCTACTGTGTCTGTTGGAATGGTTTATCAACAGCCAATCATAGCAGTTTATTAATTTTGCGATAATTTCGTTCGGGAACCTGGCCCTTACACTCGCAGATATCAGCAAACTTGAGTTCTCCCTCTAGCGAATGAAGACTCTCTAAGTAACAGAATGAGATGCAGAAAAACTCTGATTCCGTATGTCTAAGTATTATTTCACCCTTAATCTAGTTTGAAGGTATTGCAGATACACAATAAAAATAATAAGGAATTAAAACAAGCTTTGAGTAATAGTGTTAACCCTTTATAGGGCAGAGACGAAATTTGTACAGCGCATGTAACCACTCGACTAGTCCAACTTTAAGGTCGATACTTTAGTATAAAATTAACTATAGAGGTATCAGAAGGTTGCGTGTTCCTCATCCTCCATAGAAAAGGGAGGATCCTCCGACCAGACGGGTGTTTTGTCTGGCGGGCAACTGCCCAAAGATTCATGTCGGGCCGTTGTGTCTATGCTAGTTGCGCGGTAAACTCTGTTTGCAAGATGCAGGATTTTGCGTGACGTCACTATGACGCGTTATTCACATGTGGCGTTGCAGATACCGCTACATAACCATTAACCTTAGAGTTCACGCGATATCTAAAGCACGGTTACAAAAATTGTGCTTAGCGCTGCGGGCGGTTATAAAAAAGCAAAAAATAATGCCAGTCGACTTAACAACAAATTTAGTTTCGCCTATATAAAGGGTTAAACATTGCATAAGCCCCACGAGCAAGTCTGCGGTTGTTTTAGTAATTTCTTACAAACACACATACGGACTATAAACCTCAGTTAACTATAGTATTATTCTTCAAAATCTCTCGTCAGTAAGGCGTAAACTTAACACCTGTAATGCTATTCTGTAAAACTCTCACCGTGAAAACTTAGGTGAAGTGAGTTTAAAGGTTGAGCTGTCAATAGTGTCAATCTCTAGCATCAGATGGAATGACAACTCACTCTAAGATCACTTCACTTATGTTAGTACGGTGATCTTTTTACATAATAACACCGCTGCTAGTCATTCTTTACTAGATACCTCTCCCTTCGTGTTTCCTTGCCTTCGCTTCTATCACTTCCGTTCCACTACAAGATCCCAATTATACCAGATTCTGACCTCATGTCCCAATAAATGTACACACGGCTATACATCAAGCTTATACATTTCCAGTTTTAGCTGACCTTCCATTGGTTTTTCGTACAATTGCAGAAGCTGGCTTATACGGGTTATGTTTATAGCTCGATTTCTAGCCGTGCGTACAAATGATACCAAATCTGTATGAAATTTTAATGTACAAATTGTTATGTAAAAGCTATCTATGGCTGAATTCTCAAACTGACTCAATTATATGATGTAAAATGCCTGGTATCTGAGGTCCGATAAACTCACTCTTTCAACATTATCATTTTATGCAGAATTACAACATTTAAAAGTTGCAAATTTGTAAATCTTACAAGTGTCTGCTGTACCACAAAACTCTAAGCCACATAATTATAACGGAAAAACCTTACAAATATTTAAATTGTAGTGGCAAGCCTACAATTTACATATTTGTAATTTCTGTGTTACGAAATATTTTCTACAATTCAACTATTTTGTCGAATTGTAGATTTGTAAGGTTTTGTGGGTCCTGAATGTTCTGAATCAAACCAATGCTATTATTACCACTATCGAATAGATGAACCTAAGAAACCTCAGAGATCAGGGGTTAAAGGGAACTTTAAAAAACGTCTTAAAGTGTCGTTTGAGAACTCGGAGCTAAGATTTATCATCAAACCGTAATATGATAATAATGCCCGAAAACTAGAAACGAAAATATAATGATCTGATGATAGATTTTGGACTACAGTGAGCTTTACAACCATCCTAATTGTTACCTAAGATAGAGATAGGACATAATAATAATTCTATCTCTTTCTGTCAATGTTATAAATAGTTAAGGGGAATGCTCCAACCAGCCCGCGAAATTCAAAATTTCTTGCGTTTTTTGCAATTTGCAGGCCAGTGCTAGGTTGTATGTTGATTAAAATATTATTCGCGGCTGTAAGACGTACGTCAGTTACAGAATTATAATCATCAAAATCACCAATACAACCCTCCAATTTCATAAAGGTGTAAGAACAAAAAAAAAAAAACAGAAAAAGTAATTCCTACAGCTTTATGAACTTAGAGCGTTTTATTGATGATTTTGATGATTATAATTCTGTAACTACATATGTCTTACAGCCGCGAATAATATTTTAATCAACATACAACCTAGCACTGGCCTGCAAAATGCAAAAAACGTAAGAAAATTTGAATTTCGCGGGCTGGTTGGAGCATTCACCTTAAACAGTAGTGCGATGAAATCATGCGCGCAACCCGTCTGCCTTCCTTAATAGTACAATCAATGCACGATTTGCCTTCTAATGTTAGCAATAATTAATATAAACATGGTATATTATTTAAGACATGTTCTATTTACTGCGTACCTGGCACTAGATATAATGATCTGACGGTGCTATGTTTAACGAATCTGTTAGTAGATTAGTGGCAATCATTTACGAGGCGATTAGCACTAGACATCATCTGACTAGCCTTTTCCCAACTGAAGTCGGACTTTTAATTAACTGCAGATGACAGTTTATGTGTTACCACTTTTAAACGAAATTTAAATAGTGATGTGACAAAACAATCGATTCATTTATTAACATTCAGTTCAAAATCGATCAATGTTAAATAGATTTTATAAAAAAGGATAGTAAGTATATTTATTCAGGTCCTTAAATATGACACCAGTGTTTTATATGGAAAAAATTGAACGATTTAAAAAAATGAAATGATGTATTTTAATCAGTCAAAGTATCTATGTACCATTTGCTATTTATGCACTTACGCCATTTTATAGGGTAGTTCATTGATTCATTTGCTGAAAAAAATGTGGGAGCGTGAATCAATAAAATCTTTGAAGGTGGTTTTGACTGCTTCATCAGAATTGATTTGTTTTCCTTGCTAGAAACTGTCCAACTTCCGGTAAAAGTGGTAAGGTCCAAGGTCCGGGAAGTATGGTGGGTGACGGAGAAATTTCAATCGCAGGAATATTAGAGTAATATATGAAACAAAAATATATTTTCTTGTTTTAATCTTTCTGTAGTGGTTAGGCGCATTGTCCTTATCTACTACTGCGTTCGACATGTGTTTAGGTAGAATTTCAGCGAACCACTCCTGAAAACTCCTCTGGCTATATTTCGACATGATATTTGGGAGTATAAGTTTGATAAATTTTTAGTACGACTAGAAAAACGATCAAAATCAACCTGTCTTCGTATTTTTTATGACCGAGTAAAGTTGTAAATATTATGTTTTGAACCATAAATAATATACTTAATCAAGACTGAATGAAACACATAATGTTAGAATATAGTATTTTGATTTTTTGACATTTAAATCAAAATTGGTAAATTTCGAATATCCTGCACGCGTAGCATGAACACTTCTATCTCTACGAAGAGAAGACACATTGCTTTCTATACAAAGTGACATTTCTTTTCTTCATTTTTGACATACCGCCTAGAAATCTTTCTACTATCTGTCATTTTGTCTTTAGTTTCTAACGATCTTTGTCTAGGTCCTTTTTTATGTAGACTATTTCAGAAGAAAGTTTTCTATCCCAATTGCCAAAATCACACTGACAACTGTCAGTTGTCTAAGGGATTTTGTAATAGCTAAAGACAGTAGAAAACTTTCTACTCGTCGGCCACAAAGTATATACGGTTATCTACAAAATCCCACAAAAAAAACAAAACTCCCAAAATTCCACTGTCAAAGATCCACGAATGACAGCCGGGACCAATGGCTTAACGTGCTTTCCGAAGCACGGAGGGGTCTTGGTATGGAAATATGGTCACCCATCCACAGACCAACCGCGGCAAGCGTAGTTTAACCTGATCAATCAACTTGTGCGGCTGTTATTATTTGGCCACGGACCCCTCCTTATAATGTGACTTAATATCAGTAAAAATTAAGAATCAAAAACAAAAAAAATTGTATGACAAAACAAAGAATTCTGAGTCAAATTAAGTAAAACAGTGAATTTCGTAAAAAGTGCAGTTGACTCCTTCTACTTTGCTGCCGTCGTACTGTCTACACGGAACGTCATCTTTGTCTACTCTTCTGTCGATAAACCGGTGCTCATGCTACGCGTGCTGGCCTAAAACGACGATGTTTCATTGCGTTTTAATCACCACAGTACAGATTTTTCAGAAATGTATGCGCTTCGGTAATCATCGTCTATCATCGGAAATACCAACACGCAATGATGAGATCTAATATACAACGTTATTTTTAGTTTAGGTGAAACCTGAATATAGTTTGTTCAGAATAAGTAATTAAATCGATTGCAATAATTTTTACCCCATGTTATATTTTGTCCCAAAAATATTTAAAAAAGGTTAAAAGTTGGACACTGAGCGACACTGAGTAAGTTATCCAATCTCCGCGCCGAACGGTTAGGTACCTAGGTATTATTACAAATGAGTGGAAGACGGCGCGGCGCGAGCCTGTTTTTGTACGGACAAACAGGTAATTTAACAAGCTTATAACTTCGTGAATTTTCATGATACAGTTTTGAAATTTTGTTCATAGATTCTTTACATAAAAATACTAGACACGTGCTTCGGGTTTCGCATATACTAAAAATAGTGTTGTAGAGCTACCATGGAGGTACAGGCGCCAGCACATCAAGCAATCTGTCAATTTTCTTTAATAGAATTTCAACTTTATCACTAAAGCATAAGCTTCAAAATTTATTGGGAAAATTTGACAGTTTCGGGTAGCTTGATGTGCTGGCGTCTGTACTTGCCTATCTTGTAATACCATGATTACAAAATTATAGATTAACTCTTCGTATGCCGAAAAGATCCTCGCGAGACAATGGCTTTTTAATTGTTTCTGTAATATTTAAATTACGGCATTCAATCGGTTAACAACTCTAAGCAAATCCAATAAATGATACCTACTGTGTGGCATGTTCAGGCTAGTTCGTAAACACGAAGATTACCGAAGCGCATCACTTTTCTGGTTTAACTGTATGTTGAGGTCGGCTATCAGTCTAACCTGAGGCAGCTAATACCTATTTTACATGAGGCGACTGCCTAGCACTAGACAACGGGAATAAATACCGTATATTATTCCTTTCGCACGTTAGTAGTCATTTGAGCTACGAAAACTGCCCTTTCTGCTTCGAAATAAAGGCGATGTGAATGACAAATTGTTACCATGGGTTGACTGTAGTGCTGGGCAAATGTCCCAAACCAAACTCCCCCCTACAAGTGTCTGTTTTTGGAACACATAATACTATAATAAGCTTTTTAGCTCGAAGGACTCTAGCAATTATCTGAACCTTTTTTTTATTCGGATCTCGAATCATTCATTCATCTTATTATATCCTTAAAAAGTGGAGGTTCTTCTTCTTTTTTAAATAAAAGAATTACTAATGTTCCTTTTTACTAAATCAAAATATGATAGTCCTCAAGTCCTATCTTTTCTAATCAATCTAACCGGATGCAGCTGATTACCAGTATTTTACATGGAGCGGCTGCCTATCTGAGCTCCAAAACCCAGTTATTGAGTAATACGATACTCCTTGGTAAGACTGGTTGTCAGACTATCTGGCTTCTGACTACCCGTAACGACTGTCAAAGACCCGGGGCTTAAAGTGGTTTCCGAGGTACGGAGCTATCGCACTTGTGGAAGCTATTTTAGCTCACCTCCTCCGTTTTTGGCAGAATGCATATGTCTAGCGTTAGACTAGACTTCTTTAGATGTTGTTTATGTGCTAGAGCATCGTTGTGATCGCCTACCAAGGTTGCTATAGACTGAAGTAGCGATATGTACTTACAAACAGCTCTCGACATTGTGATTTCAATTATTGTATTGAAGTAGCAGATTAGCTTGCTTCAACACCAGATGTTAGTCAATATGGTTTTGATGTTGTTAAGTTCGTAAAGATTTTCTTAGCGGTAGGCCTTCACGAGTAGGCACGGCAGTTGATACAAAGAAACAACATAAGGCCAGGTCAGGTAAGCGCCCTATATAATGTCCCAGGATTTACCATTCTTATTAATACCTTCGTTACATGGGTCGACAAGACATCGAGTCTTCAGAATACAAATTTTACATAGGGACATCTGGACTTGGGTGGCTCCTCTCATGCGTTAGTGGTTCTACTGCCTAAAATTTAATAATCAAGAGTGTTCAAGAGAATTATAAGCGGGCGAAAGTTTTTATATAATGGCAAGCATAAATGAATGTGCTGCTTTTGAATTCAAGAAGTCTTCAATGAATTTTTGAAATAGGCAATATATGTGTAAGAAAGGATGGGAAGATACATCGGTTTGGACATGTCATTAGGAATGTAATGAAAATTTATTATTACTTATCCATTTTTATATGATTCCGCGAGTGTATGTATGACGCGCATTATTCTATATTATGTAGTATTGTAATTCGTTGTGATTTGACACCTATGCTAGTCGACATGGTCACACAGTGCGCAAACGCCAAAGTCTCGAATTATTTATTTTATTATTTAAATGAATTAGAATTTTATTTTATATTTGAAATTCTCACAAGTTTATAAAGCTTAGCTGTCTTAAAACTTCGCAAGTGTTGTCTTCTACAAAAGAATTAAGTAATTAGCAATAATATCTTGTGTACTTTCAACGATTTACCGTCCACTGCGCATGATCGCATTTTATTTAAGAATCTCATGAAATTTTAATTTGTATTGATATTTTTAAAAAGTATTACTAGTTTTAAGCGAGCAGTGTTTAGTTTAGTTGTTTTTTTTTTGTGATATTTCAAAATTAAATTATTGTTTAGCTTAAAATCTGCAATGACTGTTGGAGACTGCAGCAAAAATGATATATTTAGCATTTATGTCCATCATTACATAACGATAACGAGTAAATTCAGTTACACTTGTGACATACCTAAGCATGGATGTTACAACTATAGCTGTAAAACTACCGATTTTTAAACCCACTAAATACCGATCTCTTATATATTTGTATTATTATTTTAATATATTCGTAAAATTACCTTTATTTGCAGCTGAGCTGTTTTATATATGTTTATTGAGTATTAAATTTTTATTAACATATGTTTTTAGCAATAATATCAATGATTTTTTTAAATTTAGTTTTATAAATGCTTGTTTGTTAGAACGAGTGCCATATCCCAAAGATTTAAGTCGCAGTGAATCTTGTAATATTGCTGTCACTGCCGACTTGACGAGTGAAGCTTAGCTTGAGTACAAAGTGTGAAAAAGTGAGATACATCGGCAAAGTTTTAATCTCATAATAATATATATTACGTGAAAATATATTTTGAATATGCTAAATAAAAGTTGGAAGCCATTTTCTTAGTTTTATTTCGGAAGGTGTGGGAGCTCCTCTTTATAATGGTATTGAGATAATCCGGTTTGTGACGACGATACTGAGTGCACACGAACGACACGCGTCAGCAAAGACTACAATATAATGCGGCGCGTCCGTAACAGGCAAGCAAAGAGTAAAGTACTTAATATAGTCAGGCAAGCAACCGTCGACGCGTGTCGTGTGTATGCACACTAAGCCGACAGAATGGAATTTCCGTAAAAATGATTTGCAATCTTTATAGGGTGTGAGTTATATTATTCAATAAAATGGGAATGGGATATATTTTCACTTACCTACTGACGTTGTTAAAAGCTGTCAGATAATAAAGAGCTAATCGATCACATATAATGAATATATCCGACAAACAGACGGATATTGAGGGATCCTAAGTTTTTGTTTGAATTTCACCCTTTATTCTTAAAGACTGCTTGGGAATATTTAGAGAAACACTTCTTCTATTTGTCTATATTTAGCCCTACAAACAGCTTCAAATCTTGCAGAGTGGAAAATTTCAAGGGTTACACTTGTACCCGAGGGTGTCGCCAGAACAAAAGTAGACCCCTACAGACCTATTGTGGTTCTTTGAGTCGATACTTACCAAAGACTACAATAGTATACTGGCTAATACTTACCTAATCGGTACATCACCAGGCAGATCAAGACCCAAATAGCCGAGTGTCAACTTGGTTTTAGAGCCGGTGACAAAGCACATAGGTATACATTTTGTAACTTCACCGAAATTGATAAAAATAAGCAAGTTCACGTATTTCACTTCGACCTGAAAAAGGTGCTCGAACGTGTCCAAAATGACGTCCTACTTTATAAAAAATATCCGCAATAGGATTTACCTTAAAGTTGCTTCACCTCTTCGAGCTATTTCACTGTCCGTCTTCAGTATATCAAATCTCTGGACATAATCTGCCCCCTATATAACTTGCTCGGGTGTAAGCAAGGGTAGCATGAGCACACTTTTATTTATTTTTTTGCGGATGGGAAATCATCAAATGATTCCTCCCGCTCTGGGTGGAGCGGAAGGGAGTGTCAGACTCTTACTGACTAAAACCCACCCGTGTTCCTTCCTTAGCCCTTTATGTTCCGGGCCAGCGGTAACCCTTTCGGACAATCCCGCTGACCCGGCAAGCATAAGCACCCTGGGACCTACGCAGTTTATTGTAATGGCGAATGACCTGCCGAAGGTCACCAGGACGGCACGATGTCTCATGTTTGCGGATGCTATTGGCTTACTGTGCACTTTGGTCTATACTGTAAGTGCAGCAAGCAATTGTTATATAAATAAATAAGGGCCCGATAATGTACCTCAACCACATCACAGTGATAAAATGTGGACTAGCAGTGGTTACGTGTGAATAGAGTCGCTGCAGCTTCTTGAAATTTTGTGGTAACTACAAAATCAAATGTTCGACACAACGTTGTTTGCGATGTGGCCGACCGCTAATGCGCGACGTCGCTGGTGGTTGCGACGCGGTCTGTATCGCCGACACGGTTGATTTTGACTGCAAAATGTGACGACCTATTCATTTTAGTAAAAATTTGCGCCCGACGTGTTGTCTTGTGGTGTGGTTGCGGTACGTGTGATCGGGTCCTAATTCTACTCATTGCTAGGATCTAATTGTACAAAAAAAAAAACTAAAAGATGTAATAAAAACATTTATTGCATCATAAAACACTCCGTGCATGATCCTTGGTCTAACAAATGAGAGGAGGGACAAGAAATTCTTCCAGTAAGGTCACAGTGTTGAGTCTTGAGCGTTCTCATCAAGGCGCCCAATCCCTGCGGAACATAGAAACAGTATGAGCACCACATAGCAAATCTAAAGCGTAGAAGTGACGTTAAGGTTACCATACAAAGAGATAAAACGGAACTGATGAATCTGATCCGATCGGGTTGTTCAGTTTCAACGATTTACTTTTAATCGTTCCGGCCGTCGTAGACGATTGATTTTGCCACACACGGTACGAATTTTGTTTCCGATCTGTCGGATCTGATGAATTGACATGTATGGTAGCCTTGACAGTTTACAGTTGAACGTTTACGTAACTTTATTGAAGATTGTAGATTGAAACGCCGACTATTTTAGGCCTGGCATTACTTTACTTTATATAGGTATCGTCGGCCATATTTATGTGTATGCAGATTTATGCGTATTGCGCAATTATTGTTCCGTAACAAAACTCGAAATTTAGATCGTGCAACGTTGTTGGATTATAATATAACGCACTGTGTGCACAATGGTTTGGTAGATCGACTTGCGAGCTCGTGGCTCTGTAACGCACGCCGTTAACGTCTGTTTTTCTCAGCCGTACTTACGATTTGTAATTTTTCGCATTCCTGTGTCTTCCGCCGTTGTCGCCTAACGTATACAGCATAACGCCGTCGCTTTAGCATCGACTACGCATCGCCGCCGTAAGCTCGTCATCGTCATGCCGCATCTAACTATCTGAAAGGACTCGCACGCACTTTGTCGCCGTTCGACAGCGTTATGTATTGTTAGCAGAGTCGCTCATGTCGCCCTACGCGTCACTCGCTCCGGACTTGTCGGTTCGCTGTGATCACGTATCGGAGCCAAGCAAGAGCAGTCAGCGTGGGGTGCGTTCGCATCGAGTTACGTGGACGTAATTTTAGAGTAGTTCTCTGATTGTTATTTTGAGTGTAGGTTTAGAGGCGGGGTTTAAGTAGCCTAATACGAATCGTATCGAGTTCTAAGTTTTAAGAGAGATTTTTTTTTATATCTATAAGAGACTAGAGGTTAAGAAGATCGTCAGATGTCAATGAACGCACCCCTCTACGGATCACTGCCTGCAAAGAGTCATACATTTGCAACAACCCATGTCAGATATCGGTCAGCCCGAGCCGACCGCGCGACATTAAGGCATCCTGCAATAAAACCACAAATTTAAACAGAAGTACCGCAACCAAGGAGAAGCAGTATTCGAAGCCAAAGATCTCAAGGGTAACATGCATGAAGAGTTTAGTGCCGGTAGGAGAGTAATTAAAGTAAAAATTTATTTCTAAGGAATTTAATCTAAAATGTAAATATACAACTTAAACAAAATGTACCTTAACATTTAGACTTATCATTAAGTATCGAAATTAATCCAAACAATTATATAAAACTAATTCGATCGTAAATGTAACATGGAGCATGTCATCAATCAGCGGGTGAAATGAAAACGTTCCGTCAATATAATATCTCTCATTTATTACAATATAAAGTGATTCACATAATTTTTCACTCGTACTGGACTTACAAGCTACGTGCCCGGGACGCTCGCGCGCTTGCGCTCGCACGCACGCACGCACGCACTGCGTCGCATCGCGTTGCGAACGCGGCTAGTTCGACCGTCGCACGGCACTAGGTACTGATTTGTTCGTGTCACGTGGTATTACTACGAGCTTAGCCTAGCGAGGTGAGCGAGGCGTCGCCGCTAGTACCGGCGCGGGCCGCCCATGCCGCTCAGCTCTCTCCCCCGCGCCACGCCGCCCCCGCTATACAAACAACACGACATCACGACCGACTCCAGGGAAACTGACCACACCGCCTTAGTTCATAGTGAAACCGCACCTCGACTAGACCACGCACTATCGTTACTGTATCATCAATATAAACAACCGTCTAATATGTTTCGCATGTAACGTTTAATTCACTACAACCTAAGAGGCGTTACACAGTTATCTGGGAGCGAGCGTCGATCAACATTGATATTATGACAGAAGTGACCTCATCTTGTTCAGGCCCACATAACTTTAGCAGCAATGAGAGTATTAATAATGTTGATCATGTTGTACGAGATATTTGCAGATAATTAGAGTTTGATTCATTATGGTGACGACGCCGTGACGCATAGAATGTAACAGTTAACAAGAAGTAGACAGGTAATTAGCGAGTTATTTTTAATGAGGTCAGTCTCACATGATATTAATGCATATCAAAACATGTTTTTCTTGTTTAGGTAGGTTACAGTTGTTCCAAGAATTTGTTAGCATGTTTTCCTATTTGTTCAAATAACTATGTTTTTGTGGCATATTTAAACTGTATCTTTCTCTGCTGTAATATAATGGTTACGCCGGAACACGCAAACGCAACTTTGACACGATAAGTCTCTCGTAGCTCTCGGGCATACAACGGTTGATGGCGTGTTTACCCTTCTACTTGGCAATGGCGTTAATATTATGAAGCGTGACGTCACGATACTCGTCGCATCGGTCGATGCGAGATCGCAGTGTAATCGTTCGCAAGATAACAAAGAGACAATAAGACCTTGTAAATCTTCCCCTGGAGAATAGTTTCACAAAGTGTACTCCTTCAAAATTTCATGTAGTTTTAGAGCAAATTTAGGCTGTTTTAATATTTAGCCATGAACAGATAGGAAAACATGTAACTACAAGGTTGACTGTATACTCCATGCCAGCTGTTACGAGGATAGTAAGTGCAAGATCTTACCGTCCCATAGGGGGGTACTGCTGCGCGTAAGGGTCTCTGTCGTATCCAACGGGGGCAGCACCGCGCCTGAAATGTTACAAGTACCACGTTGAGTATGTAAGATAACTCAATCAATAGATTAGTTTTATAAGACAAACAAACAAATCTATAGATACATTTATAATAAAATAGTTGCAAAGTCAAAACTGTACATTGTATATTTATTTTTTGTTTGTTTAGATGTATGTTCGGGATTGACGCAAAAACTACTTAATTAGTTATTTTGATCTAATTTTGCACAATACTCCAATACTGATCATCAGAAAGATTATAATATTATCAGTTAAAGTGCGCAGTGCTGCACACCCCCATCCCATTTCAAGTTAAACAAATATCAACTTTATTTCAAAGAACATTCAGTTGATTTCAGTGTGACTAGCACTATTGACAAAGTTATAATTTTTTTTGAAGTTGTAGCGTAAACTGAACTTTATTGTGTGAGATTTAAAGTAATTTTTCCATTAATTCATGTTTACATTTTCGGCAAATAAATCACGAACACAGATTAGCCTATTCAATGGCCAGACTGCACTTTTTGCTATGGGGATATTGCATTATGGCCATAGTCCTCAACAGTTTACAACAAGATAAGATAAAATGTCAATAGAGTCCACGGTCACATTCACGAAGCCTCAGGCACAGCTAGTAAACAGTAATATAGATGAGACAGCCCTTGGTGTTTAATTATAGGGCAAAGGCCCTTATTTTGACTGTTGACTCAATCTTAAGGGGAAAGCATCAGTGTTGCCTGCAAAATTCAAATTTTCTTGTTTTTTGTAATTTGGTCAGTGTCAGGATGTATGAAAAACACACTATACAGGGTGAATTTTCCAAGTGGGCGTGAATGGCCAAATCCGAAACTATGAGGAATAGCGAAAAGTACTCAAAAGGAGTCGCGGGCTCAATTTAGATGAAAACTAAAACTGCATCTGTACCTAACCCACCTATGTTCAACAAATAAAACATATTTGTATTTGTGTCTTTTTAACCTTTACATAAACAAACTGATAGGTAGGCTCAGTAGCACTAAAATCGGTTGTCACGTGGACGGTATCTGCGTGAATAACATCAGCTATGCTGATGATATGGTGCTGCTGAGCCCATCTATCGGTGCAATGAGAAAGCTCCTTAAAATTTGTGAAAGTTATGCAGTGGCTCACGGGCTCAAATACAATACCGATAAGAGTGAATGGTTGGTTTTTAAATCAGGTACTTTAACGTATAAACATCTGCCTGAACTCTCACTCTCTGGGTCTCCTTTAGGTCGGGTTTCGAAGTTTAAGTATTTGGGCCATTGGGTCACTGATGACTTAAAAGATAATGTCGACATAGACAGGGAGCGCAGGTCGCTGGCTGTCCGTTGCAACATGCTGGCCCGCAGGTTTGCACGCTGTACTGAATCGGTAAAGATAACGCTTTTTAAGGCCTACTGCCAGTCGCTTTACACGTGCAGCCTGTGGACCAAGTATACCCAGCGGGCATACAGCGACCTGCGTGTCCAGTATAATAACGCATTCAGGGTGCTTTTGGGGTTGCCGTGGCGATGTAGCGCGTCAGGGATGTTCGCGGAAGCGTGCGTCGATGGTTTCGCCGCGATCATGCGGAAGCGATGCGCTTCCATGATGGCGCGGTTGCGCTCCTCCTCCAATGGCATCCTGAATGTGTTTGCAGACCGGTGGGACTCTCCCCTCTTACGAAGGTGGGTAAGTGTTCATACACACTTATCCAAATAAGCGGTGTACCATTGAACGAACAGTTCAATGGTACACTACTTGTTTATTATTGTAAATTTAATTTAATACTAACATTAGGCTAAGTTATACTACTACTAACTATATATGGATGTAAATCTGAAATAAAATATTTGAATTTGAATTTGAATTAGTTTTTATCAAAATCGGGCCTGCTACTCCTGTAAGTAATTTTCGCTATTCCTCATAGTTTCGGCTTTGGCCATCCACACCCACTTGAAAAATTCACCCTGTATATGAGTTATACCTGAACATACGTTAAAAAAAAACATCCAAATTGAGAATCTCCACCTTTTTGAAGTTGGTTAAAAATTATAATCCAGAGATAAAAGTATAATGGCGGAAAGATTGAAGAGAGACCATTGAGATAAGGAAGGAAAAACTGGAGACTGACATTCCATTCCCATATTTTTAAGAACATTTGCATTCCAATCTGTCTGTCAAACATAATTATAATTAATTTTCCACAATGATTGCCGCTGAGATGAGATTGCGCCTTGAATTTGAATGTACAAGAACCCTAAGATGACCCACAGACCGAATTGGTCATTAGATCAAAGATTTGTCTTTCATTAGAGTAGGTTAGCATAATGTTTGAAGATGACTACTAGAGCAAAACTCAGTACACAATTGATTCATATTGAAGAATGCTGATGGAGTTCATAGCTGACACGTTGACTGCCAGACAACAGACACAATAGAAAATGTATTGTTGGCGGGATGGCAGTCAATAACTTAAATGCATTCCTTGACAATATAATTGCAAACTTGCAAGATACATTAGTGTGAAATATGATCTAGTAGCAACAACTATCAGTGTTTAAAATTATGGTGTTAGTCCAAGATAGGGGTCAGAGCGAGTCATAGTTACGGAAGTTACAAAACATTGTTTCAGCATTTGACTAGCAGGAAACATTTTGCTGGCAACTTCGCTGTTTATGTGTTCTTTTTTCAAGGCTTAGTAAGTACTGCAACAATTATTAGAATATCAGCAAGAACAAGTTTCACAACTCACATAGGGGAGCGCCTGCTGAACATGTCACCGTTGGGCATCTGCTGCGGGCGCGGCGGCAGCGAGCGCTCGTACGGCATCTGTTGCGGCGCCGCGCGCATCGGAGCGCGGCGGTCCATCATGTCGCGCTCGTCCGCGTACATGGGCGCGCGACGGTCGTCGGCGTACATGGGAGGCAGCTCGTCGTAGCGCCTCTCCTCCGCGTACATGGGCGCTGCGCTCGCGTACGGGTCCCGCGCGCCGCGCTCCATCAGAGCAAATCCACGGCGGTCTTCTCCGCCGTAGCCGTTGTACCGGTCATCGTACGCGGGTGGCGGCGGCCTCTCGGCGCGCTCGTAGGGCAGCGGGCGCGGCGCCATCTGGGGCGGAGCGCCGGGCGGCGGGCCGCGCGGGTGTGAGGGCCGGTCGCGCGAGTAGGGAGAGTCCCGGGGCGGAGGCCCGCCTCGCATGGGTCCGCCGCCGCGCCTGTCCATACCTCCGCGCATGCCGCCCCTCATGCCACCGCCGCGGCCTCCAATTCCTGGCCCTCCACGCTGGCCGCGCTCCTTGATGCGCCCGCGCTCTACTGAGATGACGCCGCCGTTGAACGACGTATTATTGAGCGCACGAATAGCCGCCGAAGCCTGTTCTTCAGTTTGCATATGCACAAATCCACAGCGGTTCATTATATCGCATTCTGTCACGGCGCCGAAGCGCTCAAACAATTTCCGAAGCTCCTCCGGCTTCGAGCCCTGGGGCAGGCTGCCGACGAACACCTTCGTTTGCTGAAACGAGACGAAATTCATCAAGACGAGCCCAAAACATAGTAAAATTTGTTGAACAAGCACGAGATCTTTCACTCACCGGCACCATTGTCTATTTATTTTTCAATTTAACTTAAATATCTTAAAAATTCACCGCCGCTATTTTAGCGCAATACAACGAATCTGCCTTCCGATCAAAATGGCGGACCGGAACTTGCGGAATGATGCTAACCTCAGTATTTCAGTAACCTCAACGACGCCATAAAATTTTGAAAAGGAAGAAACAGGATTGGTTAGTTTATTTTCGCCACATAAAAGTTACATTGTGATTGGTTGTAAAATAACGTCACTTTACAGAATGGCCAATACAAAACAAGCGCCAGAGACCACAGACTAAATAAAATACCATAGACACAAGATAATGTAGTTTTAATTTTTTTGACGTAACGCTACAATGTTATTTGCGTCAACACTACAAGACAAGACAGTAAATGCTTTTTATTTTAGTCTATCATTCTTTCTTTAGGAATAAAAATTAAATGCTGTTCGATGGTAAGCGCATCACTTGAGAACGGCTGGACCGATTTGACGTTATTGATTTAAAAAATTTGTAAGGCCTGAAACTGCGTTAAGCGGGCGCCCGCGCGGTTTCATACAAAAGTGCTCCGTCGCGGGGACCCGCGCGGGCGTCCGTCACGGGGAGGCGCGCCCCGCACCCACGCAACGGGGCTAAAAAACGGGGTTAAAATTGAACTAGCGACACTGCGTAAATAAAATAATCCGGTCTCCGCGACGGGTACCCACTACGGGGACCGTCGCGTTCCAACGGAGCCCACCCACGTGTCCACGCGCATAGACACGCGACGGTTGCCCGTCGCGGGCGCCCGCTTAATGCAGTTTCAGGCCTAATAGTCTGAGTTGGGTTCTAAATAGAAAGAATAAAATTAATGATTGGAAAACTTTAAACGCCTATGGCATTAGTCCACCCATTCCTGTGCTTGAAGTAATAACGGAATCAAAAGTTGAATAATCATACATTCTTCTTATTTAATGATTCTTTTTACTAAAATTGTAAAGGTTCGCCATGACTTTATCAATGAAACAATTAAAACACATTACACATTATTTATTTTATATATCTACATTATGTGTTGATAGTTACGATTATTAAAAAAAAGGAAAAAAAGTGGAAGATGCACTGTTGTTACTAAAGATATTATTGATAAATTAAATATTACGTACTTATTATCTAGTATTAATAAATATTTTTAATGATTATTTTTTTGAGAATGTATGGACGCCATCTACTGGTAAATTCTGGTAGGTATAGCAAATATACATATACCCCCCTTATTAATAAACGTTGTATAGCGTCTGTATAGTTACATAACGCTTTGTCTTCTTCTTTCGATCTTCTTTCGAAAGTCAAATTACTGGCGACTGAAAGAGAGAAATCGGTGTGTAACTATTCATCTGATAAACTTAATACCTACCTACCTACGTTTATTAGTAAGGGGGTATTTTTTATTTTAAGAATACCTTTGCTTCGGTAACATCGGGAATACACAAGAAGGCTACTATTTCACACAGTTTGATCGGGTAGACATTGCATTTTGTATGGAACAGCTGATTTCCCACAGTAAAAGTTACTGCATATTACATCAGCCTGCAATGGCAAATAAAATAAATATTTTATGTAGGTACAATGATATTCTAATAAACCAATCCTAGGTAGGTACCAATCCTACTTCTTATGCTAAATAGTATAATCTCACAGCGGTACATAAAAATAAAATACCTATAAATATTCTAGTTACAGTAAGCATACAAGATTATTTAAACGTATAGGTAGGTAGTACCTACCTAGTTAGAAATAGTGTTTGTAAGGTGGAAAAGAACTTACCCTTCAGTGGCAGTATTTCTTTTCCATCCTGGTATATTAATGATACGTTACCTTAAAGTTGATATCAACTGATAGAGGTAAGTTAATATTTCGCAAACAATGGAAAATAATTATGTAGCTATACACCGAAGTATCAAAATTAAAGTCTATCTATTCGTAATCAAATGTCAGCTAAGATTATCTAAATACACGGAAGCGGTAGTCATTGCTCTCAATAACTTCGTCACTTGGAAATTAATAGAATTCCTGACGAATTCCGCCAGGTTATATTTATTCAGCGACCCGCATGGCTGGCTACAATTGAATATATCTAACAATCTTAATTGAATCTTATCTGGCTCGTTCTGATGGATCAGTTTCGGTGGAATCCTTTTAGCCTTCTTGTAAATACTATCTGCTATGATTGTTAGGTTGTAAGTCAGCATGTCGTTGCTTTTTCTCGGTTCGGGACGCGCCACTCGCCCCAGAAGATAGCCTGAAAACAACATTAATCAATATCGTCATCATCATATTAATCAGCCTTTCATTTCTCTGGGACACAAGCCTCCTCTCTGTGAGAGGGAGTGGGCCATAATCTACCACGCAGGCCCAGTGCGGGTTGGTAGATATATTAATCAGTATAGATAAGGGTTAGAAGTCTTGAGCCAGATAACTCACAACTAAGTCACCGCTAACTATCTCACAAGCGCTAACTCGCTCGCAAACTCCAAGCAATATAATTTATACCTACTTGGTTGCTGTCAGCAAATTGCTGGACGAGTATCACCAATACCTAGACGTGCACGGACATTTGATTTTGGTGTAAATTCGTTTATTTTATGGGGGGCACGTCCGTCAAACACGCTCCGTATGAAGCCAGTTTGATGAACTACGTTTGGTAAATAAGGGTCAGCAGCGTAGACAAAACAGCAGTAAAAATATGCGAGAACATGCTTGAATTAGTGCCGCGCCGCAAAAAATAATACGATACGAAAATAATGTAAATTAAACTCTATTTGAAATGTGATGTGATTAAGAGCCCCCTTACATTTTGGTACTGCTGTGCGCACATCTTTCTTTTTTTTTTTTGGTTATAAATGGCATCTCGCAGTTCAATCTATGAGGTTGTCGTCTTCTTAACCAGGATTTCCTGTGAATGCCTCAATAAATTAAGGCCTCCAACCAGGGCGAGCGCGCATCGACGGCGCAGTGAAATTTAGAGTACCTACTTTTATTTTATTTATAAAAAAATCACAGTATCAATAAATTTATTTTTTTAATTGATATTGTTTAAGCAATTATTGAAGACAATTTTGGTATAAATACTACGTGAAAATGATGTAGAAGTTCGGAGATATTCAGACTTATTTCCAGTAGAAAATTGAATTAGGTCCAGTATTTTTTTCTTTATTTATAAGGCATATAACAAAAATGTATTCTATTATTATTAAAGTATATGATATAAGTGATATGACAAAAAATGTTTTGATGGATTATATTCAACAGAAACTACAAATTAGAGCTCTCAAATCAGCTCTCCATGAGTTTTTGCCTAAACATGCATCAGGAGAACGGCTATTGCTAAATAAATAGACAAATAATTAAAAAATCGCTTTATTATTATTATAGAAGAGAAAACGAACTGTCTTTACCAATTAATTGCTATTTATGCCAATCACCGAATAGTATTAAATTTCAACGAGGAAATCATGCATCTATGCACACTTTTGTAAGAGGCCTCTTAAGTTTGCTGCTCTCCCTACGGTAATCGTAAGTATTTGCCGCCACACAAAGGTTCAATTCAAAGCATTGACCTCTAAACTGAATATTTTTTGAAAAACGTTAAAAACGGCAAGTTTACTTCATAAAATATGAGCATTGCAAGTGTGTTACTATCACTGACCTGTATTATACAGTACTTGTAAGATACTTAGAGGTCAGTGGTTACTATTATTAATTTCATTCATAAACCCTAAGCTTAAATTTCCCTCACTTCACCAACAGCCGGTCGTCGTAAATAACATCACACTTGCAGGTATCACAAAATTTTATCATTTATCCGCACACTCACCAACACAAGTTGTTATTCCCATTAATATAATTTATGACTGACATCCAACATTCCAATAGGCTGTTTTGTTAGTAAATTAAAAGGCTTACCTCCGAACATGCAAAGCAAGCCTGTTAACAGCACTATGATGGCTAGAAGGCGTTTGGTGACGTGTGGAGCCTGGCTCGTGCAAGACCTGCGCTCGATACTCATAATTTAAAAAAAAAAGTAACTTTATTAACAAAATATTCGCGGCACTCGAGTCGTTTCCCGCGTGAAATGGTAATAATTTGTGAGGCGCGGTGGACGGCCGTGATTCCTATTTTATTTTTAGATAACTGTGCATGTTGTGTCTCCGTCGGTGAATGATCTGTCCGTCTTGATATTTTTTGAAGAATTCCTGAATGATTTCAGTTTCCTTTTCTGTGTTGTGATGGTGGGTTTATTTTTGTCATGTATTAGGTGTGTCCGGTGTGTCACGGCGTTTGTTGTGCGTCACTCGCTTAGGTTCTGTATGTGGACATGAGAACCATGTGGTGTATGTCTAGCTAAGGCCCGGAACTAGGAAATTCCCCCTAATTCCCTTTTTTCCCATCGGCAAAATTAACTTCTGTACGAACTTTCATCCCCATTTAGCCCATCTAAGGGATGAATTTTCAATAATTCTTACACTCACCTTCGTTATAAAAGGAACTCTTGTGGCTAGACCTCTGCAGCTTCAGCCTGTGCGTTGCTTGTCAGTGAAATAATGAATTATGTAAGAATTTTTATAAGATACGCCCAGGGAATAACAATAAAACGGTAATATTAGATTACATAATTATTTATTGTAAACAATATTATAATCTATAAAATCTTACAAGTATCAAAAATAATTCTTTAAACCTATATTTTACAACATCATACTCATAATTATTAAATGTAGAGATAAAACAATGTCATTCTGAATTGAAAATAATTTGGTGGTCCCTGCCATTAGCGATAAAAATAAAATTGAATAGAATAAGTCAAAGCGTGGTTGTTTAATCTAAGAAGAGAATAAAAGTCAGATTTACTGATCAAGGACTTTCAAGGAGTTTCCAGTCATCATTATCATAATTTTCAGCCCTGTGACATGCTTCTCAATTTTCAGTAGTAACACTAGATTACAAAGCATTCATGTACAGCTAGGAAAGATATGTGACAATAACTTGATAATAAGGGTTATTTTACAATGGAATACAAGCTATTGGCATACTTTTGTGAAAGTTTCGGAATGTTAATTTATAGCTTTATGAATGCATTATAGCATTGCTTTACGCATTCATCGTTGACATTCACATAAAACCTGCAATTATTTAAAATGAATCATAATATTTTTTCTAGATACTTACACATTTAGGAATGTCTCACTTTGCATTGTTATGAATACGAAAATTTCGTTGAAAATGATTTTATTTTAATTTTTGAGTGCAAACTAAGCTGTGATGAGGATGTGAAGTCATCCGCTTATATTTCACGGATTTAGGCCCGCTTGTACTACAAATCACTAAAAAGTTTAGCGATAAACGAAGTGAAAACATCGTTTCGTTTCTGTCAATCGCATAAAGATGACAGAGAATAAACGCATTTAGTGATCTGATACAAGCAAGCCAAACCAAAACGGGGCGTGAGAATGGCAGTAATCCGTCCAGTATTCTAATTATCCTCCCTGGCTGAAGCCTTCTAAAGACGGTAAATAATTCAAATTCTTCATCTTCCCGTCCTTTTCGCATGTTACTTGGGGTCGGCGCAACACGTTTTTTTTTTCTTCGTAAATAATGACATTCTAATTAACAAAAACAGATCTTCATTGAAGATCAAACATAACATCTACTGCCCCATATTGAACAGCACTTTCAGGTCTTCTATAGTGAGCTTGGAATTGTTAGTTTTCTTGGCGCCTGTGAGTACGTTCTCTGCCAGCTCCAGCTTGGCTTGCTGCAGCTTTCTGATCGATTGCTCCACGGTATCAACGCACATGAATCTGTGGGAGAAATAGCTGGATTAATATAACATGTCCACAATTAACACACACATCACCAAACACCCCAATTAGAATATCACACTAATATTATAATGGCGAAAGTTTGTGTGTGTGTGTGTAAATAAAATTTTGTACGGAGGTAGCTGACAGCCTGGTTTAACATATCAGCTACTTTTTATCCCAAAATTCCCACGGGAGCGACATTTACGCGGGTGAAACCGCAGGGCGCAGCTAGTCAATAATAAAATTAAAGTTCCATTTAGAAGAGGGCGACCTATCACCTTGACGGCACAAATCCAGAATTCGGCAACAATTGGGAAATTCCACTTGGAAAAATTCAATAAATCCATGATAAATTCAATGACCCATGTTCAGCTGTCGTGCGCATATTATGTCAAATGCACAAAAGCGAATTTGTTGAAATATTCGCGTTGATTGGGTAATGCAAAATATACTCTATGCACATTTTAACTAAAATTGTTTTTATATTAGCAAAATAACGCGAACATTTGCACAAATACGCCAAGTGAAGTGCCAGCATTGGCCAAGCAATCATGTTCAATGCAGGAATCCGCCAATCGTTTAAAATTATTAGGTAATTGGAGCAAATGTTTACTGACGTCACGGATACCCGGCTTTGTAAATATCTGGCATGCGCTCTCTTCGGGAAAGGTGTTATTTGGCTAATGAGAAAACTTGGCAGCTAGCGGTCGGTGTAGTGTAATCGCAATAACTTCCAAACGTGACTGAGATAATATTGCGTTGCGACGCGCCCGCGCCGCGACTAACTTTTTACCGGATATTTTGTTACTGACATCGGTGAAGAAAAACCTCGAGAGGAAACCTAGACTTATAGTTAATTCAGGGTGGCATCCACATCGACAGGCAAATTGTACCACGAATTCTGCACATGATTCTGAACCCTTTTTTTTTGCTGTCTCAGGGAAATCTTCAAAAGGCACTCGACCTCCGGAGAGTGTGGGATTTTTACCTCACTTAAACCACCCCGATGATCACCATCAGCACATAGGGGTGGTCCCGGTTCCTCTTAAAGACCAATTCCGGAACCCCGCCGTGCAACGCCTGTAAGGCACATCCCTGGGGAGACTGTAAAGGGGCCTCCCCTGAGCCTCGCTATGCACGGCAGCACGTGACCACTGTGCCACCGTCTTCCCTGGGGTCACTTGGTGGGCGGACAGAGTCTCCACTCTGTGCGCCCGTTGAAATTTTTCATCGATTATAAAGAAAAAAATCACAAAGTGAAAATGTATGGAAGAGCAATTTTACAAAAGAGTACCTAATTTAAAAAATAAAAAAACCCGACTGCCAAACTGAAAAGCTACAAACAAGCCCATTTTAAATTAAATAAAAGTTGGAAGCAGGCGGGGACCCATTTGAATTTGAAAATATGATAAAAATGGTATGGGTCCCGCCTGCTTCCAACTTTTATTTAATTTAAAATGGGCTTGTTTGTAGCTTTTCAGTTTGGCAGTCGGGTTTTTTTATTTTTTAAATTACTTTTTTATTTCCAGCTTTTTAGTTTACAAATGTGAAAGATTTCGCAAACGATATTTCTGGTACTTGTTTTTTACGATTTGTCACTTGGAATTACTTTTAACCATATAAGTTATATATATTTTTGTAATCACCTTTTAAAACCCTTTATTTTGATACCCCACTCGATAGGTTTCGAGAAAAAAATAATTTTTTTTTGAAGGCATATTGCGCCAAAAAACGGCCATTTAATTTTTTTTTTTCAATTTTGATATAGCCAGTGTCACTCTCACAAATAAGACGAATCTAACGGCACCTCTCAAGCTGAAATCGATCAAGCCGTTTAGGCTACAGAGCGTGCCAAAGAAATATACATACATACATACATACATACACTCGAAAAACATAACCCTCCTTCTGACGCAGTCGGGTAAAAATCGACGCATCGTCGTTATTCCTGCCACCCTGTATAAGTTGTCTGAAATCCATCTTGAAAATGCGTGGTGATCAGAGATCAAAGTTTTGTTTAGCTTAATGTACGAAGCAAAACAAAATGTCATTGATAGTCGAAAATCCTTGGAAGTCAACTGCGGACCTTTCCGTATAAATAAATTTTATTATTAAATTGATTAAAATTATTGTACTACAATAAAGTAATTTTTAAAGAATTATTTGAATAGTCTTACAGAACATTATCATTATTTTATTATTGATTTTATGCTCGTGCCTTCTCTGTATGAGAAGAAGCCTTTTCTCTGCCTTGGCACAGGTTAAGCTGGTATAATTTTTATATTCAAAATTCTGATACGTGAATGCAGCGCTCGGCCGTAAATATAGTTGACAATTGATGTTATTTCTACTTGGGGCTGATTTTTCAATCGACCGATAATTTTTATTCGTAGAATAAAATTGACGTCCGACAGTTTTTTATGAAAGAATTATAAAAAATTCAAAATTATTGTTCCGATAAAGTTATCTGGCGTTGGAAAATCAGCCCTTAAACAAATATCAACTTTCTACCAGAGTAAATTAAGCTGATTTCGGAATAACATTCACAAAGTCATCTATTTATTTTTAATTGTAGTGCAAACTACATATTTTTAAACCTATTTATCTATTTGTAAGAGCAGTGGTGGCCCAGTGGTATCGGCCGCGACTTACGAGTTGAAGGTCGTAGGTTCGAACCTAGACAGGCGCTTTACTTTTAGTAAATTATTTCATCACCACTGCTCTCAAAAATGTGAAGGAAAACATCGTGATGAAACCGGCATGCCCTAGAACCAAAAATTCGAAGACATCTACCAACCCGCACCGGGCCCGCGTGGTGGATTACGGCCCACTCCCTCTCACAGAGAGGAGGCCTGTGTCCCAGCAGTGGGAACATTATAGGCTGACTAGCTTCTGCCCGCGACTTCGTCCGCGTGAAATTCGTACTTTCCTCTTATAATTTCTAAAATGTATGTTTATGATTTTTATCATTTATTTAGATATAAATAAGTGTTCGGGCCAATTTTTTAGTTTATAGCTCAAAGGGATCAGATTTTTCAAATAAACTGTATCCCAGCTTTTTACCCCCCCAGGAGAGTAATTTTGAAAAATCGTTTGGGATGTGTTCATAACTTGACTCAAAGACCCATACCCATTTTCGAGTTAATGGAAGCAAGCAATCGAATTTTCCACCTTCGTAGGAATCAATTTTTGAAAAACCCTAAATCACTTTTCTTTAAGTATTTTTTGTTTTAGTAGTACCGAGTTTCGAGTTAATCCGACAGCGGGTTAAATATTTTTCTAATCCATCAACTTTGCCACCCCCCAAATCCTCAGTGAGGAATTTTTTAAACTAAAAGTGACATTCCTTATTATTTACTGACCCAAATATTGCCAAGTTTCTAATTTATTAACCAAATGAATAAGATTTTTCATATAAACTGTATCCCCTCTTTCTATCCCCATAGGGGTGGAATTTCGAAACATAATCTAGATTATTTATACCAATTTTCCAGTTAATCAAGCCTCGTAATAAAATTCTGCCCTGTGAAATTGACTACCCCTTTTCACCCCATTAGCGGTAGATTTTTGAAAAACCCTGAACCACTTTATTAATTTTATTTTGGTCTTAGATAGGTTCTGAGTTTCCAGTTAATTGGACCGCGCATTAATTTTTTTTAATGATTTGTGCCAAGTTTCAAGTCCAAATTTATATGTACCATTTTTTTTTGAGTTTATCAAGGCACTCATTAAAATCCCCTTATAAATCGAATCACCACTTTTTGTCCCGTCAGGGGTCAATAATTTTCGAAAACCCCATAGACTTACTATTGATTCTTCATCTGCCTAGCCTTTTTCCAACTATGTTGGGGTCGGCTTGCAGTCCAACGGGATGCAGCTGAGTACCAGTATTTTACATGGAGCGACTGCCTATCTGACCTCCACGACCCAAATACGATACCCCTTGATAAAACTGGTTGTCAAACTTTTGGGCTTCTGACCACCTCTAGCGACTGTCAAAGATCCACGAATGACAGCCGGGACCAACGGCTTAGCGTACTTTCCGAGGCACGGAGAGGTCACGGTATGTAAAGATGGACACCTATCAACAGACCAACCGCGTAACCTGATCGGCAAGCGTAGCCTGCGTAACGTGATCGGTCGATCTGTGCGGCTATAAAATATTGATTATTATTGATTATTTTCTGTCAAAAGTATTAATACTGAGTTTCGAGTAAATCGGACCGCGCGTTAAAATTCTTCCACACAAACTTTAACACCCCAACACAAGGGGTGTTGGGGTGTTTTGATAAACGCATAATGATAAACTTTATTACTTGCTTAGGCAAGTATTCTTGCCAAGTTTATTACCCAAATGAATAAGATTTTTCTTATAAACTGTATCCCCGTTTTTCACCCCCACAGGGGTGGAATTCCGTAAAATTGGGATGTGTTCATTACTCGACTCAAAGATTGTTTATACCAATTTTCGAGTTAATCGAGCCACGCAGTAACGTCTTCCCCTATAAAATTAACTGTTCACCCCGTTAGGGGTTAAATTTTATAAAACCATGATACACGTTATTCTTTATTTTCGGTCTTAAGTATAAATACTGAGTTTGGAGTTAATCGGACCACGCGTTAAAATTCTTCCATACAAACTTTACACCTCCCAATCCCGGGAGGGATTGGGAGGTGTCAGTCTTCAGGGGGTAGTTAAGAAAAAAAAGCCAAACTTCATAATTTATTTAGATAAGTATTCGTGCCAAGTTTCATGGTTATTAACTCAACGAATAAGATTTTTCATACAAACAAAATCCCCTCTTTTCACCCCTTAAAGGTTACATTTCCAAAAACCCCTTCTTAGTGGATATCTACTCTTCACAATGAACACACCCTTCAAAATTAATTTCTCTACCCAGCGGTTCCGACCAGCGTTTTAGGCTGTGTGTTGATATATCAGTCAGTCAGGACAAAATTTCATCACCCTTTTCACCCCCTTAATGGATGGAATTCTAACAACACCGTTGTGTTAGCTTCCAATCATAAGCCCAGATAATAAATTTTGTGATTTTTACGTCGAAAATTAATGACTTTCTATACACAACTTCATCCCCCTTTTTAACCCTTCGGGGGTGGAATTATCAAAAACGCTGAGACATGTGTAAATTAATTTTCAATTGTCAGCCTAAATACAAAATTAGAAGATCCTAACTTCAAAACTGTCGGACTTTCATATAAACTTCCATCCCCTATTTTAACCCTTTAGGGGTTGAATTCCCAAAAATCCTTTCTTAGTGGAAACTTACTCATCACAAAGAACATACCTTCTAAGTTTCAAGTCTCTAGGTCCAGCGGTTTGGGCTGTGCGTTGATATATCAGTCAGTCAATCAGTGGGGTTTTTTCCTGTGGCAACACTACAGCTAACAGCTGTTAAAAACTTGTTCTCGTAATTTTAATCTTAAATATTAAATTTCGTTTGTTTTTTAGGCCTATTACCAATTACTCCTCAAGTAAATAGGATAATAATGTGTATTTTGTGTTAGATTCACATAACTAGTGCAAATAATTGTAAATATTTCAATGTGAATCAGTGACAGTTGCCGGCACAAGTGAATTTTGCATTGTCATCTCGATATCAGGTACAATACTCTATATTCTGCTTGGTATTAGTTTGTTTACGTACTACAATTTCAACAGCAATTAGTTTGTTCATTTTTAGTAAGGCTACTTATTGATGCCAATGACCTTTGAACGTAAACATAACCTTACTTTGGTTTGGTGACAGAACTCCTTAGAATTGCATCTAAATTTCATTTTTCCCTTAAAACTAATCATCTTCTCAACTGCTGCCACAACTACCTTCTCTCTTCTAATTTCTTGTCGCTTCCTTACTAGTTTTTATCATGATTATGACTCGCAGCGCCCGTGCTCGCCTCGGAGAGTCCAAACTCAATGAGGCTTTGAGCGCCTTAAAGGCGTCAAAGGAGTCCTGTGACCAACTAATTAAGGAAATAGAGGACAATGAAAGGGTGCTCTTTGATGCCCACGACAAGAATAGGAAGTTAAAACTTGAAATGGCTCAGATATATACTCAATACACTGATGCCATAGAAGAACGGGATAGACTTCAACTTATTGTGGACGGGTTCAGCCAGTGTAGCACAGAGTATGAACAAGCTCTTAGTCAAAAACATACATTACAACAGCAGCTACATGAGGCTCAAAGTCAAATAACACAACTTGAGACAACCAATCTTAACATCACCGCCTCGCTGAACCAAAGTCTGTTCAATGAATTGATGCCTATTGCCCCGTCAATGGTTTCTGCCATAAATCCCACATACACTATTGATTTGACAGCTGATGATGAATCAAAATCATATAATTCAGTGAGGGTAGTAACCAGTAAAAATAAACTTAAAAAATACATTAAAATTAATAAATACATTGTCAAAACACAAAAAATGGTAAAAAGACAAAAGTTCTTTATCAAAAACGTTAAATTGAATAGAGAAAGGTTGAATTTACTCAAACAATTAGACATGTATTCTTATAATTTGGAGCAGAGTACTAGGAAGTACAAAATTGACACAGAAACCTTGCAATCTGAACTTGACCATCTACAGGAGAAACTTAGTTCAATGACCAACAAATATAATACCTCTGAAGACCTAATGAGGGAATATGTGTTGGCAATGAATGAGCTGGTAAACTCACAAAAAAACAACTGTGAGCATTGTCAGACACCATCTAATGTGCTTACACCGGACCATTCATTGTCAACTTGCAATACCACCTTACTGCAGCCCTGTGTTGATTTGGTAATTCCTTCTATTAATAGTTCGTATAAACATTGTAAACAAACTTTAAATAATGATATTGTATTATTTTGTGATGAGATTGGTAAGGACTTAGGTCACTTATTGACAGATGAATATCCAGGACACTCAATAGTAAATTACTGTATGCCTGGTTGTTCTTTGTTTCAAATTATGAAAGAAATTATTAAATGTAACTTTACCCAGGATACAACTTTATTAATTTTTATGGGTAATAGGGGAAATCTAAACAAAGGAGAACTGCTCCAGTATCATAGAACTTTATGCAACCTTAGTTTAAGAAAAGTTGTGTTGTTTACATTTCCTTATAGTAACAGTTTGCCACAGGAAGAAAATAGCTTAAGATTTGAATTGAATATGACATTACATAACTTGACATTTAATAATAACATGTTCCATTTAGTTGATATTAACAATTATGTTAGTAATAATTTTTATTTGACAAAAGATAGATATAACAATGTTATGTACTATCTTTCTGACTATTATAAAAGACAGATAGCTGTGTCGCTATCTTATTTTTTTTCTATTACAGCCAAAAATTTGGCTAAACAACTTGCTTCTTTTGAGCAATGCAACAATATTATAAATACTTCTGCCAATAATTTGGTCACTATTAATGACATTGTTAATAATTTAAATTAGAAATTAAGACAATAGAGGCAACCTCTAGCTATAATAGTAAAAATAACTCAAAAAAAAAGTTAAACTCAGTAAATAGTATCAACCTAGTGCATCAAAATATTCAAGGATTTATGAACAAAGATTTAGAAGTAGAATTATTTATGAATTTTAATAGTATTGACATTCTTTGTATAACAGAACATTGGCTGAAAAGCCACCAGTTCTTGTTCAATTTTAATAATCACCAGGTTGGTAGTTCGTTTAGCAGAATAAATGCTATACACGGTGGCTCATTAATTTTAGTAAGTAACCAGCTCAAATTTAAAGATCGTAAAGATATTGTGAGCCTATCTGTTGAGCGTACAGTTGAAATTGCCTGTATAGAATTGGAGCACTCTATTGTATTAAGCGTGTATAGACCCCCTTCAGGATTGTATGACTGCTTTGAAAAAGTAATGGATGAAGTGTTACACAGGATTTGTAACTCAAACAAGTCCGTTATCATTTGCGGTGATTTTAATGTCAATTTATTAGAAAACTCAGGTTCTTGTAGTAAAATTTTAAGTCTGTTTCAGTCCTACAATCTTCTAAACCTATTTTTGGAGCCAACAAGAATAACCCCTACTAGTGCCACATGCCTAGATAATATTTATACAGACATTATACCAAGCCACAAAGAAATTATAACTTTACTAGATTCTGATCATTGCGGGCAAAGGATAACTATTCAAAACCTAAACAAAAAAGTGGCTAAAAAGGATATCACTGTTAACCCCAAAACTGCAAGTCGCTTGGAGGCTTTTAAAGGTAAACTCATTAATAAACTACCAGTTTTATCTAATCATGCTGATCCTAATCAACTTTATGATAATTTTTTTAATGTATACTGTAAACAATTTGATTCCACCTTTATTCCCAAGACTATCTCAGTTAATAGCAATGCATCGTTCAGTGATTGGGCTACCATTGGTATTCATAAAAGTAGAATACGGCTTTATGAATTGTACAATGAAAAGACTTATATTAACACTGATGAATTTAATTTGTATGTTAGAAATTATTCAAAATTATTTAAAAAAGTTTGTTATATGGCCAAGTCACGCTATTTGGGTTCAAAGATTAAAAACAGCAGTAATGTAATTAAAACGACTTGGAATATTATTAATAGTGAAACGGGAAGATCTAGTAACCGAAATACTGACTACAGCCTGTCTATTAATGACAACATAATAAAATCAGACTCACAAGTCGCCGAGGCATTTGAAAATTTCTTTTCAGATATTCCCGTTTCAACTACTAAATCACTAAACTCATCACCTTCTGTTGCTGAGTCTTTGCTTAAGGACAATGTTAATGGTTGCGATTCGGAATTTAATTTTGAATATATTACCTGTAGAGATATAATTAAAACCTTTCACACTTTAAATGTAAAAAAGACTGCAGATCTGTGGGGTAATTCTGTAGAAGTAGCTAAGTCTATTATTGACATTGTGGCACCTACTCTAGCTCTTATCTTTAATAGTTGTATTGACAATGGGGAGTTTCCTGACCTTATGAAAAATAGTAAAATAATACCTTTGTTTAAATCAGGTAGTACATCAGACCCCACAAATTATAGACCTATTTCTGTACTACCTACCTTTAGTAAAATTTTTGAGAAATTAATTTTAGACCAAATGCAAAGATTTTTTAATAAACATAAATTATTACATAGCAAACAGTTCGGTTTTACAAGGGGTCGTTCAACTACTGATGCCGGTGTTGAACTTTTAGGACATATTTATAATGCATGGGAAGATAAATGCGATGCCTTGGGCATCTTTTGTGATTTGTCCAAGGCATTCGATTGCGTTCTTCACGAAACGTTAATCAGGAAACTCCGCCACTACGGGATCCGAAACACTGCTCTGGATCTTCTTACTTCATACTTGAGTAAAAGGATTCAGAGCGTTGACGTTAATGGAAAAAGATCACCCGGATCTATAGTAACAATGGGAGTCCCACAGGGCTCAATTCTTGGTCCTTTCTTGTTTCTTATTTATATTAATGACTTGCCGTACCTCATAAAGGATAATCATGATATAGTGTTGTTTGCAGATGACACTTCTCTTTTGTTTAAACTTAAACGTCAGCAGTTGGTTACTGACGATGTAAATAGCGCGATCTCGAAAGTAGTCCACTGGTTCAATGTTAATAATTTGCTTTTAAACGAGAAAAAAACCAAATGCATTAAGTTTACGCTACCCCACGTTAGGCAGGTGAAAACTAATGTGTTGATAAAGGGCGAGGAATTGAATCCTGAAGACAACACAGTATTCTTGGGCATAACTTTGGATGCTAAGCTTCAGTGGGGTCCACATATAGATAAATTGTCAAAAAAGCTAAGTTCCGCAGCATATGCTGTTAGAAAAATTCGTAATTTAACTGATATAGAGACTGCCCGTTTAGTGTACTTTAGCTATTTTCATAGTGTAATGTCGTACGGTATTCTATTGTGGGGAAATGCCGCCGATATTCAGACTATCTTTGTTTTACAGAAGCGAGCTGTTCGATCAATTTATAAATTAAGTCCGAGACACTCTCTCAGAGACAAATTCAAAGAGATTAATGTAATGACTGTGCCTTCTCAGTATATTTATGAAAATCTTTTATATGCCCATAAAAACATAAAATTGTTTAAAAAATACAGTGATATCCATAATATAAATACTAGAAATAAACACAAATTTGTTGTACCTACAACAAGGCTCAAAAAAATAGGTGGCTCGTTCAGATGCCAATGTATACGCTTTTATAATAAGCTACCAAGCCACGTTCAAGATCTAAGCCTCAATAAATTCAAATCATTCATTAAACGTAAGTTGTGCCAGAAAGCCTTTTATACCGTTAAAGATTATATTGAGGACAAAAAGGCTTGGGATTGAGCTGCTTCAAATTTCTGCATTTTGAATTCCTTTTTTTTTTTTTATATACACATTGACATTCATGATTTTTTTTTATAAACAATGACATTTACTTACTTTGTAAAGTATTATACAT
Source organism: Mesoligia furuncula (assembly GCA_916614155.1). Classification (NCBI taxonomy): domain Eukaryota; kingdom Metazoa; phylum Arthropoda; class Insecta; order Lepidoptera; family Noctuidae; genus Mesoligia; species Mesoligia furuncula. The sequence goes on along the minus strand of OU744797.1, from coordinate 29,416,291 downwards.
ATATATAAATATTTTTTTTTTTTTACATTGTGATTTGTGAATGTGAAGACGATGTGGGTCATTTTATTAATTTTTTATGTTTTATTTTTCTCTCTGTTCTATTACTTGTTTTTTTTTTTTTTTTTTTTTTTTTTCTCTCATGGTCTGGCAGTTTGAGTAATTTATGTGGCCTACCCAAATGTCCTTTCTTTGGTATTGTTCGTCGAATCGTTGAGCTCCTTAAGTCTTGAGTTGAGCTGCACGATTTCTGACAAATGCGTGCACTGACTGGACAGGTCCTCTCAATCTGTGTGGTTCTTTCCTCAAAAGACCATCTCAGACATCGATCTACATGGTCTTCATATAACCTGACCAAGATTATGTCTGGACTTTAAAAGAGACTGTGACCTCTGAGTTTGTTTCGGCCTTTCTTCTCAGAGTAGTCAGATAGGAAACGCCGACCTCATCTAGTTTAAAAAAAACATGATTGACGTGTAAAAGTGTTTGTACAAACCTACTTACAAAAATAAAATCATTTATCATTTATAATCAGTCAGTCAGTCAGGACTTTGAATTTTATATATATAGATTATGATGATCTATTTGTGCACCATTTTTATTTATAATTCATTAATTTTAATGGTTTTTTTTATCATTGTTCGGTCGGCTCAATCAAAGCACCTGCCATCTAATCTCTTCACCACCCTTGGTTGACTGGTACAGAATGCCTAAGGTATTAAGTCCGCCTTTGTACCTTTTTGTGTGCGAAAAGATTATTTAAATAAACTGGACTTTATATGTGCGTATTATATTTCCAAAAACACATACATGTTTACACGTTTGGCAAATAAATTGTGAACACAATGATGGTTGCAAAAATCCACTGGGTGTAGAAAGCGCTGGACCAGTCACTATGAGGATGCTTGGGAGAGACATATGTCCAGCAGTGGACATCTTTCTTTTTTATGATGATAGTTGTATTGTCAACAGAGGGGCGCGTGGCTAAATAATAACAGCCGCACAGGTCGATCGATCAGGTTAAGCTACGCTTGCCGCGGCTGGTCTGTGGATGGATGACCATCTTTACATACCGTGACCCCTCCGTGCCTCGAAAAGCACGTTAAGCCGTTGGTCCTGGCTGTCATTCGTGAATCTTTGACAGTCGTTATGAGTAGTCAGAAGCCCGAAAGTGACAACCAGTCTTACCAAGGGGTATCGTATTACCCAGTAAGAGGGTGAGATAGGCAGTCGCCCCATGTAAAATACTGGTATTCAGCTCCATCCGGTTAGACTGGAAGCCGACCCCAACATAGTTGGGAAAAGGCTAGGAAGATTGATTGCTTACCTGTATATGTTAACGTCCTTGGTCTGTCCGACGCGGTAGATGCGGTCTTGTGCTTGTTCCTCGAGCTGTGGGTTCCAATGCGGGTCCAGCAGAAGCAGATGGTTGGCTCCGCACAGGTTCAGTCCCACGCCGCCCGCGCATAGAGATAGCAGCATCACCTTATACACACATTCATGCATTATTATTAACTTGTTTCCAGCATGATTAACCCCTTGTATGTCGTAATTACAGCCACAATTAAAAAGCTATTGTGTCTCGCGTAGATCTACGTTCCGGCAGACTAAGGGTTAAAGGCGTATTTACACGGGAGTTTTTCGAAAAGAGACGACGAAGAATGTCTATGTGATTTGTGACCTTCTATGTAATTTTATTAAATCCATACTAATATTACAAAATTGAAAGTAACTCTGTCTGTCTCTCTGTATGTTACATTTTCACGCCTAAACCACTATACGGATTTCGCTTAAATTTGGCAGAGAGATAGATTGCATCCCGGGGAAGGACATAGGATAGTTTTTATCGATGTACCTCGCGGGCGAAGCCGCGGGCGGAAGCTAGTGTGAAATACTTTTTATGCTCGCCTTACGACATGCGAGTAGGTTGTACTTATCTAGGTCACCATTTTATTTCCTTTCGTAATCACCTATTCGAGAGAGCCTCCTTGTGTAAATGATAATTTGATTATTTGTTGGTAAGACGCTAGCAGCTAATTAGCTGTTGCGTGTGTTTCAAATAAAGGTCATAGCACACGTATCAAACCGGAAAGGGATGGGCACCGTAAAAACTTGAGCCGTTCAGTATTCTTTGTATGAAACTCCCTACTACAACGCACACTAATAGGAATCGTAACGTAATCGCCTCGCCTCGGGACAAGTTCACGAACCGTGGTGCGGTGCGTTACGGCTCGTCGTCCCCGCGCTTACGTCTCTTCGTCCCCCCTTGCCCCTCTCACCCCTCCGGCCTGCCTGCTGCACCATCAACCAGCGGTCGGCGAGCCGTAAGCGCGGCGTCGCCTAGCCGTAGCCGAATCGACATATCGGAGCTTCTGATCCGCTTTGGTTACATGCTTACGTTAGGTTGACGCCCGTTTGACGGCGAGGCGAACGAACGAAATAACGACGATACGGTGCCGATCCCTTTCCGATTCTATACGTGTGCTGTGACCTTTACTTTGAGATATTTTATCTGTCCAGTAGGTTCTTGAAGCAGTTCTGTGTGGGAGCCGACACATTTTCCAGGAGGCTATCCCATGCTGTTACAACACGGTTGCTTAAGAATTGCTAGGTCTTTTGATGAGTTTTCCCATAGCTTTGGGGAATTTCCAATATATTATCAAACAATTTCTTTTAAATTCACCTCAATTGAATATACCGATTTCGTCAGATATTTTTTTATCCTAAATTGTTATCAAGATTTTTCAAGATAACAATCTGAAGTATAAATATGACAGTTTGACATATTTTCTATGCAAACCGCAATATTTATTCCTCAGATAAATATGATCTGACTATTGAAAAATCAGGCCTTAAGGCGAAAGCGCCAGGGTAGCCCGCGAAATTTTTTTTTTTACGTTTTTTGCAATTTGCTGGTCAGTATTAAGTTGTACGTTAATTAAAAATATGATTCGCGGTCGTTACAAATAAGTATTTACAGGATTATAATCATTAAAGTCATCAACACAACTCTCTAAGACCAAGTAATCCCCAAGAATAACTATTTCATGAAATTTTTTTCCAGCATTTGGGGATTATACTAACTTAACAAGTTGTATTTATAATTCTGTAAATACATATTTGTTACTACCGCGAATCATATTTTAATCAACATTTTAAGGTACTAACCAGCAAATTGCAAAAAACGTAAGAAAATTTGAATTTTGCGGGCTACCTTAGCGCTTACCCCTTAAACTGTCATACATTCAAAATTACTCCTCGAATAAGTAAGTTGCGTATACCTTGACATCAGATTTCGGATCGTTGATCTTGTCCAGCAGCACCTGTCGCGCGGGCACGGGCACGTTGCCGCTCAGCGTCACGCAGCGGATCTGAGCATTATGCAGCTGTGCCTCTACCAGCCGTAGTACTGCAGTCCACTGAGATACCACTACTGCCTTGTCGCCTAAAGGAACATAATATTACGTAATATCACAATTGTATCCTTCGAAGGGATAGGTATAACAAAGGAATTGCCAGATTCTAGACTAATCCATACTAGTGTTATAAATGCGAAAGTATGTCTGTCTGTTACCTCTTCACGCTTAAACCGCTGAACCGATTTAGATGAAATTTGGTATAGAGATAGTTTGTGTCCCGCGAAATGACATAGAATAGTTTCATCATCATTTCAGCCGAAAGACGTCCACTGCTGGACATAGGCCTCCCCCAATTTGGGGGAGGGGGGGAGGGTTTGCCATAATCGCCACGCTTGGCAGGCGGGTTGGCGATCGCAGTATGGTATGCTGGTGTAATGCATAGAGAATGCAGCTGCCCATTCTCCGGTCTCCCTTAGTCGCATTTTACGACACCCACGGGAAGTATGGGGTGGTGCTATTCTACACAGACACAGACATATAGAATAGTTTAAATCCCGATATTTCCACGGGATCGACACTTATGCGGGTGAAACCGCGGGGCGCAGCTAGTTTTTGAAGTTAAAACTTCTTTAGGCGCGTTGGGCATTTTTTGGGATGGGAAAAAACCATTGAACTCGCGCCACTGTTACCGTAAGCGACACCGCGCGTTTTGTTTTTATGACGATAAAAAAAAATACCCGCTTCGGATGTGTTCGGCTGTCCTCGGGATGTACTCGGTTTTGATGTATATCCGATATGTCAGTGAGTGATGGCAAAGTATTCTGTTTGTGGTCACTCCCAGAGTGCCACTGTTTTTTAATTCTTTCTTTCTTTCCTACCTTTATTCGCGAACACCTCCTTGTTGAGGCAGTCCATGACGGCCGTGATCTTCGAGGACGGGTTGCTGAGCTCGAACACCGGGTTGTTCGGCGATAGCACCGAGCGGATGGCCTCCGCAGCCGTCGTGCCTTCCTGTGCCGGACCTTCATCTTCGTCCTCATCATCCAACTTTTTACTGTGACTCTATGTAAAAAAATCAAATTAAATTAGCCGACTATACTTTACACACGGGTAAACGATGTGTAATTACGGTTAAACAAAAAAAAAATCGTCTAACTGCGTGTCGGACCACGCACAGTGAAGGGTTCCGTAGCTAGACCGCAAAAATAAGTTTGTGGTCGAACTCAGAAACTAGGTATTTGACTTGAATAAAAAAGTCATAACTCTCGTCTTTTTAATGAGAGGTTTTTCTTTTCAGTATTAAAAAAAAAAACATACTTTCCAAGAACACTGAAGATGGCTTTGAACTGACTACGTTACTAGATGCCAAAGTCAAAACGCTTGGAAAAAAAACATTGCGTCACGCCATATACGCTCGTTGAGTGACAGTTTCGTTTGCTTTCGTTTTACGATCTCAAAATTACATCCAAGTGAATTAATAAAAAAATTATGTGACTTCCGTTCCTTGCAGTAACTTACCAAGTTCAGCGCCATCTATCCAGCGACTAGGAAAGCGTTAAAAAAAAAAGAAAATCCCTCATTGTGAAATCCATTGACATATCGTTTTAGCTGATTTGAGTCAGGACAACTACATTATTCTATTCGTGATTCTTTACATTTTGTTGCCTTTCAAAATGGTTATATTTTGAGATCCAAATAACATAGAGGTACGACGGTTAGTGAAAAATGTAAAGAATCACGAATGGAGGAGTGAAGTTGTCCTAACTCGGATCAGCTAAAAAAATGAGAAAAATGAGATATGACTTTTAATCTTGCGAGCGACGATATAATCCCCACACACTTAGGTGTATGATGTTCAAAAAGTACTAAATCTCAGACCTATTTGAATAGATGACATGATTTTGATATCTCAACGTCAGCCTACCTTCCTCTTGTCCTCGAGCGACAGCTTGTTGAGCTCGGCCAGCAGGTCCTGGCCGGCCGGGTCCTCCTGCACGTCGGCCGCGCTCTCCTCGTCCAGCATGGCGGCGATGAGGCCGCAGTGGCAACATACTTGCCGCAGACGCAGGAGTAGGACCAAGATCTCGTGGGATTTGACTGGTTGAGCACCTGAAGAACAAAAATAACTTTATTACAAAAAAAAACAGTGGCACTCCAGGAGTGCTGCGCTTCACTTCTGTCGTGAAGCGTTGGAAATTTAAAAATATGTTTGAAGGTCATTCTTCCCAAAGAAAATGTACCGCGCGTTGATGTCTTTATAATGGCCAAAACTTGAAACAGAGGTGTTGGTTACGGTAACAGTGTCGCGAGTTCAAAGGTTTTTCCTATCTCGAAAAATGTCCAACGCGCCTAACGAAGTTTTCAATTAAAAAAATAAAACAAAATCAATCTACCCATGATTTCCTAACTACGGAGTTCGGAGTCGGATCCCAGTCTTACCAGAAGTAGGTGAATACCAGTATTTTACATGGAGTTACTGCCTTTTCAGATAGACAGTCCTCCACAACCCTGTTACTGCGTAACACGATATCATTCTGTCTCTGTCATCTTAGAACGACTGACCGAAAAAGAACGATGTTTTACATTCATTTTTTTATTTTATTTTTTTTTATTGCAGAATGGGCCCGCTCTTGACCCCGATCCTGCCTGATGGAAAGCGATGGATGAGGTCTATGATGGGACGAGCATGTCCAGAAGATGCCGAAGGCACTGGAACTCCAACGCATTGACCAAACACAGTAGGCTGCTTGACGCCGGACTCCGGTGGGATTCCGCAAACCAGGCGGGCGTTAGCTCTACCGCCGCAAGGGAAGAGTTGGCAGTCAGATAAGGTGTTGGTGTGACTGTCCAGGATGTGCCGAGCGCGAGCGTTCAGTTGAGTAACTGGCGGAACAAACTACGCTACACGAGGAGGCTTCTTCATGTATCCCAAACTTTTAGCGCTTAATGCGTTTAATGATTTGTGGTGCAAGTGGGCCTTGAATTATATTATACTAGCTGCGCCCCGCGGTTTCACCCGCGTGAATGTCGATCCCGTGGGAATATCAGGATAAAAAGTAGCCTATAGGTTAATCCAAAGTGTCAGCTACCGCCATACAACATTTTAATAAACACAAACACACATATACTCACACACTCACAAACTTTTGTCTTTATAATATTAGTGTGATAACGCTAAAGTGAATAGTGATAATGTGGCATTAAGTACATTAAAAAACTCTACAAAGAACTGGGTAAGATAAACAAGGCACTCGGAAGTTGCTAATCAGATTAGTAATTAGTACTAAATATTGAGTATTCAAAATAATATACCCTGTAAAGCGATCATTTTCTTATGCATCTTAGCGTAAGCGTTGTCTTTCCCGGTGGTGGTGAAACCTTGCGCGTCTGCATTCTTCTCGGCGCGCTGGTGCAGGAACTGAGCGAACAGCGTCTTGGAAAATACTAGCACCTGCAATTAAAGGGAAAGTTTGAATAGGATAGTTGACAATAAAAAAAAAATTAATATTATGAATATTGTTTTGTATAATGGTTCGGAGACAAAAAATATCAAAACTCAATTTTGTAAATAATTTTAGATTAATTATAATTATTATTTTTGAGAATTGGGGCTGATTTTTCAATCGACCGATATTTTTATTCGTAGAATAAAATTGACGCCTGACAGTTTTTGTATGGAAGAACTGTCAAAAAATCAAAATTATTCCTCCGATAAAGTTATCTGGCGTTGGAAAAATCAGCCCTGAGTTGAGTAAAAATAAAGCCATTGTTAAGTGACATTAAACGCGAATTAGAGCGCGACACGTCAATTCCTGTAATTGACTGTTTCAAATTGCAAATAGAAATAAACTTTATGCCTCAGAAAAATATTATTTTGCATTACCAATACACGTTTGAAAATAATGTTCTTGAAATGAACAGCGCTGATTGGCAATGGGCCGGAAAATTAGCCGTAGAACAGATGATTTAGTTAGGTAAAGGTCTTTTTGAGTGGAGACTCCGAACTGGAAATCGTAAGATTGGCGCCATGAGGCCTCGGGAGATCTCCGCAATGCGGCTGATAGCAGATGGATGAAAGATGCCAAGGACGTCCAGTAGTGGACGTCTTTTGGCTGAATGATGATGAATAATGTTACTGAATAGTTGTTGCAGCTGCACATGCAAGAGCAGGAGAACACCAAAGAAACGATGGATGGATGGTGTGAAAGATGATATGGCTTGAAAGGCGGTGACTACCTAGATGACGACTAATAGAGAAGAATAGAATAGAATTTATTTCCAAGTTTCCAAAAATATGCATTCTTAAAAATTAATCATCCTTAATTAGTAATCATTTCGTAAGCGAAAATGATGTTTTACTTTGGATTTCAACTAAACAAAAAAAAAATCTGATGTTAGAACTATGTCTGCACAAATAAACTAATTTGCGGAGACTGGAAGAAGGCATATTGCGTCGACCCCAAATACATTGGAATAAGGACAAGAGAATGATCCTGGTAGAAGCTACAGCTGCACCTTGTTATACTGACCTTCTGATAGACGTTCATCTCTCTGGGGGACAGTGTGACTTCCTTGACGTGCGCGGTGCGCTGCGGCAGGCAGGCGAGCTGCCCGCGCTGCACGAGCTGCACCTTGTTATACTGACCTTCTGATAGACGTTCATCTCTCTGGGGGACAGTGTGACTTCCTTGACGTGCGCGGTGCGCTGCGGCAGGCAGGCGAGCTGCCCGCGCTGCACGAGCTGCACCTTGTTATACTGACCTTCTGATAGACGTTCATCTCTCTGGGGGACAGTGTGACTTCCTTGACGTGCGCGGTGCGCTGCGGCAGGCAGGCGAGCTGCCCGCGCTGCACGAGCTGCACCTTGGTACGGCGCAGCAGCAGGCACTGCATGATGGTGTTCAGGCGCTCTTGGCCACCCAAGCTCTTGTTGTCGATCCATTTCTTCCACATCTGGGAGCGAAATTAATAGTAGTATATGAGACTGTTGTATACCAAAGACCGTGACCTATACAGGGTGAATTTTCCAAGTGGGCGTGGATGGCCAAATCCGAAACTATGAGGAATAGCGAAAAGGAGTCACGGGCTCGAGTTTGATAAAAACTAAAACTGCATCATTGGATTTTTGAAAAACCAATATTTCTAGCCAGGAATCGAACCCGTTGATTTTGAAAAAAAAAAACACAGTATTATTACAACATTTGATAGTGCCGCTGATAAGGATCGAATTCTGGGAAGTAATGACATACGAGAAACTGAAGAAAAGAGCTCATTTTTAACAAAATACTTTTTTTTTTTCTTAGGTTACCTACATTAATTGTTCAAAATGATGACCATTGTTTTCAATACATAGCTGGATTCGACGTCTCAAGGATTGTACTGCATTCAAAATTTGAATTTAGAACATAACGTTGTGAAGGTGACTGCGCTGCGGATGTACCTATTGAGCATCATTTCGAACATGGTAAAGGTAATGTCGGTATGAATACTTTAAAATAAGAAGCAATTTATTAAAATCCAGCATTCTCCTTAAGTTTGCGGTATGTCATTACTTCCCAGAATTTGATCCCTATTATGGACACTATCGAGTGGTTTAATAATACAGTGTGTTTTTTTATCAAAATCAACGGGTTTGATTCCTGGCTAGAAATATTGATTTTTCAAAAATCCAATGATGCAGTTTTAGTTTTCGTCAAAATCGAGCCCGCGACTCCTTTGAGTACTTTTCGCTACTCCTCATAGTTTCGGATTTGACCATCCACGCCTACTTGAAAAATTCACCATGTATAGTTCTTCTGATTCCGAAGGAGTAAATGCATTAGAAGTCTGTATATTTCTAGCAGGCCTATACGACAGGCAGTTCACTTTGAGTAATTTACTTCATCACCACTGCTCTCCGAACGGTGAAGGAAAACATCGAAAGGCAACCGGCATGTGTTAGGACCAAAAATTCGGCCACATCACTCTAAACCACCAAGATAGAAAATTTGCTTCGCCAGCAAATAAATGACTAAAACCGTAATTTTATCGACTCTACAGAAACATTATGTATTAAATTTATTGGTTTTAACCAAACGGTCACATATAATCGGGATTTAGAAGTATTTTTTATCCTTCTCCAGGTCCCAGACTGAAAAGGTAACAAACAGACAGACAGAGAGATAGACAAAGCTACTTACGCATTTATAATATTAGTACGGATGTCAATCTCTCATATTTATTCTTTAGATCAGTTTTGTCGTTGTGTATCTGTGTATATACTCACGGTGAGCTCATCAAAGGGCGAGCATCGTAAGAACTTGAGCAGCGCGAACAGGTCGAGGTCCTTGTTCTGCACGGGCGTGCCCGTCAGGCACCAGCGTCGCTGCGCGCGCAGCGAGCTGGCGGCGGCGCAGGTGGCCGACTTGTGGTTGCGCACCACGTGGGCCTCGTCCAGGATCACGCGCCGCCAGGAAATGCGCATCAGGATTCCGTTCTGGATATGACAAGCAAAAATCAATGAGCGTCCGTAAATTTTGCGTTAGCGTAAAACAACAATGCATCAATAGATGAAACAACGACAAAAAAAACCGGGCAAGAGCGAGTCGGACTCGCGCACCGAGGGCTCCGTACCATCATATGTTTTTAAATTTTCATCGGCGAGGCCTATATTCATCAGAGAATTTTAACACTGTGCACTGCGGTGTAGAATATTGCAGTTTTATGTCAGCGCCATCTCTTGGCCGATAGTGGAACTAATGTAACTTTTTCGGAGATAAGGGGGGGAACGGTATTTTTTAACATTTTTTATCAAAAGTAGAAAACTATGCAGCCTAAAAAAAAAAGAAAAACATGTTTGAGAATGTGCAAACTGCACTCTTTCATGTGATACCCCACATGCCCTAGCAGCCCCACTTCGAATTTTTCAGACCCACTTTCAGTCCCTGTCGCAAAAAAATATTGATATTTTTTTATTTCTTTCTTATTTGCAAAATAGTTGGGCAAACGTCATCTAAATCTATTCCAAATTTCAAGTTGATAGCATTAGTAGTTCTTGAGATATCCAGCTGTGACTGACAGACAGACGAACAGACAGACAGACTTAGTCTCACCATAATCCGGATCCGTTTTTACCATTTTGGTACGGAACCCTAAGAACATCGTATTTGTCTTTATTTTTGCCAAAAATTTGAAACTTAAAATCTTAACATTTTTAATTTATCCATACTAGTCGGTTCCAGGCTTCCTGGGTACCTACAGCTTAGGATTTTTAAAAAGTCGTCGCTATTATGGAAAGAACATTTTATTGACGTAAGGTAGGATGCCTTCAGGCTCGGTGGAGCGACAATCTTCGCAGGGTGGCTGGTAGCAGCTGGATGAGAGTTGCCGAAATTCGAGTTGAATGGCATGTAATAGGAAAGGCCTATGTTCAGCAGTGGACTGCTGCAGGTTGATGAAGTGTTTCATTGGTTTGTAATCTGAAGGCCAATTCTCGTAAGGGCTGATTTTTCAATCATCTGATAACTTCATTCGAGGAATAATTTTGATATTTTGACAGTTGTTTCATGCAAAAACTCCAATTCAATTCAATTCATGTCAAACGTCAATTTTATTCCTTGAATAAAAGTTATCTGGCGATGGAAAAATCAGCCCTTAAACGTTCAAAATCGCAGTCTCATCTCGGCGACAAACAAAAATGTCAAAAACTTTTCAAAAATTCGAGGTTTTTTTGACAGATTGAGACTGAGATCAAACTGTGAACGTTCTTAAAATTACGAGAATTGCCCCTCAGTTGTCACAGCAAACTGATAGTCTGACGGTAACACAAGTCGTACCATTTCGCGGATCATTAGCTGCGTTACCTGGGCACCCCGCCAAAAGATACGCTTTCGATACTTAAAAGTGTTATTGCACTACATGTAGGTGGCACATTGGCAACCCGCTTGAAATTCAATATTACTCATTAATTATTTGGTAAACATTTTTAAAAGATGCTCGAAAAAACTATTTATCTAATAAAATAAATCAAAGAATGGCTGAATGGATTGAGGTAGTGATCGCGAGAAGAGACTAATAAATAATGGAGAAAATAGCTTAGATTATGGCGAAAATAACTTATAGTATGGCGAAAATACTAAGAGTATAGCGAAAATACCCAAGATTATGGCGAAAATAACCAATAGTATGGCGAAAATACCCAAGAATATGGCGAAAATAACCAAGAGTATGACGAAAATAACCAAGAGTATGGCGAAAATAACTATACCCAAGAGTATGGCGGAAATAACCAAGAGTATGGCGAAAATAACTATACCCAAGAGTATGGCGGAAATAACCAAGAGTATGGCGAAAATAACCAAGAGTATGGCGAAAATAACTGAGTATGGCGAAAATACCCAAGAGTATGGCGGAAATAACCAAGAGTATGGCGAAAATAATCAAGAGAATGGCGAAAATAACTAAGAGTATGGCGAAAAATCATAAATAAAAAAATACAAAATACCCAAGAGTATTGAGAAAATAACTTAAACTAAAATAATTAAAGCAAAAGAGAAATTTTGGAAATAGAGAAACTTTGAAAATAGAGAAAATAACTTACGAAATAGAGACAACAACATAAGAGTATGGTGAAAATAACTTAAAACTTAGCAAGAGAGAAATTTTGGAAATGGAGAAACTTTGAAAATAGAGAAAATAATTTACGAAATAGAGACAATAACTTGAGAGTATGACGAAAATAACTATGGAAATAGATTAACCTGGAAATAGAGAAAATAATAACTAGAGGAACGGGAATAAACCTTAGGAAAAGGGGAAAATAACTAAGGTAAAAGGGAAGAGAGTAGATAATATCTCCACATACCTTCTCGTTGTCCCGCTGCATGATGTTGTATGTGGTGAGCACGAGGTCGTACGTGGCCAGGCGGTGCGGCAGCGTGGCGCGCTGCGCACCGTGGTGCAGCACCACGGACAGCGCATGCGCCGCGCAGTGCTTCGTGACCTCGCCGCTCCACTGCTGCATGAGCGACGCCGGGCACACCACTAGAGTGCCGCCTTTAACCACTGCTCCCAGAAAGATATGTTGATTTAGGGATAATGAGCTACTACAGATTGGCCGCGGCTTCGCCTGCGTGGATTTCAGAAATTATCCCACGTTAACGTACTACTGGGCTAAAAAGAACCGTCGTAACCCAGGTGTTGATTTTCCTGTGTCAAATTTCATCGAAATCCGTTTAGCCATTAAAGCATCAGTGCTTGGCCAGACTACAAACGCGGACGCGGGGCGGGCGCGGCGCGGCGTACTCAAACATAAGAATTTCATTTGAGCGTCCATAGTGGGCACGCGGGCGCGGTGAGCGGCGCGGGCTGCTCGGCGCGGGGAGCGCGCGGGCAACTCAAGCCATAGCTTCTTCATACAAGTGGCCGCAGTGGGTGCGCGAGCGGCCAGCGCGGTTCTCAAACTAATTCGAACCTTTTTCTAGTAAAAATAAGTCTTCATCATCCTTATTATATTTTGACAAACATTGGACACGACAAAACTCAGAACGAAGCCGCGTTCGACTGCAGATAGGCAGATGGCACGCGGTTCCGCACCCGCGCCGCTCCCCGCTGCCAGTCTGGCCAAGCACTTAAGATAATTTCGATTTTAATTCGGATTTGAGTTTGACACAAATGTCCGTAGATGTAGATAATCAAGTTTGTATTACTTACGTTTGCCTTTAGGACGCTGGTCATCATCGCTATCATCTTCATCATCGTCTATCTTGCCTTCCTTGTCGCTCACGATCAGTGCTATCATGGTGATCGTCTTGCCGAGACCCATATCGTCCGCTGGAGGAATGGGAAAATGTTACTGGGTGTATAGTCGAGCGCACGTGCACACTTAATTAAGAAAACCGCCCTTATAGCAATGTCAAATTGCTACCATGGAGGTGTGTCTGGGTATTGACAAGAAAGTAATAAATAAAAACCGCTTTAACCTTTTGGCCAATCGAAAATGTGCCCTCGGCGTCAAAGTCTGTCATGTAGTGGAACTGTGGCTTGCTGGGCACATTTTGGTTTGTCATCTATACATGTGACCGTGGTGGTCAAAAGGATAAATATCTAGTTATATGCAAATGTTTCTTTATTTAGGGCTGATTTACAATCAACAGATATTTTTTATCAGTGGTATAAAATTGACGTCTGACAGTTTTGGTATGAAAGCACTGTCAAAAATCAAAATTATTCCTCGGATAAAATTATCTGGTTTTGGAAAAATCAGCACCTAAAAGATTAAAATAGTATGCAGTTTCTTTCCCGTTCCCCTTCGTGGGAGTCTAGGTTTCGGATCGCGCAACTAGATTCGACGTACTAACTTATACCGGGTTCATACGGTTCGATTTTAGTTGAACAACTTTTGTTGTTCAACAAAAAATACTTTGAATTTGAAATTCAATTTGATAGAAAATCTGTATACCGACTCTTAGCAAATCAAAAGTAAAGTCAACTAAAATCGATTAACACAGTTTTTAAAATCGCAATTATTAAAGTGAATATTAAAACTGAAAATAGGTAAAATATAGTAAGGGCTGATTTTTCAATAGTCAGATAACTTTTATCTAAAGCATAATTATGACAGTTTGAAATATTTACTACTAGCAGCGCTCCGAGGTTTCACCCGCGTAAGTTTCGATCCCGTGGGAATATCGGGATAAAAAGTATCCTATGTGTTAATCCAGGAAATGGTATATTTATGCAAATCTGTTCAACGGTTTACGCGTAATTGAGTTACAAACATCCAAACGTCTTCACAAACTTTCACATTTATAATATTAGTAGGATACAAAAACTGTCAAACCGCAATATTTATTCCTCAGATAAAAGTTAGTCTGACTATTGAAGATCAGGCCTTCGATGTTGTAATATATCCGTACAGATATAAAATTTACAACAAAACAGACTCTTAGCACATGTAAGTAATGCTGAACGCTACTTGCTTAGTGTATCGAATCATTTTTCGTCTATTTACATGATTGATGATAAGTAAAAGTTACAGACTCACCCCTTACTAATAAACATTGTATAGCGTCTGTAAGTTACGCAACGCTTTGTCTTCTTCTTTCGAAAGTTAAATTACTAACGACTGAAAGAGAGAAATCGGTGTGTAACTATTCATCTGACATAATACGTTTATTAGAAAGGGTGTAATTAATCAACTTAAGGGGCTTACAGGACCTAAACACAAAACAATAAAAGTATATGATCGACTAAAGTAAAAATATGTGATATTCTTCAGGATATTATGCTACGTGGATAGTGTGTTAAAACATAATACAACTAATTTGATACGATACAAAAAAATTATGAAGAAACTTTCTTTTTACAATAAAAACCATACTAAAATATATACAATCATTCTGATTTTTTGGCAGATTATTCTACAAGCAACATACTAAAATACTAGTGTTTTAATTTTTTAGTCCAAACAATAGATTTTTTGTAATTAAATAATTGCTTCATATTTTGCAATAAATTACCAGTGTTGTGTCATCGCGCTTCTCTTTATTTTCTATGCAGTCCGACAGTAACCGCGCTTTAGGTCATGTAAGCCCCTTAACAGTTAATAAACCAAATACTTCAACTTTGTCAGGTGTATGTACCCAGTATGCCAGCTCGTGGTCTCTGCGTCTCCCTCCAGCGCAGCCAGGCCAGCGCGTGCAGCTGATGAGGCATCAGCTTGGACTTCATGGCTTTCGGCGCCGGCGCCTCCTGGCTCTCCGCAGGACGAGAGCCCAGCGACTCGTACAAGTCGCGTAGACGGTCCAAGATCAGGTTGCGTTCCGCCATATGGGTTGCCATGGCTATAAACGAAGTCAAACATTCCATAACAAGGATTTACAGAGGTGTATAGTACACCCACATTTCGAAAGTTATGTTTAAGTGCCTAGCCTTTTCCCAACTATGTTGGGGTCAGCTTCCAGTCTAACCGGATGCCGCTGAGTACCGGTATTTTACATGGAGCGACTGCCTATCTGACCTCCACAACCCAGTTACTTACTGGGTAATACGAAACCCCTTATATATATCTCCCTTATATAATCTATGTAAATGGGTCTATTGGCATTATTTTCATTACGAAACTACCCTTTGTAAGGGGCGACTGGAATAAATTCTATTTTTTTCTAAATGTTGCCGTTCAAAAGTGCCTTTTATGTGCGTATTTGAAATAAATGATTTGACTTCATTCGGGCATAATTTAGTCTCCTGACTGAGAATAGAAATATCTTAATCGAAAAACCCAATCACACTGCCTGATCTGGGGGTCGAACCCAGGACCACATGCTCAATAGTCGCGCTTGAGACTAACCCAACACCCAACGGGATAGTCAATATCAACTTCAGAAGTTTCAAAATTGAGATAATGCTTAAGGTATACACGTACAAACCACACACGTATCCAACCACACACGTATCCAACCGGAAAGGGATCGGCACCATATCAACTCGAGCCGTTGAGTATTCTTTGTATGAAACTCCCTACTGCAACGCACACTAATCGGAATCGTAACGTAATCGCCTCGCTTCGGAGCTCACGAACTGCGGTGCGGTGCGTTACGGCTCGTCGTCCCTGCGCTTACTCCGAACCCGAGCTTACGTCTCTTCGTCCACCCTTGCCCCTCTCACCCCTCCTGCCTGCCTGCTGCACCATCAACCAGCGGTCGCCTAGCCGTAGCCGAGTCGACGTATCGGAGATTCTGATCCGCTTTGGTTACGTGCTTACGTTAGGATGACGGCGAGGCGAAAGGCGATACGGTGCCGATCCCTTTCCGATTTGATACATGTGCTATGATGACCTTTAAGCTGACATCCATATTTCCATCAAACAGCTTTTAGAAAAATAAGTTAACATGTCACACAAAAGAGTTGCTGGGAACAGTGTATTTATGACACATGCTGAAGATAATACCAAAGAGTACTCACCCTGCTTGCCAAACATCCTTGGCTGAACAGCATTGCTGGCTTTCTGCAGCTCATCCCAGGTCATTCCCTTCTTGTCGGCAGTAAGATTGTCTGACAGAATGAAATTACATATGAAATTAAGGGTATGTTTCAATGACACTTGAACATTTTACATCTAAATGGTTTAACTGGTATCCTATGGAAACTAAACTGGTTTCACAATTCGGTTTTCAAATAACTGAATGCCTAAAAATAGGTCGTTTCAGCCGATAGACGTCCACTGCTGGACATAGGCCTCCCCCAATTTTGGGAGGGTTTGCCATAATCGCCACGCTTGGCAGGCGGGTTGGCGATCGCAGTATGGTATGATGGTGGAATACATAGAGAACGCTGCTGCCCATTCTCCGGTACGACCCTTAGTCGCCTTTTACGACACCCACGGGAAGTAAGGGGTGGTGCTATTCTTTAAGTCCGGCACCACACAGACCTAAAAATAGGTACGGCGGGATAATTGCGTAACACACTATCAGTAGCAATGGGTTCCATTTTGACAGTTCAACAACATTCATTGCGGTATTCACGTTGTTGAGCAGACACCTTTTCGAACATATGAAGCGATGGATTAGCAACATCCTTCAAAATTATTCAGATTGAGATCGGGAGTTTGTTACGCAATTGGGGCGCAGATTAGGGTCCATTATAATTTAATTTGTGGAAGTTAAATTACCTTCCTTCTGAAAGAAGTCTATCGAATTATTTCATGTTAATTAAGATAACTAAGCAACAGGGTTGATTCTCTTTCATTACATGCTTACTTCACCAGAAACGAACAACCGGGGCGTATGGAAAGGGACTGCTTGCAGTGTGTAGTCTGGTAGTCAGTATCAAACATACTGTTCAGAACAACTAAGTAAATTAAACTATAGGCCAGTGACACAAGAACTATTTCAGAATGAACACAACACCCAAAAACTGTCATTTAAACGAGAGCTTAATCCAGTTGAGATAAAGTATAATTTCCTTTACCTGGTTCCACCACCATGTTGGCCACCTTGTCTCCTTGGCGCCGCACCTGCTCCTCCAGATGCGTCAGTCTCTCGATGAGCTTGCTGCCCCGGTCCGGGAGAGTGTCCACGTCCATCTCTTCCAGAAGGTACTGGAAAACGAGGTCGGATTTGAAATTCGAACAGCGCGACTGCAGCGACAGCGGTCGCGCAGTTCGAATCGCGCGAGTTCGCGCAGTGCTCTGGTCTAGGGGTAGCAAGCGCGACTCCTGAGCATGAGGTCCTGTGTTCAATTCCCAGGTCAGCCAATGGTATCCTCCTAAAGAGAAATTTCAGATAGAATAACCCAAAAACTTATATAAAACTCACCCTAATATTCTTAAGATCTTCCTTCAGCGCGTCCAACTTCATGAGCTCAGTTTCCCTCACTTGCTTCTTGACGTAAACGACCTGCTGGTTGGGATAGCTCGGAGGTGCGAGGTACTTTTTTATGGTTTGAGAGTCAGGCTGCTGGCTCATGGTCTCTTGTTGTTTAGGTGTCGGAGATTTGCGGGGTTTCGGGGACTTCTTCTCGGTAGACTCCTGGAGAGGTGAGATCAGTGTTAAGGTACATAAGCGTGCGTTCATATGGCATCTTGAGCCTTAGAAAGGGGCTGGTAGCCGTCTACCGAGCATTATGGGGCCAAAATCGATGCTAGTGGACATTTGATTATGAAAAATCAACAATAGTTCATATTTACGTATCAGATATTTTTCTACCGTCCATAATGTTCATTAATGTATCAATTTTAACTCGATAGTCCCGATAGGAACTGAGAAAATATAAAACCATTTTCAATGTATGGAAACGAAACTTTCGGGTCGTTTATCTCTAAACTATTTAGAAACCTAATAGCTATTATTACTGAGCCTACCACAAACACGTAGATACCATCATTATGTCCCCGGTTTAGGAGATATGGAACTTTAAAAAACAAAAAAAAAAGTTCAAGTAAACAAAGATAATGAATAGTCTGCGAGGAACTAGTTGGCCGCTGAGGTGGGGAGAGGGGTGAGGCGGCGGATTGCAACGCACGTAGCACAAAATACAGATAGTACAGAAGTCAATCTACATACAAAGTGCGCTCGAGCAACGCACACATAGACACCGCTCACGGACACGTTATCTCAGACGGGGTGGGAGCAGTGCGAGCATGCGTGGCATCCGCTTGAGACACGCGTCTGTGAAGTGCAAAAATGAAGCAACAACAAAATGTCTATCTAAGCTCGATTTATACAACAGTTTCGTATTTTGAATCAGTATAAACAAAGTAACTTTTTTGTAAGGTAAATTCATGCCAACTATTACGTAAGTTGAAAACAAGATTTTTTGTTTGTGTAGATATTGTGTTGTTTTTAGTGTCATTTGATAGGTTTAGGTCTAAAACGGATAGGACAAAATAAATTGTGTAAATAGAGTAATCCGTTTTGAAGTTATTAGGGATTTTCGATAGTGAAAATTGACAAATGTAAAATTTTAAGTATATGTTTTTGTTCTGTAAACTTTTTGTATTGTAATACTATGTTTATTGTTTTGTTTTAATATTTTAGAATAAGCTCAACAATAAATCAAACAACTAGATACGAGTGCCACTACCACAATAGTTTTTTGTGCATAAGCCAAAGTTGACAACCATAGCGCGACCCCCGAGCGTAGGTATAAAAAGTGAAGTACATACACTTGATTGACTTCTGTACTATCTGTATTTTGTGCACGTAGTGAGTAATCCGCCCCCGCCCCTCCGTCCCATCACTCACATACCAGTGGGTCGTCTTAGGGGCGGATTTGTTAGAGTTGGAGTCTTGTCCAGCGCCTTATCCGCCTCGTTCGCAGTTTTGAAAAAGAATATTTTTCTTCTTATTAATTTTATTGTTATGTAATTTTAATTTTAAATTTTATTGTTAAGTACTTTTCATAAACCTAAAAATAGTATCATTTTTGTTAAATCATTCATCACGAAAACTACTATATTTTACGTTCACCACGACGAGAACAAAATCCGGGCGACGCAAATTAAATCGGGGAGGTACGTCTAAAGATATTCTAGAATACTGTGCAGTTACATTTTTATTTATTTCATTTTTATTGCTGAATGGCTCGATCACGCCTGATGGAAAGCGATGGATGAGGTCTATGATGGAACGAGCATGTCCAGAAGATGCTTTTCAGTCTTGCTTTGAAGGCAGACGGGTAAATTGAAAGGGAACACAGACGCTGGCAGAGAGTTCCACACATTGCCTGTGCGCTTAATAAATGTGGAGGAATGAATCTCGATCCCCTAAGACGACCCACAGACCTGATTGTTTGTAAAATATGAACTAGGTACTAAGATTGTTTCAAATGTAATAGATATCTACTAAAAGTTGTTCAGAAGAATGTGAAAGAATAGATATTTTTAGTAAACATAATTTTCTAATTTCCTTCATGATACCTAGACTTTTGTGTAAAATTTTCTAAAAACGTTTACTTACTGGTGTCGGAGTCGGGCTTCTAGGCATCTTGACCTAATTAGCTCTTCACAATTTATCACGAGAAACATTTACAATAACACTCAAGCAATTATTATCAGTAAAAGAACATCTAGCAAAGGACAAAGCATAATATAAACTAATTAACGACTATAAATAAAAAAAGTAATATGAAAAATAATTGGCTCGCGAAAAATATCCGTTACGATTGACGTTTTGACAAATAAAATTTCAATCTACCTCCATTTTTCGTCAACATTTATTTAACGAGCTTATAAAAGTACTTACCTGCTTATTTGGATTTTAAAGCAACAATCACAGAGGACTTTTACAATACATTCCTGTATTTTTATGAACGTTTGCATTCTAATGTCACAATCTATCAAAAATATCTTTTTCTTAAATTTTTGACAAGTTTTTGACATTGATTTTCGCTGTGATGATTGAGATTGCGACTGTTAAAAGTTTATTGGCCTTCAAGAAATATGAATTTATTTGATGAGAAACTGAAAATAAAATCGCCGATCGACTGCAATGAGGGTGAATCACCTTATTGAACGAATGTTCAATCATAATTCTTAGGGTTCCGAACCTCTTAAGGAAAAAACAGGACCCCATTCGTCTGTCAGTCTGTCATCAAAAACCCCTTTTCTCAGGAACGCGTGGAGGTATCACGTTGAAATTAATATCAAATACGTAGGGTTACGGTTCCTAAATAATATAATAGATAACATAATAATATTTAAAAAAAACTAATAAAAAATACGGCCATTTATGCGACATATTTTGAGACTCAAATAAAATCAAATTCCCGTTGATCTAGAATAATGAAATTTGGCAAGAAGCAAGGTCTCACAGCACAAGCAAAGGAAAAAGTCCGATACTAGTTAATTTGTCGTTTTTTTGGCCCAGGACTAGTACATTAGAGGCAAGTAAAAAATAAAAAGAGTTCTCACCACATCGTCATCATCACTGCTGCTCAGCGAGATTATCTCTGGCTTCGTATCAATTATCGTGACGTCATCGTCATAATGTAACATAAAATTCTCCTTCTCCTTCTTCGCTATTAAGTGATTTAGCACTGTCTTCTTAAGACTATTAGACGCATTCTTCTCTGAATCATTTATTATGATACATTCATCCTTATTATTTCCTAAGGATATTCTAGCGTTTCTGGATTCGTTTGTTATGTCCTGAAGTGGACTTGAGAAAGGGGAGCAGGTTATCTTTGAGGAGTCCAGGTCTTCTGTTGTCTTTTCAGGATTCTTGACCGGAGCCGGAAGACTCTGGGAGGAGACTTCAGGGAGGTCTGTGAGGCTCACTGTGGAGCCCTGGTTTGAGTTTCTACGGCTCTAAAAGACATAATACGAGTGTAAATTTGCAGTTTAGTAAGTGAAATAAGTAGTATGTATGTACAGACGCTTGCACATCAAGCTACTAGAATCTGTCGAATTTCTTTAATAGATTTTCAGCCTTATCGCTAAAGCATAAGGTCCAAAGTTGATTGGGAAAATTTTACAGTTTCGGGTAGCTTGATGTGTTGGCGTCTGTACTTATTATGCTCTTGTGAACAACAAAGTTTTTTTTTAAATTAAAATATTATAAACAGTAGTGCTTTGTTAATCCAATCTTGTAAAAACACTACCTATTTGGAAAAATGGGATCCAACTGTTCTGATTTAGTTCAGATTACCGCGGCTGGACTAAGGCCCCCCCCCCCACATTAGGCGTGCGCCGGGCGCGAGCCTTCCACGAGCGTGTGTCCGACGTGCGTGCCGCGTAGGCGCGTAGTCAATTTCACTGCGCGGCGCGCACGTCGGTCACACGCCCGAGGAACGCTCTCGCACCCGGCGCACACCTAATGTGGGGGGGGCCTAAATGATAAATGATTTATTTTCTGTAAGTAGGTTTGTACAAACACTTTTACATATCCGTTATATTTTTTTAACTGACTATTCTGAGAAGAAAGGCCGAAACAAACTCAGAGGTCACACTGTGACTGTATGGTTTCTTTCATATCTACCTTTAAGCTTTGGCCAGAATGAGACGAACCCGCGCGGGATGCAGGTTGAATTTTGTTCGCGCCAATTGTGTAAACTAACTTGTATGAAGGTGGTGGTGGTGTACCTAGCACGAAGAGCCGCGTAACTTCCTAATCATTCAAACAATCGACGCGCGCAGTCGTGTCCCGCAGCCCGCGCGGGATCCACCTAAGCTTACTTTAAACTCGAAATAGAAAAAACATGAAAAATAGGCCAGAAAGTTATACTCACATCTTCGGACTGAATAAAGTCCGACTCATCACTTTCGTTATCCTTCGGTATCACACCCATGATACTCATACGTGTAGCTCTGGACATCACCATCTGATCCTCATCCGGACCATCGTCATCACTTTCTTGTTCTTCCGTTGTGTCTCCGCTATCATCAGAACCATCATACTTTAGTGGAGCAGTTCTATCACCATTTACGCTTCCATCTTTCTTTTCATCATCGCTGTCATTACTCTCAGACGGATTTTCTTCTGCCATACTAGATTCAAGTACTTTGTGGTCTTTCCCGCAGTCTATTTTCAACGGTGTGTCTTTCATACATTGCAATTTATTATGCTTGTGATGTTCTATGATTATTGAGTTTTCAGTGTCGGAGTCAAAGAGAATCATACGTTTCTTAGTTTTACGTCCAATAATGGACTCGTTAAGGTTTAGAGATTTCTTCCTCATCGGTGGTCTACGTTTTGGTACTATTTCTGGTGACACTTCTTCTGTTTAGAAAAATAATGAAATTGTTTAGTTATTTTTTCACAGTATCTGAATTTATAGCATTATAATTATGGAGGAGGTCTACCAGAATCTCAAGGCAAAGAAAAAAAAAACATTGTTTTCTGCATAATTTTTTTTTGCCATGAGTTTCTAGTAGACCTATAATGTTTGTTATTTTCAGGATCTTATAATATTACAATTTTGAATGTGATTAAGAAGGAAGATTTAATTTTGAGAATTTTTTGCAATTGATCCTACAAAAATGATTTAGAATGGGATCATAGCTGTGCTGAATGTAATTTATGAACTATTTTAATAACCCATACCTTCATCTGATGAGCTTAGAACTAGTTTATTGGAAGACTCCGATTGTCTTCTGATGCTGCCCTCGTTGCTTGCATCTAAAAAATAAAATGTCTATTATTATAAAACCGGCCAAGTGCGAGTCGGACTCGCACACGAAGGGTTCCGTACCACAAGGCACAAAACGCCGAAAAAAACGTTTCTTTTATAACCCTTTAAATTTTTACTTTATTTTAATTTTATTATTTATTGATAAAGCAGCAACCGAAATACATCATCCGTGAAAATTTCAATTATCTAGCTATCACAGTTGATGAGATACAGCCTGGTGACAGACAGACAGACAGACAGACGGTCAGTGGAGTCTTAGTAATAGGGTCCCGTTTTTACACTTTGGGTACGGAACCCTAATAAAAGGGCACTACTTGGTCCTAAGGCGACATAAATAATATACAGTCAATACCCACACCCTGGCCTGCTCGCTCTCTCTGAAAAAGGAGGCCTGTGTCCCAGCAGTGGGAACATTGTACTGCTGCCGTAAGTAAAAGGGGCGCATCTGAAAAATGAGCCTTAATGGATGCGCCTTTTTTTGTTTAGAAAGGTTTATTTTTCTGTATTCCCTTTTACTTACGGCGGCAGTGTAGGCTGATTATGCAAGCCCACATCGAAGAATTTTACTTTCAAAGCCTATTTTTGTAGCAGTATGGGTGATTTTTTAATTCAAGTATTCATTTTGTACATTTTAAGAATGCTTACAGGTTAATAATACCATTATGGTTTCCCAACAATAATGTTACCAGAAGGTTGCTACTGACATGCAGTTCACTGTACAGGTGATTTTGAGTAAATTCAACCTACAAATTCTTCAATAGAAAAATTAAAGGTAGAGAAAGAAGGGAAGGAAGGTGGAAGGAGGGAGTGGAGACATTTGCCCTGCAGTGAGAGACAAATCCATATTAATATTATAAATTCGAAAGTAGCTCTGTCTGTACTGTACTGTATGTTACCTTTTCACGCCTAAACCACTGAACGGATTTCGATAAAATTTGGCAGAGAGATAGATTGCATCCTGGGGAAGGACATAGGATAGTTTTTATCGACATACCTCGCGGGCGAAGCCGCGGGCGGAAGCTAGAGGATGGTAAATTTATTAAAATAATATTATTTTTCCCTTACCATCATCACTGCTGGATATGACATGGCTATTAGCAGCACTGCTTTGTTTAACCACTGACTTAGAGACTTTCTTTGGTGAATTCTTCTCCGATTCACTTTCTTCTAGAACAAAATACAGCAAAGTATTAAAAAAATAAAAGGAAGAAATTGTTGTCAAAACATGTTAATGTATTCCCAAGTGAAAAATTTTATTTGGACTAATTCTAACTATACAAAGTATATATTTGTTCACCCTAATCATCTCAGAATCGGTTTAGTCGTAATATTTTTCACTGAAATGAAGATTAGAATGCTATTGCAGATGAAACCACAACTTCTATTCATCTGAAAGGCTATGTCAGAAAATTGTACGAAAAACAAGTTTGTATCGATAGTGCTAAACAAGTGCGAAATAAATTTGTGCCTTTTCACGCGGCCCGGTTGCAGGGTAGCCGGTGCCGACTATCCGGTAACACTTCATAACACTTGGGCAAACTACGCCGGTCCGTGTGAAAGATAGGGTCAGTGGGTTGTCTTCACAGAACACTGATACACTTCGCCACCGGTTACCCGGCACCGGCTACCCGGCAACCGGGGCGTATGAAAAGGCACTTACCGTCTGTAGTAGATTCTTCAGATTCTGCTACTGTGTGATTTTTCTTCTTTACTCCAAAAGATTCGTCAGCTAAACTATTGTCAATAAATTCCAATTCGGAACCGCTATCGGTGCCTGTCTCATTACGATATTTATAGAATGAATTCTCCATTGTATTCACAAGATAGTTGCTTGCTATTTATTAATTCACAATACACTTTTCATGTTAAAATGAAAATAAAAATAATTACGTATTGACCACCATTCAAAACAATTTTTGAAAGTAAATTGTCGTTTACAACGTTTAGCTATTGCTTTGCTTCATTTTGCTTTTCAATTTCATTGAATGTTAAACAGATTAAACAGGACAGATAAACCTTGAGAAATGATAAATAATTATTAAAAATAAAATTATAATTTATAGTGCAAATGGTGAAAAAAACCACCTGCATTGAAAACTCTAAAAAATATAGAAAATTTTAAAAATAAAGATTGCAATGATTCGTTTTGTTCGATATCCTTTACGGTATTTATGTTCTGTGTCCTTTACCATGAAGTCACAAAGTTTTTTTTTTGGTAGCGTTTGACAGTTTTGCGTTCCAGAAATTTACGTATGTCTTATTTTGGAGCAAGAAAAAATTGCAAAAAGTTAAACTAGTGTTAAGCATCTGAGTATTTTAGCGATAGGAAACGCAGTTCAATTTCGTGTTTTGAAATTGATGCACCTGCTTGGTGCTAAATCAACGAATTATACTAAATTGTAGAAATAATTTCGGAAAAGGGTTAACTGAAAAGTTGTTTGGTTACTTACATAATAAATAACGATAAGGATTTACTATCGATAATAAAATGACTGAAGTTCAACTGCAGGAGTTCAAACTAGATCCCGATTCAGAGCTTAGATTTGAAGTAGAATCGAAGAACGAAAAAGTAGTTTTAGAGGTAATTTCTAAAGAAAAAAGTGGCAGTATTCACGACATATGGCTTATTTCCGAATAATCTTAAAACTATACGGATTTCTTAAATGTGAAAGCTTTTGTTAGGTTAATATGTGGTTCTAGGTCAAAAGTGGATATGCTGAGCTGTTTGGCACGGAGTTAGTGAAAGGGAAGCCGTATGAGTTCCACACGGGGGCGAAGGTGGCCGTCTTCACGTGGCACGGCTGCACTGTGGAGCTGAGGGGCCGCACAGAAGTCAGCTATATGGCTAAAGAAACACCTATGGTAAGTCACAAAACGGTCAGTGGGTCGTCTTAGTCTTCAATTAATGTCTTTTTTCTCAACCTGTACTTATACACTGCTTGGTAAAGCGCAGCCCAATAATCTTTCTCCGTCTGTCCACAACTGATTAGCCTTAAAATTCATCAAAATAGTCTGTAGTATTGAAAACTCGTAACTCTAGGAAATACTGGTCTAATAATATTATGGTAACACTACCATAATATTATTATACGTAATAGAGTTAGAGTTTGCAATAGTACAGACTTTTGATTGCTTCTGCAATTGCTCCAATAGTAGATAATTATGTTACTTATCCCAATTTACATTTTCCAATTGCAGTCCAAACCATATTATTATCTTGAATAAAGGAAAGTTTTTTCAGATCTGTATTACAAAAATAAACCTTTCATTCCAGGTTGTATACCTCAATGTCCATGCAGCTCTTGAACAACAACGAGTGGCTGCAGAGCAGGAATCCACAAGAGGACCAGTTACCATGGTTGTGGGACCTGGAGATGTTGGCAAGTCCACGCTGACCAGGATACTGTTGAACTATGCAGTGAGGATGGGACGGAGACCTATTTATGTGGACCTGGATGTAGGCCAGGGGCATATCAGTGTACCGGGCACTATTGGTGAGCAGTCTGTCTATTCTTTTTCCATATCACCCAAAAAATCACCCAGAGGATTATGTCACTCTTAGGGCAAATTGTAGCAATGAAATTGAACACGATCAGCATAGTTAAACCACCTTCAAGAGCTGTCAGTGTCATCTGTGCTCTGGAATATTGGACACTGACACTTCTTGAATGCAGTTTAGATGTGCTTATCGTGTTCAGTTTCATTGGTGAAATTCACCAGAAGTTGTGTTAAGCACCAACATATTCTTGTAACCTCCTAATAAGATTTCTTTGTGATGGATCTATATTTTAAGTTATTGAAGTAAATAGTTTTAGAGGTAAACTAAAAAGTAAATAATAGTATTATTAGTAAAAAAAAAAAAAAATTGTATTTCATAATGTTTCACAGTATTGTGGTATTATTGGTTTTGATTGTGAAATATTATGATGTTTTTGATGATGCAGTCTCAAAATGTTTTTGCTGTGCTGTATCCCACATCCCACTTCTGGGCAAAGATCTCCCTTTTCTCATTCCATAGCTCTCTATTCTTTGCCATGTCTGCCCTTCAACCATGTCCTAGTCACACTAAATTATATAGGCGAAAGCTTGCGAGTGTATGTGTTTATATGTTTGTTACTTCTTCACGCTCGAATGGCTGAACCAATTTTGATAAAATTTTGTATGGAGGTAACTGACATCCTGGATTAACATATAGGCTACTTTTTATTCCGATATTCCGACGGGATCGAAACTTATGCGGGTGAAACCGCGGGGCGCAGCTAGTAGACACATAAAAGAAATCTTACACTGACGAAAAAACCTGGAATCCTTCCTTTTGCTTCTACCATAGTAAACAAACCTCTATTGTTTATTTTTTCAAACCATGTCATGTTAGTAACCTTACACTGAACCATCCCACCTTCTTCTCTCTCTATCCTCCTTTCCTTTTGCTTGTGTGTGATTGATTGGTTGGATTGCCGTCCCATTGGACTATGAGAGTGACGGAAAAGAGAGTGCACTTGTGTCTCACACTTGTGCACTATAATTATTATCTCCCGCGGCGAGGGCTAGTCTCCATTGAGATTGGTGGCTATGACCGACATACGGTCTGGAGGACTATACTATTAAACAAACCTCTATTTTTTTAATTTTACTTACACTGAATCCTGTTGACAAAACCTCGACATTTTCCAGAAGCCATTCTTTTGCTTATTTGATATTAGCGGTCCGCCCCAGCTTCGCTCGTGTGTAATTTTTATTTTAGAATTTCTAAAATTTCTGACATACAAATCTTGCCCTTGCAATACCGAACACAACAAAAATGAATTGTCCAATTTGGTGAGTCCAGTCTTTTGGAAGTTATGCGCTTACAGAAATTTCGGCGACTTTCTTTTATACTATGTAAGGATTAAACAAATATACCATAAACAGGAGCACTCCTGGTGGAAAGGCCAGCGTCAATTGAAGAAGGCTTCAGTCAGCAAGCGCCGCTGGTGTACCACTTTGGTCACAACTCTCCGGGAGAAAACCTGGAGCTGTACAACACTATTGTGGCCCGGCTAGCTGAAGTCATCGCGGAGAGGTGTGAAAATAATAAGAAAGGTGACTAGAGCTATTGGCTTAATATTCACCCTATTTACATACATACATGCAAAATCATTATAGACTACTCAAAATGATCTGACCAACTAAGAAAATATAACTTTATCATCTTTCAACTGAATAAAATTATTGTCAGAATTGTGTACTGTTTTCTTCTTCAAACAGTCCCTGAGCCATCGAATTCGTTGAATTCCTGCTTAAAGAAAAACATATAGTTTTTTTTCTAGCCCTTCTAAAGAGTCTTACTTGTGTGGAATAGAGTACATGTTTTTCTGCAATCAGTCCCTGAACTATGAGCAGATTTGATGGTGCAGAATGGTTTCTCCAGCGAGATTTCCGTCATAATATTTCATGGCAGCATGTCCTAGTTGGCATTGGCAAGGCTCACTGCAGCTAATCTTTTCAGCTGCCTTTTATGATCTGTCTTAGTGGGCACTTTCGCCAAAGGATTTTGATGATTCTGAAGGCGTGTTCTGTAGAGTTCTGCCCAGTTTTTCACTTCCTGATGCACTGTGTTTTGGATAAGATATTCATGAACCTCGCAGTTTCAAAAGCAACTCTAACTTAAAACTTGTGTATTTGTATTGTAGCTTCAACATCAGGAGTGATTATCAACACTTGTGGGTGGATCAAGGGTGCAGGGTACAAAGTTCTTACACATGCAGCACAGGCTTTTGAGGTAAGCAGACTTACAAGCATTCTAATGCAATACAAGAAAAATGCAAGATTGTTCTAAAGAAGGTGACAGCTAAAATAATTCGAGTAGGCTCAGAACCTTGATTACGCGAGCCTGACTCTCACTCTTGACCAGTTTTTAGAAATTAATCCGTTTCTTGTTCCTGAATCTTTTTAAAAAGCTTCAAAATATGACTACAGAAATTGTGCCGTCTATAATAGGAGAGCACTGCATTTAAAGAACGCAGCCTCAAATATGACAGAACGACTTCTAGAAAGAGACAGATATATGAGGGAGAGAGACAACACCCTAACTTTTTTAATACCATAAGCGGCTATATCAACGGCCGCCAAGTCCTTGTCAAAGACCTAACCTAATGTTCTTTTTACCCTATTTCCGTTCAGGTGGATGTTATCCTAGTATTGGACAACGAGAGGCTATACAATGAGCTCAAGAGGGACATGCCAAAGTTCGTCAAAGTCGTGTACCTACCCAAGAGCGGAGGCGTAAGTATATTTTGTTTCTAAGGTTCCGTACCCAAAGGGTAAAAACGGGACCCTATTACTAAGACTCCACTGTCCGTCTGTTTGTCACCAAGCTGTATCTTATGAACCGTGATAGCTAGACAGTTGGAATTTTCACAGATGATGTTTTTTTTTTATTATGGCTGTCTTGTTACCCTAGTCTGAAGTCAACCAAAGCCTCAGTTCCCACTGCTGGGACACAGGCCTACTCTATGTGACGGCCATAATCTACCACGCGGGCCCCCATGGCCTACGCACAATGGTCCATTTGAAGGACTAAGTGCGGAAACCAAACGCATAATGGGTCATTTTATTAATTTTATATATTTTTTACGATTCTCTCTGTTCTCTTAGTTTTTTTTTCATGGTCTGGCAGCTTGAGTTATTTATGTGGCCTACCCAAATGTCCTTTCTTTGATATTGTTCGTCGAATCGTTTAGCTCCTTAAGTCTTTAGTTGAGCTGCACGATTTCTGACAAATGCCTGCACTGACTGGACAGGTCCTCTCAATCTGTGTGATTCTTTCCTCAAAAGACCATCTCAGATATCGACCTACATGGTCTTCATATAACCTGACCAGGACCTGGACTTTAAAAGAGACTGTGACCTCTGAGTTTGTTTCGGCCTTTCTTCTCAGAGTAGTCAGATAGGAAACCCAGACCTCGTCTAGTTTTAAAAAACACGATTGACGTGTAAAAGTGTTTGTACCAACCTACATACAAAGAAAAAACATAGAACATAGATTCTAAAGTGAGTTAAGAGGGCTATCACAATTTTTTCTTGTTTAGAGCGTTTGACTCGAGTTTTGATGTGTGATTATGATTTAACCGAAAGCCACAATAGTAAAAAAAATACATGCCCGAGAAAGTTTGATTCCTTCTTTTGGGAGCGCATTCAATAAATATTCCAGTTTGTTCACATAAATCAGTAAAAAACTTGTTTCTGCAAAGGCTGTTTCATAAAATTTTACTTTCGGGCATCTCGCGATGCCCTGTTACATCGAAGATATAATAGTTTAATCATTTATAAAAATATCTACGATACAACTGTATCTTCTACTATGGTATGCATACATCAATTTATGATGTTTCATACAGTAATACACCAAAAATAATTTCGTAAAACAGAGAGTTAATGATAATTTTTCGCCCGAAATTATATTTTTTATCTATGAATATATAAAAGGAATTCAAACAAAAAGTATTTAATAACTAAGGTTACTTTGTAACCTTGCTTGAAAAAAAAAATAACTCTAATTTAAAGTAAATTAATATTTTTAAATAATTGTTGTATGCAATGCTATTTATCAATATAAATCTCGGGACGCGCGGTCTTAGCTTTAGTCCGCGCCGAGCGCTTCCAAAGAGAGGACGTATCGCTCGCTCGCTGTTGCCGTCACGTGGTCTCGCTCACCAATTCGCCAAGAATAAAGCGCGACCAACACATCTTAATACAAGTGTTTTTTTTTATTAGAGAAGGTCGGATTGTAATGCATAAGTATTTTCCTATGATATTCTAACGCGAATATGTATATCCTGTATTATAGAAAAAAAAACATACGTAAATATAAGGTCCCATTAAAATAGATGGAGAAACTTTCAGAACACATTCAGACCACCAAAATAAGGAAGATGGTAAAAAATATACAAGAAAAACGCATAGATACTTATAAGAAAAATAATCAGCTAACGAAAATACACTAATGTGCCTGCAATTGATTATTTTAGGTCAAAATAAAATCACTTTAAACAGTTTTTTTTTTGCTTGGATATCTTTAGTTAGACGTACTGAGCGCTGTGTTAAAATGTCCATCTATTTGAATTAATAGTTGTTGTTGTCTTCGTTTTCTGACTTTTTTTTTTTTTTTTTTATTCAGATAATTATTTTCAGACATAAGTAGTTGCAGTGTGGACTGGTACTCAATATCAACTAAAAGTAATAAAAGTTTTCAAAGTTAATGATTTCTGGGGGGCTAAAAAGGCCACTTTGGCAGAATCATAAAAGGATTACATTATGAATCATAATATAGCGAAGGCAGTCCGTGTTTTTCTTTTTTCGCTGCACTACGTTAGGTATAATCAAAGAGATTGGGATTGGATTTTGATTGGATTGATTGGTATTTTAAACTCAAACTCAAACTCAAAGCATTTATTTCAATTAAACCTTGTACAGGCACTTTTGAATTGTCAAAATTAAATAGTCTGTCAGTTAGTCAGAAAGTTGAAGCTAGTTGCCCATTCCAAAACGTAGATCTCTATGGAGAAGAACGGGCAAGAAACTCCATGGACACTCTTTTAAATCAAGTTATTACAAAATCCTGGGTACATTATTCTTGTTGCTTCTATATGTGAGAACAATGTAAAAAGAAAAAGACAAATGAAGAAACAATTCAAAATATAAGATTAAAAATAAGCCTAGTGGCAGTTAAGAGATGACCAGTCTCAACCGACGGCACCCGTTCACGAACATGACGCGTGGATCAGCACCATCCAGCTCAACCATTTTGTAGGGAACCGAATAATCCAACACACGCGCCACCATCGGTGAGACATTTAAGTGAGCATGACACGTTCTCAACTGCCATGCTCTTTCAAGTCAACAACAGAAAAAAAAATCATAATAAACGGAAACATGGTTCTTACATTTACAAAATTAAAAAAAAAAAATGCTTCTAAATAAGTGCTTATAAATAAGTAATCAGTCCGCTCGCAGCTACGTGTGCGAGCGCGCGTTGCGTGCGCGGTGAAAGGATTTTAACCGAGCGGTCAATGACCTTTACGTGGCGACAATGTCTAACGCGATAAAATGTAATAATTGCAATATTGTGATAAACGAGGTGCTTGCCTTTATTCAAAATAAGGCGGGAATTATGGATGAGGAGAGTATGACACGGTTATGTGTCACTGCTTTTTCTGAAGAAGAGATAACACTGGCAAAAAAGCTGTTGTTTGAGTCGGTGGAGACTTCTCGTCGAAAAATAAAACGTAGGAAAGAAGGGAAGAGTCAGCGTGACATTGAGGACATCATCACACTCATAAAGGAGATTGATCCGGAGCTGCTGCCGATATTCGTAGCTAGACATCTTCATAAACTCCCACCCGTGACGTTCGATCACTTGGACGCCACTAGAATACTGAGGGATATTATAAAACTGCAAGAAGATGTGGCGGTAATCAAGGAAAAATATGTTACAATGGATGATATCAATGACATGAAAGCGGCTAGTCAGCCCTGTTATAGAAGTATGAATGTAAATCGGAAAAGAGGTGCAGGCCTATTAGATAATAATTTCGAATATGAGAGTGGTCCAGTAGGCTTGATTACGCATTACGAGACAGAAGGCTTATCGTCCGCAATGAAAAGCAGGTGCGAGAGTGGTAGGAATCAGGTGTATGACGTCGACGATACGATTGTAAACACCGGCATCACGGGCGGTATCGTCGCATCGACGGAGGACGATACGCGCGCTGTGGAAAAAACCAGATGCGAGGAGCGGGGCAGCGTCGAGCGCGTGGAGGCCGCTACTGTGGTTTCGGCGGAGCAGTACAGCGGCGAGACAAGGACAGCGACACAAACGACGCGTGCGACGTCAGAGAATGCGTGCAATGGGACTAGGAGGCCCACCGTGGTTTCGAGCTTGGACACACCGGCGCGTGTAACAACGCAGAGGTCATCGACACCGACAAGACAAGATTGTAGACTTATGTCAGATGTTTTGCGGGAAGGTTTGGAACACGGCGACTGGAAAAATAAATCACCTAACGATGAGTGGGTTAAAGTACAACGGAAAAGGTTGCAAAACCGTTTTATTGGAAGGAAGGGAAAGGCGGAGGTAGGACCTCAGTCAACGTTTAGAGCAGCGGATGTATATGTGCCTTTCTATATCTATAATGTGAACAGGGATACAAGCATGGACGATATAGTGTCATACATAAAATCGAAAACTGATGTAGATGTGTCCCTGAACAAGATAGATATGAAAAGGAACAAGGGATACGCTGCATACAAGTTTTCAATACCAAAACAAAAATTGAATGTTTTTATGAATGAGGACCTGTGGCCGGCTGGAGTATCTTTCCGTAGGTTTGTGTATTATAACAGTACGACCGAACCGCGGCATAGTGAAGTGAAATCGAGTGACAGAACAGATAAAAATAAATCAAAATAATGGATAAGACGATAATAGATGGTAACGTTAATTTATTTACTAAGATGATAAGTTTTAACTGTAAATCTTTAAAGAGGTCGGTCGAGTGTATAAAAAACTTGTGTAGATATGTGGATATTATTGCGCTGCAAGAGACCTGGTTGTTGCCACATGAAATATCAATTCTAGGTCACTTAGACTTAGATTTCAGTTATGTTGGTAAATCAGCTGTGGATACGTCGCTAGGGATATTAAGGGGAAGACCATACGGAGGTGTGGCGCTTCTGTGGAGGAAATCTTTGTTTACGTGCGTAACTATTTTACCGTGTGCTAGCGATCGTATTGTGTCTATTAAAGCGACGACGTGCGACGGCCGTGACTTTTTATTGTTTAGTGTTTACATGCCGACTAATTCTGTAGATAATTTAAGCGAGTTTTGTGAATGTTTGAGTGAAATAGCTGCTATCGTTGAGAGTGAGAATGTTGAGTCTGTTTATATATTAGGCGATTTTAATGCGCATCCTGGGGAATTGTTTAGCCAGGAAATGTTATCTTTTTGTGATGAGCAGAGTTGGTGTTGTGCTGACTATAAGAACCTAGGTATAGACTCGGACACGTTTACCTTTGTGAGTGATGCCTGTGGCAGTAGACGTTGGCTTGACCATTGCCTGGTTTCTGAAGCAGCGTGGAAAACAGTGGAGAAGGTGGAAGTGTACCATAATGCCTACTGGTCAGACCACTTACCACTATGCATTCAGGTCAACCTGGGGATGGTGAGGCGAACGGATGCCGCAGCAAATCTTGAGGGCACGGTAGTAGATAAAGTAAGGTGGGGGGAAAGATGTACTGACCAAATAAATTGCTATTATAAACTATGTATGCAAAAGCTTAGACTGGTCGATTTCCCAGCAGAGTTAAGCAACTGCTGCGATAAGTTCTGCTTGAATAAAGAGCACACTGTAGTAATTGATAACCTGTACAATAATATTGTGACGTCACTGCGAGAGTCGGCCGAGGCCAGTGCTGGTTATGTGAGAAAAAGTAGTAAGCAACGTACTGTGATAGGGTGGAATAGACACGTTAGGGACGCTCACGGGTGCGCTAGGGTGGCTTTTAAAAACTGGGTTTGGCACGGCAAACCCCAATTTGGTCAGGTGTTTATAGATATGCGGGAAACGAGAAAAGTCTTTAAACAAAAACTTAAATATTGCCAGGACAACGAAGAACAAATTAAGTTGGACATTATAGCTTCAGAACATAAGAAAAAGCAGTTCAATAAATTTTGGAGGTCAACTCAGAAGTTAAACACCAAACCTGCTGTGCCTTTGAGCGTTAATGGCGTGTCTGAACCAGTGGGGATAGCGAACATGTTTAGAGAGCATTTTTCTGTGACACCACGGTTACAAGTAAATAATAGGGAGGGGTGCGGTGGGGAGAGACTTGGGTCGTCTAGCCCGATTTATATCTCGTCAAAGGAGATAGGGAAGGTTATAAAAACCATGACCAGGGGTAAGTCTCCTGGTCATGATAACCTTAGTATAGAGCATTTCCAACATGCCGGTCCGCATCTACCTAGGGTCCTATCCTTGTTATATAATTTTTGTATTAGGCACTCATACATGCCTGCTGAGTTGATGAGGACGATTGTTGTACCTATAGTAAAAAATAAGACAGGCGACGTCTCAGACAAGGAGAACTATCGACCAATCTCATTGGCTACTATTACTGCCAAGGTGCTTGACAGTGTGCTCGAGCGTAGGATGTCTGGACAGCTCAATTTACATGACGCACAGTTCGGTTTTAGAGCTGGGCTGTCTACAGAAACAGCTATTTTGGCGCTCAAGCACACTGTCAGTTACTACACCAGAAGGAATACACCTGTGTATGCTG
Organism: Mesoligia furuncula; assembly: GCA_916614155.1. Lineage (NCBI taxonomy): Eukaryota > Metazoa > Arthropoda > Insecta > Lepidoptera > Noctuidae > Mesoligia > Mesoligia furuncula. Next base: position 29,381,008 of record OU744797.1, on the reverse strand, counting down.
TATTTTTAGACCTCTCGAAGGCGTTTGACCTGGTTAATTATAACGTCCTATGGACTAAGTTGCGTGACCGGGAACAGCCTGAGGAGATAGTTGAGCTTCTCAGGTATTGGTATAATCACCAAATTAACCAGGTCAGATGGTCGGGTGCTTTGTCGGAGACGTACGGTCTGGAATGTGGTGTAAGGCAGGGGGGTCTGACCTCCCCAGCGCTGTTTAGCTTGTATGTCGATCAGTTGATCGGGGAACTCAGCAGCACAGGGGTTGGATGTTCGGTAGATGGTGAAATTATAAATAGCATATCTTACGCGGACGACATGGTGCTGCTGAGTCCCTCGATCGAGGCACTCAGACGATTGCTTGAGGTTTGTGAGAGATACGCCTTGACTCACGGCCTCCTGTACAACGTGAAGAAGAGTGTGTTCATGGTGTTTGGGGTTACCGCAAAGGGTCACAGGGCAGTGCCACCGGTGTACCTTTATGGTGTTGCTCTAAACAGAGTGCCTTGTTTTAGATACCTTGGACACATACTAGTCGAGAATCTTAATGATGACCAGGACATAGAACGGGAACGGAGAGCGTTGTCGGTCCGTTGCAATATGTTGGCCCGTAGGTTTGCAAGATGTACGAGACCGGTTAAGATCACCCTTTTCAAGGCGTATTGCCAGTCATTTTATACATGCAGCCTGTGGGTCAAGCATACGCAGAGGGCCTACAACGCTCTTCGCGTCCAGTACAACAACGCCTTCCGGGTGCTGTTGGGGCTACCGCGATTCTGTAGCGCGTCAGCCATGTTTGCTGAATCTACTACTGATAGTTTTTCAGCAATCATGAGGAAAAGAACGGCATCATTGTTACGCAGAATTCGTGGGAGTACCAATAGCAAACTGAAGGTGATTGGGGATAGGCTGGATGGCGTTTTCCTGGAGTATTGGACTCGTATGCATAGCTACGGGTCTGATACTGCAGGAAAATACATGAACTGAGTAATTTTAGGTTTTATTTTGTCACTTTGTTGTTAATTAAAAGTAAGAACTAACATAGTTACGTAAGTTGTATCACTAACAAACTATGGAGCAAGTTTCCGAAATAAACGTTTAATAATAATAATAATAAATTATACAAAACTATAGTTTGCAATTTATTTAAGATGTTAATATAATTTACTACCAAACAGGAAGAGGTATCTAATATTGCAGTATTCAACAATTAAAACTGGATTGAATAAATTAAAAAAGTTATGTTCGTAATGTCAGAAATATTGAAAAAGAAAAAGGGAAGCACCTCTTCCAAATATTGAAATTTTAACTAGTGAGCCCAAGTGCCTGTGGAGCAGGACCAGCATTAAGCCAAGCATTTTTATCTACGATATAATCATCCAACTTGTAATATGCTTGTCTACATAGTGTGCGTTTAATGCATGTTTTAAATTTCTTCTCGTTTAATTGAAGAATATCGAATGGTATTTTATTATAACATTTTACACAGTAACCCATAAAAGAAGTTTTTACTTTAGACAATCTGAAACGCGGTTGATCTAATTTGTCCCTATTTCTAGTGTTAAAATTATGCCTGTCACTTATCTTACTAAAAAGATGTAGATTTTTTCGAACGTACATAATGTTTTCATATATATATTGACAAGGAACCGTCATGATGTTAATTTCTTTAAACAGTTCTCGTAGAGAATCGCGTCTGCTGAGCTTGTAGATGGCTCTGACAGCCCTCTTTTGCAGAATGAAGATAGAATCAATATCTGCAGCCCGTCCCCACAACAAAATACCGTAAGACATGATGCTATGTATGGGTAGTAAGTTTGATCCCTCCAATTATAGACCTATATCTGTGCTACCAGCATTGAGCAAAATCTATGAAAAAATCATGCTGGACCAGATGTTGTCACATTTTAACTCAAATGGGATTTTACATAGTCGCCAGTTTGGTTTCACGAAAGGTAGGTCGACGACAGATGCGGGAGTAAAACTCATCAGTCACATTTTGGAATCCTGGGAGAAGTCCCAGGATGCAATTGGCATTTTCTGTGACCTCTCAAAAGCGTTTGACTGCGTTGACCATAATACACTGATCTGTAAATTATACCACTACGGAATTCGTGGACAAGCTGCTGATCTTGTTCTTTCCTATCTGTCAAAGCGCCAGCAAAAAGTAAACGTTAACGGGGCGACGTCTTCGGGGTCTCTAGTTAAGATGGGCGTGCCTCAAGGCTCAATTCTTGGCCCTTTCCTATTTCTAGTTTATATTAATGACCTTCCTTACATGATGGCCAACTTGTCGGATATCATTTTATTCGCTGATGACACTTCCCTTATTTTTAAAATAGATAGAAAAGATACGGATGTCTTACATGTTAACGATAGTCTGGCTGTTCTCTCGAAATGGTTTGCAGCTAATAATCTTTTACTTAATGCGAACAAAACTAAATGTCTTAAGTTTTCATTACCAAATGTACATCAAGTGGGTCTGAATTTAGAACTTGATGGCAAAAGACTAGATGCTGTTACGGAAACTGTATTTCTAGGAATTACTTTAGATTCAAAATTACAATGGGGCGCACACATTAGAGCTCTCTCAAGTAGATTAAGTTCAGCTGCATATGCAGTAAGAAAAATAAGGCAGTTGACAGATATAGCCACAGCTAGGTTAGTATACTTTGCTTATTTCCACAGTATTATGTCTTATGGTGTTCTGCTGTGGGGATCGGCAGCTGACGTAGATTCAATTTTCATTTTACAGAAGAGGGCAATCCGCGCAATCTATAAAATGGGTCCTCGCGAGTCTCTTAGAAACAAATTCAAAGAAATTGATATACTAACTCTGCCTTCTCTTTATATTTTAGAAAGTATTTTGTATGTTCGCAAAAACTTAGGACTCTTCAAAATAAGAAGCGATTTCCATAATATAAATACACGTAGTAAAAATGAAATTGTGTTACCTAAATTTAGATTAACTAAAACTAGCAAGTCATTTCTTGTAAACAGCATCCGTTTTTATAACAAGTTGCCAAAGCCGGTTACAGAACTTAGCGATGGAAAGTTCAAAACCCTTATCAAACGTGTCCTTATCAAAAAAGCATATTATAAGATTAAAGACTACGTTGAAGACAAGCTAGTCTGGCAATAATTCCTTCTGCACATGTGGCTTCCCTGGCTTCTCATTAACGGCATAACTATGTAAATGTCTATTAACTGCTCTCAAATTACGATGTTTAATTTTTATTTAATTATTATTATTATTTTTACATACTTTTTGACATAATTTCTTTATTATTTGACATTATATACTTTTTGACATAATTTCTTTATTAATTGACATTGTATACAGACACTTGAAATTTTTCACCTCTTTATTAGTGGTTTTATTGAGAATCATAACACTTGGTTTTAGTAGGTTTTTATTATTATTTTTCTTTTTTTATTATCTATCCTTTTGATAGATTCTTATTTTGTAAATGTAAGGACTTTGTAGGCCTTATAGACTTTAGATCTGTAGACCATTTTCTATTTTATCAAGTACTTGGTACTTGTTGACAGGCCTGCGCTGTCCTTCCATACCTACTTACTGTAATCTGGAAACATTGTAAAAGCCAATTATTTTTAAAAAGAGTAACCATGGAGTTTCTTGCCGGTTCTTCTCCATAGGAAACGACCAATTGGAACCGTGCACCTAGCTTCTGACGTTTCATAAGTGCCCATGTAGGTTTATGTGAAATAAAACATTTTGATTTTGATTTTTTGATTTTATGAAAGTAACTAAAATAGACCAGTCTCGCGGTATCCACGTCTGTTAATTGGCGAATTTTCCAAACAGCGTAAGCGGCTGAACTTAGCCGCCCTGCAAGTGATGTTAAGTGCGGACCCCACTGTAGCTTTGAGTCAAGCGCGATCCCCAGAAAAACCGTATTTTCGACGAATTCAAGTGTCTCCCTATTCAATACAACATGACATTCATTACTTCTAACATTCGGTAAAGCGAATCTAATGCATGTAGTTTTTTTCTCATTTAATACCAAATTATTCACAGTAAACCAATTATGGACCACATGCATAGCGTTATTTACGTCGTCAAGCTCTTGTGCACGTCTGCTTACTTTAAAAATCAGTGATGTGTCATCAGCAAATAACACCATTTGTGGTTGGTTTTTCAGTAAATGAGGTAAATCATTTATATATACTAAAAATAGGAATGGCCCCAATATTGAGCCCTGCGGTACTCCCATTTTGACTTTTAAGCCCGATGAATTCACACCGTTAATTTGAACTTGCTGAAATCTATCATTTAAATATGATTCTATTAAGCTAAGAGCAAGTTTACCTAGTCCGTAATGCTCAAGTTTCAAGAGCAGTGTTTCACTCATTATTATTCAGTTAGTGATTATTCAGTTATTTTTATTTGTCAGTTTAACACTGACAAATAAAAATAACTGAATAATCCTTCACCAATGGGATTTGATACGATTAACTTAACAGCTAGCTGTCCACTATGATTCTTAATTTTATCCTTTTATGCTTTTTTAGTCTCCCTGGAACCTCAAAATACCAGAACCAGAAAAAACTAGTTTTATTAGGAGTTCGTGCTTCTTGAAATCATAGATTAGAGAAAAGCACGGTCTATGCCACTTCAGAGATTTTTTTTTTCCATACCTAAAGGGTGCCAACGGGACCCTATTACTAAGTGTCCGCTGACCGTCCGTCCGTCTGTCTGTCAGACGCTCATGAGCCGTTATAGGCAGATAGTTGAAATTTTTCGAAATGTGTATTTTATATTGCGATGTGATTTTTTCAGCGCATATTATTGCGGTGGTACGAAACTCTTCGTGTGCGAGTCCGACTTGCACTCGGCCGGTATTATTTTTTTAACAACAGACACCTATACTGCTGGGGAGTTTGTTGCACCACTTCTTCTTCTCAGTGAAAGCGCTAGGAAATGGTGAAGGGCGGGATTTTTGGGGACTGTCTTATGTAATTTTGACGTTCGAAAAGTGCAGATTCTCAGCCTAATTTGAATAAAATTACTTTTGATTTGCCTTTTTTACTTTCTTTTGACTTTTTTATCCAAACTGTAGATACAACATCACATTGCACTTATTTCTATAAATAAGTACTTAAATGTCTACCTACCTGCTGAATAAATTACATATAAAGAAACTTCGTAAAAAATTAGGTACCTACCAACAAAAAGTATCAGTGCGATTCCTTTCTTAGAAACTGGCAACGCGCAAGTAATGCTTCTGGCATCGCAAGCGTCTATAGGTTGCGGTAACTACATACCATCAAGCGGGCTGCGTGTTGTTTGCGAAAAAAAAAATGAAGTATATGTTTATGACCCTATAGTAATTCTATAGATAAACTGCTGTTCTAGGAAACATTCATTGGTACAAATAATATTTCATGAACTATGTATAACAGTAATTTAATTTATTTCGAAAATAAAGTAGCAAAGGCTCTTGTTGGTTTGTTCCTGGCATCGGACGCATAGCCGTTTGCATGTGTGCGTAGCATACCTCTTTAGATGCACACGTGCGCATCCGCTGCCGCGCGCCGTCGAATTTACCTAAAACTGAGCACTTCGATTTTGTAATAGCGCTCTTAATGAATCTGTTCTCTACAGGTAGTGGAGCGTTCATCGACGCAGCGCGCCGAGACCCGCGACGCGCGCATCCGCGAGTACTTCTACGGCAAGCGCACACCCTACTACCCGCATTCCTTCGACGTCAAGTTCACAGATCTCAAGATTTATAAGGTTAGTCGATGTCTAAAATTTGTATGTCTGATATTTGGCACATGGGTAGATCATGACCTGGATTAGGATACTTTTTATCCCGGTATTCTCACGAGATCGAAATTTATGTGAGTGAAATCGCGGGGCGCAGCTAGTAATCAATACTAATATTATAAATGCGAAAATGTGTCTGTCTCTCTGTTATCTTTTCACGCTTAAACCGTTGAACCGATTTAGATGAAATTTGATATAGAGATAGTTTGAGTCCGGGATAGTTTTTATCCCGATATTCCCATGGGATCGAAACGTATGCGGGTGAAACCGCGGGGCGCTGCTAGTATTTAATATATTTGAAAGTTACTCTATCTGGTTGTCTGTTACTTTTTTAAGCTTGAACCACTGCTGAACCGTTCGTTTTAAAATTTTGACAGTATCTTAGGATGAAGAAATACTTATGGTACTTCTCATTCTGGATGTGTTGTATAAATATGTTGAATGTATAAATATATGAATGAAAACGGATGTGTTGAACTTATCCATTTATACCAACCAACTTTGTACCTACCATATCTGACGAATAAATCTCTTTGTGGTTGAAAAAAAAAATTCTTGCACAGACTAAACAGAAATATTGTGCAAAAGATGATAGTAGTTATAAAATTTTTAGCCATTATTATGATGGCTAGACTGATGTATGGATGGAAGGCATACAGCGCTGATTCCATGGAAGAAGCTATTTGAGCTAGTGAACAAGTTCCCTGCCCGCAGGTGGGCGCGCCGTCGCTGCCCGACTCGTGCATGCCGCTGGGCATGCGCGCGGAGGACGCGCTGACGAAGCTGGTGAGCGTGTGGCCCTCGCCCGCGCTGCACCACCGCCTGCTGGCCGTGTCCTTCGCGGCCGGGCCCGACGACGACGTGCTGCACTCCAACCTGGCCGGCTTCGTCTGCGTGTGAGTAGCTTATCAATACTTCTCATTCGATCGTTGTACTTTTTTTTTTTTTTGGCGGATGGGAAATCATCAAATGACTCCTCCCGCTCTGGGCAGAGCGGAAGGGAGTGTCAGACTCTTACTGACTAAAACCCACCAGTGTTCCTTCCATAGCCCTTTATGTTCCGGGCCAGCGGTAACCCTTTCGGACAATCCCGCTGGCCCGGCAGGCTTCGGCCCTAAGGGGCCCCTCTTTGATGCTGACATCTCTTTGAGGCGCGCGTGGAACATCGATGTACTTGAGCCTATCGTAGTGCAGCTGGACATAGGCCCTTCCAAGGTTGCGTCACAACACCCAGTTCTGCGCCTCTTGAATCCAGTAAGTTCCAGCTTTTTAAGGTCGAGGCACCAGCTAGATGTCCATCTAATGTCTAGCTGGTGGGGACCCCACGTTATAAGCGTTTACGCCGTACGGCATTTTATACAAACTTTCAAGCCCTTGTTTTTCTAAATGAATGAACCGATTTTAATGAACCTTCATACGTATGCAGGATACAAAGGTCTAAAAAGTTAGTGAACATTTTCGAAAAATAGTGTTACAGCCAAACCGATTTTAAATTTTCCAGATTTACAGTTATCTTTTTTAAATAAGACATTTCGAAAATGTTCTTAAGTAACTTTTTAGACCTTTGTATCCTGCTTATGTGTATGAAGTTTCATTAAAATCGGTTCATTCATTTCGAAAAACAAGGGCTTGAAATTTTGTATGAAATGCCGTACGGCGTAAACGCTCATCGAACACCTCCGAAACGGCTTGACCGATTTTTATGACATTTTTTGTGTATATTTGGTAAGTTTAAAAAAAAAAAAAAAAAAAAAAATAGTCGAAAAAAAAAATAGCCAAAAAAATTGAAAAAATAGTCTACGACTTATGTCGTAGACTATTTTTTATACCCCTAGGTGATATGGGTGGCCTTCCATCAAAAGAGATACCGTGGCCCCTGGCACAGGCTACTGAAGGAACACGTGTGGGTTTTAGTCAGAAAAAGTCTGACACGCCCGGCTCCGCCCAGAGCGGGAGAAGTTATTTGTTAATTTCCCACCCAAAAAAAAAACAAGTGCGAGTCGGACTCGCACACGAAGGGTTCCGTACCACAAGGCAAAAACGCCGAAAAAAACATGTTTGTTGTATGGGAGCCCCCCTTAAATATTTATTTTATTTTATTATTTATTATTAAAGTTAAAATACAACTGAGTATTTCGTGAATATTTCAAGTGCCTACCTGTTGCCATTTTTGATATCGAGCAAAAAAGGGCAAAAAAATCGCGTTTGTTGTATGGGAGCCCCCCTTAAATATTAATTTTATTTTGTTTTTAGTATTTGTTGTTATAGCGGCAACAGAAATACATAATTTGTGAAAATTTCAACTGTCTAGCTATCGCGGTTCTTGAGATACAGCCTGGTGACAGACAGACAGACAGACGGACAGACAGCGAAGTCTTAGTAATAGGGTTCCGTTTTTATACGGAACCCTAAAAATAGGGTGGCCCTCCCAGATTTTTTTTTGGAATCGAAACTTACGCGGGTGAAACCGCGGGGCACAGCTAGTTAACATATAGTTATAGTGTGCCATAAGAAGTATAAATATTTTTCCTGTTCCACTAAACTTATGTTATCTCGTCCCACAGCACGGCCGTGGACATGGACAGGCAGATGCTGACGATCCTGTCTCCGCAGCCGCGCCCGCTGCCCAACACGGTCCTGCTGTTGTCTGAGCTACAGTACATGGACAATCACTAGTCCGTGCTTTTTGGCACTCGGATGCGTCACGTTTATTCTAACATCTCGCTCTCGCATTGAGTGAGATTATCAAGAAGTGTGCTCTTTTCTTTCTTCATAAAGCCATGTTGGGGTTGGCTTCCAGTCTAACCTGCACCCTAATCCATTGCTGCATATGTTCGAAAAATGTGTCCGCTTAACAACGTAAATACCGCAATGGATGTTGTTGAAATGTCAAAATGAAAGCCACTGCTACTGCTACTGTGTTGTGCAACTACCCCGCAGATGCAACTCAATGTAATGAGTATAGTAAAGAACTATATCGTACGATCAATCTCAAATCCACAGTAATAGGTAAAACGGGCTGGTTTCCGCAACTCCACTTCAATGCGCGTATTTTGCGTACGGGTGGGAAAATCAATCCACCCCAGCTCCTCAAGGAAGGCCAGCAACGCCTTGATGTTACTGACCGTCTCACGTAGGATACCTGGGTTACCGAAGTACTTTGCCCTGTACGTGGCGACCACCGGGCAGTTTAGAAGCACATGTGCCGCTGTCTCGTCGTCCTCCATGCAGGCCCTGCACAGCGGACTGTCTGTTACTCATAAGGCAAAGAGGTAACAGTTTGACTGTGAAAGCGCCCTTATTGCGCCGCAGTAAGAGCGATTTTTGCAGTTCCGAGTGCTACTAGTGATGTGCAGATGATCGATTACAAACATTTACGTTTACTTAATTCCCTATTAATATTTGACATCTCATATATTGAAAAAAGAGCTTTAATGACGAGTTATCCCTTAAAAATGTACCTACTTACCTACGATATAAAAGAAAATTAGACTGAAATGTTAAACAGTATGGGACATTAGGGTTCAAAATTGAACGCATAATAAAAAATTACATCGAAAAAAGAAAAAGAGCACATTGACAGTGATTGTTACAAAACGTTACGCAGCCGGGAGTCAAATTCACGCATTTAAAATTATGTTTTTTAATGTTTACGGGAACAAAAGTATTTATTTCGGGGTACAACGAATTATTTAGGACTTCGGTTACTACAGATAGTATCTATCATCTACGAAGACGCGCCCAATCTTCTTCCCAAACGCTTACAGTAGAAGGGTCAGAACACACCGCGACGCGACGCAGCGCGCAGTTTTCAAGATAACAATACAATTATAGACCTTATCAACTACACAAAAAGGTACACAATGCAGTGAGGTGGGTCGCGCAGCGTAGCTCGACGTAGTAGACACCACCTCACTGAATTGTGTACCTTTTACTGTAGTAGATAAGGTCTGTAATTGTATTTTATAATTGTATTTTGACCCGAAGTGTGCAACATTCCGCTGTATTCACTGTTGTAAGCGATTAGAAGGAAGAGTGGGGCGCGTCTTCGAGGATGGCTGGCACTATGTGTAATAGCTCTGATCGAGTCCGAACAGTGGCCTTAGTGTGAGTTTTTTCAATCACGTTCGATTGCGAGCGCGTTAGAATTTTATAAAGTTATAGCGCCACCTGGTGGTCACTAGGAGAAACCTAATTTCCCATACAAAATTCTAACGCGCTCGCAATCGAACGTGAGTCGAAAAAACTCACACTAAGGCCACAGTTAGGCAAACCTGAAAATATATATACGTTTTGAAATCCATAAACATTATAGACGTAAATAAATCTCACAAATGTTAAAATAAAAGAACTTATAGTGATGAGATGATGAGTGATACGATCCACTCGGATCTCAAACTGACTGTACATATATTTAACTAGCCTTTAATTAATAATAATAAATAGTTTTCTACAAAACTTTGTTGTGTGTTATTCGGACGGTGTTGTCAATTTATTAGTGTTTAAAGTCATTTGAATTAAAGTACCTGCATAATATCAAGGATTTGTCTTGTCAATTTTCTGTTTTTTACTCGACTGCGCGAAGCAAAGGAGTGGTAATGTGTTCATCAGCCTATGTATGTATGTATGTTTGTATGTTCCTTTTTTTTTTCATTTGGTTTACTAAACTACGGTTTAAGGTACACGTATCAAATCGGAAAGGGATCGGCACCGTATCAACTCGAGCCGTTCAGTGTATGAAATGAGTGAGTGAGTTGAGTATGAGTTCTTTGTATGAAATTCCCTACTGCAACGCACACTATTCGGAATCGTTACGTAATCGCCTCACCTCGGGACAAGCTCACGAACCACGGTGCCACAAAATACAGATAGTACAGAAGTCAATCTACATACAAAGTGCGCTCGAGCAACGCACACATAGACACCGCTCACGGACACGTTATCTCAGACGGGGTGGGAGCAGTGCGAGCGTGCGTGGCATCCGCTTGAGACACGCGTCTGTTAAGTGCAGAAATGGAGCAACAAAAAATTGGCTATCTAAGCTCGATTTATATAATAGTTTCCTATTTTGAATCAGTATTAACGAAGTAACTATTTGGTAAGGAAAATTCACGCCGCCAACTATTACGTAAGTTGAAAACATGATTTTTTGTTTGTGTAGATATTGTCTTGTTTTTAGTGTCATTTGATAGGTTTAGGTCTAAAACGGATAGGGCAAAATAAATTGTGTAAATAGGGTAATCCGTTTTGATGTTATTAGGGATTTTCGAAAGTGAAAATTGACAAATGTAAAATTTTATATGTTTTTGTTCTGTAAACTTTTTGTATTGTAATACTATGTTTATTGTTTTGTTTTAATATTGAAGAATAAGCTCAACAATAAATCAAACAACTAGATACATGTGCCACTACCACGATAGTTTTTGTGCATAAGTCAAAGTTGACGACCCTAGCGCGTCCGCCGAGCTTAGACCAGGTATGAAAAGTGAAGTACATACATGTGATTGACTTCTGTACCATCTGTATTTTGTGACGGTGCGGTGCGTTACGACTCGTCGCCCGCGCGCGTACGAGCTTACGACTCTTCGTCCACCCTTGCCCATCTCACCCCTCCGGCCTGCCTGCTGCACCATCAACCAGCGGTCGGCGAGCCGTAAGCGCGGCGTCGCCTAGCCGTAGCCGACTCGACGTATCGGAGCTTCTGATCCGCTTTGGTTACGTGCTTCCGTTAGGTTGACGCCTGTTTGACGGCGAGGCGATACGGTGCCGATACCTTTCCGATTTGATACGTGTGCTATGACCTTTAACCGTAGTTTTTCACGCAAGAAAATCGTGTGTACAAAGACTTTTAGTGCCCTCGGGATATGGGAAAATTTGTGTGCGTTACCCAGGCCAGATGTTGTCGAAAATGGTCATTTGAATCTTATAGATAATTAGTTTTGCGGCTTCTGTAATTGTTGCGCACATTTTTAAATTTGTTGCGCTTATAGTTTTTTAATTATTTCACAAAAACATTTCCTGCTGGGGTAACGTTACCCCAGCCAGACCTTTTTCTTTCTAATGGGAATATTTAAATAATTACTAGCTATAAAATTAGTTGTCTAGATGAAGTAAATGTTGTGCCTTATTTTGTATTTGTTCTTTCATCGGTTGCGAAGTTATTCGAAATTTTGCTGGGGTAACGTTTTTGGTTTTGCTAGATCTTTGAAATGGTTAAGCGGATTCTTATCATATTTTGTACATGGCTTCTTGGGAATTAGTTTAAATTTGTTCTGCAATAAAAAAACCAAAATAATACATAGCTTAAAGGTTATTTCATTAAATAGAAAAACACTTCAATTGGTCCCAGCACTCTCAATAAGAGCTCTAAAGACTTACTTTAAACGTTATTTTAAAGCTTGTAACTGCCTTCAAATGTATGTGAAGTTTCATTAGTATCCTGTAAGTATTTAACAAGTTATGATGATATTGAGTTCTTCACGAGCACGGTCTTGATGCGCGCGGTGTTATTTGGCCACTGGATTGGATATATGAACTGAATGTTATGTCAATTATTAGTTTTTTAGTTCAGTTGTATATCAGTAAAATTTCAGCTCAGTACATTGGATAATTAATGAGATAATACGATTAAAGTCATCAGGAAGTGAATGAACGTGGTAACCCGACCAAGTTTAGGTGGTTACGAAAAAGCGAAAACGCAGAACATTATACTATCTTTTGAAATGTTTAGTATAATACACCTTACAATTTCGGTACAGACGCGTACACTGTTAAATACATTAATAATATAATAATATCTGTACTATGAAAACATTATTATTATCTTCCAGTTGCACAAACTTATCAAAAATCACTGATATAACATGTCGTTCGGTGGGACGCGGAAGGGGTGGGGTGAAGGGGCGCATTGTTTGCATATCGCACTAAACATGCTCCGTAATCACCCAGGGGGAGTTAGCTTTCATCTGTGTATACTGAAATCTATAATTTAATTAAAAAATAATAGAAAATTTCAAAAAAGCAAAATTACTATCTGTGATTTTAATCTGTGATTGTTTTTAAGTATAAGTTTAATAATACTTTAAAAGTTCAATTGAAATGATTATATTACCTGTCAATAAAAATTATTTAATAATCACGTAGTTTTTTTTAAACTTGTGTACATGTCTGTACTAAATTTGTAACACTATCCTATATATTTTAGAAGGTACCATAATGTTTTGCGTTTTCGCTTTTTCGTAACCACCTAAACTTGGCCGGGTTACCACGGTCATTCACTTCCTAATGACTTTAATCGTATTATCTCATTAATTATCCAATGTACTGAGCTGAAATTTTACTGATATACAACTGAACTAAAAAACTAATAATTGACATAACATTCAGTTCATATATCCAATCCAGTGGCCAAATAACACCGCGCGCATCAAGACCGTGCTCGTGAAGAACTCAATATCATCATAACTTGTTAAATACTTACAGGATACTAATGAAACTTCACATACATTTGAAGGCAGTTACAAGCTTTAAAATAACGTTTAAAGTAAGTCTTTAGAGCTCTTATTGAGAGTGCTGGGACCAATTGAAGTGTTTTTCTATTTAATGAAATAACCTTTAAGCTATGTATTATTTTGGTTTTTTTATTGCAGAACAAATTTAAACTAATTCCCAAGAAGCCATGTACAAAATATGATAAGAATCCGCTTAACCATTTCAAAGATCTAGCAAAACCAAAAACGTTACCCCAGCAAAATTTCGAATAACTTCGCAACCGATGAAAGAACAAATACAAAATAAGGCACAACATTTACTTCATCTAGATAACTAATTTTATAGCTAGTAATTATTTAAATATTCCCATTAGAAAGAAAAAGGTCTGGCTGGGGTAACGTTACCCCAGCAGGAAATGTTTTTGTGAAATAATTAAAAAACTATAAGCGCAACAAATTTAAAAATGTGCGCAACAATTACAGAAGCCGCAAAACTAATTATCTATAAGATTCAAATGACCATTTTCGACAACATCTGGCCTGGGTAACGCACACGAAAATTTCTAATGAGTATGTTTGTTACAAAATAAGAATACAATTCGTTTTCAACAAGTTTTATTTACAAAAATAGAGCTATTATTTATTTACAGGAAGACTCAACATATTTCGTATTCAATTAAAAACTACAATATCATTAAGGCAGTTCACACACCAGGCAATATTTATTTAATTTATTGCCCCGCTATGTAAGCGTTAGAAAATAAAATACGTTACATACCTAATAAATAAATATAATTTCCAAAATTTCTTCGTTTCGTCTCACAAAATTATAAATACAAATTAGAAATAATAATGATGACTAAATGATGGTATATTGATCGAGCTTTTTTTTTTTAATATTTCATAATTTTGTTATAAAAGCGGCTTAGCTGTCTTTTAGCAATATCATTGGGAATCTGGGACGCAGAAACTACTGTATATAAATATTTTGCTTCAACAAAAACGTTTAGTTTAAAGCGCTTTTTCCCGCTGTTAAAACGGGTCATATCATTCTAATGGAGCAAAACTTTTTCGCTGGATGGATATTAGTAACTCTCATCTTTCAAGAATGTTACGCCCAATTAAATGGGAGTGTAAAACCATGTATTAATAAGAAGACAAATTAAACGCCTTGTGACTTTTCCTAGTTCAATTCAAACATATTTTGTCATAAAGAGTGAAGCATCGTATTCAATAATAAACAATCGTCCCGCAACATATGTCGCTAAAGATGTCGGGCGAAGTCAAGCGACATGTATGGCGACATCGAAAACGATAAAAGCGGTTGCGAGGCAACATGTCTGGGGACATTGATCGACATCTGTAACAGCACATTTGTTCCTTAGTGAGAGTAAACTTGGCTGTAGAGCTTATAGTAATTATTCATGGCCTCCGTGCGATCAGTCTCTTCAAAGTATAAGTATGATGATCAGTTCTGTTGTCTGTTCTGCGTATTTCTAGACTGTTCTGTGTTCTCCTTGACGTGTGACTGCGCAAATTTAATGGCGACGAGCATCGCGTCCTGGACTAGTTGCTCGCAGTTTATTAGGCTTACCTAAGAAAAAAGATTATTGTAATAACGACTATTTTGTTACTAAGCTGTTTTTATTTTGTAACTGTGTTCTTCCGTCTGGAATTTTTCAGTAGCAACCTGGTGCCTTATTATGACGGTTTAATGCCATCATGATTCCAGTATAAGAGAGAGACGGAGCTATACATGACCGATAGCACCATCCCTTTTTGGCACTGTAATCATGGTGGAATTAATACTTCGTAATATGGCCCTGGAGTCTGAATGTTTGCCTGGTTGATAGCAATAGTTTCGCCCCCTAGTACATGGAACTTTAACCCGTCGAGCTCCGCGCGTATGCTATATGTAATACGATACAATAGAAAATCAATTGTCTCGTTAGCGGAGCTTTAGAGGTCACACACAACTTGCGAAATGTGGAACAAGGCATATGGTTATGGCATTATTAATGCACAGGTGTAAACATAGGGGTGTTTTTGTCACTTGTATAGTGTTTGACAGCGCCATCTAGTGTTAGTTGCGTTTACACTTCCCCTGTTTTGGCAAAAATGCAGTACCTACTTGATCAAAATGTATTTAGTGAAAGTTGTGCACTTTACTTGGCATATTTCGCTAATACAAAATCAATATAGATAGGGTATATATGTGCAGTGGCCCCCAAAAGTTTGTTGACATTTATCCACTTCAGCCCGGATGCCACATTATGATAAAAATTAATTAATAAATGGGTACTTGTAAGGGTTACCTTATTTTTTTTTATGTGTAGTTGAATCCTAACTATCCTAAATAATATTATAAATGCGAAAGTAAGTTTGTTTGTTACCTTTTTACGCCTAAACCACTGAACCGATCATCCTGCAATTTTGCATATACGTTGTCAGGTGTACAGAATCGGTGCTGTTCCCGAGGAAAACAACAATAACGTTATTATGATAACAGATGGCGCCACGTGTCTTCGAACGGGATCGACACTTATGCGGGTGAAACCACGGGGCGCTGCTAGTTAGTCAATAAAAACATTATAGCAGTTCAAACATTTGGATCATTAGAATTTAAATCATAATGTGGCGTTTCTCAGCTGATGTGGAAAAATGTCAACTAACTTCTGGAGGTTACTGTATTTCCCAAGTAACGCGAATATTTGGACACATACGCCAAGTGGAGTTCGGCATTAGACGTTATAATAGTAGGTTTACCTTAGAAGGCGTCATCTCAGCAAGCGTGAGCCCGTCGCGCGTGTGCACTGCCGCGCCGAACACCCGCGCGGCGCAGCCCAGCCAGCGCGCCGCGCTGAATGTGCCCGACACCATGTCCTGCGTACACATCATGTTACGTTACTTTTTTTTCCGGGTGGGAAATCATCAGATGACCCCTCCCGCTCTGGGTGGAGCGGCAGGGAGTGTCAGACTCTTACTGACTAAAACCCACCCATATTCCTTCCTTAGCCCTTTATGTTCCGGGCTAGCGGTAACCCTTTCGGACAGTCCCGCTAACTGGACAATCCCGCTGAATGTTACATTACTTTACTACTTTATCTAAAAGTAAAGTAAGGTTACATTACTTTACTTTTACATTTTACCCGACTGCGACAGAACGAGGGTTATGACACTGACAAATGTGTGCACCACAGATATAGATATGCCTAGATAACGCAAGAGTAACTACTTCGCGTGCCAAAAATTGCACCAACTTATGATTACAAATCGTAAGCCGCCCCTTTCGCGCTCAGTCCTTTGTACTGCTGGCTGGGTAAGTGTGAGCGAGAGCGCGAGCTTGTGACGTCATAGTAGGTAGTCAAAAAAATGGCACGCTTGGTTTTCATACAGTTCGTGATACTTGCGTTATCTAGGTATATCTATATCTGTGGTGTGCACTGACTGGACAGGTCCATTAAAATCTGTGTGGTTCTTTCCTCAAATGACCATTTCAGACACTAATCTTACTGCGTAAGAATTTAACCTGCACCCTAATTGCGTAACACACTTTAAATCACGATCTAAATCATTTTGAAGGACATGGCAAATCCATTGCTTCATAATATGTTAAAAAAAATTGTCTCCTTAACAACGTCAATAACGCAATGAATGGTGTTAAACTTTCAAAATGGAAGCCATTGCTTCTGTTACCATGTTACGCAATCAGCCTATCTACACCTAGACCTAACCTACACCTAGTTTAGGAGTAATTATAAGCCTTAAATGCTCTTAATCTTGGTGCGCATTGAGTTGTGGTGGCCCAGTGGTGACGGCCGCGACTTACGAGACTTACGAGGTCGTAGGTTCGAACCCAGACAGGCGCTTTACTTTGTGTAAATTATTTCATCACCACTGCTCTCAAAACGGTGGAAGAAAACATCGTGAGGAAACCGGCATGTCCTAGAACCAAAAATTCGAAGACATGTGACATCTGCCAACCCGCCAACAGGGCCCGCGTGGTGGATTACGGCCCACTCCCTCTCACTGAGAAGAGGCGTGTGTCCCAACAGTGGGAACATTATAGGCTGATTATGTGCTCTTAATCTTTGGATATTGTAATGTGATGGCTTTTGCTGCAATAAAGTTTTTTTTTATTTTTAGCCCGCCGAACAGGGTTTGTTTACACTTTCATCAGATAGTTTTGGAACCGATATTAATTACAGTTCATGACGTCACCTGTGGCACAGTGCAGGCCGCTACAAGAACCCCACCGGCACAGCCCAGCACCATGGTAGGCATGCTGTGTCGTTCAGTCAACACAGACTTTATGCTGTCGCTCTGCATGAGGTACGAGCAGCGAAGAAAGTGGACTACGAAGCGGCGCCCGCTTTGGGCAGCTTGGGACACTGCCTCGCGGACTTCTTTTTCTGCTATTGACCTGGAAGAATTGAGGCAGATTATATCAAAATTATTCAAAATGCGACTATAGTCCGACCGCTTAATGAGGGACTTTCTTTTTCTTTTTTTTAAACGCTACCCTAGTCGCTGGATAGATGGCGCTGAACTTGGTAAGTTACTGCAAGGAACGGAACGTCACATCATTTTTTGATTACTCGTATTTCACTTGGATGTAATTTTGAGATCATAAAACGAAAAGTACATAGCAAACGAAAGTGTCAGTCAACATGTGACGTGACGCAATGTTTTTTTTCCAAGCGTTTTGGCATTGGCAGTTTGGCACCTAGTAACGTAGTATGTTCAACGCCATCTACAGAGTTCTTGGAAACTATGTTTTTTTTAATACTCAATAGGTGCGGGGGGGTGTGGTGACGTGATGCGAGAGCTGTGATTCGTCAACTTGTGACAACTATCACCCCTCCCGCACCACGCAGCTACCTCAGGCAACGTCTCGATTAAGCGGTCGGCCTATAGATTACCATCGACCACTCGATATGATCGACTCAAAACATCATCGCTCAGCTCACTGCAGCCACACTGCATCGATCTCAACGGTCAATGTCAGCGATCATTATCGATCGATCACAAAATAAACAAACAAGGATCTTTTTGGCGCTTATGACATTGACAGGGGCCGTTGTTGGTAAACATTATTTGTGAATTTGTATTGAAAAATCAAGATGGCGACGTTAGTTCCGATTTTGGCCACGCGCCAAATTATCTTTGTACAGCTAAAGAATCGACACCAGCGGCAATTCCCGTATTTTTAATTCAGTCGCATTCTATCTGTCAAAACTACCCGTCATTTACCTACATTTTGATTTTTGTTTTGACATATAGGCCGCTTTCACATTTAGGCGACTTTAGCAGCGCGACAGTCGCGCGACAGAATTTCATAATAAAAACAGAAGCGCAGCGGCCGCGCGTCCGCTGCGCTTCTGTTTTTATTATGAAATTCTGAATGGGTGACGGTCGCGCGACTGTCGCGCTGCTAAAGTCGCCTAAATGTGAAAGCGGTCATATTGTCGCTGAAATGAGATTCCAACTAAACTTTGAAACTTTTTAAATTAGCTCAACTGTAGCTAAAGACTGCGACACAATTTAATTTCTATTGTTATAAATCAAATTTTGATTTTTCCACAGTTGAGCGGAGAATTGGCCTTCGGTTGTCGCACTAAGAATGAAGATCTATCAAAACTTTATTTCGAACAGTCAGTGACTGATGTCAGTAAACACAATAGAGATGTTGTTGTTGTTTTTTTTTTTAATACTTATTTTTAGTGCTAGGGAGTTTGGCGTGCCACTTTTTCCAAACTAAAGCATTAGGAAGTGGTGAAGGGACTGTCATATATAATTTAGACGCTCAAAAAGTACTGATTCTCAGCCTAGATTGAATAAATGGCTTTTGATTTTGAATAATAAGGTATATTATTTTGAACCTTTTTAACACAGTAGCACTAATGAGCTTAAAACTTAAAATACTCACTGCAGAGCGGACATATCAGCATTCTGCTGCACCTCTCTCTTAGCGATGCTGTCTATCAGCGCCAGGCACTTAGCGTATTCGCCATAGGGGGCGCCACTAGTACCACACAGTTCTGCTAACTGCCGCTTGATAAGGGACAACTCTTCTTTCTTTTTTGCAGGGTCTATTAGATCTATGACTTGGTTCAGTTTTTCGGCTCGACAGAACAGCTCGCGGGCCTGTGCAAAAAGTTGTGTATTGTGAGACTTTGATTTTGCGAATAGTAGTTAATTTTTGTCAAGGAATATGACTTCCTCGCCAATTGACTCTAAAGAGTCAGTGAATCACAAAAAAAAATCCGTTCTCGAGATATCATCAAAAAAGCCATTTCATACAAAACGCATGAGAAAGTGAATCATACAACATTATTTTTACTATGTGCGAAACCCGAAACACGTGTTTAGTATTTTTATGTAAAGAATCTATGTACAAAATTTCAAAACTGTATCATGAAAAATCACAAAGTTGTTAAATAAGCCTGTTATGTTACCTGTTTGTCCGTACAAAAACATGCTCACCCGCGCCGCGCCGTCTTGCGCTCATTGATAATAGTACCTAGGTACCTAACCGTTCGGCGCGGAGATTGGATAACTTACTTAGTGTCGCTCGGTGTCCAACTTTTAACCTTTTTAGGGTTCCGTACCCAAAGGGTAAAAACGGATTACTAAGACTTCGCTGTCTGTCTGTCTGTCACCAGGCTGTGTCTCAAGAACCGCGATAGCTAGACTGTTGAAATTTTCACAAAGTATGTATTTCTGTTGCCGCTATAACAAGAAATACTAAAAACAAAATAAAATAAATATTTAAGGGGGGCTCCCATACAACAAACGCGACTTTTTTGCCCTTTTTTGCTCGATATCAAAAATGGCAACAGGTGGGCACTTGAAATATTCACAAAATACTCAGTTGTATTTAAACTTTAATAATAAAATTAAAATAAAATAAATATTTAAGGGGGGCTCCCATACAACAAACATGCTTTTTGCGGTGTTTTTGCCTTGTGGTACGGAACCCTTCGTGTGCGAGTCCGACTCGCACTTGCCCAGTTTTTAAATATTTTTGGGACAAAATATAACATGGGGTAAAAATTATTGGAATCGATTCAGTTACTTATTCTGAACAAACTATATTCAGGTTTCGCATATCGACGGCGAAGTGCCAATACCTCCTAGCTGACATTACTTGAGAAATTCACTTTTTTTATTGTTTTGAATTTAAAAGCGTTATTCGCGTTTTATTGAAATCGCCTAAGTGTATTTTTAGTTACAGCAGCATTCAATTAAAATGTTGAAATACTTACCTCCTGACTAAACCAACGCAGTGTCTATTTTTTAACGTTTTTTTCAGTTTGTGTAAATTTTTGACTTTGTCAGTTAGGAGGTATTGGCACTTCGCCGTCGATATACTAAAAATAACGTTGTATATTCGCCTTATGTAACAGCTGCCATAAAGTTTGAATCGGGCTGTCACTACTAAGATGTCGGCTAGAAGAACCCGAGTAAATTGGGACAAGGGTAAAATAGGTGACGATGATCAATGTAGTACTATAGTACCTGCTTAGCGCGATCTCCGGTGAGCGCGTGCACGGTGGGCGAGTGTCCGGCCGCGCCCTTCACCAGCGTCACGCAGAACTCGTCCAGCGCGCCCGTCGCCGGCACGTGCGTACCGCAACACAGCTCCCTAAAATTACACATTACATTGTATTAGCCAAGACATCCTTACTAAAGTAAAAGTGCGCACTACTGCACCCCTACCCTATTACAAGTTAAACAAATACCTATCAACTTTATTTCAATGACTATTAAGTTGATTTCAAAGTGAGTACATAACACTATTGAAAAAGTTATAAAAATGTTTGAAGTTGTAGCATAAACTGAACTTTATTGTGTAAGAAATAAGTTATTTTTCCATTAATTCATATTTTTTTTATTTTTGGCTAATAAATCGCGAACGCAGATTGGAGTCGGACCGGTTAGGCCTGATTCGCAATAGAAATAACAATTAATTTTATTATAAAAAAAAATGTTTTAGGCGAGAAAACGCAATTTTTTCAAAAAATATTGCCTGTTATGCTAAAATTATTGATTTGAAATGGCGGTTGTATTTTTTTTTTTTAATTTTTGTCATGAGTGTCGTTTTCATGGTTATCAAGGATGCTAAAGCCGATGGTAATGTCAAAATGAAAATCTAAGAGATGGCGGCTGTAATTTTTTTATAATTTTCCATCATGGATGTCGTTTTAATGATTTTCAAGGGCGCTCAAGCCGATAGTGAGGTCAAAATGAAAATGCAAGATGGCGGCTGTATTTTGTTTTTAATTTTTCATCGTTAATGTCGTTTTCATGGTTTTCGAGGGTGCTAGAGTCAATAAAAAAGTCAAAAAATGAAATCCAAGATGGCGCCTGTAAATTTTTTTGCGTCATGGCCCATGGGTGTCGTTTTTATGATTTTCAAGGGCGCTAAAGCCGTCAGTGAGGTCAAAATGAAAATCCAAGATGGCGACTGTAATTTTTTTAAATTGTTCATCATGTGTGTCGTTTTCATGGTTTTCGAGGTTGCTGGAGCCGAACATAAAGTCAAAATGAAAATCCAGGATGGCGGCTGTAAAACTTTATTTTTGTTAATCGATTCTTTTGTTTTATGTGTATGAATTGATTAGTGACCGCGTCTGCCTGGACTAGACCAGGCCTAGTACCTGCCTACCTATTCTACCCAAACCAATGCACGCCACTGTTAATGCAGGCTAGGCAATAATGAGATCTAATGAGTTTTAATATGAATAGTCAATGAATATAGCTGTGTACTAACTTGGAGACGAGGGGCGGGTCAACGCAGACGAGCCTGAGGCCGGACTCGGGGTACGTCTCGCCCGGTATGGTCAGTACTGACGACTCGCGGGACAGCTCTACGCTAGTCAGTACGCGGGTGTCTATAGGCGCGTTGCAGCTTATTGATTCCCTGTAAAAGACACATACAATATTAAAAAGTTAACCTAGCATATAAAAAAGCTAGTTTGCCGTATGAAGATTCCATGTTTCTGCCATAAAATATTTCCTGTCACTCGGAAAATGTAACACGTCAACCAGGCAATGTGTTACATTTTATGTTGCATTGCATAAATTTAGAGAAAGAAAGAAAGATAATTTATTTAGCACAGACTAAAAGACACACAAATACACCAGATAGTCAGATAATAGTCGTACATCAGAAAAAACAAAAATAAAGATAAAAATAAAAAGTACAAAGTCCGATGGAAGGCAGGTGCGTTTCAATGTATGTTCCATTTAATGTTACGTTTCACATACAGGTCAGGGATATCGACGCACAAGCTGCTAACATGCATTCAGTACATGATCCTGAACGCCTCTGTGTGCAAATTTATTATTGGCAATTTAAAAAAAAATTGCTTTTCAGTACATTTGGACCGCGTAGGTATTGCTATTTTTTATGAAACAGCAGATAGTACATATATTTTTTATTACTGAGAAAACTAATCTTTAGGCTACCTAGATACCCCTGTGTTTAACATTCCTCATTAACTTACAATAATAATATTTTCACATTTTGCATTAATTATTTAGTTCGTAGAACAAATTAAAACATCAAAAATTCTGATTGTTTACATTTTCACTATACTAATTCTTAATTGTCTCCTAAACGCGTTGACCGATTTACATGATTCAAACGGATAAAATGGTTTTAGACCTTTCATTTGACATCAAAATCGTTAAGATATCTGAACAAACAAAAAATCACATTTTCAAGTTGCTATCGTAATTATTAACATCCGTCAAAAGAGCAATGATATAAAGTAGCCGTTTTTGTTGTTCACTATTCGAAGCTTATTTAAAATATTTCGCACGCGGGAGCTCTGCGCGCGAGCGGTGACAACCGACTGGCGGAGTGGCCACGGCGCCAGTGTAGGAATTTATCGCTGTAGGTACGGCCGAGTGAAGGTGGCCTGGCTAGGGACTGGTCTAGAATCATTGCTAAATTCATGGTTACCGTTTGCGCGTCGTGTCATGTCCTTGAGACCTTGACACCCACAAGTTTTAGCAGTGAAAGTATTTTTGTAATTGGATCGATATTTCCAGAGATTTTCTTTTACAAAAACACAACTCATGAGATGTGCAAAAATGCATAGATGGCGTGTTGTTTTTTTTTATCTACAACATTATTTTTAGTATATGCGAAAACCGAAACATGTTTCTAGTATTTTTATGTAAAGAATCTATGTACAAAATTTCAAAACTGTATCATGAAAAATCACAAAGTTATAAGCTTGTTAAGTTACCTGTTTGTCCGTACAAAAACATGCTCACCCGCGCCGCTCCTTCTTGCGCTCATTGATAATTTATAGTACCTAGGTACCTAACCGTTCGGCGCGGAGACTGGATAACCTACTTAGAGTCGCTCGGTGTCCAAATTTAAACCTTTTCTAATTATTTTTGGGAAAAACATGGGGTAAAAATTATTGGAATCGATTCGTTACTTATTCTGAACAAACTATATTCAGGTTTCGCATAAAATATACTAAAAATAACGTTGTATATCTTTAAAAGTCTTTATTTGTAAAACATAGGTCTAAAAGGCGTTGTATATAAACTAGGATATAGCTCCCCACGTTTTACCGATAACAACGTCAAATATTAAACTCACCTAATAAGATTCTGTACATCCAACATGACATCTTGCGATAACTTCTCTCCATACACCGACAGATTTAGACTCAGGCCTTTGTCCGTAACACTTGAGCCTGTGGGGCACACGACACTATTAGGCAAAACTCTCCTTACTGCAGCATTTAAAAGATGGACTCCTGTATGGTTCTGCATTAATTTTATCCTTCTATCTTCATCAATTTCTATCTCCACATCCATTTCACACTGCACACAAGTTCTAGTCCCTGACACGGAGAAATTACCCTTATGGAACACAAAGTCTTGGATTTTAAAAACACTTTTCACATCAAACGCAACGTTTTCGTTCAGGAATATCATTCCCTCATCAGCTGCCTGACCTCCTTCTTCACAGTAGAAGTTTGTGTCTTTTGTCACTATGTAAAACGTTCGATTTTCGCATGCGTCTAAAAAGTCGATCCAAACGCAGTCTTCGTTTAGAATGCCGATTATTTTTGTTTTTAACGGTTTGAATTCTATGTCCTTTCCGTTTGTTGTGTAGTCATATTTTGGTGAATCATTTGTGCTGCTGTGGCCATTCTTTTTTAAGGATTTTATAGCTTCTTGGAACAGTAGTCCTTTAGACTTATCTTGTTCTTTGAAAGCGGTCTTGTGCCTTGTCTTATGCTTGGATAGAAGCGTCCAGAAGCCTTTGTTGTCTATGGTCAAGTTGTTGAGTTGTGCGATGCGATTGATGACGTCCTCTTGAAAGCCGTGCGTGTCATACAATTTGAAGACTAACTCCCCTGGCATTTCGGTTGAGTTTAGTTTGGCCATTGTCTGTGGAAGTTGGAAAGGTAGGTGAGATAAAAGATTTCAAACTTTAATTGAAGGAAATATAGATGTGTTATTAACCAGCTTCAAAAAGGGAAGTGTCTATATTCATTCGCGCAGAAACAAATTAGCAAAATAAAAACTGGCCAAGTGCGAGTCGGACTCGCACACGAACGGTTCCGTACCACAAGGCAAAAACGCCGAAAAAAACATGTTTGTTGTATGGGAGCCCCCCTTAAATATTTATTTTATTTTAATTTTATTATTAAAGTTAAAATACAACTGAGTATTTTGTGAATATTTCAAGTGCCTACCTGTTGCCATTTTTGATATCGAGCAAAAAAGGGCAAACAAATCGCGTTTGTTGTATGGGAGGCCCCCCTTAAATATTTATTTTATTTTGTTTTTAGTATAAAATTTGTTGTTATAGCGGCAACAGAAATACATACTTTGTGAAAATTTCAACAGTCTAGCTATCGCGGTTCTTGAGATACAGCCTGGTGACAGGACAGACGGACAGACGGACAGACAGCGAAGTCTTAGTAATAGGGTTCCGTTTTTACCCTTTGGGTACGGAACCCTAAAAACTAAATAAAACATGGGTTTTCTAAGAAAGCAGTAGAGTTGCGGTCCCAAAATAATCGCCTTCCATTTTTAGGGTTCCGTACCCAAAGGGTAAAACGGGACCCTATTACTAAGACTCCGCTGTCCGTCTGTCCCCAGGCTGTATCTCATGAACCAAATTAAAATGTTCACAGATGATGTATTTCTGTTGCCGCTATGACAACAAATATTAAAAGCAGAATAAAATAAATATTTAAGGGGGGCTCCCATGCAACAAACGTGTTTTTTGCGGCGTTTTTGGCTCTTGGTGCGGAACCCTTCGTGTGCGAGTCCGACTCGCACTTGGCCAGTTTTTTACATTAAGGGTACATGGCGAAGATGCCTCACTAATACGGTCGCGGTTTAGCTCGTAACCTCGACGTCACCTCCGAGTAAAACAAATGTATGCTAATAGACACGCACATATATGCCGAAGGAAGTCAAACCCACAGTCACGGTAATATTATCTATACAGTATTGTGACTCGGCCCTTTTCTAGAAATAACCTACAGCCGCGCGGTAAGTAAACATGCGATAGGGATACCGCCTACAGTATTTTAATTTCGTCAACCTAGTTGAGTTTCTTTCTAGTTTTGTGATTGTCTTAAATACTATATTTTTTATTTAAAAAAATTCAATTCGTTGTGAATGAAATAGGAGTTTAATAAAAACAAATGCTGTCTTTTTTTATTAGTGGATATGTTTAAAAAAAAAATTGTGGCACTCCGGGAGTGCCGACAGAAGTGAAAACAAAACACATATCAATACTTTGCCATTGTATCCTGTATACTTGTGGCTAAGTTTCGCTGGCTAATTCTTCTTCTTCGTGTCGTTGGCACGACTGTATTTTAAATCTTGTTCTCCCAAAACTTTGCTGGCTAATTTAATTTGATCCTGTATACTTGTGGCTAAGTTTCGCTAGCTAATTTAATTTGATCCTGTATACTTGTGGCTAAGTTTCGCTAGCTAATTTAATTTGATTTGTATACTTGTGGATAAGTTTCGCTAGCTAATTTAATTTGATCCTGTATACTTTGTAGGCGACGCGTAATCGTATCCCTATTTTATATTTTGTATCCGTTTGTATTTGTAATATGTTTAATAAATCCAGGGTGGTAACAGGAGCGGGAGACGCATGCGAGCGGGAAGGGGGCGCTTGCCTAGCGGCGGCGTCGCGATTTACAAAACAATTGTTTAGTATTCACTACGAAAGATTGCGCACGGACGTATCGCATACGTCTCCCCACCCTTCACCCTTTCGCAAAATCTAAGTGTTTCACTGTGCACACGCACATCCGATACATTAGTTGGTCTTCGAGCCTGATCTGTGAATGTTTTTTACACCACTACGAAACATGGTGAACACTAGAAGTGCGAGAAGAAAAGAAGCGGAGCAAACGGAAGCGCAACAAAGTGATGCTCATGAACAACGCATAAGGGAAAACATAGACACTTCAAAAGACGCGGTGAAACCTATTGAACCCGGGAGCAAGATGGACGAGAATCAACCCAGACCTTTCACAGCACAAAGTGTTAAAAAGTCTACCCGCAAAAAATCGTCAACTTCGTCTATTACGGCGCAAAAGAAAAGGCTGGAACTGGAAGCCGCTCAAGCAAAGGCTCAAATTAGATTGGAGTTGATAGATAAAAAACTAGATGCAGACCTAGCAGAACTGGAAGACGACAGCAGCAACTGCAGTCTAACCTCTGTTGAAAATAATGACCGCGTAGTGGAAAAGTGGCTGGAAAGTAATCGGCTGGATGTGAATCGTGACATCTGTGATGACGTGTTGCGTCCGACACCGCAGGAATTGAACCTGCAACATATGGAGCCCGTCGGCCCGCAACCTCCCGCTACAGAACTCAAGCTCGAAGCACGCCCGCCACCTGCAGCTGCTGGTGGCACTGATGAAACCGTGCGAGCCTTGGCGATTGCTCTGAAGGACTTTGCCGCAGCCGCTGCTACCGGTACCAGCAGATCTAACGACAGAATGCTGAATCGCTTGTGTACACCGAGGGACTTACCTAATTACTCTGGTGATCCACTTGAATGGCTTCAGTACAAACAAGCATTTGAAGAATCGTCGCAAGTGTGTAACTTTAGTGATAAAGAAAATCTGTGGCGCCTAAGGAAGAGCCTACAAGGGCCAGCAAAAGAAGCGGTGACGGCCTTACTCATTAGTGCTACCTCCGCAGCAGACGTAATGAACACACTGGAACTTCAGTTTGGAAATCCTGATGTAATAATTTCGAGGATCCTGCAGGACATAAGTAAATTACGCCCCATGGCACAAGAGTATCAGAAGGATATTATTTCTTTCTCCGTGAAAGTAAGAAACTGTGTCGCTGCTGTGACTGCCATCGGACGCGAAGAATACCTGAAAGGAATGAACATAGTATCGGTCATTCTCTCGAAATTACCGATGATACTGGTCTCAAAGTGGGCGGATTACTGTTACCCTCTTATCAGTAATACAGAAAAACCAAAGTTGCTTATTTTGTCCGAGTTTCTCGGTGACGAAGCTTTAAAAATAACAAAAACTTCTGTGAATTTACCATCCATACAAAACTATGGTAAACAAAGCAACACCGAAAAGTCTAAACATCGTACTCTAGTAGTGAACAGTGAACAAGTGAATAATAAACAAAAAAGTGATAAGGAGTGTCGGTACTGCCACGTTTCCGAGCACTTACTGCAAGACTGTAAAAAGTTTAAAAAATCGTTGCGCAAAGACCGCTGGGCAATTGTAAAACGGCATGGTATTTGCTATAAGTGTCTGACGTCACAACATAAACAACATACTTGTACCGCACCGGCTTGCAACGTGGACAACTGTGGACTACCTCACCATCGTTTGTTGCACTATATTGTAAACAAGAACTCAGTGCCCCGTGATAGTGTGAATGTAACCGAGGTCACCGAGACTGATACCAAGACTGAGTCGCAAATGGAAACTGTTAATCATCTTCAAGTGAACTGCCGTAAAGTTTTGCTAAAAACTGTGCCTATTTACCTACACGGACCTAACGGTACTTTTCGTAGTGTTGCGCTCCTTGATGACGGGTCAACTGTGACGTTGATAAGCGCTGCGCTCGCGTCGAAAGTGGGATTGCGCGGTAATAAACAATCTATGCGTGTTTGCGGTGCATGGGACAGTAGCGAAGTGGTATGCCATAGTGAGATACTTGACCTTGAACTTTCTAACTGTGAAGGAACTAAGTTTACAATTCGTGCGCGCAGTGTAACAAATATGAACTTACCTGTGCAAAATGTTACAACCGCGGACCTAAGTGATTATGAACTGATGAAACCGGAATTGAAAAATGTGATTTTTGATGAACAAAACAGACCGGAACTGTTGATAGGGCAGGACAATTACGATTTGATCTTACCTTTGGAAATAATTAAGGGTAAACCTACGAATCCCTACTTTACCCGCACTCCATTAGGATGGTGCATGCACGGATGCATGCGCACCAAGCCTGCGGTCGATCACGACATTAAGCTGCAGTCTACTTTGTTCCTGTCAAAAGGAGAAAACAATGAGTGTGAGAATATCTTGCGAGAAATGCAAAACGAGATGCGCCATTCATTTACATTAGAGTCTGTTGGAGTTACTAATAAGCCCCGCCAAAACCTACTAGATGTAAAAGCTACGGAATACCTACAACAAACGGCCACTTTGAAAGATGGAAGATGGTACGTGGGACTCCCGTGGAAAGGTTCATTTGGTGAGATGCCTAACTCATACGATAACGCACTCACAAGACTGAAAGGTGTTGAAAAGAAAATGAAAGCTAATTCAAGCTTCGCAGAGCGATACAAAGAAAGGATCGACCACCTGTTCAGTAACGATTTTGCATCAAAACTCACTGAAACTAAAAATCCGAATAGAATATGGTACTTGCCGCACTTTGGAGTTGACAACCCTAATAAACAACTGTATGACGGAGAACGTACACTGGGCCTAATTTGGTTTCCGACTAATGATAACCTGGGATTCGACGTATCATTCAAAAGAATTCCTACACCAATATTGCTTGGACAAAAGAAACCTACAAAACGAGAAATGCTACGTGTACTAATGTCCATATTCGATGTTTATGGTTTCCTTTCGCCTATCACGATCAAAGGCAAGATCATGTAACAAGACACTTGGAGGTCTGGCGTGAGCTGGGACAATGAAATAACAGACCAAATATTTATAAAATGGGTCGAATGGCTGAGCATAATGACAAGCATTGATAAAATTCGCCTACCTAGACATTACGAGTCAGCAACTAGAAGTACTGGTGGCGCACTACCTACGTGTGAAAGCGAGACGCACGACCTTAGTACGGATGAACCGAATAGCGCGTTGCCGACGCAAGCGACCGAGCGCTATACGAACCTACAGCTACATGTGTTCTGTGACGCGTCGACTAAAGCGATGTGCGCTGCCGCATACTGGCGTTGGATTGATTGTAAACAAAATATTCAAGTGGCCTTTGTGTCCAGTAAATGTCGAGTTGCGCCGGTAAAGTATGTATCGATGCCACGCTTAGAGTTACAAGCAGCCGTTATGGCGGGAAGATTGGCCGATACTATAATAAACGAGCATAGAATAAAGGCTGAAAGAAAAATATTCTGGTGTGATTCATCTACAGTTTTACACTGGATACGCAATAACGCGCGAAGTTATAAAGCCTACATAGCTCACCGCCTTGGCGAATTAGACGAGCTAACGAAAATTGAAGACTGGAAGTACATACCCACGAAACTGAATGTTGCCGATATTGCCACACGAGAAACCTGCGATATGAAAACATTTGAAAATGAGTGGTTATATGGGCCGTCATTTTATATGATGAAGAACGATTCTGGCCTGGAGAATCAAATATACAGCTACCTGATGTTCGCGATGTGGACCTAGAATGTATAAACAATATTCACGTTGCACCTATTTGCTTACCTGCTGTACCTGAACCAGAAAGGTTTTCTTCGTGGCTTCGACTGATGAGATCCATGTGTGTGGTTTTATCTTTTGTAGATAAATGCAAGAAAGTTTCTAGTGTTGATGTAGATGGTGCGATGATGGAACGCGCTGAGAACATGTTGTTGAAATACTCCCAGATGAAAGCTTTTCCAGATGACCTGCACAACCTGAAACATAACAAAAGATTAAATAGAAAAAGTAAATTACTTACCTTGACGCCAATTATTGGCGATGATGGCCTGCTGAGACTGTCTGGCCGCATTGATGCCGCACCTGAGATATCCACAAATGTAAAACGACCTGTGATACTGCACGGCCGCTGCCACGTCACTCACCTCCTCGTGAAGTCTCAAAAACTGGCGGATATGTTCTGGAAGCGCTGGGTGCGCGAAGTCCTACCGGATATGCGCCCAAGAAAGAAGTGGCACGATGAACAGAGACCCTTGCAAGTGGGAGATCTCGTTCTCATCGTGGACCCTGACTCTCCTAGAAACGTGTGGCCGAAAGGTGTGGTGCAGGCCGTAATACCTGGCAAAGATGGCCGCATTCGAGTGGTCGATGTCAAGACTAAATCCGGCCTTCTGCGGCGGAATGCGACACGCGTCGCGCCTAT
Source organism: Mesoligia furuncula (assembly GCA_916614155.1). Taxonomy (NCBI): domain Eukaryota; kingdom Metazoa; phylum Arthropoda; class Insecta; order Lepidoptera; family Noctuidae; genus Mesoligia; species Mesoligia furuncula. The sequence continues at coordinate 29,350,115 of OU744797.1, read as the reverse complement.
CTCTACGGGTGATGAGTGCTGTAGCAGCACTAGGGAGGGGAATGTAGGCGACGCGTAATCGTATCCCTATTTTATATTTTGTATCCGTTTGTATTTGTAATATGTTTAATAAATCCAGGGTGGTAACAGGAGCGGGAGACGCATGCGAGCGGGAAGGGGGCGCTTGCCTAGCGGCAGCGTCGCGATTTACAAAACAATTGTTTAGTATTCACTACGAAAGATTGCGCACGGACGTATCGCATACGTCTCCCCACCCTTCACCCTTTCGCAAAATCTAAGTGTTTCACTGTGCACACGCACATCCGGTACATACTTGTAGCTAAGTTTCGCTAGCTAATTTAATTTGATCCTGTATACTTGTGGCTAAGTTTCGCTAGCTAATTTAATTTGATCCTGTATACTTGTTTTCAATTTTTGATATTTTGGAATCTTACGAATTTTCGATCAGGGTCACGTGTCCTGACGCGAGTTTAACATTTTTTACCCATTACAAGAAAAGTGTACAACGCCGCTAAAGAAGTTTTCATCTTACGAATTTTCGATCAGGGTCACGTGTCCTGACGCGAGTTTAACATTTTTACCCATTACAAAACAAGTGTACAACGCCGCTAAAGAAGTTTTCACTTCAAAAAACTTATTGACGAATTCAAGCAATCAAAAACAGCGCAATATAGTCTGTAATTGCTCTTTACCATATTAAGTAAGTACTTGTACTTATTTCAATGAACATTTGTCACAAATCGCACGCTTCTGGTTACAAATCCATCACACCGTCCAGCGTTTGTTTACCGAGTGTAAACCGAACTCGAGGCGCGTAGTATGAATATAGAATACTGTATAAATAATATTACCATGCCACTGTCATTTTCATAGCGTCCTTCATTTTGCGGCGTTATAACGCCATTTTTCAGGAAACCCCAACCTGTACTAAGTTACATGAAACAAATCAGTTTTTAATTATAATAATTACCTCTTTAAACTCCTTATACCCTTGCGCAAACCCTGACAGCTCCACATCATTCAAGTCTTCCACCTCAGGGTACTGCCTCGCCAGTTCCGCCCACTTCTTCCTCAACCCTGACCTCATCTTGGCATAAGCCTGCTCCTCATGGTCTATGATGAGCTTGGCATCAGCTTCCTTAGCCACCAGCTCAGGGTAGGTGGATCCAAGGGTCCCTACTACCTCGTTGTATAGGATCCTCAAGAGTTGAGAGTTCTGGAAGACGTCAGTGGAGATTTTGAAGGACTTTCTCATTATTTGTTTTAGGTTTAAGCTGAAACAATGGTTTTTGTTAATTTTGGGCTGGGTTTTTACTGAGTACGGAAGGAAAACGTAAGGAAAATAGACCTGTTAATTCCTAGGTACCTTTCCTAATAAGGTAGCTGGAATATAACTGGAATAAATGGGGAAAAAAAAATAATAACAGGTCTGAGATTGACAGGTTTCCACAAAACAACTTTTAAAGTTGAAAACTTTTGTAGTCTGATATTATACAACATTATTTTAGTATATGCGAAACCCGAAACACGTGTCTAGTATTTTTATGTAAAGAATCTATGTACAAAATTTCAAAACTGTATCATCAAAAATCACAAAGTTATAAGCTTGTTAAGTTACCTGTTTGTCCGTACAAAAACATGCTCACCCGCGCCGCGCCGTCTTGCGCTCATTGATAATAACCTAGGTACCTAACCGTTCGGCGCGGAGATTGGATAACCTACTTGGTGTCGCTCGGTGTCCAACTTTTAACCTTTTTAAAATATTTTTGGGACAAAATAAAACATGGGGCAAAATTTTTGGAATCGATGCAGTTACTTATTCTGAACAAACTATATTCAGGTTTCGCATATACTAAAATAGCTGTTCCATACATTGTGACCGCCTTTTCAATGAAACAGCAGTTTTTTTTATAACTAACGAAAAATTCTAGAGGTCTAGAATCATGTGCTGAATTCATCGCAACAGTTTCGTTTTCGCGTCGACCCTGGCACCCTGTATTGAACTGGAGCCTATCCTTGAAACCATATGGCACAATTAATATGCAATATTTTTATATACAAATTGTGACTGTTTAACAGCCAACTATAATGTCTTTTGCTAACTTTTCACACATTAAAAATTTACTGTCAATCGTCAGTCAGTAGAAATTTATTATCTACTTTATTGCTACGACATAAAGACGTATTCTAGGTCAAACTGTTATTGCCAAGGAATTATGTCATAGTTATGTATATAATTTCTACCTTAGTGAAGTTTGTCAAACGTACAAAGCAGTTACAAGGTCGACTTTACAAGTATAAAGTAGATTACTTAGAAGCCGGGAACACTCCGTCAGCGAGACAGATGCTGATCATCCTGACGTGGTCTGCCAGTCTCCGGTACGCCGCGTCCACTACAGCATCAGCGTGGTAGCTGCCGCCGTAGTGCGATACGCCTTTACTGTTCTGGACAACATAATGCTTTAATGCTTACGGTTTTATAACGTTTTTGTTTAGCAAAATCAGCCTATATGCCACTGCTGGGACAGAAGCCTCCTCTCTGTGAGAAGGAGTGGGTTGTAACCTACCACGTGGGCCCAGTGCGGGTAGGTACCTGTCACATTTTTTTAATGGAATAACTTCTCCCGCTCTGGTAGCGGGAGGGCGTGTCAGACTTTGACTGACTAAAACCCACCCGTGTTCCTTCAGTTCCCTGTGCCAGGGGCCACGGTATCTCTTTCGAACAACCCGCGACCCTGGCAGGCATCGGCCCTAGCGGACCCCGTCAGTTAGTGCTGACATCTCATTGAGGCGCGCGTGGAACACAACGCGCCGTCGACCCGGGCCTGGTCTTTACTGGACTTCGTATTTTTGGTTCTAGGACATGCCGGTTTCCTCACAATGTTTTCCTGCACCATTTTTGAGAGCAGTGGCGATGAAATAAATTACACAAAATAAAGCGCCTGTCTGGGTTCGAATCCACAGCCTCCAACTCTTAAGCCAGGCCTTTACCACTGAGTCGCCACTGTGTTGCTTTAGGGGTTTTCTAAATAGTTTCGAACTCGAATGTTGACGGACTTGCCGCGTGATTACGCTAAGTGTTTGTCCAGACTGGGGCGCGGGCGCGTGGCGGGCGCAGGTGCGGGAACGCGCGCAGGCTGCCTGTCCGCAGTGGAGCGCGGCTGCGTTCTGCGTGTTGTCGTGTCCAGTGTTTGTCAAAAAATAATATGGATGAAGAAGACTTATTTTTACTAGACCTGTATTAAAAAGCTCGAACTAGTTTCAGAGCGCTTTTCGCGCGAGCCGCTCGCGCCCGCGCCCCGCACCCACTGCGGCCACTTGTATGAACGAGCTAGAGCGTGAGTTGCCCGCGCGCACCCCGCGTCGAGCAGCCCGAGCCGCTCACCGCGCCCGCGTGCCCTCTATGGACACTCAAAGGAAGTTCATATGTTTGAGTTCGCCGCGCCGCACCCGCCCCGCGCCCGCGCTTCAGTCTGGCTAACCACTAAGAATTTTGTTGAATGGTGGTGGAATTTAGGCGAAGAGATCAGTTTCGCGACTGCCTTTTTAGAGCACATCCTGCCTTTTCACCGTTACGATTTAAGAGGATTTTACGAGGGTTTAAGAGAGCATCCTTTTGGTGACTACACATACCTTCTCTATCGCCCTGATGATGGGCTGGAACAGGTCTGTATCGTAGTTGGACGGAACACCCTGCAGGATCGTGGCCATTCGCTCCAGCCCCATGCCGGTGTCCACGTGGCGCTGGGTTAGACCTCTCACTTTACCCTTGTCATCTCTAGGGGTTAGAGAGAAAAAATTATTATGTAGTCTAAATCATCATCATCTGCCTAGCCCTTTTCCCAACTATGTTGAAGTCGGCTTCCAGTTTAACCGGATCATGGAGCGACTGCCTATCTGACCTCCACAACCCAGTTACTGGGTAATACGATACGCTCCTGACCACCCGCAACCGTTGTTAAAGATCCACGAATGACAGCCGGGACCAACGGCTTAACGTGCTTTCCGAGGCACGGAGGGGTCTCGGTTTGTAAAGATGGTCACCCATCCACAGACCAACCGCAGCAAGCGTAGTTTAACCTGATCGATCGACCTGTACGGCTGTTATTATTTAGCCACGGGGCTGTTATTATAGTATAGATCTATACTTATATTATAAAGAGGTAAAATTTGTTTGTTTGTATGTAGGGGGTAATCTCTGGAACTAACAGTCGGATTCGAAAAATTCCTTTTGCTATTTTTTTTTTTTTTGCTATTGATAGCCAAATTCTTGAGGAAGGCTATAGGGACATAGCGTGATGTTAAATAGCCTTATTATTATTAGTATAGATACCAACTCACCTGTTACAATGTATAAAGACTAGATTCCATATCTCAGTGAGCGAGCCATCGGGATTGACATAGTGTATCTCAGTGCATGGGCCGCATGGACCACTGACGCCCATCTCCCAGAAATTATCCTTGGCTCCTTTAGCCAAGAGCCTGCTTTCTGGCACACTGGAACAGACATAGTGTATCAAAGTTGTGAGACATCTATGTTCTCTATTTTAGGTTTGGTTTCCTCACCTAGTCCTTCAAGTGGACCATTGTGCGTGAGTTGTGAGACATTGTAAAGAATGTATTTGGAGCCAGAGACACCGGTGAACGCAAACATTATGAGAGAAATGCATCGCTGTATTCCTTGGTGCTATTACTGAATGAATACATGAATGTAAGTACAGGTATCCCAAGAAAAGTTTGCGCTTCAGGAATCATCGTCTATCTTCGCAAATATGAACGCAAGATGATGAGATCTAATACAAAGATTTTACAATCATGGAAGTATTTGCCTATTTTGTATTATCACGATTACAAAACTGTAGATTCAATTAACTCAGCCTTTCGCAGTCCACTGCTGGACATAGGCCTCTACCAGGCTGCGCCACAACTCCCTGTCCTCCGCATCAAGTCTCTCCCAGCCACTATCAGGTCGTCGGTCCATCTAGCTGGGGGGCGTCTCACGCTACGCTTGGCGATACGAGATTTCCACTCCAGGACCCTTCTGCTCCACCGGCTATCGGTCCTTCGACAAACATGGTCAGCCCCCTGCCACTTCAGTTGTAAATTGTAGATTAACGACTTTAATATGCAATTCCAAAAAAACTTTTGAGTGACATATGACGAACTGCGACCGGAGCACGTAACCCGATAGGGGAAAAAACTTTATACAAATGCGGATTGATAGGTGTACTACTAAAAAGCGCGGCAGTACAAAACTTAAGAGGCTTTGCCTCGGTGGTGGGTTACTCTGTGACGCGACGTTCGTGCTAATTCGGAGACACGAAGTTTATCGAAGCGCGTACCTTTTCTGGTTTGACTGTAAGGGTCAATTCACACCGATATGTGAGTGATGTGACGCGACGCGAGTCGACGCTCCGCTCAGTTTTTAAGATCTCGATACATTATCGAAATGAAATGATGATAGACATGATAACATTTTTTAAAGTTTGTACCCCTACCCAATAGCCTTCCAGATATCCCTGCAATCAGTATCTGCCCTCAGGCCAATGGCAGCATCCCCTGAGAAGTATGTCACCACCAAGTTCTCTGGCTTCAGTCGGTACGGGCCCAGGAGCAGGTCCCATGCCATCTGACATGCGTCTTTCTGTGAATAAATAAAGGGAAATGATGTTGCTGTTGTGAGTGTGACTAGTGAAGTTTTTTGAAACTGTTAGATACACAGGATAATTTTTAAAATATTGCGCAAATTGTAACCATGAATTCTGGCTACGGGTTCTAGAATCATATGCAGAATGAATGGTTAGTAACCATTTGCACACTGGTTAAAAAAACTATTTAAGTATATACTTATTTCTATTGTTAATAAATATTATCAATGGAAATATGTAAGTAATTAAGCATAAGTCTAATTACCCACATATTTGTTCCTGTTGTAATTATTTTGCTATGGAAGAGCCCTCTTAACACAGGCAAAAATTGCTTAAAAGGAGTCCCTAAACACAACAGTTGTAACAAATTTCTTGAATAAAACATTTTGTATTTGTATGCATAATTACGTACGCATACACACGTCACGTTGCATTATAACTGATTTACATCTGTCACCTCATACAACGGGTTCTGTTGAAAACCTGCGTCAGGCACTAGTTGTCTGGCATTTTTGCTGAACTGGGCCTTTTTGGCGCAGCCGTGAGGCACACTTTTCTGCTAATTTCTTACATCGTACTGTTTTAACACTTTTTATCGGAACGAAGTTCTTTTACGGAGCTTGCGGTAGGAGTAAAATGGCAGAAATTCACGTAACGAAAAAGCGTTATGTCCCCTCCATAAGACTTTTTATTATATGTGATAGAAAGAGACAGACAAAGGGAGAGATAGTTTTCATAGTTTTCGAGGGTGCTGAAGCCAAAATAAACGAGTGAGGTCAAAATGAAAATCCAAGAGGCATAATTTTCAAATTTTTCTTCATGGGTGTCGTTTTCATGGTTTTCGAGGGTCCTGAAGCCGATAGTGAGGTCAAAATGAAAATCCCAAGATGAAACTGTAAAAATTTTCGTCATTTAGAAACTTTTGCAGCCACCATTTTGGATTTTCATTTTGAACTTCGTTCCTATCGGGGGTCCCCTGATCCCAGTCGTTTATTTTTTGCTTTTAGCTGATGTATTGTCTTTTAGTCTGTGCTAAATAAAGTATTTGATTTTCTTATTGTTTGCTGTTTTGCAAGTGCTAAACAGTCACACAGCGGTTCCCTAGGTAACAATACAGCCAACAAACTTTCCAGAAGGAAATCGAGCATGGCATTAGTGGGACCTTAACCCATCGCGCCACACCCCTTTGGATACTTAAGCACTCTGGTAAGGAAACGCACCAGGGTCCATCGTCACAAACTATGGGTGGACCAAGATGAGTGCAGGCAAGCTAAGGAAGCATTCCCTGCAATTGATGGCCACCTCACGAAACAGGTTGTCCGACTAACTAAATAACAGCTCTGGCTGTGTACAGTAATTGCAGCTTAGACTGGCCACAGGACATTTAATAAACACCTCTTTGTCATAGGAGACACAGACAGTCCGCTGTGCAGGGCCTGTGTGGAGGACGACAAGACAGCAGCTCATGTGCTTCTAAACTGTCCGGGGGCCGCCACGTACAGGGCAGTACTTTGCCCTGCTTCGGCACCCCAGGTACCCTCCTCGAGAAGGTCAGTAACATCAAGGCGTTGCTGGCTTTCCTTGTGGAGCTGGGGTGGATTGATTATCGATTTTCCCACTCATATGCAAAATACGTGCATTAAGTTCTGCCCGCGACTTCGTCCACATGAATTTTTTTGTTTTCCCGAGCTGTCTCGTCGCATCGTATCGCCTGCCCGCGCTATTACTTCGATTTTGGCTTAGCGTTACTTCTGATTTAGGGGGGGGTCTGTATTTATGCTTTTGCGGTTGCACAACGACACGCTTTGCTTTGCTTGCTTGGTAGTATAGATGCAGGCCTACCTTGCCGCCTCCTTCAGAGGCGGTAGGGTGGCGGGGTCTTGAGGGAGAGCGCCACGGTCGTGTAGATCCTCAAGGCAAGTCTGGCGGATGCACCTTCCCGAGGTTGCCACCCCGTTCTTGGTCTGATTCCTTATGAAACAGACGTAACAAAAACCACCAGGCGCCAGCACATCCTTAGCCCAATTCCCTTTACCCCATTATTTCCCGTCTTTCATCTTCCTGCCCCAACTTTCACAATCCTTCCACACTCCATCCCACCCATATCCTCATTCCTTCCACCTCCAATGTACCCAACTCCACTCCTAACCGCGACCCCCTGTGACTGGGTGGTGGCGGGCTCGCCCATCACTAAATTCAGCTAGTGGAGAGTAGGAGTAAACAGTCACCTGCGCTAGGACCTGCGCAGTTGAGCGCCGTAAGCGGGGATGAAGGAGTCCTGGGGGGTTGAGCTGAAAGGCAACACGCCCCCTTTGGTCTGGATTTCAAGCGAAACGGTGGCCCTACCCAATAGCCAGGGGTAGGGAAATGGTCATTGTGTCCCGTCAGAGGGCCACAGGCGAGGTGCGTGAGGTCCGCTGAGGTCGTTCTTGGACGGCCAAAGCGGTAGGTAAAGGTCATGCTGACGGTGTAAGTGAGGGTTGATCAGTTCGTGAGGGGTTTGGCCCTTTGAACCTTCCACGCCAACCCGATCGAGCACCCGATGTCGCACTGTAAACCAGCCTTGCGCACCTATATCTCTCTGGTAGTCCTAACGTTCGAGCTTTTTTGTAGTGAGACGTTCCCAGGTGCGGGCTCCATGGAGGGTGGGAAGCCAGAGAGACGAAATTCAAAACTTACATAACATGGAAAATTTAAGGCCAGTTATTTTAACCAACACCGGAGTGGAGGCGAAAGCCAATGAGACTCCCAAGGGGGGTGCTTGCACTTCCCTCGCCCCTGGTGGCCTTGCAGCTAACGCTGCGGGTACCAGCGCGGGTGCTGGTCCGGCTGTGGCGAGAACCGCAGCTAAGACCAAACACAAAAAGTCCCAAAATAAACAAAGGACGTCGGCGCTGACTGGGACCAGTACCGACCCTTCTAAAACTCAGGCGAAGGCCAAGGCGACGACTAATACCACTGCCGGTCTGACCCTCACCACACAGATCCCGGAGTTGGGTAACACCAGCGCCGGGCATCCTGTCAAACACCCTCCTCCTCCATCCTCCTCTCATCAGGCGGCCGTCACCGGTCAAACGGAGGCGGATACGTTCGCACATGCCTGGCAAGTGCAGAAACGCAAGGGCAAGGGTAAAGGCATTCAACAAGCCCGAGGCCCCCGCACTGACCCTTCAGGTCCACCAGCTTCCTCAACACAGAGCAAGCAGAGGGGGAGATTGACGAGGAAGGAGCGACGTCAAGAACGCAGGCTGCTAGGTAAAGGCAGCCAACACAAACAGGCCACTGCCGCTAGGTCGGCCAAACCGACTAGCGGCCAGCTGAACTTCGCCGCCGGAAAGCAGTCACTGGCGGAGGCCGGTACAAGCCGACCTTCGCCCAGCCAGCCGCCAACCGGCGCCCCGGAGAAACAGGCTGAAGGTAACTCCAGGCGACCCGATTGGAAGGATCAGGCCGCGGCCAAGCGAGCTCTCAACGAGACTTTAACACCTCGGGGAGAGCATAAGCGGCCGCGTCTTGATCAATCCAAACGGGTCCCTCAAAAAAGCTACGCCCAAGCTGCAAGCGCAACCCTAGACGTCGCGATCACCTGCGAACGCACGGGGATCCTCAGCAGGGAAGTATCAGACCAGGTACTCGCCGCCATCCAGAGGCAGATCATCCTCGAGGCCTGCTCCCCCAAACAAGACACTCCGGGGCCGACATTCAATGCCAAGCCGCTGTTCGCCGGAGGAGTTCTGAAACTGTGGTGCGGAAGCGACCACACCTTAGCCTGGCTACGGAAGACAGTCTCCGATCTTTCTCTTCCTACTAGCATTTCTCTCGTAGTGAAGAGTCAGTCGGAAATACAGAAACGAGCACGATGCGGCATCGTGATCCCAGACGAGCAGGGGGTATATGGAGAGTCGACCAACATTGGGCGCGCTCTCACCTACCAGAACCCCTGGGTCGACATCAAGAGGTGGGTGCTTCTTTTTGCCGACAAACAAGCAGACCAATGGTTCGTGGTGGTTGGCGTCCCTGTGGACCAAATCCCGACCCTGATGCAGGCCGGACGCCGTCTCTCAATTGGATTGGGGGCGGTGTACGTTAAGTTCCAGGGTCGGAACGGCAGGTTCACCGACGTTCCACAGGGATGGGACCCTGCCACGGGCACCGTCGTCGAGGAGCCAAACCAGCCACCAGCACTGGCGGGGGAGTCATCTCCCATATTAGACAACCCGGAGGCATCCGCGACTGAACCTGCTCCGGCAGGGTCAGCCGCCCCTGCTGCCGCCACCGTGGGCGCCGTCCCTTCATCGGGCGAGGAGCTGGACGACATGATCCTGTCCCCGGCTTCGAGCCGGGTGGGGGACGGCTTCGACGAGGGCGACCTGTTTGCCGGGCTCAAACTGGAGGGGGACGAGGAGGGGCTGGCCAGCGATGGCGTCCCTTTCGTCGGTCTGTAGAATCCTCCAGGCAAACCTCCACCACAGTCAGACCGCGACGGCTCAACTTCGCAAGTGGCTGGAGGTTCAACACACGGCCATAGCCTTGATCCAGGAGCCGTGGATAAGGGCGGGCCGCATACAAGGACTCTCCAATCTTGGCGGTAAGCTCCTGGTCACCACAGATCACGACCATCCCAGATCGTGCATCTATATCACAGGTAACCTCAAAACACAGCTCTTAACTGACTTCTGTTGCAGAGATGTCTCTGCAGCTAAGCTGACTATACAGCGTGACGACGCCATGGAGATGGTGATCGTCCTCGCCTCAGTCTACATGCCCGAGGTGGAGGCGCCGCCCCCGCACGACCTCGCCCGCCTGGTCAGCCACTGCGAGAGGTGCGGGCTTGAGGTCGTCGTCGGGGCTGATGCCAACGCTCACCATCAACTGTGGGGTATGGACACGCAGAACGATAGGGGTAAGGCCTTGGTTGATTACTTATTCTCGACTAACCTATCCCTACTAAACACGGGTTCCGAACCAACGTTCGTAACCAGGCGAAGCCGCACTATCATAGATCTCACTCTGGCAACAGAGGGAGCGGCGGAAGCTATCACTGGGTGGCATGTCTCCAAGGAGGCCTCCTGCTCTGATCATAGGTGGATCCGCTTCGATATCCAGGTCTGTGTTCAACCCACACAACCTCGGCGTAATCCGCGCAACACGGATCGGGCCACCTACACACGCAGCCTTGAATCAAAGCTAGCGACATCAAACGATCCGACAACATTTGAGGATATAACACAGATTGAAGAACAAGTAAGGTACCTTACTAAATCAATGATAGACAGCTACCAAACTGCCTGCCCAGTGACCACCCCGCGCAGCACACCGGGCAAACAACCCTGGTGGGGCGCTGAGCTGGAACGCAAGCGCGGTAAGGTAAGAAAAGCTCTGAATAGAGCCATGAATACTTGTGCGGATGAGGACTGGGACAACTATTATGCAGCCAAATCCAGCTACAAAAAATGCATCAGGTTCAGGAGCACCACGGGTTGGCGCAAGTTCTGTGGTAACATTGAATCTTGTCAGCAGGCTAACAGGGTAAGGAAAGTTCTAGCGCAACAGCACACACCTGGGCCTGCCACCCTCCGCAAACCTGACAACACACTAACATCCTCGCCAGAAGAAACGAGACGCGTCCTTATTGAAACTCACTTCCCGGGATGCACTTTCGCACAGGTAATTGACTGGCAGGATACAATACAGACACCATCAGACAGCGAATGGGCCTACGCTAGCAGGATGATCACGCTGGAGAAACTCCAATGGGCCATCCGAAGCTTCCATCCTTTTAAGGCAGCTGGACCTGACGGAGTGTTCCCCGCCTTACTGCAGTGGGGTGGCACCTCTGTCGCCTTAAAACTGCTGCCTTTACTGAGAGCGTGCCTGGCCTTTAGATACGTTCCCAAAGGATGGAGAGAAGTGAAGGTAATATTCATCCCTAAGCCAGGTAAGGGGGACTACACAAACGCCAAATCCCACCGACCAATCAGCCTGACCTCCTTTCTACTGAAGACCCTGGAAAGGCTGTGCGATAGGGAACTTAGGGATGGTGCTCTGAAGACCATACCGTTACACGGTAACCAACACGCATACAGCTCAGGTAAGTCGACTGAATCCGCCCTACATCTGGTAGTCAGCCAGATAGAGGAAGCGATTCATCAGAAAGGCACTTGTCTGGGCACTTTCATAGACATCGAAGGAGCCTTCGACAAAACCAACTTCTCCAGTATCAACAGCGCCCTCTCCAGACATGGAGTAGAACAGGTACTAACGGACTGGATCACAAACATGTTAAGTAAACGAGTGGTTCGCCTTGAAGGTGAGCAGCAGCTGGCCATGATAGCCAGAGGATGCCCCCAGGGTGGGGTCGTGTCCCCCCTTCTATGGAATCTGGTGATTAATGACCTCATCACCAAACTCAACGCCAACCGCTTCTACACAGTAGGTTATGCCGACGACCTTGCAATCCTGGTTTCGGGGAAGGTAACGGGCACGATATGCAACCTCACTCAGCAAGCGCTACGTATCGTGGAGAGATGGTGCAGGGACTTTGACCTTTCAGTGAACCCCGCTAAAACTGAACTGGTTATGTTTACCCATAAACGAGCGTTAGGGCCTTTTCGCCTACCTAAACTGTTCGATACTGAACTCCAGCTGGCCAACGAAGTCAAGTACCTTGGTGTAACACTAGACAGTAAGTTAAACTGGAGCAGTCATCTGGACAACAAACTGAACAGGGCTTGCATAACCTTTTGGCAGTGCCGGAGAATGATAGGTAAGAAGTGGGGCCTATCCCCAAAAATTACACTCTGGCTGTACACTGCAGTGATCCGCCCCATGATAAGCTACGGAGCTGTGGTTTGGTGGCCTCGCACCAAGCTAGTGACAGCCTCCAACAAACTGCAACGCATGCAAAGACTAGCCTGCATGGCGACTACGGGCTGTATGAGGACTACTCCGACTGCAGCGGTAGAAGCCATCCTGGGAATCCCGCCGCTCCACCTGTTCATACAGCAGGAAGCGACGATGGCGGCAGTACGTCTTAACACACTAAATCTCTGGGGTAAGAGTAATACACCACACACCACGCTGCTCGAGGGACTCCATAAGGATTTCCCCATCACAAAAGCCATAAACGACCGGGTTCCTAAACAATTCATGTTTGATAAAAAATACAAGATCCAGCTTCACGAGGATCGCCTATGCGAGGGGTTGTGCCCCACAGAGCTGCGAATCTTTACGGATGGATCCAAAACAGGTAGTGGCACAGGAGCTGGAATCTTCTCGGAGGAATTCAACATACATATAGCCACACCATTGGGGGTCCACAACACAGTGTTCCAGGCAGAATGCATGGGCATCTCACTAGCCGCTTCAGCCATTATGGCCAGGGAAGTTAAGGAACACTCAATCCGCATACTCTCAGACAGCATGGCTGTTCTGCAAGCGCTGAACAGTTACACAGCTGACTCTGGGCTAATATACGAGTGTCACCAGCGCCTCAACCAGGTGGGTAACCTCAATAATATAACCATTCAATGGATCAAAGGACACAGCGGTTCGCTAGGCAACGATGCAGCCGACGAACTTGCCAGAAGAGGGTCGAGTATGGCACCCGTGGGACCCGAGCCCATCGTGCCACTCCCCTTCGGGTATATACGCACTCTGGTAAGGAAACGCACAAGAGAGCAACACAATAAACTATGGACGGACCAAGGTAAATGCAGGCAGGCGAGGGAGGCACTTCCCACATTGGATGGCCGCCTCACGAAACAGGTTCTCCGTCTAACAAAACAAAAGCTGCGTATAGTTACCGCAGCTTTAACTGGCCACGGGTCATTTAATAAACACCTCTTTGTCATAGGAGTAACGGACAGTCCGTTGTGCAGGGCCTGCATGGAGGACGACGAGACAGCGGCACATGTGCTTCTAAACTGCCCGGTGATCGCCACGTACAGGGCAAAGTACTTCGGTAACCCAGGTACCCTACGTGAGACGGTCAGTAACATCAAGGCGTTGCTGGCCTTCTTTGAGGAGCTGGGGTGGATCGAATAGTCGATTTTCCCACCCATACGCAAAATACGCGCATTGACGTGGAGTTGCGGACACCAGCCCGTAGTACCTATTACCTATTACTTCTGATTATATTTTCGCTTAATGTTACTTCTGCATTCAAATAAACAAACTTTAGCTTTTTTTTTTGTTTAGCCTGTACTGTCCCACTGCTGGGCAAAGGCCTCCCCCAAGTCCTTTCAGGAACTCCTAGGATTTTTAGTTTAGAAAAACACAAAACTTTATTGATTTAAAAATTTGCAAAACTGTAGTACTTTAAATATAAAGTAAGTTTTACTAGGAAAAACAACACTTTACCTTATAATAATCACCAAAAGACCAATTGCCCAGCATCTCAAAGAATGTGTGATGGTGTCCATCAGTGCCCACCACATCCAGGTCATTGTGCTTGCCGCCGACCCTCACACATTTCTGTGAGTTCACTACTCTTGCGCAAGGTGCAGCCACTTTGCCAAGGAACACACCTTTGAACTGAAATTCATAATCATTGAGTTTTAGGGGACAAAGATTTAACTTTCATACCCAAGTTTTACTTTAACCCAGATACTGTGACTGGCCTTTTAAAAGACCCAAAAACGCATTTGTAAGACATGCATCAACCCCTATATTACGACAGGCCTTTTAAAAGGCCACCTTTTCCTAGCTTTCCTGGAAAAAAATATTTCAGTAATCTGGGTTGACATTCATTGAGTTGGGAATCCATATTTTTTTACAGAAGAGAAGTTCATATTATTAGAAGCCTCCACAAAGTTTTAAGTTGCAGAGATAAATGGTTTAAAAGGAAGAAATAAAACAAAATCATAGAAATTATGTTAAATTGAGCTCAATGAGTGCAAGTGCAAATACCTAAATGCTTTTATAAACTAGCAGTACCGTCACTGATTGCATATTATTAGGACAAGACCGTTTATACAAGTCTTATAAAAAACAAATGAAGGTTGGCACTCTGCCACAATGAAGAGTACACTATATTTGTGGTAAACTAGACTCGACTTCTCAAGGTTCAAAATAGAGCGTAAAATTAGAAAGTGTAACTGCATTAAATAAGAAAAATATTGTCAACTTACTTGGTTCATACCAGCATTTACGAAAGGCACACTGGGGTCGTACAGTGGCACCACAGAGCTCGATTTGACGTGCTTGTGGCCATGATTCGTCTCAAAATATTCAATAAAAGTGCTCCTTATAAAACTGCTCGAGGACTTTAACCGGACCCAGGGTTGGTGAAGGATGATACTACTTCTAACCGGTGCCCGGAGCATTTTAGGTTATAGAGCAGTTACAGCCACTCTAAATGACGGATTTAATGGTTTCAACACAATTTACATTAGTTTTCACCATAAATGCACTGTAAACATAACATTTTACAGTTTTGTAAATTTTCGTAAAATTCGGCAAACTCTACCAGCTCGACCAGTTTTACCTGTCATTGTTCTGTCAAATCAAAATATCAATGTCAAATTGTTTGTCAATAGCATTGACATAGAGAAGTATGGACTGGAAATACCTACAAAAAAAAGTAATTTAAAAAATAAAAAAACCCATTTGAATTTGAAAATATAATAAAAATGGTATGGGTCCCGCCTGCTTCCAACTTTTATTTAATTTAAAATGGGCTTGTTTGTAGCTTTTCAGTTTCGCAGTCGGGTTTTTTTATTTTTTAAATTACTTTTTTTTATTTCCAGCTTTTTAGTTTACAAACGTGAAAGATTTCGCAAACGATTTAGTTCTTGTTACGCGTTTTTTTACGATTTGTCACTTCGAATTACTTTTAACCATATAAGTTATATATATTTTTGTAATCACCTTTTAAAACCCTTTATTTTGATACCCCACTCGATAGGTTTCGAGAAAAAAAATTTTTTTTTTGAAGACATTTTGCGCCAAAAATCGGCCATTTTAATTTTTTTTCAATTTTAATATACCCAGTATCACTCTCACAATTAAGACGAATCTAACGGCACCTCTCAAGCTGAAATCGATAAAGCAGTTTAGGCTACAGAGCGTGCCAAAGAAATATACATACATACATACATACATACATACATACATACATACATACATACATACATACATACATACACTCGAAAAACATAACCCTCCTTCTGACGCAGTCGGGTAAAAAGGGTGCATACCTACAACTCGTTTTGTCGCATAAAATGGCTGCCATTGCTAGGGTTGTGTCAATTATCGAGTATCGATACTAAATATGAGTCTTATTAGTTATCACGTTTGGATCATAATAACTTACTTAATTAAAGTCCGTTGTAATTATGGTTGCCAACTATACTTTATAACAACGTATCTTACTTTATTTTCGATAAACATACTTTATAGTTTTGCATAAAACTATAGTGTGCGAAAATACTTTATTTCTAATCTTTTGTGATGGGTAAAACGAAAGACTCATGGTTAATTACTGAACTATTTATCGATAGGTACATACAAGTCAAAAAAGAAAATCTTTTATTAAAGTTAGAATTTTCAGAGAAAAATATTATAGTTATGCTTAAGACAAACCAGTTGTGAAGACAAATGGCAATATAATAAGATACCTACTTATAAATGCATCTGATAGCGTAAGTACCAAATGTAAAAACAAAATATTTCTTATTTACTCTCTGTTACCGTCACTTCAGCTTTTACTGAGTTTTTTCGGTAATGAATCTGCAGTGGCGAGAAGAGAGAAACAGATAGTCCATAAATTTAATAAAAAACGGGTTACTTATGTATTAAAATCAGTACCAGCCGGTCGATTCTGTAAAAATCTCACCGTGAAAACTTAGGTGAAGTGAGCGTGGAGTGAGCTGTCAATAGTGTCAATTCCTAGCAAAAACAAACTCACTTCACCTAAGTTTTCACGGTGAGATTTTAACAGAATCGACCAGCTGGTACTTAACAAATTAGAAAACATTGTAAAAGCCAATTATTTTTAAAAGAAACAACCAATTGGAACCGTGCACCTAGCTTCTGACGTTTCCAAAGTAGCCATGTAGGTTTATGTTAAATAGAATATTTTAATTTCGGTGCTGTGAACCAAAGGCCGGACCACACGGCAAGGTCACTCGGACCGAATAAGACACAGATTTATTTATGTTCACATCGCAGAATATACAGATGACGTTTCAGCGGAGGAACTAGTTTACGGAAACTATTACGGCAACACGAACGGTACAACCCTATTCCATTTGACATATTATTGTAAACAAACGAATGAATTAACAAAATATACTAAAAAGGTCTGTTATACAGAAATGAACCCAAATATCACTTTAGCCATAAATTCATGATCGCGTTACAACTGTATCATCGAATGTGTATTATTAAGTGTATTATTGCATGAAAACCGGCTACTAACCTGTGCAAAGACATTAGAGGTTGATTTTCATTCTTTCTTACACCACACTTCACAATATAACACACAGACAAGTTGAATTGTTGTTTTCCAACATTTGCATGCAGTTTTAAAAGGTAAAATCCTTGTAATTTTCTCGCAAATCTCAATAATACAAAAAGTAAACAACCATTTGACAGCAAAACTACCACGAAACTTGTCGCAAAAGATGGCTGCTACGGCACCTTACCTACAACTGTACTACGTCACGTCAAAATGTTGCCAAAATGAGCAACAACTTAAAATATTGTTGTCTCTTTTATCAAATATGATTATTTTATTACAAAGAACGAGACAAAACGATATTTCGTATTCTGAATCATATTTCACTCATATTTGTATAAGCAAATGTATGTATAGAATAACGCGGCCTCTCCATGTTTTTCCTATCTCAATGGTCAATAGTGAGTGTCAAACGTCCTAGAGGCATTCGCTACTTAGTAAAAAAAAATTGGACATTGGAATATGTTTTCAAATGATGAAGGATAAAAGACCACCATGAAGTTATCTCGCTTCATGATGGTGAATAAGATGACGAAAAATAGAGAAGTTTGTTATAAGACCTTAGCATAACCATAATGTATACCATGTATTGCAAAACCTACCGTATTCTATTCTTTTTTTTTTTTTTTTTTTTTTTTATTGGCAATTGAGCCGATGTCGACTATTCTGCCAGTGTCGCGTTTAGACGGCAGCGCAGCAGCGGGCCGTCGACTTTGCACTTTGTGGTAGATCTACGGGTTCTGTTAGTCGCTGTAAAAAACGAGGACAAGGGTTAGTAGAACATAAATATTCTAAGGTAGGGTACAGCACAAAGACATATTAATATAATACATATTATTTATATAATTATTACGCACCAATAACGCTACAATTTTATGTCATTTTCATGCAAAAAAGTTGTTAATATATCAATAATTTTGGGGGAGAAGTGGCATAAGAGGGAATGGAAATTAGTTGGGAGAGGAATGTTACATTTAGAAATTTTGCTATACAGGTCGAAGGATTTGGTGTTCAAGGAGCAGGAGAAAAATATATGGTCCAAAGTACCGTCCGCTAGACCGCATTCACAAAGGGAACTGTCCCTAACATGGATCTTATTCAGAAACACTGGGCTACAACAGTGTCCAAGTCTTAGTCTGCAAAGCGTAGAAACAGTTCTTTTGGCTAATTTTGGATATTTAAAAAACCAAGGTTTCCGCTGGATGTCAGGCTGTATAGCGGAATAGTAGACACCCTTGGTTTTTGACGTCTCGTTCCACTTTTTTGTCCACGAGACGAATAATTTCGGTTTGGCACCATTTCGCAAATCGTAGTTATGAGCTACGTAGTGCTTTCGCTCAGCCGGGTTTGACGTGGCATACTTTGCTAATGAATCAGCGCACTCATTGCCAACAATACCCGAGTGACCAGGGATCCAGGCTATCTCGATGTCCAAGCCGTTTTGGGAACAGTCAAATAACAGGTTCTTAATTTCTACAATGATTTTACTATGTATTTTACTGTGAAGTTGATTTTGTTTTATGGCCTGAATACTACTACGCGAATCTGAGAAAATTACTGCTTTAGATATGTTATGTGATTTTATATAATGTATGGCTTCTAAAATACCAATGCACTCTCCTGTAAAAACTGATGCTTCAGGTGGACATTGAAAAAGTAGGGCAATTTTGGAATTTTGGAAATATACTGCTACTCCTGTACATTCTGTTTGTGCTAGTTTTGATGCATCAGTGAAGAAAAAATTCCAACCTTCCCAGTATCGATTGACGGCTAACTCGAAGTCTCGTCTTGCGTTTTGGGAATTCTTTGAAATACCTAGTCCCAAAACGGCTTTTGGTTCGAAGTGAATCGTTTCATATGCAGCGGAAAATACGGGGAGGATTGGATATTTACAAACAGGCGCAGAGAGGTGTTTAAGCTCTCTGTACCTGTTTATCAACAGGGGAACTACTTTATTGTTCCAATAAGGAGAGTTATGGAAGGAGAGGTCGATTTGCTCTAAAATTGGGAGTAAGGGATGGGATGAAAGAGAGAATACTTTAGTCAGGAAGCGATCTGCCAAATACTGTCTTCTTAGGTACAAGGGCGGTTCTGCACATTCAACTTGAAGCGCGTTTATGGGGGAGGATCTCATAGCTCCAATAATTATTCTCAGGCATTTGGCCTGAATACTATCTAATTTCTTGAGCGCTTCTTTGTTGCAAGGCTCAAGAAGAAAGCAACAATAATCTAAAGCGCTCCTGGTCAACGCATTGTAGACCAGTTTGAGGGTGTAGGGGTGAGCTCCCCACCACACCCCGGCCAAAGCCTTAAGGACTGACACGGAGCGTTCACATTTTTTGACCGTGTTATTAATATGTTCAATCCCAGACAATCTTGAGTCTAGAGTTACACCCAGGAACCTAGCCTTATCCTTGACTGGAATGATTTGTCCATCAATACTAATATCTACTTGTGGAATAGAACGCTTGCGGGTAAAAATGACGGCTGTACTCTTTGGCGCACTTAAAGATAACCCGTGATCAAGGAGCCATTGGTTTAGTGAGGACAGAGAGACATTCATTGATAGAGCGGCATCCTGAATGGAATTGCCAGTGACCAGTAATGCAATATCGTCAGCATACTGAAGGATTTTGCAGTCATAATTTAGTGAGGAGGACAGATTCGCTGTATATATATTGTATAATGGGGGACTCAGAACAGATCCTTGAGGTAACCCTCTCCATACTGTTCTTTGTTCAGAGTCGGCCCCAGGGATTCTTAATTGGATGGTGCGATTGGCAAAGATGCTACCAATGATACGACATATCCTAGCCGGGATTCTCAGCTCGTGCAGCTTTTGCCTGAGAACAGGGAGGAGGACCGAATCATAAGCAGCTGATATATCTAGGAAAACGGCCACCACCGACTCATTCCTGCTGAGGGCCAGCCGGACCGCTGACGTGAGGATACCTACACTATCAGCTGTGCCCAGACCTTTCCTGAAGCCGAACTGAGTCGCCGGAAGCAGCCTCCCACTCTCCACCAACCACTCTAGCCGATTCTTTATTAAATGTTCAAGGAGTTTAATTAGTATGGACGATAAAGCTATGGGTCTATATGAACAATGATCATTAGGATCTTTGCCAGGTTTTAATATAGGGATGACAACTTGAACCTTCCATTCTGAGGGAATATATCCGGAAGTAAAGCAAAAATTAGCCAAGTCCAAGTAGTATTGGTGGGTTTTTGGTCCAGCTTTGACGATAAAGGAATAAGGAAATCCATCCACCCCTGGCGCGGAGTCCTTAACATGGGATAGTACAGTTTTTAATTCTTCCAAGCTGAATGGGCCGTTCATTGGGTCGCTAGCGTTGTCTGCAACATCTATGTCAACACAGCTGTCCTCTACACCCGGGACGTACGCTGGAGCGATTTTGGAGAAAAACTGGTACCCCAGTTCTTCTGAGATGTTGTTCGAAGAGGCAGGTGCTAAACTACTCCTAAAAAGCTTGACTTTCCGCCATACCTCCGAAACCGGAGTGGATGGACTCAGCGAATGGCAATACCTTGACCAACCTTCTCGTTTTTTCTTTTTTAGTACTTTCCTGGACTTAGCTAATATTCGCTTGAAAGCCATGAGGTTATCCAGGTTCATATCACAGTTAACAGTCTCTTCAGCCGCATTCCTGGCCCTGACCATGTCAGTACATTCCCTATCCCACCATGGCGGAGAAGGGATGTGGTCGGATTGGGGTTTTTTAGAAGGGAAACAATCTTCTGCTGTAGCCGAGACAGTGGAAGAAAAGGACAAAAAACATTCCTGGGCATTATCCCCGTTGACCTTTGGAAGGGAAGATATTCTCAAGTCTAAGATTTTAGAATATAAATCCCAATCTCCTGAGTCAAGTCGGTATTTTAAAAGGGGAGGGGAGATTTTTTTGGGAACATTTTTAGAAGGGAATTCGATCATGATGGGGTAGTGGTCACTTCCATAAGTCATATCCAAGCGCCGCCAGATGAGGAGGCTAGATACATTGGATGAACAGAACGTCAAGTCAACACAACTAATACTCTGCCCTGCTGCAGACCTGCGTGTAGCACTGCCGTCGTTGATGACACAGAGGTCCAGATCATCCAATACATCCAGCAAGCCAATGCCAAAGTTATCGCAAGTATCTGATCCCCAACGATAATGGTGACAATTAAAATCACCCATAACAAGTATTGGACCGCTAACACTGCATAACAAATTTCTAATTACCGAAAGATATTCGAGTTGTGGGTGCGCAATATAAAAAGAAAAAATATTTATATCCTCAGCCTTAACAGCAACAACATTTATGTTATCACCAACAAAGGGTAGAGGAATCGGGGAAAATGATACTTTGCTATTGATGAGCAAAGCACATCCCCCATATCCATCAGGTCTGTCATTGCGAACACTACCGAAACACGGTATCCTGAAATTACTTTCAGGTAAAAGCCATGTCTCAGCAATGGCGCAGACTGATGGCTTATATTTATTTATTAAAAAAGAAAGATCAGGCTTCCTGGGAGTAATACTCCGCACGTTCCATTGGAGGAATGTCAGGGGATGGAGCATCGTGGATATAGTTTAAGATGGAGGTCAACTTCAAGGCAACGTGGTCAGGTAGTGATTGGGTATGGTTTGTGAGAACAGTCATTAACATATTTGTGATTATTTCTAGTATGTCCTTCGAGCTGTCCTCCCGTCTGTAGATCATTGGCTCCGCAACTTCCGCTGGGAAGGCGCAGCCATTATTGGAGGGGGAAAAAGAGTAATCGCGAGTAAGTGCTTGATGAGCTTGTTTGTTATATCCTGGTGAAAGGGGGGCACGGGGCTTACGGTTAAGGAATACCGTTTTACGGTATGAACTTTGGGTTGCGGGGATTGGACTTGGCGACTGGGATGGGGATTTATTTATTGTACCCTTGTTACGTGGGGAGTGTTTTGATACATCGGCATATGATCTGGAAACAGGGGGGAAAACCTGACTTGCTTCTACATATGAAATAGATTTTTCCGCCATCAGAGCTTTGATGCTCTTCTGCCGGCCCAATTCAGGACAAGAAGTGTCATTTGCGAAATGGTGCCCAGAACATGAAATACAGAAACCCAACTCAGGGGTGGTGTCACAACCATCTCCTGGATGATCTCCACCACATTTGTAGCAGCGTGGTTTTGATCTACAAAGTGTGCGAGTATGGCCAAACCGACAACAATGGTAGCATTGTATTGTTGGGTATGTGTACCTCTCAACTGGAAGAGCTGAGAAGAAACAATACACCCGTTTGGGTAAAACTTGTCCGTCAAAAGTTAAAACTACTGTCTGCGTAGGTCTCCACTCAGCTACACCAGAGGAGACAACCTTACGGTTCATCCTCCTGGCCTTCACAACAGCGCCACATCCTTCAGGAACCTTAATATTTTTAATAATTTCGTCCTCCGACCATTCAATAGGGATATCCCTGACAAGACCTAGTCGTGTTATGTTGAATTGAGGGATGGAGGCGGTATAATTATGCTGGACTAACAAATTATTAATTAAAAAACTGTTTGCGTCCTGATGCGACTTGAATTCAACTGACACTTTATTTCTACCTATACGTTTGATCCCATCGAGGCGTATGTTGTTGATATTATTTGTCGATAGAAACATACCAAACTTGACCGGCTGTAGCACAGTGCCTGAAGTCTGACCATCCATACGGGAAACATGAACAATATACGGCGGATTATCTCTAGCTGTATAGGTAAGTCTGCCGATTACATTTTTCGGTACTTTGGGTGGAATAATTGGAGTAGTAGGAGGTGACGCAGCAACCCTCTTCCGATTTGGAGTCTCTGTTTCCATTTTGAGATCTTGCGTGGGAATTTGTGTGTCATGGGGGAGGGTGATGGTCATGACAGGGGAAAGATCAAAAAGTTCATCAGGGGGGTCGGGATCAGGAGGCTTTTTGGAATTCATAATGACGGCAAATAATGATTAAAAACAAGACAATAACAGATAAAAACTAACCTTACACAAAAAACACAAACACAAGGAATAGTCTCGATCAAGTTTCACACAGAGGTTCACTAGAAATCGAAAGAATTCGTAATACTGACAAAAGCACGTGTTTAGCCTTCACCACTACCAACGAAAGTCCTATTCTATTCTTATCAAGAGCCCACCACGCCCAACCCTATTTGACAATTGACTTGACATTTGACACTTTTGACAGCTGTAGTTTAGTTTGACAGACGAAACTGTGAAAATGCTATTTTTCGAGAAAAATTGAGAAATAAATTAGTTCAGTAGTAAATTATTTAACTTATAGCCACTTTAGAATATGCAAGGACACGTGTACGTTCGCTAGAGGTGATAATTGTTTGCTCTATTTTCATCAAATTACATCAGATTACAAAAAGTGTTGGGTTTAGGGACACGTAAGTCTTTTGGACCGATGCGTGTTAGTAAATTGTAGAAATGAAGCGTCTGGAACTTTATGTCTTGTATCTGTGCGTTGTTTTATCGGCCGGTGAACTGTTAGGACCAGACTCTCGTAAGAAAAGTGAGAAAAATGATGAAGAGGAGGAAGGGAACGAAAGTTTGGACACTAAATATAATACGGTGGATTCCGACTACTTTAAGGAGCTGAAAGATGCTATGAATAAGGAAATTGTGACGCTACAGGAGTATGCAGATGCACTGAGAAATACCAAAGATGTTCCTAAGGACGAAGAAAGTAATAAAGGTAATCTTGTATTGATCATTCTTTATTATATTGGATGCTTAGATTTCCGGTACTGTTTTTGTGGGTGCAGATCTCATACGTTACTAGCAGCAGAATGTTGTCTAATGCTAGGCACAGGCTGACCTTTAATTCATTCGAAGATATCATGAAAAAGTAATAGATAAATAGTGTAGGAAAGTTATCTCAGGGTGTGTTGGGTCTATTTAAATTATTGGAACATATGTTTATCTGTAAAAGTATATAAATTGTAAAACACAGTAAGAATAAGGGCACAGGGCTAGGGTGTAGGCACTATATGCTCCCCATTGCCGCACATAATGGCACATTCACACACATTCAATAAAGGCCGTGTTACAATAGTAATTTGAATTGTTTGTTGTTAATATTGTGTTTTTTTCTTTTGTATTTTACTTAAGTGTGTCACTTTTTAGTTTCTAAATTGCTCTGTATAATGCCTTGAGATTCTATTTTGTAATGTTCTGCATGTAAACTTGAATAGGTAAATAAAGTTACTAGTTGACAGTTTGAATTGAATGCGAGTATAAGTCTAGTATTACTGTCTTGCAGATAGTCATCTAGACCAAATGGAGTACACTCTGAAGCTGTTAAAGAAGAGCCTACTGAGGCATACAGAGACAGCTTGGATACATGATCCAAAGGCTTCAGATCATTCTGATCATGAAATTGAGGTAAACACACACTAAAGTGTATTTCAAATAAACTTGCGATAAATGTCATTCAACCACCCTGTACCAAAAAGCCCAAATAACTTACGATAGATATTGTTTGTCATACAAAACTGTCGCTAACATTGCATCGGTTGAGTTTCATAATACCAAACACGGAGTAAGTCAATGTTTTGATTGTGTTACCGACACTGCCCATACATTTTTTTCGTATGGTTTGGAAATATTGGGATACATTAGTAGAAGGAGGTGAACAAACTTTATCGCAAGTTTATTTGAAATGAACTTTACTACTTACTACACACACACGCACTACATACTCTACTTGGTACTATATGCTTCGTTTCACTTTATTATTCTGAAAAAAAAAATTTTTTCCTTAACCTATTTTGTGCCTCACTGCTGGGCAAAAGCGTCTCCTTTTTCCTTCCAAATCTCCCTGCCTTGAGCAATCTCTAGCCATTTTGGCTCTGCAAAACTGGTTAGATTGTTACACCACCTTTGCTCAACGGCGATGTCCTCCTTCAAGCGTCCAGTGAGTGACAATCTTTCAAATCAAAAATTATTTATTTCTCCAACATAACTTAGGCTAAACAGATTAGTGATTGGAGCCTCCCTTTAAGCAAGTAATGCCTGTATAGGGAGACTCCGCTCTTCCATACCAAATATCTTTGCCTCTTCCTGTGCATTCGCAACAGTGATGTGCCACTCAGCCTGGCTGTTTCCACCAAAATATTATATATTATAGATTTTTTATTTAATTTCCTATTTTGAATAAAACATGCAACAAATTCAATTGGTAAATATAGGTAACAGGAATTAACCCACTTTTTCCTTTGACATTTGATAAAATTGCCAAATTAATGTGTAAAATATTTTCAAAATTTTCCAAAATTAATCATTAGAATGTCAATAATTGTTTTCCTAATACAGAAATTGGATGAAAACCCACAAGACATCTTGGACACACTGCCTCCATTACCCGTGGAGGAAGAACCTGAATTGTCACCAGAGCTAATAGAAGGTAAGTAATACTAATTGTTTATTATCTATGCACATTCCACCATTTCTCCAGGTTGAATGAGGGAACATTTGATTGAAATAGGAGTGAATGATATGATGTCAGCTGACAGGGAAGTATCACAGTTATTTTACCTATGATTTTGCATCATAGTCCAAATCACAGTGATCTTTATTCTCATCACAATAAGGTTGCTGTTAGGTTGCTGCTGTCAGGTAAAATAACTGTGAACAGCAGTGCGATTCTGTAAACATCTCACCGTGAAAACGTAGGTGAAGTGAGCATGGAGTGAGCTGTAAATAGTATCAATTCCTAGCAAAATCAAGCTTCACTTAAGTTTTCACAATCAGATTTTTGCAGAATCAACCTGCTGATTTGAGTTGAGACACATGCAAGTGGAGGGGCTTACGTCTAGCAGGGGACTGCTTTACGCTGACGCTAGTATTTATATTATCTGTGATGCTGATGAATACTGTTAGTGATGATAACTGGGAGGAATTGAAGACAATAAAAACTTATTAAACTGGTCTTAAGTAGCCCATGATTGGTGGAGCAATTGCGTGTGTTAAATAGGAGCAATGATTTTTATTTTGACAGTTTGGTCAGTGGGTTGTCTTAGGGGCGGTCCAACAACATTAATTGAGTTCTTTACATTGTTGAGCAAACAAATTTTTCTAACATATAAAGCAATGGATTAGGAATTTCCTTCAAAATGTTTATGATTGTGATAGTGTTTTAGGGTACAGCGCTAGAAGATGAATACATTCCACTATCATGTTTACATACAGATTAAATTTGGAACAGTGTTTGGTTGCTCCATAAATGTGATTTAAACGATGAGTGTTTACCTTGATTGTCATTATCATTTAGACCTTATCAGTGCAGTAAATGATGTTGCTTCTATTATGTTATCGACATAATTTTGCTAGCGATTTTTATTATTGTTCTGCATTTAGCATTGTTTCTATGCATTTTTTAGATGCCAAGGACTGTATTTGAAAATAAAATGTAATATTCCAAATGAATAATATTTCATTGGCAAAGCTGGTCAATAGTTAAATCATAGCCGATTGGGTTTAGTTCCTACACCTCTGTAACGCAAAATCGAAGCATTTGTCTATGCTCGAAGTTTGTACCGCCTATTAATCTTGTTACTTAATAGCCAGGTCCACACCGGACGATCCAGTGCGCTCCGATCGGCTGGTCGGTTTTTTGCTCAAAAGCGCCTCAGTCGTTTGGCGCGCTCGGTGTGGACAATCGATCTGAAATAAACTGAACGACTAAACTTAATCTAGCTAAAATGTGGATCGGCATTGGAGCGCGCGGCAAGATCCAGGTTTCCTAAAACGGTTCGTGCGAAAGAATCTCCGATCCACGATCGGCGCTCCATGATCGGTGCTCCATGATCGTTGATCCAAATTTGGATCGTCCGATGTGGACTCTGCTACTAAGATTAATTGGCTAATTAAATTAAACACAACTGGCAAAATGTGGGTGTGCAGTGTTATTACATACTTCTGCCTACTCCTTCCTGGAATATAGTCGTGATGTTATTCTATTGTTGCGCGCCACAATTAATGCCTGGTACATGGTGACATTAGTTACCACTAGCGCCATCTAGTATCGAGTAGTGGAACAAGTAGTCAAGATCCCATCTAGTATCGAGTAGCGGAACTAGTAGTCAAGATCCTTCTAGAAATTTCGATGCAAAAACTTTCTAGAACTTTCTCGAACTATCAACATCTGGTCAGTCGGGGCCGGTATGTACTCGAACATTCTAGATGTTTCTACAATGGAAGGTTCTAGAAATATCTGCGGCACTAATAAGGCCGGGATGCGCCACGACCGAGATAAAGCGATACAAGCGAATACATCGCAAGCGATCTTCAAGTGCGACTTAGAGCGATCAGTAGTGCAATTGTGTTTTATAATTAGTGTGTTTGAGTCGACATTAGTTGAGTTGATTAAAGTGTAATGTTTTGGTTATTAAATCGGCAGTTTTTATTGTCACGAACCCGAAGCTCCTAACAATAAATTTTACATTTACAGCCAAGGAACTCTACGACGTCGCAATGGCAAAGTTGAACCGTCGTTCCCCCGACCTCAGAGGCGCCATCCTTCAAATCAAACAGGCGGCCGACATCGGCTACGTCCCGGCTAAGATCAAGTTGGCCTGGTCCTACCTCTTCGGGGAGGGGGTCGAACTCGACCTGGATAAGGCGAAGAAGATATTCGAGGTGTTAGCTGAAGAAGGGAACGCTGATGCTCATGCTGTAAGTTTCTCACTCAATTTAAAAATAGAGAGTATTAGGTCTAGATGTGGTATCGTCATGCGGTCGTCACACTTGAATTATGAAAACTGCGAAATACACTACTGTCTTTTAAATTAAATTGTTATTATAAATGTGGTATTGACTGTACAGAGACAGTCAGTAAGGTTTAAAGTAGTGTCTATAAAAGTAAGATGATTATTACTCATTGAGGCAGTTTTAACCTTTTAATGCACCATGATTATAAAGTTTTTCTTGATAATCATTTCAAAGTTGAATTTTAATAATTTTTCTGTGCCTCTGTTTGATTGGATGACGAGGACGAAGGGCAGCTTATAATGTAGGTATTTCTAAAAACAAAATTTCACTAAATTCTCTTAGAGAGAGTCTAGTGAAACTAGCCCTGTGAGGCTAGTTGTGCACTAGCGGTTGCGGTTGCGGCGGTTCGCTGCAAACTAAACCGCCCATGCATGAACCGCCAGTGTGTATAAACAAGATGGCGGCCAGCCGCGGCCTTCCATTCAACCGGAGGTTGAAATTTTGTGGCGGTTAAGTGCGTACGATCACAAGCGGTTGCATATTAAAATTGGAAAGTCCGCGGAGCCCTTAATCTTTTCTTTTTCTGTTATTTATCTGTCTCAAATTAATTAGCCAATTTTTTTAGGGCATGGGTTTCCTTTACGCGACCGGCATCGCAGTTCCAGTATCCCAAGCAAAAGCCCTGGTCCACTACACAATGGGGGCGGTCGGTGACAGTGACTACGCACAGATGGCGCTGGCGTACCGGTACTGGAGTGGCAACACCGTGCCTAGCTCGTGTCCTAAGGCCATGGACTTGTATATGAAGGTGGCTTCTAAAGGTAGGTTTCTTGTGTAGATAGATAACTGAAGGTTGATGATTAGCTGATGGTTGACATAGATTGCCAGGCCTAGCTAGCCCTAAATGGCGGAACAGCGAGTTCTAATTAGATGTTCGGACATACTTATACTCCATTTGTAATAAGATTAGATATTTAAATAAACCTTTTTTACAGTCCGTTCAACCGATTTTGAATTCTATTGCGTTGGTGGCATGACATATGGCAGCTGCAGTAAACAGTTGGTATTGTAACCACTTTTTTGCTTTTGATACCATCCTAAAGGTACTGACACACATGCTCATTACTAGCATGCTCAAACCAATCGGAGCACGCGAAACTCACGTGACTTTGATTTTCGCGTGCTCCGATTGGTTTGAGCATGCTAAGTAATGAGCACCTTTATGCTTACGGTATAGAAGTCAAAATCGGTTGAACGGATTGTAAAAAAAGGTTTATTTAAATGTCTAATCTTATTTCAAGTGGAGTAAATATGTCTAAACAAACAATAGAATGGTGTTGCGACTCGCCTTGAAGAGATAATTCAAAAGTTATTCATGACCTGTGGGGTAATTCCGTAACACACTATCGGTAGCAATGGGTTTCATTTTGACAGTTGAACAATATTCATTGCGTTATTTACGTTGTTGAGCAGACATTTTTTCCGAGTATATGAAGCAATGGATTAGCAATATCCTTCGAAATGATTCAGATTGAGATTAATAGTGTATTAATCTAGGTTAGGGTGCTGGTCGGCCACTTTTGTCTTTATTAGAATAAGGGGTGATTTTTCCAACGCCAGATAACTTTATCGGAGGTATAATTTTGAATTTTTGACAGTTCTTCCATACAAAAACTGTCAGACGTCAATTTTGTTTCACGAATAAAAATTGTCGGTCGATTGAAAAATCAGCCCTAAATGGAATATAAAATGTTTAGGGTGGGGCTTGTGACTAAATAATAACATCAGCACGGATCGATCTTCATGGTTAAGCAACGCTTGCCGCGGTCGGTCCGTGGATGGTCACCCATACATAAAAAAAAAAAAGAAGTGTTAATTGACTTTTGTAGCTGACTGTACCGAGGCTTACAAAATAACATAATTTTAGTTCATGTGGTGTTTACCTTTAAGTAATTGTTACACTGTTCAATGTTTTTAAAGACGTTAGTTTTATCAAGATGTTAGTAAACAATTGTTGGTGAACCAAATAAATAAATAAAATAGAGACCGAGACCTCTCCGTACCTCGGAAAGCACGTTAAGCAGTTAGTACCGGCTGTCATTCGTAGATCTTTGACACTCGTTACGGGTAGTCAGCATCCCGAATGCCTGACAACCAGTTATGCGAAGGGGTATCGTGTCCCCTAGTAACTAGGTTGTGGAGGTCAGATAGGCAGTCGCTCCATGTAACATACTGGTAATCAAGTAAGTCCATGTAAAATACTACTAGTATTTTACTCAGCTGTATCGGTCGCACTGGAAGCCGACCCCAACATAGTTGGGAAAAGGCTAGGTAGATGATCACGGTGAGATGGGAATTCTTCTTCTTCGTGCCTTTGTGTCGTTTGCATGACTGTATTTTAGATCTTGTTGGCCCAAAACTACGCCACTTCCGCAGCGACGTCGTCTGTGGCAGCACAGAGGTCACTTGAATGATGGGAATTGAGTTATTAGCAATGGAATTATTAGGTACCTCCTTATTATCCTTATACTGGCATCCAGCTGCATCCGGTTAGACTGAAAGCCGACCCCAACATAGTTCGGAAAAGTCAGATTGGAGTATAAAATGTGATCTCATTTTGTTCAGTGGCAAGTCAAGTAACATTCAGCGGAGGCCCCGCCATCCAAAGAACACGCCTCATCGACGAAGCGGAAGGCGGGGGGCCCGGCACGCTCGACACCGACCTCATCGAGTACTACCAGCTGCTGGCCGAGAAGGGAGATGTGCAGGCACAGGTATGAGTACTTCTTTACAGTGGCGAAGGTTCCATACAAGTCGATTCCTACCGGCTTTCCTTTGAAAAATGGCAGTCAGTATTCTATAGACAAATAATATAATCATATTAAAGATATCTACTCCGGCTTACCTCTTACAAAAATTGACCCTTCGCTACTGCTGCGTCAGCTTTAGAAATTACTGTCAAAAAGTCCATTGCGAAAAAGCGTGAGCAAAAGTGTCAAAATTGGGTACATAAATCGGTTTTTTGCGAATATCTCGTAAACTATTGGTTTTTAATAAATTGAGGTTTGTACAAGTTTTGTGTCTCAAAACGGCGAAGGTAAACTTCATGAGGAAACCGGTATGTCCTAGAAACAAATGTTCGAAGACATGTGACATCTATCTACCAGCACTGGGCCCGCGTGGTGGATTAGGCTCAAATCACACCGAGATGGCAGCGGCCGGCAGCGAAGCGGCGAGCAGTTTCAGTTGTTTCAGTGTCATATAATTTTAAACTTTCTCTTCATTACTTTAATACATAGTATAACTTGAGAAACTTGAAAAGGTCGCGCGGCTGCCCGCGGCGCCGCGAGCACGCCGACGACTCCCGCGCAGCGGCGGCGCACGACTCTTCTTGTAGTGTAGATAAAGTTTAAAATGATAAATGATTTATTTTCTGTAAGTACTTAGGTTTGTACAAACACTTTTACACGTCAATCATATTTTTTTAAACTAGATGTGGTCGGCGTTTCCTATCTGACTACTCTGAGAAGAAAGGCCGAAACAAACTCAGAGGTCACAGTCTCTTTTAAAGTCCATACAAAATCTTGGCCAGATCGTGTGAAGACCATGTAGATTGGTGTCTGAAATGGTATTTTGAGGAAAGAACCACACAGATTGAGCGGACCTGTCCAATCAGTGCACGCATTTGTCAAAAATCGTGCAGCTCAACTCAGAACTTAAACTGCTAACTAAAATTATATGACACTGAAACTGCTCGCCGCTTCGCTGCCATCTCGGTGTGATTTGAGCCTTACCGCCCACTCCCTCTCTCCCTCTCTTAGACTGATTATGCTAAGTACAAGTTTATCCCTTGTCTAATTATGCACAAATGAGTCTATAGAAAATTCAGGTAGAATCTATAGTTTTCGAAATATACGACTGAGAAAAGTTGCACTGAAAGTGCCGCATTGTCTTTTTACATGGTGACGTAGACGTAATCCATCAGTCATGAAGGGACAGTTCAAAAATGGATTTTGCATTGCCGCCCAAAAACCGACCTGCCGAAAACCAATAAAGAATTTCAGTCGAACGGGAAATATTTTATTGTGAGGAGATCGTGGCTAAGTAATATTAGCCGCACGGGTCGGTCGATCAGGTTAAGCTACGCTTGCCGCGGTCGTTCCATGAGTGGGTGACCATTTTTACATACTGTTGCGCGCCACAATTAATGCCTGGTACATGGTGACATTAGTTACCACTAGCACCATCTAGTATCGAGTAGCGGAACTAGTAGTCAAGATCCTTCTAGAAATTTCGATGCGAGAACTTTATAGAACTTTCTCGAACTATCAACATCTGGTCAGTCGGGACCGACATGTACTCGAACATTCTGGATGTTTCTACAATGGAAGGTTCTAGAACTACCTTCGGCGCTATATATGGCCGAGACGCGCCACGACCGACACATTTGGATACAGCGATACGAGCGAACATCCGACCAAAGTGCGACTTAAAGCGATCAGTAGTGCAATTGTGTTTCATAATTAGTGTGTTTGAGTTGTAATTAGTGTTGTTGATTAAAGTGTAGTTTTTTTGGTTATTAAATCGGCAGTTTTTATTGTCACGAACCCCAAGCTCGTCACAATACTGAGACCCCTCCGTGCGACGGGAAGCACGCTAAGCCGTTGGTCCCGGCTGTAAGGATGACAGCCGGGACCAACGATCTTTGACAGTCGTTACGCGCCATCAGAACCCCGAAGGTCTGACAATCAGTCTTAACGAGGGGTATTGTGTTACCCAGTACAGTTCGCGTCAAATAACTTTGCCGCTCTGAAGCTAGGCTTTTCGCTAACCGCGCATGCGCGCTGCTGTTTTATTCCTACTGCGTGGTGATTTGTTGCCTACTTCAGAGCGGCAAAGTTATTTGACGCGAACTGTAACTGGGTTGTGGAGAAGGAGGAGTCGCTCTATGTCGCTGGTGTTCAGCTGCATTCGGTTAGACTGGAAGCCGAACCCAAACCCAGTTGGGAAAAGGCTAAGGATCGTTTGAGTCGGACTCGAAATATTTGCACATGTCTCTAATACACGTTACATCCAGGTCGGTCTGGGGCAGCTGCACTTCCAAGGCGGGCGCGGCGTGACGCTGGACATCAACAAGGCGCTGCACTACTTCCAACAAGCCGCCAAGACGGGCAACGCCGTTGCCAACGCTTTCTTGGGCAAGGTATGTATTACTTTATAAGACACTAGCTTTTTAGGGTTCCGTACCCAAAGGGTAAAATCGGTACCCTATTACTAAGGCTTTGCTGTCTGTCCGTCCGCCTGTCTGTCACCAGGCTGTATCTCAAGAACCGCGATAGCTAGACAGTTGAAATTTTCACAAATGATGTATTTCTGTTGCCGCTATAACAACAAATACTAAAAACAGAATAAAATAAATATTTAAGGTGGGCTCCCATGCAAGAAACGTGTTTTTTTCGGCATTTTTGCCTTGTGGTACGGAACCCTTCGTGTGCGAGTCCGACTCGCACTTGGCCAGTTTTTTTTTTTTTTTGAGGATGGGAAATCATCAAATGACTCCTCCCGCTCTGGGTGGAGCGGAAGGGAGTGTCAGACTTTTACTGACTAAAACCCACCCGTGTTCCTTCCTTAGCCCTTTATGTTCCGGGGTAGCGTTCCCTTTCGGACCATTCTGCCCGCGACTTTGTCCGCGTGAAATTTCTTGCTCCCCGACTCACCCCATTGCATATCTTCGTCAGCCCGCGTTATTACTTCGGTTTTGCTTAGCGTTCTTTCTGACATTTTTTCTTTTTCATTTTGCTCGGCTCCTAAGGGTCATAGCGTGATGTTAAATAGCCTATAGCCTTCCTCAAGGATTGGGCTATCAAATACAAAAAGATTTTTTCAAATCCGACTGGTAGTTCCAGAGATTACCCCTTACATACAAACTTACAAACTTTACCTCTTTATAATATTAGCATAAAATGTTAAATAAACAAAAACTGGGCGACTAATAGAGTCAAATTAAATTAACTGGCGAAATTAACATGAAAGTTAAATATCAAATCATGATAAAAACATAAAAAACTGGCCAAGTGCGAGTCGGACTCGCACACGAAGGGTTCCGTACCACAAGGCAAAAACGCCGAAAAAAACACATTTGTTGTATGGGAGCCCCCCTTAAATATTTATTGTATTCTGTTTTTAGTATTTGTTGTTATAGCGGCAACAGAAATACATCATCTGTGAAAATTTCAACTGCTTAACTATAACGGTTCATGAGATACAGCCTGGTGACAGACGGACAGTCTTCGTAATAGGGTCCAGTTTTACCATTTGGGTACGGAACCTTAAAATTATATAACTTTTTAACCTCCAAAAAATTTCAAGTAAATACAGCTGCGAGGTCAGCTCGAGGTTAACCACCGCAGACGCAAGTACTAAGACAAAAAATAACTTTGAAAAATTATACTTTTAGTAGATTTGATATTGTCTTTGAAGTTTCGTTAGTTTTTTTAATAATTTTACCCTGTATACTCATGACCTGGAGATCTATGTTACAGCTATCTAAGACCTACGTTTCCATTTCATAGTTCTCGGATAAGTACTTACTTACTTTTAAGGTGTATTTATTTTGCTGTAATGCGAATAAATGCATTTTTTTTCTTTCTTTCTTTACTTTTTACCAGATAATTTAACCGGAACATATCAAGAGGTGGCTACAAAATAAGAAATCTAATTATCGTTCTGTTGCAGATATATTTGGAAGGCGGAGACGGCATCAAGGCAGACAATGACACTGCTCTGCGGTACTTCAGGAAAGCGGCTGAACTCAACAACCCAGTAGGTCAGAGCGGACTGGGCATCATGTATTTACAGGTGAATAAAGAATTATATACTAACCAAGCTTTCTGTGAAATTACTGACAAGTAAATCTTATGACATTGGCGCCGATTCCCTTGTTCACTAACTAAACTAAATTTAAGTTCAGTGCATCTTTTTCTTTCTATTTCATTAAGAAAAGGAGAGAAGATAAATAATAGTTTAGTCCTGTCAAAGTCCTTTCTTAATGAAGTAGAAAGAAAAAGATGCACTGAACTTAAATTTAGTTTAGTTTGTGAACAAGGGAATCGGCGCCGTTGACTATGACATTCAGTTGTTATGACAAAAATAAATTTTGATAACGAAGGCTCTCGTTTTGGTTCAAAATTATTGTTGCGTAGTTATTGATCCTCAAACAAACATAACAGGCAATTAACGTGTGAATCATAAAAATCGGCCCAGGCGTTTGGTCTGTATAGTGCTTCAAAGGAACATATAAACATACATACATAGGCTGATGAACACATTACCACTCCTTTGCGTCGCGCAGTCGGGTAACTAATCAGCAGTCGCGATTTATTTGCCAAAAATTAATCGCAAAATATGAGTTTATGGAAAAATAACTTTAATTCCTACACAATAAATTCCAGTTTACGCTACAACTTCAAATATTTTTATAACTTTTTCAGTAGTGCTAGTCACTCTGAAATCAGTTTGATTACCATTAAAATAAAGTTGATATTTGTTTAACTTGAAATAACATCAATTTGAACAAATTTGAATAGACTATAGGTACACCTCTGCTCCCCCAAGGGTAACGCCGGTAACGTTCACGCCAGAAGACCACATCACGTAATTAAAAACGTACAAAATCTAGTCACAATCTCATCTCAGCGGCAATCAATGTCAAAAATGTTGGGAAATTAGATGTATTTTTGACAGGTTGAGACTGAGATCAGGGGGCCTAAAAAGGCCACTTTGGCAGAATCATAAAATGATGACATATTGGACAGCTAACTGTTAAGTTAATCGTATCAAATCCCATTGGTGAAGCATTTTTCAGTTATTTTTTTTTGTCTATGCTAAAATACCAATCAATCCAATCCAAATCCAATCCCAATCTCTTTGATTGTACTTCGTAGTACAGCGAAAAAAAGGAAAACACGCACTGTCTTCACCATATTATAATTCATAATGTTATCCTTTTGTGATTCTCCAAAGTGACCTTTTTAGGCCTTTTCACAGACTGTGAACGTTCTTAAAATTACGAGAATTGCCCCCCTGAGTTCCATCAGGTGCGATGTAATGTTATTAATAATATATTAAATATAATGCGTGCACTGACTGGACAGGTCCACTCAATCTGTGTGGTTCTTTCCTCAAAAGATCATTTCAGACACTAATCTACATGGTCCTCAAAGATTATGTCCGGATTTTTTTTAGACACATTGACATTGATGAATTTTATTTAGACAATGACATGAATATTTACTTTGTAAAGTATTTATTTTATTTTATTTAATTATTGTGAATGTGAGGACTGTGTGGGTCATTTCTTTTTTCTGTTTTCCTTCTTAGTTTTAATCATGATCTGGCAGTTTGAGTAATTTACGCGGCCTACCCAAATGTCCTTTCTTTGGTATTGTTCGTCGAATCGTTGAGCTCCTCAAGTTCTGAGTTGAGCTGCACGACTTTTGACAAATACGTGCACTGATTGGACAGGTCCGCTCAATCTGTGTGGTTCTTTCCTCAAAATACCATTTCAGTCACCAATCTGCATGGTGTTCACACGACCTGACCAAGATTTTGTTTGGACTTTAAAAAAAACTGTGACCTCTAAGTTTGTTTCGGCCTTTCTTCTCAGAATAGTTAGATAGGAAACGCCGACCTCATCTAGTGTAAAAAAATATGATTGACGTGTAAAAGTGTTTGTACAAACCTACTTACAGAAAATAAATTATTTATCATTTATTAATATACGACTATACGAGAATACAAGAATAAAGTTATATTTTACATCTCTCATATTCGGTAAGTAGGTCCCCAAATGGGGCTTGTAGGTGATCAATTAGCGCTCTAGGGTAATAATAGCTAGAAAAATAGTAAAAAAACTTCACTCTTTCAAACAGTTCGCGTACATCTAACCATCATACTGGCAATAGACATCATGAATTCAGCCCAATGACAAAAGAGGTCGCTTCGCTATTCAGCCTTGTCTTCGTATGAGTATAATAGTCATCAATTGTAAATATCGAACGGCGAAGCTCAATTTCAATCTTGAAAAAAATAATTTAAAAAAAGATGAAAAAAGGCGGGAATAGAAAACTTTTACTTTAAATATTGTTTGTTTTTTTTTTTTATAATTACGTGCTAATTAGAAAAAAACATGAGTTCTGCAAGTGTTGAAGATATTAGCTGCACTCCCGATTCAATGAAAATTTCACTATAAATTTTAACTAATAAAATGTTTTATTCTTGTAATGCCGGTTTTTTTCTACTTACCTCACAATCGAGACGTAAAGCAGAGTAGTTAGCTCGGGTGTAAGGCTCAATTGCACCCTCGAACTATAAAAAATATCTCGGGCTGCAATTGATGCCTTACAGCCCTTGGCTACTAATCTACTATTATTGACAGGGTCGTGGCGTTCCTAAAGATACAACCGCGGCGTTTAAATACTTCACGATGGCGGCCAACCAGGGATGGGTAGAGGGTCAGCTGCATCTTGGATTCATGTATTTTGGTAAGTATGTTATGTAGTAACTAGAACTTGAAGGCGTCAATGTTGGTACACCTTGCAAAGTAACATGAAAAAACCGGTCAAGTGCGACTCGGATTCGCACACGAAGGGTTCCGTACCACAAGGCATAAAACGCCGAAAAAAACGTTTCTTTTATTCCACTTTAAATTTTAACTTTATTTTATTTTTATAGCGGCAACAGAAATACATCATCTGTGATAATTTCAACTGTCTAGCTATCACGGTTCATGAGATACAGCCTGGTGACAGACAGACAGTGGAGTCTTAGTAATAGGGTCCCGTTTTTACCCTTTGGGTACGGAACCCTAAAAAGTGCACTATATGATGAAAGTATCAACATTTTCTCTTTATCCTAGTAGAATCTTCTCTCTTAATATTTTTACTTTAGTTCCTTGGCGGTAGAACGGCGTTTTGTGGAAACACCACAGGTGTGTCAGACACCTAGCAACGGCTTGTCGGCTTCAGAAATTGATTGAACCAATATTTTATACATTTTCATGTATCACAGGTGGCATCGGCGTCCGCCGCGACTTCAAGCAAGCCAACAAGTACTTCTCGCTCGCGTCGCAGACAGGCCACGTGCTGGCGCTGTACCACCTCGGGCAGATGCACGCGCAGGGCCTCGGCGTGCTGCGCTCCTGTACCACGGCCGTCGAGGCGAGTACACAGAGATTTTGACCTCATTTTCTTTAGCGCCCTCCAATACCGAGAAAATGACTCCCATGTCGAAAAATGTTACAGCCGCCATCTTGGATTTTGTTTTTAACCTCATTTTCGGCATCAGCACCTCTGAAAACGTTAAAAGTCATATCTATATCAAGATTTTTTAAGCCGCCATTTTAAACATTGCTTTTGACTTCATTTTCGGTATCAGCATAGTTTTTCACAATCACTCTATACGCTTCCGTACCGTATCAAACATCAATCAATGTTATCGTAGGAGTCCTCAAACGCTGTCCACAAGTCCCAAAAATTTGTCAGTTTAAATCAAATAGACGACCGGTATTCCAAGTCAGGTTATCGAAATGTGTCATTTTCGATACGATAG
This sequence comes from Mesoligia furuncula, assembly GCA_916614155.1. Lineage (NCBI taxonomy): Eukaryota > Metazoa > Arthropoda > Insecta > Lepidoptera > Noctuidae > Mesoligia > Mesoligia furuncula. Next base: position 29,311,641 of record OU744797.1, on the reverse strand, counting down.
CCTGTCGGATGGTTGTGAATAGCGTGAATAGCTATGTATTTTCGAAAAGCTTGAAAACGACACCCATGTCGAAAAAAAAAATTGCCGCCGTCTTGGATTTTGTTTTGGATCTTATTTTCAATCATCCATCACTTTTTACTACAGTTTACGATGGAATTGGTGTATCTTGAATATGCCTGAATACTGGTCTGCATTAAAGGTTGACGGGTTATCACACTAATATTATAAAGACGAAAGTTTGTGAATGTGTGTGTATGTTTATATGTTTGTTACTTTTTCACGCTCTAACGGCTGGACCAATTTTGATAAAATTTTGTACAGAGGTAGCTGACACTCTGGATTAACATATAGGCTACTTTTTATCCCAATATTCCCACAGGATCGACATTTACGCGGGTGAAACCGTGGGTGCAGCTAGTTTCAACTATTGCTAAATTAGCGGTTGTTGTCAACAGTTGTTCAAGAACGTGTGCGAGCGCGGCCCGTGGGGCTCGCGCCTCATGCTGGCGCACGCGGGCTGGCGCGCGCGCGACTCGGACGCCGCGCTGCTGCAGTACCTGGCGCTGGCCGAGCGCGGCTACGAGCTCGCGCAGACCAACGCCGCCTTCCTGCTCGACACCGGTGAGGGGCGTAGGAATAGCAGTAAGAAATAGCATGCTACGTTACGCCCGTAATTCGGAAGAGTTACGGGCGTAACGTACAGACGTAAAATCATGATTTTTCAGATAACCGCGTATTCTTTGCGGCCGTCCACATCGTTGGTAGGGTCGCGTATCATATTTTGATCGACGTATAACCCGATACTGATCTATAAATTGCAAAAAACGAAAGACAGTTGAATTCCGCGGATTGCCCTGGTGGTTTAATCTTAAAAGGAAATCGTCCTCGTAGAGCGAAAAGTCATTAAGTCGAATGAATTCTCATTATCTCAAAACACAATTTTTCGACTTAATGACTTTTCGCTCTACGGGGACGAAATGCGGTCGGAGAGACTTTTGAAAAAGCCTGAGTAAAAAACTGAAGAGCTAAAAACAAGCCCATTTTAAATTAAATAAAAGTTGGAAGCAGGCGGGACCAATTTGAATTTGAAAATATAATAAAAATGATATGGGTCCCGCTGGCTTCCAACTTTCATTTAATTTAAATCGGCTTGTTTTTAGCTTTTCAGTTTTTTACCGCAGTCGGGTTTTTTATTTTTTAAATAACTTTTTTATTTCCGGCTTTTTAGTTTACAAAATAAATGTGAAAGATTTCGCAGATGATTTAGTTCTTGGTACTTTTTTTTTTACGATTTTTCACTTCGAATTACTTTTAACCCTATACGTTGAATATATTTCTGTAATCACCTTTTAAAACCCTTTATTTTGATACCCCACTCGATAGGTTTTGTGAAAAAAAGAAGACATAATATTGCGCAAAAAGTTGCCTATTTTAATTTTTTTTTCAATTTTGATATACCCAGTGTCATTGTCACAATTAAGATGAATCTAACGGCACCTCTCAAGCTGAAATCGATCAAGCCGTTTAGGCTACAGAGCGTGCCAAAGAAATATACATACATACACTCGAAAAACATAACTCGCTCCTTCTGACGCAGTCGGGTAAAAAGTTGTAATTCGAGGTTTGGCTCTCGCCTATTTCCTCCGCCAATATTGAACCAATTTAAAAGATATATAAACTGAATAAGGAGGGTTAATGTACTGTGTCCCTATGTTTTTCTTTTTTAGGGTTCCGTAGCCAAATGGCAAAAACGGAACCCTTATAGATTCGTCATGTCTGTCTGTCTGTCTGTCCGTCTGTCTGTCTGTCCGTCTGTCTGTCTGTCCGTCTGTCTGTCTGTCCGTCTGTCTGTCTGTCCGTCTGTCTGTCTGTCTGTCTGTCCGTCCGTATGTCACAGCCACTTTTCTCCGAAATTATAAGAACTATACTGTTGAAACTTGGTAAGTAGATGTATTCTGTGAACCGCATTAAGATTTTTACACAAAAATAGAAAAAAAAAAACAATAAATTTTAGGGTTCCCCATACTTAGAACCGAAACTCAAATTTTTTTTTTTCATCAAACCCATACGTGTGGGGTATCTATGGGTAGGTCTTTAAAAATGATATTGAGGTTTCTAATATCATTTTTTTCTAAACTGAATAGTTTACGCGAGAGATACTTCCAAAGTGGTAAAATGTGTGTGTCCCCCCCTGTAACTTCTAAAATAAGAGAATGATAAATCTAAAAAAAATATATGATGTACATTACCATGTAAACCTACCACCGAAAATTGGTTTGAACGAGATCTAGTAAGTAGTTTTTTTTTAATACGTCATAAATCGTAAACCATAATTTACCATTCATTCAATCAACTCAAAAATAAAAAAAACATTTAATTTCATAAACATAAACGTTATGCATAAACCCGGATGTTACGGAACCCTCGGTGCGCGAGTCCGACTCGCTCTTGCTCGGTTTTTTCATTAAGGCCAGGTAGACCAAGCAAAGTAGGCATTTAACGCCGCCACGTTTGCGCGACGCGAGCCGTGCGCTTACGCCGCCTGCGTGAACTTACATGAACCCAACGCCGAGTGACGAAGTGTCACAGTACAGGTAAGCGTGTCGTATAGGCAGTAGGTCAACTTTTTTTTATTAATTTGTTTTACAAAATAATAAAATACGCGACTTGATCCATTATTCTTGTTTACCGATTTTCGTAGTAATCGCAAAGGCCGAAAATTAATTTGATGTGTTGTAAATACATTTTATTCAATTATTCGACATTTTAGTTTCTTAAAGTGCCTCACGATGCGACACGCGCTTCAGTTGTGGTGGTGGTTGGGTGTGGTGTGTTGTGGTTATAACACAAGAAATTTTATGTGCTCAAACCACTCGCCTTCACGCACACGCGTGACACACAAAACATTTCTTAGTATAATGTTGAGTGAAAAACACTTTTTACAAAAAAAAAAAAACAACCGACATAAAAATATAAACATTGCAAAGTGCAAAATAATAGTTTCAATAGTCGATGTTTTCAGTTCTGTTTTTTTCCTTTTTAGACACCGAAACTATTTTTTTGCACTTTTTAGTGTTTACATTGTTATGTCGGTTGTTTTTTTTTTTCTAAAGTGTTTTTCACTCAACCGAATTGAGAACCTCCTCCTTTTTATAAAGTGGGTAAAAAAACAACATGAAATTACTTTTAAATGATTTATAATACAAAATAAAATATAAAAACAATACAATAAAATATAAATTATAAACACAAAATGACTGTTTTTAGTAAATCAGTATTATAGTTTTTGAGTATTGAGTAAATATGGAAGGAAATGAATTCTAAATCAAAAATCAAAATATTTTAGGCATTTATGAAACGTCAGAAGCTAGGTGTACGGTTCCAATTGGTCGTTTCCTATGGAGAAGAACGTTACTCTTTTAAAAATAATTGGCAATGTTTTCAAATTACAGTAGGTATGGGAGTACAGCGTAGGCCTGTCAACAAGTACCATGTACTTGATAAAATAAAAAATGGTCTACAGATCTAAAGTCTACAAGGCCTGCAAAGTCCTCACATTTACAAAATAAGAATCTATCAAAAGGATAAATAAAAAATAAAATACAAAAACCTACTAAAACCCAAGTGGTATGCCTTTACAACCACTAAAAAAGTGGTGAAAAATTCTGTATATAATGTCAAATAATAAAAAGATTATGTCAAGAAAGTATATAAAAAATAAATAAAAAATAAACATCGTAATTTGAGAGCAGTTAATAGACATTCACATAGTTATGCCGTTAATGAGTTGCCAGGGAAGCAACATGTGCAGAAGGAATTATTGCCAAACTATCTTGTCTTCAACGTAGTCTTTAATCTAAATGTAGGTATCACAATTTCATTTTCAGTACGTGTATTTATATTATGGAAATCGGTTCTTATTTTGAAAAGTCCTAAGTTCAGTTATATGTATAATTCAAAATTGATCAATATTGACCACGCGTGAGCTTGGACCTGGATGTGATTCTGACAATGACGACGATGTGCATTTATTGGGCTGCATGTTTTCTTTATTTTGCAATGTCAGATCTCTAATGGGCATACCACGTTCATGTCTGCTGTCGACTAATTCTGGTAGCAAGCATTTCAAATAAAATGGTACCAGCTTTGGCTCCATATTTTTTTTCCAGAATTCGTCATCTTTTTCAATGCGCTCTGTGTGTATAGGCTCATTCTCTCCTGCCCAGATCCCAAGGAGACATACACGCCGTCCTGTGATATGAAGTTGTCCTTGGATTTGGTAGAACCAATTACTATTTTTGTTTATGGTTTTGGTCATCGTTTTTTTATTATATTTTATTATTTGAATTTTATTTTCTTCTATAGCTTTCACCAACCCTTGTTTTGATGCTGTTATTGGACACTTAATTTCGACAATCGTATCAATCCCAATCAACCCGTCAGGCGTGGCCCCAATATAACAGTGAGATTCGTCAATAAATAATCCACAGGGCAAAATATTAATGTTCTCTTGTCGCTGTAATTGCAGCAGCGCCTGCTGTTCGTTTTCTACTCCATGGGCGATTGATGCAACATGAGCCAAATTATTTTTATACAGTATATTTTTAACCAAAGGAGCTGTACTAGATGACAACTTCCGCTTACATATGGAGCCAAAGTTAGATGCTGTTATAAGCTTCTGCCTTATCTCTAGCCACTCGCTACTATCCCTTTGTAAAATTGTGGACCTCTCTATAGAATTTCGATCGGATGTAAGTTTTTTTAAATTTACCATGTATTCGTTTTTGGCTTGCTCCATTTGAGTTTCTGTCATGTCTGGTGCTGAAGAAGCTGGCCCATAATCATTTTGTTGTTGTGTCTCTCTTAATTTCCTTTTTTTTTTGGTGGGATGCTCAACGTTATATTTTCTTTTAAGAGCTCTTTTCTTTTCTACTTCCTCCACTTTTCCACCAGGGTTTTTCTTGGTAAAAGCTTTTTGAATGGTGGAAAGAGCAGCTCTTGAGTTGAATGAGACTGCTGCAGCGTGACAACGGCCCTGGTAACCTCCTTTTAATGCAAAATTTGTTCTTTTCCCCCCAATAAATTTAGCTATTACATTATTGAAACATTCGACAGTATTAGTGTCTACGTCTTCTATTAGACTTCGCGATTTCGCAGCAATGTTGGAAATAATTGCAGTTATTCTAAATGCAAACGTCGAATTTTGAATTTTTGTAAACTCCTCACTCAAGTTGTTTTTTTTGTCACAGAAGTAACTTTGGCACATTCTGTGATCACCGTAAGCATGTGCCAAAGAGTTAATAATATCATTATGTAGTACCGATATAGCTAGATGCCTAGGACTCTGGGAAACTTTATGGTGTTTTATGGAATTCACAATTGCTTTTCGCATTGACATGATTTTTATATTGGTCAGCGTTTTCCGATGTACCAACATATATTTAGTTTCTGTGGTAAGTCCACGTAACTTTTTGCAGAAATTACGCAATATATGATTCCGGCACTCAATTTTTTCAACGGTCAGATTCTGATTTTCGTACGGTTTGGCGTTCAGAATTTTAGCGTAGGTTGAAGCATCACCATCTCCTATCATTCTGCCGTATATGAGTCCATACATTGGAATCGAGGATTTAAACCCTTCGACTATAATTTGAGTTTCCATTGAGCTCGAAGAACCTTCATAGTTTCTGAAACAGACATGCTGTTTCGGATCGACCGTTCTGTTTGCGGCTCTGGCACACACCAAGCAATATTTATTTTTTACTCCAAGATATAGAACTTGGCCAGTCTTTCTGCCAATTATTGCTGCCGTACCCGATGTAGATTTATAATTTGTTCCGTAAGACCTAGTACACCATGAGCCGTCAACATATACGTCAATGACGGGGTAACCGTTCTTTGTTCTTCCTTCTGCGAGCGCTATTTCTCTTTCTTTTGCTGCAGCAGCCGCCAAAGACTCACTAGCAGTTTTCTCCCATTTTGCATAAACATCATTTTGCAATTTCAAATAATATTTTGAAGAAAATGACGGTACATTCATGGAAGAACATAATTCCTCAAATGTAGAGTATCCAATGCCGGAAGCAATGATTCCCGTGGTTGCAGCTATATTTAAATTTACTTGCTGTGGATCCTTGTAATCTTCAGAATGGACCAGACAAGTTTCTTTGCACATGCTACATTGGAATTTAAAAACAGATATAAGCCCTAGACTTCTTTCGCTGATTAAACGAAAATTACTCATTTTGCAATCAAATAAATTATTATGTCGCCCTTTTTCTTGCAGTTCTCTAAGAAGGAAATTTATGTCAACTATTCGACGTCCTTTAACAGGATGAAAATCATCTTGATTTCTAGCCTCTTCTTCCACAATAAATGAAATATCTTCCATTCCACTGTAACAATGAATGAAAAACAATTACGCATTTATATGATACAACTCACGGGTTGATTTTAGACTAGCAACTCTACTCTTACATGAATACAGTGGTATCAATTTTATCTAGATTAATTTTCTAACGAAACTTATATTCTGACACATTCTTCAAAATCATTTCAATATATTTGGTGACATTTGCCCAGCAGTGGGACTTGATGACTATTACATAAGGAAAATTATGGGGAAAGTAATTTTATTAGTAAAAAAAAACTTACACAGCAGTCTCAGTGGGTTGCGCATCAACAGGATCAAGTGTCACAAGAGAGTTGTCGGTGTTATCAACTCCACTTGCACAGGCGCTTGCCATTGTTTCGTAGTGTCTGAAAAAAAACCATAACAATAAGATTTCTGAAGCAAAAAATAAAATCGGTTCCAATTTAGCACTCAAACTCAATGTATCCATAGAATTAGTTCTTAGGATATGTACACAAAATAAAGATATACCTACATAAGTACAGACGGCGGGCTTTACAACGTGCGATAGACGCATGCACACATAGAACTCAAACTAACAAACAAACTATCAAACAAATGCCCGTCGTTGTCTCGTGAGTTGTACAAAGATGTATAAGTGTGGGTGCCTTTTCACTTGGAGCTGGTAGCATTTTGCATTGCGGTAGGTATACTAGATACTTACTTTATATTTGTGTTTTTTTTGGACGCATACATTCCTTTGCATCGTGGTTTTGATGCACTGCAACAATAAAAAAAATTTCATGAAAAACATTTTAAAGTTATTCTACTGTTATGATTCTACTATGTAATATGTAGGTATTGGTAAAATAAAATGTGTAAAATAGAGAACATAATAGATATTGTTCGTAAACATTGAATACATAAATCGATTAGAATTAGATAATACTTTGAATATACGTTGTATACTTACCGGCACCGATAAAATTTTACATTTGTCAAATTTCACTATCGATAATCCCTAATAACTTCTAAACGGATTACCCTATTTGCACAATTTATTTGGTCCTATACGTTTTAGACCTAAACCTATCAAATGACACTAAAAACAACACAATATCTACACAAACAAAAAATCATGTTTTCAACTTACGTAATATTTGTTGGCGTGAATTTACCTTACAAAAAAGTTACTTCGTTTATACTGATTCAAAATAGGAAACTATTATATAAATCGAGCTTAGATAGCCATCTTTTGTTGCTCCATTTTTGCACTTCACAGACGAGTGTCTCAAGCGGATGGCACTCGCGCTCGCACCAGTCCCAACCAGTCCGAGATATCGAGCGGTACGTTGCTCGAGCGCACTCTGTATGTAGATTGACTTCTGTACTCTCTGTCACAAAATACAGATAGTACAGAAGGCAATCTACATACAAAGTGCGCTCGAGCAACGCACATATAGACACCGCTCACGGACACGTTATCTCGGACGGGTTGGAAGTAGTGCGAACGCGGGTGCCTTCCGCTTGAGACACGCGTCTGTGAAGTGCAAAAATGGAGCAACAAAAGATGGCTATCTAAACTCGATTTATATAATAGTTTCCTATTTTGAAAAAATAGCTATCTACAATAAGCAAAAAAATGGCTATCTACAATAAGCTCGATTTATATAATAGTTTCCTAATTTGAATCAGTATAATTATACGAAGTAACTTTTTTGTAAGGTAAATTCACGCCACCAATAATTACGTAAGTTGAAAACATGATTTTTTGTTTGTGTAGATACTGTGTTCTTTTTAGTGATATTTGATAGGTTTAGGTCTAAAACGGGTAGGGCAAAATAAATTGTGTAAATAGGGTAATCCGTTTTGAAGTTATTAGGGATTTTCGATAGTGAAAATTGACAAATGTAAAATTTTATATGTTTTTGTTCTGTATACTTTTTGTATTGTAATAAATAAATAAAATTGTAAACAAACTTACCTGGTTTCTTGTCTAACCTTCCGCACTTTACACCTGGCCACTTTCTTGTTTTTATTTTTATTCGCCATACCTACTTCTGTTCACTAACAAAAACAAATAACTGATTTCTTACGGGGGATTTTTATTTCTTACGTAACACTACGTGAAAGCCGCGCGCTGGAAAAAGGGACATAGGTCATACCTCGACAAGGCCTGGCGGGCGACTGAATCACTGAAGTGACGAACGCGAGCCGCTGTGTTCAAAAATAATTTATTATTAAAAGAATTAAGCTATTTTTCAAAATGTAACCAGAAATTATTTTTCTATATGTAATTATCTTTTTTTAGATATGGTTTTTAGTAGTAAAACTTTTATAAGCTTCGAGAAAAACAAGAAAAGCATTATAAAAATATCGAATTTGGCTGTTCTTCGGATTTTTTTTTGATCGAGTGAAGTTTTCGATATCGTGTTTCGAACCACAAATTTTCAAAGTACATAAAGTAAACTTCAATAAGCTTTTTTTTTGGCTTTAAAAAATCACGATTTCTTTGTTTATTATTACATCAAAGTGATGTAAAATTGGGAATACCTGGCCTTAATAGTTGTTGAATTTGTACACTAGGCCTCTGTTGACAGCCGTTTAAATCAGCATTTTTGGAGGTTTCTAGTGCTTGTAAAAAAAAAGGAAAACATAGGGACATACAAGTAGTTAATATTTATTATTCTGTAAAAAATCATTGCTCTCTAAGGTCGTTAAGGACGCCTTTACGAATCTGACAAAAATAAGCCGTTTTTCGGTGCATTTTGCGGCAAAATGAGACGAAACCTAATGTAACTAATAATTACCACAGATAGATTACTCTTTCATCTCCAAATGGTAGCCATTTTTTATTCGAAAATGTTGGTTTATAATATAGTAAAAAATAATTTCCGTTGCCTCTTCACACAAAATCGACGATATCGTGCTGTCTTTGGGATCATTTTTCTTCTATTTAATAACGTAAACATATTTATTTTAAAATATTTTATGTAAGCAGACATGTTCAACTCAAAAAGGTAGCCCAAAGAACTATCAAAATGTTAAAAATAAGCTCAGAAAAAAATAAAAATCGGAGTCCATTTTTTCACATATTTAGCTGTAATACGTGAATCTTATTGGATTGAAATAAGGGTTATTTTACTGGTCACTGTCTCGGTTTATTGCACAAAAATTTGTAATGAAATATTAGTCTGCGCTCGGCCGCCGTTGTGAGTGGACTCTGTGTCGGTTGTAAGCAGCAGCTTGTGCTAAAAGAAGATCGCTGTACGGATACAAAATATTTGACATACAAAACTTGATACTTCACGCATTCTGTATGATTACCCAAGGAAAGATTTGATTCACAGTCTTATAATTTTTCTAGAAGTAAGTAGGGTTTATAAATTCATATTTCGTTTCGGACTTGCTGGAGTGACCTGCATAGCAGGTGTACTTCGAAGACTGCTACTGGAACTAACAGCCGAGCTGAGGAGTTATTCCGGTCTGATCCCCTGATGGGTGTCAATTTCGTGGTTTTCGAGGGTGCTGAAACCGACGGTGGGGTCAAAATAAAAATCCAAGATGGCGGATGTGAAAAATGTTACAATTTTTCATGATGGGTGTCAATTTCGTGGTTTTCGAGGGTGCTGAAACCGATGGTTGGGTCAAAATAAAAATCCAAGATGGCGGATGTGAAAAATTTTATAATTTTTCATGATGGGTGTCAATTTCGTGGTTTTCGAGGGTGCTGAAACCGATGGTGGGGTCAAAATAAAAATCCAAGATGGCGGATGTGAAAAATGTTACAATTTTTCATGATGGGTGTCAATTTCGTGGTTTTCGAGGGTGCTGAAACCGATGGTGGGGTCAAAATAAAAATCCAAGATAGCCGATGTGAAAAATGTTACAATTTTTCATGATGGGTGTCAATTTCGTGGTTTTCGAGGGTGCTGAAACCGATGGTGGGGTCAAAATAAAAATCCAAGATGGCGGATGTGAAAAATGTTACAATTTTTCATGATGGGTGTCAATTTCGTGGTTTTCGAGGGTGCTGAAACCGATGGTGGGGTCAAAATAATAATCCAAGATGGCCGATGTGAAAAATGTTACAATTTTTCATGATGGGTGTCAATTTCGTGGTTTTCGAGGGTGCTGAAACCGATGGTGGGCTCAAAATAAAAATCCAAGATGGCTGATGTGAAAAATGTTATTCACATCTGCCATCTGTAAAGGAGAATGACCACCAATGGGCCCCTTAGTTTTGGTGTCGTGTCAAGACTATTTACTTCTCAAAAATTAAGTCGTATTTTTACATGTTCATGTTTTTTTTATCAAGATTTCTTTTACCCTAACATTGGAAAACATAATTAATATTTATTTTATTGAATTGATATCAGTTCCGCCATTAAAACTTAACCTGAATGTTGCCAGACGACAGACTATGTCAATTAAATAATAAATATCGATATTTTTAATCGATTACAATAGATTGAAAATATCGATATTTTACTAATCCGCCGACTAAAATAACCGGAGATAGGCTACATTAGCTTTTCTCCCGTCGTAATCTAGCTAATTCTCTCATCTAACTGATTAGGCGCGAAGAAGACGACGGGCGGGCTCAAATAAAGTAAATAAAAGTAGTAAATAAACTAAAAAAAAACACGAAGGAACTATAATTAGAGGGAGTGTATATTCTACCCACAGACATATAATATGATGACTAGGAGATTCTACCGGTCTTAGCTCTGCGATGCTTGAAGCTAACGTACGGCCCTGAAAAGATGTGGAGGTCCTCTGTCCGATAGCGAAGAACTAAGGCGGAAACAGAAGCTCTTTGCACTATCGAATTGGTTGCCAGATTCTGGATGTTATAAAACCGTACAAAAATAAAAATTCACAAAATCCGTAGCTCACATTTGAAAGACTTCAGCATTGTGGTTAGTACTCAGGTTAATACCTCCCATACATACCTAAACAGCGTTTATAATTACGTTTTTAATTATGTAAATAGTATTATATATAACAAATCGATTTGGTAAATCGATTACCAAAATATTTAACATGGTCACACTTAGACAATCTAACTGTCAAATCCATGCATCAATCAAATTGTTTCGTGCCGTTTGTTTTGCGTCGAGTTGAGTTTATTCCTCCGTATTTACTTCTGTTCGTTACAATTTGAAGCTGCCGAGTTGAGCGCAGAAACTAGAAGCCCCATATTCAGATTTAACTGGATTTCAAGTAGATGATATTTTCACAAAACTTCAAAAAACTACTGAGAGACAGACTTCAACGACATAAACTCCATGGATTCTTGTTAATGCCATTATTGGTTGGGAACTTGGTACTTACTGCAGAGCAATTCAATGAGCTTCTAAATTGTAACCCTATGTTATATGATCACTTTACAAATCCTTCTGTTGCTCTCAGCATATTCTTAGTAAAACTCGACACAGGTGACAGTAATTAAAGACTGTCAACTCTTTTTAAAATGCCAAGATCCACTTTATAATATTATTAATTTAATTTCAAATATGTTTAAAACAAAAAAAAAACTTGTTTTATAACGTCAATTTCAGCATCCAAAAAAATAAGATTTCTCTTAAACTAGGGTAAAAAATTGAAAATCGATTTCAGGATATGAAAAGATAATTCTAGGTCTTCAAAACCAAGTTAAAACCTCCGTGACACGTGAAGTTTTTTAGGGGCCCAAAACTCCTAACAAAATGGGCATTGTCCTTTTTAAAAAGGGTTCAAACCGGGTGCGCTGACTTGACAAAGACGAAAATGTGGAGTCGTTGTTCCTCAATACTAACATACACGTATCCGTTATAATAAGGCCGCTTTCACATTTAGGCGACTTTAGCAGCGCGACAGTCGCGCGACCGTCACCCATTCAGAATTTCATAATAAAAACAGAAGCGCACCGGCCGCGCGTCCGCTGCGCTTCTGTTTTTATTATGAAATTCTGAATGGGTGACGGTCGCGCGACTGTCGCGCTGCTAAAGTCGCCTAAATGTGAAAGTGGCCTTAGAAATAACGAACTTATGTATTTCAATAAACCCTGTACTTATTTTTGTTGCTGACGATCCTTCAGGATCAAAAACAAAAGAAAAAGCGTTTCAAACCGGTATGAGAAAGTTTTAAGTGGATAAGACAGAGATTAAAACAGAAGACGATCTAGGAGGGGATCGAGGCGGGGGGGGGGTGGAGGGGGGGTTCAGGGGATCTGAACGGAATAATTCGAGCTGAGTCAGGTGTGCCGAGTATGGGCTCGTTTTCTTAGTTATGTTGAGACCTTACCTCCGGACTTGATGGAGTGACCTGCAGGTGAACTTCGAAGACTGCTACTGGAACTAATAGCCGAGCTGAGCTAGGTGTGCCAAATTTGGGCTTCTTTTGTTAGTTTTGTTGAGACCTTAAGAATAGGTAGGCAGGCACTAGGCTGGGTCTAGTCTAGGCAGATGCGGTCACTAATCGGAAACATAAAACAAAAGTATCTAAAAAAAAAAGAAAACAGCCGCCATCTTGGATTTTCATTTTGACTTTGTTTTCGGCTCCAGCACCCTCGAAAACTATGAAAACGACACCCATGATAAAAAATATAAAAAAAATTACAGCCGCCATCTTGGATTTTCATTTTGACCTCACTATCTGCTTTAGCGCCCTTGAAAACCATAAAAACGACACCCATGATAAAAATAAAAAATAAATTACAGCCGCCATCTTAGATTTTCATTTTGACCTAATTATTGGCTCCAGCACCCTCGAAAACCATGAAAACGACACCCACGACGAAAAATATAAAAAAAAAATACAGCCGCCATCTTGGATTTTCATTTGGACATCACTATCGGTTTTAGCACCCTTGAAAACCATAAAAACGACACCCATGATGAAAAATTAAAAAAAACTACAACCGCCATCTTGGATTTTCATTTTTATCTCACTATCGGCGATCTCAATATCCGTCACTTTGCACGGCCAAAAATGTAATTGACAGGCTTATGGTGATTTATCGAGGTAGCCACTGCTAATATAGCCTTTATGCAATGCACGACACTGCTTAGTACGTTATCCTAATTGCGTAACACGCTTGGAATGGCAATCCATTCCGATTTGACAGTTCAACAATATCCATTGCGTTGTTTTTGTTTTACGAATTTTTTAAATATTTATGAAGCAACTAGCTGTGCCCCGCGGCTTCACCCGCATAAGTTTCGATCCCGTGGGAATATCGGATAAAAAGTAGCCTATATGTGTCAGCTACCTCTATACAAAATTTTATCAAAATTGGTGAAGCCGTTTGAGCGTGAAGAACAAACATATAAACATACACACTCACAAACTTTCGCCTTCATAATATTAGCGTGATGAATATTGTAGCATTTGTACTGTTTGTCTTGTAGGGTGTGTGCCAAATAGACGTATTTTCTTTCTAATGAGAACCTACTTGCATTTGATACCATAGCAAATTTATTATATAAAATACGAAATAAACCGAATAAAACAAACTTGTTTTATATTAATTGTTTTCAATAAGCTCGTCCGCAAATTGTTAATACATAGGTACTTTGGCAACTTGTACTTGATTAATCACTGTCCAGTGAAATTAAGTAAATAGCATTCTACTTATATGAACACTTCACATTACCTACAAACTGTTTGAAAACAAATCACCGTAAACTTAAAAAAAATACATGGCAAAAATAAAATAAAATTAGGCTCAAGTATCAAGTCGTGTCAGTTTACTCATAATTTCACCGCTTCGCGCATGTCGCTGTGTGTGTGAGCCGTGCACGTGTAGTAGTAACACTCAATACCTAAAATTGAAGCGCGTCAATTCGTAAAGGCGTCCTTAACCAGCACGCGTAGCATGAGCACCGGTTTGTCGACAGAAGAGTAGACAAAGATGACGTTCCGTGTAGACAGTACGACGGCAGCAAAGTAGAAAGAGGCAACTGCACTTTTTACGAAATTCACTGTTTTACTTAATTTGACTCAGAATTCTTTGTTTTGTCATACAATATTTTTTTGTTTTTGATTCTTAATTTTTACTGATATTAAGTCACATTATAAGGAGGGGTCCGTGGCCAAATAATAACAGCCGCACAAGTTGATTGATCAGGTTACGCTACGCTTGCCGCGGTTGGTCCGTGGATGGGTGACCATCTTTGCATACCGAGACCCCTCCGTGCCTCGGAAAGCACGTTAAGCCTTTGGTCCCGGCTGTCATTCGTGGATCTTTGACAGTGGAATTTTGGGAGTTTTGTATTTTTTTTTTTGTGGGATTTTGTAGATAACCGTATATACTTTGTGGCCGTCGAGTAGAACGTTTTCTACTGTCTTTAGCGATTACAAAATCCCTTAGACAACTGACAGTTGTCAGTGTGATTTTGACATTTGGGATAGAAAACTTTCTTCTGAAATAGTCTACATAAAAAGGTCCTAGACAAAGATCGTTAGAAACTAAAGACAAAATGACAGATAGTAGAAAGATTTCTAGGCGGTATGTCAAAAATCAAGAAAAGAAATGTCACTTTGTATAGAAAGCAATGTGTCTTCTCTTCGTAGAGATAGAAGTGTTCATGCTACGCGTGCAGATAGAAAACAGGCGACAACGTTTCTATGGAGAAACGACCACTCGTATTTCCTTTTAAGCTCAGCTCCGCTGTTCTCCTTCGCAATCGCTTGCATGATTGGTCTGCAAAACTTCCGTGTTGTGCAACTGTAAGGTAGCTGTAAACGATGTGTTTCCTTAGGCGAGGTGCGCCTGTTCAGCGAGTCGGAGCGCTGGGCGCGCGCGCTGCAACTGTGGGCGCGCGGCGCGGCGCAGGGCTGCGGGGCCGCGCGCGTCAAGCTGGGCGACTACCACTACTACGGGCTCGGCACCGCGCAGGACCTGGAGGCCGCTGCCTATCACTATAGGTAAGTCGGAGCGCTGGGCGCGCGTCAAGCTGGGCGACTACCACTACTACGGGCTCGGCACCGCGCAGGACCTGGAGGCCGCTGCCTATCACTATAGGTAAGTCGGAGCGCTGGGCGCGCGTCAAGCTGGGCGACTACCACTACTACGGGCTCGGCACCGCGCAGGACCTGGAGGCCGCTGCCTATCACTATAGGTAAGTCGGAGCGCTGGGCGCGCGCGCTGCAGCTGTGGGCGCGCGTCAGGCTGGGCGACTACCACTACTACGGGCTCGGCACCGCGCAGGACCTGGAGGCCGCTGCCTATCACTATAGGTAAGTCGGAGCGCTGGGCGCGCGTCAAGCTGGGCGACTACCACTACTACGGGCTCGGCACCGCGCAGGACCTGGAGGCCGCTGCCTATCACTATAGGTAAGTCGGAGCGCTGGGCGCGCGTCAAGCTGGGCGACTACCACTACTACGGGCTCGGCACCGCGCAGGACCTGGAGGCCGCTGCCTATCACTATAGGTGCGGACAACATTTTCAACACTTTTTGCAAATTTTGGCGTCGTCATAAGCGTCATTAATTAATAATAATTGTTAAAGTTCATAATTGAATTACTTTTACTGGTTGGTTCAAAAATTACTCTTGAATTCTTTATGAATTATTTAATTTTTATACCGCCATCTTGATCTTGCGATTTCAAAATTGACCTAATTTTCAATATCAGCATCCTCGAAAGTCGTGGGAACGAACTATATCATCTGCATCATCTCCCTAGCTTTTTCCCAACTATTTTGGGGTCAGCTTCAAGTCTAACCGGATGCAGTTGAATACCAGTATTTTACATGGAGCAACTGTATATTTGACCTCCACAACCCCGTTACTGGATAATAGGATACCCCTTGGTAAGACTGGTTGTCAGACTTTCGGGCTTCTGACTACCCGTAACGACTGTCAAAGATCCACGAATGACAGCCGAGACTAACGGCTTAACGTGCTTTCCGAGACACGAAGGGGTCTCGGTATGTAAAGATGGTCACCCATCCACAGATCAACTATAGCCACTAAATAAATGGCCGCTTTCGACTCTTCAAGCACAAGCTCTGTTCTGTCTCACAGGATAGCATCAGAGCAGCTCCACAACGCGCAGGCCACGTTCAACCTGGGCTACATGCACGAGCGCGGCCTGGGCCTGGCGCGCGACGCGCACCTGGCCAAGCGCTGCTACGACCTGGCGGCCGACACGTCGCCCGACGCGCGCCTGCCGGCCGCGCTCGCGCTCGCACGACTCAACGCGGCCTCCGCCATACACCAGATACTCGATGTTAGTATACACTGCTAGAGCTGCACTAGGATCATTTGACGCGTGGCCGAAATCGGAACTAACGCCGCCATCTTGTTTTTTTTAAATCGCCGGACGAACTTTTATTCGATGTTTAAATCCCTTTCGGTCTTATTCTAAAACGAATCTTCAGTCTGCTATTAAACCTTCAAGTCCGTTTTTGTATTTTGAACTTTATTCCGGCTAATAGAAAGATTTTAGAACTTTATCGTAGCTAGAATACAGTAAATAATTAAATACGAACGTAACAACTTCAAATTATTGTATTAAAAACTTTACTTTAGTTTCTTGATTAATAAGAAAGTAAGTGACAAGTGGTGCAATTTATTTTGATCCACAATAACCTCACTGAAGTCGATAATCATCAGTCATTCTTTCAGAGTCCACTGGCAGTCCTGTTCCTGACGGATTCCACGCTGCTCTCGAACTGGGACCTCTACCTCATCACGGCACTCCTGGGCGCCCTGGGCGTGGTGGTCTACCTGAGGAGGCCGCCTCAGCAGCCAGCTGCTTAGTCGAAGCTAAGAATAAGGGCTTTAGCGGACATGCTACTTTTAGCACAAACGATTTAGTAGCTTTTCGGAAGCTCGATACAGCGACTCAGCTGTAAAACTTACACATTTTAACATCGGTAATAAGCGCTTTGAGCTTGATACGACTGATAGGAAAGCGATCGATGGAAAAACGAACGATTTTAATACTTACGTACTGACAAAAAGATATACAGCTTTGAAGCAGGGCTTTAGCACACCTTCGCATTACTACATTATGCAACCATTACAACAAAATGTCGTTGCTTTCGACTGAGTAAATACAGTATAGGTATACTTCAGACCTTTTTGACCTTCGTTTTACCGTAAAAACAACATTCATTATACAAAAAAAAAGTTTCGCTTTATTAACTTGCCGACTGCCACAGTCACCTGCGAAACAAACACGGCACCGTAACAAAATGGCGGGTTGAGCCCGGAGGTGTAACAGGCTTTCGAGCAGTTTGGCGAAATCACGTGGGAAAGAGATAGAACCATAATTAAATATGCGCGTTAGAACATGCAGTTTCACTTGTCTTACAACAGACAAGTCATAGCGGAACTACTGCGGTTTCGCCGAGATGTGAAAAAGTGAGGTATTCGTATCGCGACTGAACGTATAAATGCCGCCGAAACGCGATGCAGCAATAATGAAGTCGCAAAATCGCCGATGCTAAAATCAGCATGTCTGCTAAGGCCCTAAGACTCCTGCATTAATAGTTATCTTGTGGAGTGTTGTGAACGTACTTTGTGAACACAGAACCGTGATTTGTACATAAAAGTGAATATGATTATGTAAATAAAATGTGAAATTGTTTAATTAAAGTGGAGCGCGTTTTATTCAGTATTTTGTAGTTTCAGAATCAATTAATGATTTATTCAAGTTAACTTTCGATCAAGAATAGCATTAGATTAAAGATTAGGAACAAATACACATCACTCAAGTGACCGCAAAGGTGCAAGTTTTAAACATTAACCTTTAAACATAAAGTTTATAATCGTTTGCAATATATTTACTATTTTTATTGAAAAGTGAACGTATTTATAAAATAAGAACAAAAATATTTATAGAAAAATAAATAGTATATTACGATAAGTGTGGCGGCTTAATTACTCAATATTGCATGGCGTGAAATTACTATTTTATAGCTCGTGACCTAAACCACCTAAGTCACGGTTTTCTGTGTAAAAACGGACAACTTAAGTCACAGAATAGAGTGACTTAAGTGCGGGTTTAGGTCACACAGTGCTATAAACATAATTTCTAAGCTATAAGGTTGAAAAACCATGTTGCAAGATAAGACCACAACATTATATGTGGTCTTATTTTTCCTGCCGTTTATGATGCGCTCATCGGATATCTAGTACAATTGTTGATCGAAGAAATTAGCATTGATTTTATGGGTTTTTATTATTACCATGTAGCAAAATATAGGAGTTTAGTTGAGTTTTAAGTAAACAATCATACTTACATAAAAGTTTATTTATACCATAAACATAATGTGATAATACCAGTTGTTGGATTCCTATTAAAGTTACTAAGTTAATTTTAAAAGTATTTTTATTTTTACATAATACAAAAAGGCATACGACAAAAACGGTACCAAATAACATACATAGTGTATATTCTTCTGAATCAACTACACTTGTACAGTCACAGAACTTGATTGTTGAGCAGATTGACATACTTAGTCAATTTACCGTGTTATAGCCATTTCATACGGCTCAAGGCGGATACAGATATTGCAAGGCATACGCAGCGCACGGCGCTCATCGAATGATTCGCAATGTGTGGACGTTCATATTCGTGGTGAAGCGTATGGAAGCACATGGCTCACCACGAATATGAACGTCCACGCTGAATTTTTATTTTTATTTTATTTATTCGGGAAAATAAGCAGTTATACATTAAAATCTTACACCAAGTTATAAATATACAAGGTTTGTAAATGTACCTACGACATTTTCCACATCATATTAAAAGTTAAATCAAACAGTGCGCTATTCTGAGATTTTTATCACTGTGATGAAAAACCAGAGACAAAATAATTGAAAAGACTAGTCAATTATCAATCAAATTCCCTGATTTTACCTACAAAGGCAATGGCGCCGATTCTGTTGTTCACAAATTAAACTAAATTTAAGTTCATGCATCTTTTTCTTTCTATTTCATTTGTTTAGTCCTGTCAAATTAGTCAGCGCCTGACGTAAATTGACGTATTTTTAATAGCGAATTTTTTAATCTCGTCTAAATTGTCTATGGATTATCTTAATTTGACAGGGCTAAACTAATATTTATCTTCTGTCCTTTTCTTAATGAAATAGAAAGAAAAAGATGCATAAACTTAAATTTAGTTTAGTTTGTGAACAACAGAATCGGCGCCAATGCCTGTTATCTTTAACAGTGGCATCAGTGATAAATAATATAGTAATGCTCTTATCTTTAAATAATAATAAAGCTAAGAGAAGAGTTGCGTTTGTTTATTTTGTTTGTTTCAACGCGCTAATCTCTGGAACTACCAGAGGAAACTGAAAAAAATATTTTTGTCTTTGATATTTCCCCAATTCTTGAGGAAGGTCATAGGCTATTTAACATCACGTTACGACCCTAAGGAGCCGAGCATAAATATTTACAGATCGAAAGAAAAAACGAAGTAAAAGCACGGGCGGCCGATGGGATGCGCCGGGGTGGTCGGAAGCCGAAACTTCACGCGGACGAAGTCGCAGGCAGAAACTAGTCTGCTATATACCTATATCGTCACAGAAAATCCCCACATTGAGACAATTACAGGCTTTTTTTTTTTCATAGATTTGTTGAAGTATGCCATCACATCATGCCCCTTTCGAGCTGTTCAATCTTCCTTGCGATGTCATCGGCAGAGAACGCGTAATCCACCATTCCTTCTTGTTTCATATCAGCTGTATCTCTTGCAGTTTTCTAGAATAAAAACACAATGTTAAAATTATTTTACAACGAAACGTCTATCCATTAGATAAACCGTTTACCTTTGCAGTCATCATCAAGAAGACGGTCAGCGTTAAAAGTAAAATGGTTTCAAAATTACCTAGAATAACTAATAAAAATAAACCAATTGGATAAAATGGATGATGAAGTGACCTAAACACTTAAGTCATGCTATTCTGTGACTTAAGTAGTCCATTATTGCTCGTCGCGGCGCGAAATTGGCGCCCGAGAATAGCGAGGGTGCTAAACGCCGTGCATTAAGACTAAAAATCGTCGTAACGTAAACCCGCACTAAGGTTAGGCTTTTCTGCGTAAAAATGCGACGGATTTAAGTCACAGAAAAGCGTGACTTAAGTGCGAGTTTAAGTGACAAAGTGCGATACCTGTGACTTAAGTAGTCTATTAATGCACGCGCAGGCGTTTAGTTTTGCTAAACGCCGTGCAATAATGGACTACTGAAGTCACACGCATCTTAATGTACTATTATGTTTTTGTGATAATTTAGTAGTGTCGGTCCGTCCCTATATATTTGTCACTAGTAAAGTTACATTATAAAGAAAACGTACCCAGAATTGAGCATACTCGGGCGACACAGCCTGCAGGTCCGCGATCTTATCCTCCATATCCTTGAGCCGTCTGTATATGTCCTTAGACACTGGCCCGATGTTGAGAAACTTCTCAATGCCCACAACCCGCTCGGCGATGGACGAGGGAAGGCCACCGTTGTCTGTATGTTCCGGGTACATGTCTTCGGCTGATACCGTTTGAGGACCCCATTCGTTGTGGACTTTTCGAACTGGGAGGAAAATGATTAAATTAGTTACAATATTTTGGCTTGGTGGACCGACGACCTTGTGAAGGCCGCAGAAACTCGTTGGATGCGAGAAGCGCAAAACAGGTCGAAGTAGAGGTGCTTGGGGGAGGCCTATGTCCAGCAGTGGACGTCTTTCGGCTGAAATGATGATGATGATTTTGGCTTCCTCGTTGGTCTAGTGGTGGCAAGGGTGACTACTGAGTGTGAGGTCTTGAATTCGATCTCCAGGTAGTGCAAGGTGTTGTTTGGAATTTCTCAATAGCAGCCCAGAGTCTGAATTTGTGCCTGGGTCGGTGACAATCGGACTAAAAAAAACACAGTTTTTTTGAAAAAAAAAAACTATTTAGCATAGTTTTTTTGACAAAAAAAACTATTTTGCATGCCTGACGGTAGAATGTACTGGATCCTTCTTTTACTTAACACCATATTTTTGTACATATATATATACTTGCAAATAAATCGTCATTTCATTTCACTGACTTCAGCGAAATGTGGGTGTGTACAGTCACGAGCACTATATGTCAACACTTGGCAACTTTCAATTGCGATTTTTTCGTGAAATAACGAATGCAAAGTTAAAATACGACACTTTACACAAATCTCTGTATTCGAAAATACTTTGTTCGTAATAACATAAAATTTAATTCAAAACTAAAGGAGAAAAGCGTCTTTGAATAAAGCCAAGTGTATACATACTTATGCTCGTGACTGTACACCTCTTTTCGGGGAATTCAAGCATGTTTTTCTATAATATTATTTAGTTATTTAATGCCTTGGGTCCGTGTGGTGTATTAGGCGTGCCATACACTTGCTTGGGTCGGCATGGTTCACAGCCGGGCGTCAAAATCTGGCAATTAAAGCCGCTCGGCTTAGATCGAATCGTGCCGACCCGAAAGTGTGTGACATCACCCCTCCACTTCTCATAAAGACGAGGTCTGAGTCCCAGCAGTGGGACTAGTGGGAGCATCATAGGCAGTGAAAACAAAAATCACTCACTTTTCAAATGCCCCTTCGAGTCGCTCCTCCTAACGAACTGCGTTCTCACTCTAGCGCACGTTTCCGTCTCAGCATCATCCTGCTTGTCAGGTATGAAGTCGTGAATATTGCTGATGTTCACTTGTTCTCTCTTTCGTTCTATGAAGTTGTTGATACGCTGCTGTAGTTCCTCGCAGGAGACGTTGATCTGGACAAGGGTTTTGTCCACAGGTGGTGCTGGGTTAGGAGCTGGCGTTGGAAGTGGTGTTGAGTCTGGGACTGTGCCTGTAATGTTTTGTGGGTTTTAGGTACGTGTAGCTGTAGCCTATTAGTATTTTCGTGTTCTGTGTGTCGCAGTGTGCAATCCGCCTTATGGATATGTAGGTAAGGGTGGTATGCCACTCATTAAATATCTTCGTCTATTTTTTTTATGAACGTTTCCTGTTTGCCTAGATTTGGTAAAGTCATCCCCTTTTTTATCTAAGTCACATTGGACAAAGATATTTGGCCAGTCGCATATTACCCTAAAAAGATGACTCACAAGTGTCAGAAAATCTAAAAATTATGCTTTCGGTGTCTTTATTAGTTGATCAGCTATGTTCTAACTGCTGGGAACCAGGTCATCACGTCTGCGTTAATATAGATATTGAATCTCATTATTATGTCCTATTCTCACCGACTTTTCAAGGTCGCTTGTGTTCTACCTAAGATCTAGTTTAGAAGACATATCTTCATGAATGCACAACATGAATGTAAGTACAGCAGAGTACAGCTAATATAGTCACCATTAGGCACTTTTTTTTGAATATTATGTACAGACGCCAGCACATCAAACTACTACAATCTGTCAAATTTCTTTAATGGATTTTCAAGTTTATCGTTAAAGCATAAGGTTCAAAGTTGATTGGGAAAAATTGACAGTTTCGGGTAGCTTGATGTGCTGGCGTCTGTACTTAGGTAGGTATTTTTTTTAGTACTTTCTTTTCGATGACTTCAATTTGGACAGTCAATGTTTTCCACTGTTTTATATTTTTTCATTACGATTATAACGTTTGGAAATGTGCGAACAAAGTCAATAATGGGAAAAGGAAAGGTCTTGAATCGCTGTAAAGTAGCTATGGTATTAGGAAGTACGGTTATTTTAAATTGATTGAACTGAAGAAGAAATTAAATCTGATAATATATTTTATAAAATCTATTTATCTTTTCACATCTTGTTGAAATAAGGTTCATTCGAATGATTGTGTATTTGTATAAAAAAAAATACCCTACTTGCAAAGTTTTTTAAAACCATTATTTAATGTGCATTAAACTTGTAAATAATATTACAGTAGCAAATAACCTTACTATTATTATACAACGACGATAAATGGAAACACTGGCAATAATAATGCTTCAGAGTATTTTGGAACTACAGTCCGCGCGGAATTAGTTGGCCGCGCCTTAGGTATGTGAGCGGGGGGGACGGAGGGGCGGGAGCGCTTTGTCATTACTCAGTACGTGCGTTGCGAACAATAGGCGACCCCGCCGCCCTCACCCCCGTCCCCACCCAATTTATCTCCGCGCGGCCAACTAAATCCGCGCGGAGATAAATTTAGTATCAAACTAAAAAAATGTAATATTTTTCAAATAAACTAGATAGTAGAGTTGGGCCGACTATGTTTGCATTGAATGTCAGCTATCGATATTTATAGGTACATGTGTGGCCGCCATTTTGAAAAAAAAAAAAACAAAATGGCGCGACAGTGGGTATGCCACGGACCTTCAGAGCTCTTCGACAAGCTATAGTGACTAAACTATTTAATGTATTTAATTAAAATTCAGGGAGAGACATGAGAATACGAAATTTAATTTATTGCCGTCTCCACCTTGTATAATAAAAGAAAACGTTCTAACTACGAAATATTATCTTTTTTTTTTTAAACGTTGCCCCACACTAGGAATTTCTTCTGTATTGTAGGTGCGTTTACAAACATTTAAACTCACATACACATACATCCAGACCCGGAACAACTACTTGTAGGTCATACAATTATTATTTGTTCCGTGAAGGAATCGAACCCTTGACACGCAGCGCAGCAGTCAATCGCATAACCACTGTGCCAACCATACCGTCAAAATCATTGTACAGATGCCAGCACATCAAGCGACTACAATGTGTAGAATTTTTTTAATAGATTTTCAACTTTATTGCTGCAGCTTAAGGTTCAAGGTTGATTGGGAAAATTTGACTGTTTCGGGTAGCTTGATGTGCTGGCGTCTGTACTTTAAAACTTAATGAAAGTCTAAATGTTGATTGTTATTGGACTTTAAAGTTAATTAACATCTAAATGTAAAATATTGTGATTACTAACCTATGACCTTTAGGAACTTTATCACCAAAGTGGCTCACTCGGTTATCAATGAAAACCACTTGAAACAATCTTAAACTTTATTTTTGATTACTGCATTGCTCACTTAAAAACTAATTGCGTTCAAACAAAAACGGATAAAATATTTTAAAAAATAAAAAGGAAAATTGCTGTAGCCCAAACTTTTTATAAAACATCAAACGTGTAAAAAGAGATCTACTTATAAATAGATAAAAAAACTTGACATTCTTTACTGTGAGAAAAAAACGTTTAATAACATGCATTTCATGCTGTGTTCATTTAAACAAATTATTGATATAAAACATAAAATATTACTTATTTAATTACCTATAAAAAATATTCATCTCGAGCTCAAAGCTCGAACAACCTCCATTTTTTTTTAGGTAGGTTTCCAATTTTCATTTTTTGTTCGTCTAATATTTACATTAATTGTATCGTGTACCTTCACTTACAGTAAAAACACTTTTGTTCAGTGTCTATGAATCACGAAATATTCATAACATTTTTATTCGTCTACAAACATCACAAATAAAGTTTGTTTTATATCAATGATAAAATAAAAATAAATCATATTTAAAATAAAACAGAACCCAGCACCAATTTTTTCCACAGCCGCTCCCATACTGTTACACGATCGGAGATTGTCCTAATTTATGGTCCATTCATGATGTACGGACGTAATTACTCTAGAACTGGATTTGGACCAACATATTGGTACAATTTCAGGAACAATTTGGGTCAAAAATTGGTACAATTTCCGATCTTGTAAACGATCGTAAAACTCATCACGTATGGAACTCATGCAAGTTCAAGACAGTTTTTGAATAGCTCCTTATGAAAAGTTCGAATAAAAAAACATGATCAGGGGGCCTAAAAAGGCCACTTTGGAGAATCATAAAAGGATAACATTATGAATTATAATATGGCGAAGACAGTCCGTGTTTTTCTTTTTTTCGCTGCACTACGCAGGACAATCAAAGAGATTTGGATTGGATTGGATTGATTGGTATTTTAGCACAGACAAAAAATAATAACTGAAAAATGCTTCACCAATGGGATTTGATACGATTAACTTAACAGTTAACTGTCCATTATGATTCAAATTGATATCCTTTTATGATTCTGCCAAAATGGCCTTTTTAGAACCCCAGACCGAGCAACAACCGACTAACGACCATGATATCTCTCAAAGAGGTTAAAACGCTAAACGGCCGTGTGACTGAAAACAATGTGAAATAGTAAAGTATATTTTTTATCTATACCTATTATATCACTCCTAACTGCATTGTACGTCTTAGCAAAATTTGGTAGCCTGACAATTTTTCCAATAATCGGCTATCATTAGCAACAAGAAGAGAGCATTAATATAGACTAAATTAGGAAGTTATTCGACTAAGGGCTGATTATTCAACAGTCAAATAACTTTTATTCATGTAATAAAATTGACGTCTGATAGATTTTATATGGAAGAACTGTCAAAAGTTCAAAATTATTCCTCGGATAAAATTATCTGTCGTTGGAAAAATCAGCCTTTACTTGGACGATCGTTTCTGCCTTTTGATTATTTGACGGCAAGAGAACGACTTCTTTCTTTTTATGCCAATGATTTAAATAGTGCAAAAATACACCTATTTAATACAACCCTTATTTGCTCACAGCCTTGCTAATCAATACCCTAATGAGAGCCTTTAAGCAACTTTTATAAAGCCCAAAAGGCTCTACCTACTATACAACTAATCAACATTATTTCATAATATTCAAAGCCTAAATTACAACCCTTAAACCACTAGCAATAGAGCTCTATATTGCAGACGAAAGCCCTAACCAACGATTGAAGGCTCTTATCAATAAAGCCCTACGAGTTCTAACTAATGAAAGAGTTAAGGGGCTTACAGGACCTAAACGCATAAATAGTTAGTTTTAGAAACAATAAAAGTATATGATCGACTACAGTAAACAAAATCAGAATGATATTCTTCAGGATATATGCTAGGTAGATAGTGTGTTGAAAACTTAATACAACTAATTTGATACGATAGAAAAAAATGATGAAGGTACCTCTAAAAACTTTCTTTTTACAACAAAAACCCTACTAATACTCGTGTACATACAATCATTCTGATTTTTTGTCAGATTATTCTACAAGCAACATACTAAAGGACTAGTGTTTTAATTTTTTTGTCCAAACAATAGATAATTGCTTCATATTTTGCAATAAATTACCAGCGTTGTGTCATCGCGCTTCTCTTTCTTTTCTATGCAGTCCGACAGAGACCGCGCTTAAGGTCATGTAGTCGCCTTAAGGCCGGTTTTTCAATCGCCTGCTAACTTTTATCCGACGAATAAGGTTGTCATTTTGACAGTTTTTGAATGGACAATCTGTCAAAATGTCACATTTATTCTTCAGGTAAAAATTATCTAATGATTGAAAAATCGGCCCTTATAGGTATAAACGTTGTTTAAAGTCAAGTAATGGAAAGAGAAAAAATGTGTTGCGTCGACCGCAAGTAAAGACAAACGCAGGAAGATGATAAGATGATGATGCTTAAAGTCAAGTAATGATTAACGTCTGCTTAACCATAACTTTTTAACGTTTAAACGTCTTAAATTTAAGCAACGTTTATAAATATACCTCATAAATGGTACCTAATAAAGTCTAAAATGCCCTAAGAGCAAATAAACTTAAACAACCGAATAATAGGAGCCCTCGTCATGAAGAGCATTTTTAATAGTTGCATAACACCCTCACAACTAACAACCCCTGAATTCTCAAACGACACACCTAATTCTGAAGTGAAACTTCTTAGTCGGCGACTCGATATTCGATAAGACGAGAATTGAGAGTGAAAATTCAAGGACGCGTCACGTTTAGGCACATTTCGTTACATGAGAGAGGAGAAGGATATAACTCTCTCCGTCTCTCACACAAAAAAACCTCTCTTATTTTTTATTTTAAGACCTTTCTTCTGTCACGTGTACAGTGCTGCAAGTCTTTCTGTCGCTACAATAGGTAGGCTTCAAATGACAGAACCAACATTAAACCTAAAATTAAGCTGCGTTCAAGAATTCCGCCGTAAGAGCTCTAACAAAATCTACAAAGAAGCTATTCAAAAACTCAGCCGACGGTCTGACCGTTGCAGGCTCTACGTTTAGTGGACCACGCACATTCTACGTTCTCCTTCCAGACCGGCGCGTCGCCTTCGTACACCTCCTTCTTCCAAATGGGCACGCTGGCTTTCAGGCTCTCGATGCAATGGGAGACAGCGTCGAGGGAGTCCCGTCTGTGGGGACTGCTTACTGCTATGACGACTGATGATTCTCTGCAGGGGACGAAGCCGAGTCTGTGAAAGAATTATATTGGTTATTCACATTGAATGACTGAATTAAATTGGTTATTGACATTGAATGACTGAATTATATTGCTTATTCGCATTGAATGACCGAAATATATTAGTTATTCACATTGAATGACTGAATAATATTGGTTATTCGCATTGAATAACTGGATTAAATTGGTTATTCACATTGAATGTCTGAATTATAATGTTTATTCACATTGAATGACCTAAAAATATTGGTTTTTCACATTGAATGACTGAATTATACTGGTTATTTTATTCACATTGGATGACCGAATTATAATGGTTTTTCATATTGAATGACCAAATTATAATGGTTTTTCACATTTAATGACCGAATTATATTGGTTATTCACATTAAATGCGGCACTCCAAATAAATTCGGATAAGGGCAAGAGTATGATGGTTCACATTAAATGATGGACGGTTACGCGACACCACGCAACGAAACACGACGCCGACAATGTTACGTGTATAGTTCATAGTTTTAAGGTTTTTTTAATATGTATTTATTATTATTTTGTGTATTTTATCTATGGGCCTTAGTTGCCTGATAATAAAATGATTATTATTATTATTAAATGAAACAACAACACGAAAAGATTTAAATCGTTCGATTTAGACAGCGTCAAAAGATGGCCGCGTTGTTGTTTTGTTTTGAAACCTCTGACACTGATACACACAATGACGCAGTAACTAGACTTGATTGTTATGGAACCACCATTATTATGGTGTGAGCTCACTCTTCTCGGTATGGATACTTTCGCGCGACCCAGTACGGTGAGGGCAAATATATCGATTTAATTCTTTGACGGGGCCGATGAGATGGTGGGACGTAACGTGCGATGTCCTCCTTAGGAATCAACGAAAAATATTGCATTATCCTGACCGCTGAACAGAATATAAAGAAGCCTTGTTGTACTAATAATCACTCCAATATTATAAAGGCGAACGTTTGTGAGTGTGTGTGTGTGTTTATATGCTTGTTACTTCTTGACGCTCAAACGCTGGACCAATTTTGATAAAATTTTGTATGGAGGTAGCTAACACCCTGGATTAACATATAGGCTACTTTTTATCCCCATATTCCCACGGGATTGACCGAAACCGCGGGGCGCAGCTAGTAATCTAATATTTCTTAGTCTCATTTCCTGAAGGTTAATTCTCAGAAATTCTGAAAAACCCAATAGATAACCCAATAAAACCCTAGCTACGCCCTGCGGTTTCACCTGCGTATATGTTGATCCCGTGGGAATATCGAGATAAAAAGTAGCCTATATGTTAACCTTTTGAATGTCTTAAGTTACACAGTTCGACATAAGCAATTGTGTTTCTATTGTGTCTCTAATTACGGCATTCGATGAGTTAATCCAGGGTATCAGCTACCTCCATACAAAATGTTATCAAAATTCGTCCAGCCGTTTGGGCGGGAAGAAGTAACAAACATGTAAACACACACACACTCACAAACTTTTCGCCTTTATAATATTAGTGTGATAACAAAAACGTTGCATCGAGGTCACACATCACTTTGATATTGCATTCGTACACTATTATTACACTTCTAGTGACTTCTACTTATAATTCATTCAACTATGAACCTTATTAAAACGTGGTAGAGTTCAAAATAAACACTAGGAAAGTTATAGAGGATGTGAGCAATTTTCCATTGATAACTAATAATGCTGTTTCACTGACCCTGAGCTGGCAACGTATAATGGATTTAAAAGCATGTATTTTCTGCACGAGTTTTTTTTTTTATATGCCAGTATTTTTGTACCTTTACATTCAACAACATTAGTTTGAAATCATTCCATAGGATAAAAATAATGAAAAATTAACATTCATAATAATAACACATTTAAAAATTAACAACATAACTCACAAACTCACAACATTATCTTATCATTGACAAAACAAAAAAAAAGTACGTACAATAAAATTTTCAATGTCAGCTCATTAAAAACTTAGATAAGAAAGAGAAATCATTTAAAAATTATAACCAAAACAAATAGTTCAGTTCAATAGTTCATTAAGTCGTATCCACAGAACACTATTACTCCTAGCGGAGTTCGTATCCTTCATAAATAGACTACATCTTCACAAACTTTCACATTTATAATATTAGTAGGATTATAACTAATATTATAAATGTGAAAGTTTGTGAAGATGTTTGTTACTCAATCACGCGTAAACCTTTGAACAGATTTGGATGAAAATTACCACACAGATAGACCTTTTCCTGGATTAACACATAGGATACTTTTTATCCCGATATTCCCACGGGATCGAAACTTACGCGGGTGAAACCGCAGGGCGCTGCTAGTTATTAATATGTGTAATGTTATGGTGTATACTGACAACCAGTCTTACCAAGGGGTATCGTATTACCCAGTAACTGGGTTGTGGAGGTCAAATAGGCAGTCGCTCCATGTAAAATACTGGTATTCAGCTGCATCAGGTTAGACTGGAAGCCGACCCCAACATAATTATGTAGTTGGGAAAAGGCTAGGCAGATGATGATGATGATGTTATGGTGTAATTATTCATTATTGGGTAATACTTGACAATTTCTAGATTATTCTAAAATCATTTGCACCATCATCTACGTGCCGTCATCCCATGTTACTTGGGGTCGGCACAACTTGTTTACTTCTAGCGGTGACGTTGTACGTATTATACGTATAATTAGATGCAAACGTAGCTGACGTAAACAACGCGATTAAATTGAATTGTTTACTTTGAACGAAACTGCAATATGACATTCTGTACTTGAGGTAGGACTGAGTGTCTGATCGAATATGCATAGTTCGGCCATAATCCTTTTGAAAAATTTATACAGGGTTAAATTTAAACTCATCATTATGATCAACTTTTACTATGGGACCAAACCTAAAATCGCGAAAAAAAAATAAGCTGTTCCCTACATTTTGACGAGTTATACGAACATAAATGTAGGGAACAGCTGATTTTAATTCGCGATTTTAGGTTTGGTCCCAAAGTAAAAGTTGTTCATAATGATGAGTACAATGACCTCTAAAGAGATTGTTAATGTTTTATCATTAACCTTGTATACAAGGTGGAGACGGCAACACGACAATAAATGAAACTGCTTATATCTAATGACGTTCCCAGTCTGTATAGAAAAATGCAATCAAATATATCCCATAATTTAGTCACTACAGCTAGTCAAAGATTGGCAAAACCTATAGTCGGCCCATCACTACTATAGGCCGGCCGCTTAACTGAGACGTTGCCTGAAGTCTCTGCGCGGTGCGGGAGGGGTGATAGTTGTCACAAGTTGACGAATCACTGAGCTCTTGCATCATGTCACCACACCCCGACCACACCTCAAGCAACGTCTCGGTTAAGCGGTCGGCCTCATATTTAGTTTGTTTGAAAAAAACATATTTTTAACTTCGATGTTCTGCCAGGATCGCCCAGAGGACACGGTGGAGCACACGGTGGAAGTCTGCCCCGCTTGGGCGGAGCACCGCCGTGTCCTCGTAGAGGCGATTGGCAGCAACGGCGACCTCTCGCGTCCGGCCCTGGTGCAAGCCATGGTCCGGGGCGAGAGGGAGTGGGAGGCAGTCACCTCCTTCTGCGAAGCAGTCATGCTAGCGAAGGAGGTGGCGGGACGGTTCAGGGAGAGAGCCTCCCGTCTCAGCCGCCGCGGGGGACGCCCCAGGCCACCGTAGGCGCGGGCCTGCGGGCGGAGAGTAATGGGTAGCTCACCGTCCGATCAGGACCAGGCCCGTGCCGGACGGCGCGTACGTGTTCCACGCGCGCCTCAAAGAGATGTCAGCATCGAGGAGGGGCCCCTTAGGGCCGAAGCCTGCCGGGTCAGCGGGATTGTCCGAAAGGGTTACCGCTGGCCCGGAACATAAAGGGCTAAGGAAGGAACACGGGTGGGTTTTAGTCAGTAAGAGTCTGACACTCCCTTCCGCTCCACCCAGAGCGGGAGGAGTCATTTGATGATTTCCCATCCGCAAAAAAAAAAAAAGGGTTTATTTGATAGTTCCAAAATACTCTTATTCATTCATATCGCCAGTGTTGTTATTTATTGTTTTCTCCACATTGTTTATTGGGAACAAAAACCACGCCTGTATTCTCCAACGGAGTAAGCAGAAGATGAAGTAGGATGTTCAGTACACCCTTAATTCGCCAAATATTTTTAAATCCCATAAAATAGGGGCCGAGTGCCATGAATCAGCGCAAAATCGCAAATCCAGGCTGCTACTGACCAATTACAAATGTATCGCCTACCCTCTGCGTTCTAAAAAACATGCAGTCAAAGTGACCTTTGTGCTGCCACAGACGACGCCGACGCTGAGGAAGTGGTGAAACTTTGAACAAAGTTTGAAATACTGTCGTGTCGTGCCAGCGACAAGAAAGAGAGACAAAATGGAACAATTACGTATCGATTCAAAGTCAAAGCATTTAATTTTTATGTTAATATAGACAAGTAGATTTCTCCCCTTGTGTCCATTGTTAGTTGATTAAGTCTTAGCATGTAACTCCTATACAACCTGTGTCTATGTATATCTTTGGATCAATAAACTTATTATTATCTATTTCAAATAGGCACATACAAGGCACTTTCGAACGTCAAAACTTACAATAAAATCTTCCAAAATATAGTTTTTTTCTACTGAACCCGAGACTTCTCAGTAAACATTGCATCAACTGTTTTTTTTAATGTGTGGTGTTATCTCGGCAAGGCAACGAAGTAGTAGGTATGTTATTCGTTATCATTACGACATTGCGTATTAAGTTCATTTACACTGATTCCCTAATGACTTTGTAACCTTTAAGTGAGTGTTGTTATAGTGAAAGAACTCTTATTATTATGTCACAAGCCGGTTGCCCAATAGGATTTTCCATCGGCAATAGTGGCATTTCCTCAGTGCTCGCTTTAGCTATGATGGGAACTCTTGTGTAAGTCATAAGTCATAAGTCATTTATTAATTT
The DNA here is from genome assembly GCA_916614155.1 of Mesoligia furuncula. NCBI lineage: Eukaryota > Metazoa > Arthropoda > Insecta > Lepidoptera > Noctuidae > Mesoligia > Mesoligia furuncula. The sequence continues at coordinate 29,279,066 of OU744797.1, read as the reverse complement.
GTTGAACATAGGTACAATAATGATGTTATATAAAGATAGAATAGTGCGCTATGTTAAGCCAGAGGGCGTACAAATATTTGAGATTAATCAAGCCACCCAAGTCTCGACAAAAAAGAATAAAACAAAAGTAAGCCTGGACAATAAAAAATAATTATAAAGAATGACACATTTTGACAAATTAATTAATAATAAATAGCAATGGAAATCAATGTCAAAAAACAGAAAAAATTAAAATACAAAATAAAATGCAAACTAATAATAAAACTATGTCAATATACAATACTAATGTCAATATACAACACAGATGTCAAAAATATAATACTAATGATGTCAATATACAGATGTCAAAAATACAATACTAATGATGTCAATATACAGATGTCAACATTAATCCTAATGTCAGTATACAAAAAAAAAAAAATATATATATATAATTTATTAGCATGTCAACATTCTGTCATTAGATTTTTGTCTGTTAGGAACTCCGAAATACTGTAATATGCTTTGTTGATTTTAACCGTTTCTTAAATAAGTTCACATTCAATTCTTTGATTGACGACGGTAAGCGATTATATATAACTGGCGCCATGCAAAATACACTTTTATACATTAGTGCTGTGTGAGACCTTCTTACACATAAGCTATTATTATCCCGTCGACTTCTTGTATTAATGTCCGACATTTTTTTAAACAACCCTGGATTGGTCTTTACAAATACAGCAACCTCAAAAATGTATAAAGATGGAAGAGTCAAAATTTTAAACTTAATAAACAATGGTTTGCATGTATCTGTAACCTGCAATCCAAACATTGTCCTAATACACTTTTTTTGGGCTTTAAAGATAATTTCCCTATTGGTTGAATTCCCCCAAAAAATAACACCATATCTTAACACAGAACCCACCAAGCCATGATATGCTATGACTAAAGCACAGTCATCACTGACGTAAGTTTATATATGGCATAGGCAGACTTACTAATTCGTTTGGTTAACTCCTCCGTGTGTGTCTTCCAATCTAATTTATTGTCAATTGTAAGACCTAGGAATTTTGATGTGTTTACTTGCGTTATGCGTTGGCTGTCATAGTATATGCTCATATTTGTGTTTGAACGTTGGCTAAACATCGTTAATTTGGTCTTTTCAATATTAATTTTTAGATTATTATTATCTAACCATTGTACTATGGAGGTTAATGTCTTCGTAATTTCGTCGTTATAGTTTTGAGCGTTTGTGCTTTTAATGGTTACAGTGCTGTCATCGGCAAATAGTGACATGGGGTGACTAGTAACTTTCGGCATATCATTTATATAGATTATAAATAGAGGAGGCCCTAAAACACTGCCCTGGGGTACGCCATATGTAATCGTTCGATGATCAGACTTGTATATTCGTTGACATTTGGTTTTATAATCTATTTCAGAAACTTCAACGTACTGTTTCCTGTTCTTTAAATAAGATTCTATTAAATTCAAGACATTACCTCTAATGCCGTAGGCGTCGAGTTTACTTAGCAAAATATTATGGTCCACATAGTCAAAGGCTTGAGTCATGTCACAATATATTGAGCACACAGGTATTATGTTGTCAACATTCGTATAAACATTATTTAGAAAGTCATAGATGGCCATGTTAATCGTTTTACTTTTCCGGAAGCCTTTTTGTTCCTCTGTCAAAATATTTTGTTTGTCAAGGTATTTATAAATTTGTGCATAAATGTATTTTTCAAATACCTTAGATATTATTGGAACGAGCGCAATGGGCCTATAAGACTCCATGCATTCTTTGTTATTTTTTTTAAATAATGGTTTAACCACAGTTGTTTTTAGGTTAGTTGGATATGTGCCATGTGTTATGCACAGATTCAGAATATAGCTCAAATGTCCACTAATGTAGTCTGAGACGTACTTAATCACTTTGGTAGAAATTCCATCATTGCCTACACTACCGGTATTTTTTAAAGACTTAATTATGGCTTTGATGTCTTGTTCACTACTTGGTGCCATAAACATCGAATTACTCGACTTTGAGATATTTGATGTCACCTGTACACCTCTATTAGTGATTGGTTTTATCTTATCGACAAAAAAGTTGTTAAAGGCTTTCGCTATCTCGTACGGGTGTGTTACTTTTTTATTCCCTATTTTAATGCTTCTAATTGAGTTTTTACTAGCCGTATTCATCTTATTTCGATTAATTATATCCCATGTCGTTTTTGACTTGTTAGTTGATGATTTGATGTTATAGTGTAAAACTTCATGCTGTCTTAATTTGATCCTGCATATCCCTTGCTGCCCTCCCCCAGCGACGCCCTAACCCGAGGTCCGTACTCCATAAGGGGTGGCCTTAGCGTGTAGTTAGAATAGAATTACTCTTTATATGTACACCATATAAATTACAGACATAAATATAGAAACTGTATAAATGGGCGGTCTTATCGCTAAGAGCGATCTTTTAAAGACAACCCTTGGATGGATTAAAAAGGGGGAGGACAGACAAATAGGTACAGTAGGCAGTTTAGTTGCTTAGTTTTTAAGGTTTTGAAGCCCTGACTGGAGACTTTGAACCCACAGGCAAGCCCGCATAAGCAGCCGATAACCTCCTAGGCTACTTTTTGATCCAGCGGTTTAGGCTTTATTGGCTGACAGTGTATGAAGGAATTTAAGAATTTTATTAAGTAGAAGATTTTCGTATTATTTAAATGTTATTCAATCATAAACTCACGCCTTTTTTGCCATACTATGGACGTTAGCAGAGACTAAAAAACTGGCCAAGTGCGAGTCGGACTCGCACACGAAGGGTTCCGTACCACAAGGCAAAAACGCCGAAAAAACATGTTTGTTGTATGGGAGCCCCCCTTAAATATTTATTTTATTTTATTATTATTAAAATTTAAATACAACTGAGCATTTCGTGAATATTTCAAGTGCCTACCTGTTGCCATTTTTGATATCGAGCAAAAAAAGGCAAAAAAATCGCGTTTGTTGTATGGGAGCCCCCCTTAAATATTAATTTTATTTTGTTTTTAGTATTTGTTGTTATAGCGGCAACAGAAATACATAATTTGTGAAGATTTCAACTGTCTAGCTATCGCGGTTCTTGAGATACAGCCTGGTGACAGACAGACGGACAGACGGACAGACGGACAGACGGACAGACGGACAGACGGACAGACGGCCAGACGGACAGACGGACAGACAGCGAAGTCTTAGTAATAGGGTTCCGTTTTTATACGGAACCCTAAAAAGACCATACGGCCACTAGCACACATGACTCACTTGAAACAAGATTTGACACTAAAATAAATCGTGAACGCTGTAATGGCAGCATTATGCTGAGCGATGACCGTTTTGAGCGCATATGACGTATATTTTCTCCATATTTTGTTTCATTTTTGCTTTCTGGACTTTATTTTTAATTTCATGCGAGAGCATAAAAACAAATATTTTATTCTTTATCTTTAAAAAAAATTAGCGCTAATATTTTCTTTATTTCTTGCAGGCAAGCGATAAAAATGGACTGCGCACAAGATATAGATATAGATAGTGATACTGACAAATGTATTAAGTAATGCAAATTAGTGCGACCGACTTATTAATATTTATGAACATGAACTTGAAACACTAAGCGCGCACCAACGTTTAACATAAGAACAAAATGCTGAAATATACTGTCATCTGTATCAATAACGACGATGGAATAATTATCAAGAGTCCTTTACCCAGGTGTTCAACAAGGCCTTCATAATATTCCGCATTTATATTATACTAGCTGACCCGGCAAACGTTGTTTTGCCATATAAATTATTTCTAGCTGCCCGGCGCTATTTAGTTCGCGTGGTGTCCTACCCCTTACCCTACCCCTACCCCTACTCCTACCCTACTTCTACACTACTCCTACCCTACTCCTACCGTACTCCTACCTACTCCTAACCTACTTCTACACTACTACCCTACTCATATCTAAAAAAAAATATATATATAAGTATCCCATGTCCGTCTCCTGGTTCTAAGCTACCTCCCCACCAACTTTCAGCCAAATCGGTTCAGCCGTTCTTGTAAATAGTGTAGGTAACTAACAGGACTATCTTTTATATGTATTTATAGATTTTGAATAAAATATCCGAAAACAAAAGGCCGGTAATAATTATGTGCTATTACGGAGTTTTTTTTTTGTTATTATTATGAATTTTTTTGTGACGGATGTGTCATGTGGCACACCACACCCTAATTGCGTAACACGCTATCATTTACAATCTGAATCATTTTGAAGCTAATTGTTGTGTATACCTACATATTACCTACAGCGCGACGACACGCGTATGTGTGTGTCGGCGCGCACGCGACGCTGTATTATATTGAACACTGCAATAAACAGTATGACACTGACTCGCGGTTTGATTGCAAGTGCGCTACCCCCGCTCCCGATAAATACATAACAGTGGCGACGAGGGTCAAAACAACAACGAAAATGTTCTCCAGTGGAGTTTTTGGTGCTATAACCAATTTTGACCACCTCACAAGCGAGTGGGATACGTACAAGTCACGGCTCACACAGTGGTTTGTTGCGAACGACATAGATGATCACATATTCGAAAAAATTGTCTGCTCAACAACGTAAATAACGCAATGAATGTTGTTGAGCTGTCAAAATGCGATTGCTACTGATCACAGAACACACAATACACAATCGTTTGGGCGCATTATGTCCAGTTAGCAAAATGTCCAACTGTCCAATTCTCAATTGGTCCAATTCGCAATTGGTCCAGTTCGTAATTGGTCCAGTTCGCAATTGGTGTAGTTCGCAATTGGTCCAGTTCGCAATTAGTCCAATTCGCAATTGGTCCAGTTCGCAATTAGGGGTGAGAGGCAGTTTTTGACACGACCCCCACGTGAGATTCCACAGAAAGGTTAACTGTGTCCAAAGCTGAAAAGAGATGTGTGCGTTCTGTATTTAAACTTAAACCTACTGACAGATGTCCCTGATTTTAAGAACTTGATTACCGTTTTCAACTACAATACCTCGACTCGCTAGAACGAAGTTGTTTTTAACCGATACCAAAAAAAGGATCGTCATCGTCAGCCTACAGCATTTCACTGCTGGACATGGCCATTGGTCTCTCGATCTTCGGCTACTCTCGTCCATCTACTTCTCCTCGCCAACCCGCGAATATCGTCACTACATCGAGATACTATGAGGGCGTTTTACCTTACTTTTGCTGATTCGCGATCTCAACTGAAGAATACAGTCCTATTGGGCCTACCCTACAGCAAATTTAGCCGAACGTTTACCACATCAGCTTGGATTAAGTACGAGCTACATTGATAAAAATTCTTAGAAACTCCGAGCAAAGCGTTTTTTTACGTTAAATATTCCTTCAAAAAAGTCGGCTGAGTTCACCTGTGTCATCATCTGCCTAGCCTTTTCCCAACTATGTTATGGACGGATATTATATGTTATAACGGGATGTATCTACAACGCCACATGAGAACAACGCGTCATACTGACGTCACGCAAAATCCTGCATCTCGCAAGCAGAGATTACCGCGCAACTAGCACAGATACAACGGCCCGACATGAATCATCGGGCAGTTGCCCGCCAGAGACAACACCCGTCTGGTCGGAGGATCCTCCCTTTTCTATAGAGTATGCGTGAAGTTTACACCCTGTTCCTCATACTTTCTCGTTCTACCGAGCTCTTTCCCTACTATGTTGTGGTCGGCTTCCAGTGTTACTAGATGCAGCCTTAAAATCAGTATAAAACACAAACCTGTGGAATATAGCTATGCTGTGGATGGCGGGCCACTTGTCCCGGACCTCGTCGCAGATAGTCTTCATAGCCTTTAGGGCCATTGGCTCATAAGCTTCATACTCCAGCCTCACCACCTGGACAAAAAGAATAACAGATTGGGAACAATGTTTTAGTTTTTTTTTATAGCGACTACATCACGACTGGCATATTTTTTGAAGATGTTTGAGCAGGGACTGGATTGGCACAACACATCCTAGGACTGAAGAAGGAATTGAGTAAAATGGAGGAGGCCTATAAGTAATGGTCTACAATAAAATGAAAAAGGGGTCTACAATAATATGAAAAAGGGGTCTACAATAAAATGAAAAAGAGGTCTACAATAAAATGAAAGAGGTCTACAATAAAATGAAAAAGGTGTCTACAATAAAATGAAAAAGGTGTCTACAGTAAAATGAAAAAGGGGTCTACAACAATCGAAAAAGGGGTCAACAATGAAATGAAAAGGGGGTCTTCAATAAAATGAAAATGGGGTCTACAATTAAAAGAAAAAAGGGATCTAGGGATAGTATTACATATAGGATACACCATCCCATTCGGAACGGAAAGTGAAAAGCAAGAAAAAAAAACTGATTAAAATGAAAAACATTCACGTGTTCCAAAACCCGTTTGTTTTGAAACTAAATTAACATGTGTAGTTGAATTTTTGTATTTATTGAACCAATGTTACATGTATTACCTTAAAATTAACTTAATGTAACGTCGCGTCGGTCTGCAGCTGTTAGCGGTCATCATTTGGATCTTTACGGCGGTTGTTTTTGTACAACTGATAACGCCTGTTTAATGTCACCGTATACAACAAATATTTAATGGTTAAACTGACGTTATTCATGACATAACTTTAATTTATTATAGAGTTAATTAGTTGTTATTTATTGCTGCACTGGGGGGTCTAGAATCATGAACATGATTCTATGAAAAACCAACCAACAATAAACCAACCCATCCAAAATAATCCATGGTAACCATGGTAGATAGAGGTTGCGCGATAGTAGGTAGGTAGTCTCAAACTGTGAAATATACCTCTAATTTCCCTACATTTGACAAGTTTTTGACATTTGTTTGTCACCGAGATGACACTGTGACTAGATTTTGAACGTCTTACCCCGCGTTCCGAATTGAGTCAAAAGCGGATTGCTCTTGTCAATGTGTTATTGTAAACACGTGGTTGAGTGAATTACTTGTGAATTTTATGAATTTTACTGTTTTGAGTGGCTGAATTTGTTTGGTTTTTGTGTGTGTGTCTTGCTGCCTGCTGTGTGTAGTGTTGTAAGTGGTAATTTCCCCATTTCCCTCATTTAAAATGAGGGAAATGGAAGACGATGAACCCCCTGATGGGGGAGGTGCTAATCCATTGATTGAACCCATACAGTCTCGAAAACGTCAGTCTGATGAACCGCTTAAATCGGATGCTAAAAAAAGTACCCCTCCATCAGATTCCTATCAGTCAGTATTCTCCAAACCCGGTTTCGAATCCGACTCTAAAATACTGTATAACTCAAGGGATAAGGGCCCTTTTATTGTGCACGTTACGCGGTCGGAACCCGATTTGTCTGCTGGGCAGTCGATAAGGTTATTAAAGTTTGCGCAACTCGTCCACCAAAATAAAATTCCGAACATAGTTGATGGTAGTATAAAAGCACTGGGAAGAAACAGGGTCTGTTTAGAATTCATTTCAGCGGCTGCTGCCAATGCTTTTAAAAGTCACGATTTTTTGGTCAACTACAAATTTGCTGCAGACATCCCTAAATTTCATGTGTCTCGAATGGGAGTGGTTCGTGATATTCCAACAGATTGGACCTTAGAGGAATTGGTAGAAGGAATCAGGACTCCCCAGAACTGCGGAGAAGTAATTAGGGCCCGTCGTTTGAACGTTAAATCCAAAAAAGAAGATGCCGTTACCTGGATCCCTTCAACTACTGTAGTTTTAACCTTTACTGGTCAAGTACTTCCTGAGAGAGTTTTTTGTTATGAAACGTCACTCCCTGTAAGTACATACCAACTGCCTACAATACAATGCAGAAATTGCTGCCGCTTTGGACACATCCGTACACAATGTCGCTCAAAGACTCGTTGCTTTAGGTGTGGCCAAGAACACTCTGGTGATAATTGCGCAGTCACTGATGATCTTTCTACTTGCATCTTGTGCCGAGGAGCTCACAAGGCGACTGATACCAAATGCCCGGAACATGCTCGCCAAAAATCAATTAAAATTGTTATGTCTCAGGACAATATTAGTTATTCTGAGGCCTCACTGAGATTTCCTTACCCGAAGCGCTTATATGCTGATATCACCTCCTCCCCATACTCTCCGTCACAGCAAATGCAGCTTTCCCAACAAACCACATACTCTCTACAATCTCCCCCACACTCCCCTGCTCAACCTCTCTCTCAATCCTACACAAAGACTGTCTTTCGTACTCCCCGTCCAAGAACTCCGTTAGGTAAGTCCTATGATGTGCAAGCACATAGAGATATTACCAATACTCCTTCCTTCTCTCAGCCGAATGGTTGTGCCTTGCTTCCTCCCACTGAAGACTCCACTCCTTCGCTCACTCCAAACGATAACTTGATAGAGCTCCTTACCTGCTCCCTCATCAACATCATCAGTAAGTTTAGTGATAGTTTACCGAACAACGTCGTTACCCTACTACAACAATTTCTCCAAACCCTTATAATCAAAAATGCTCCCCTCAACTCTCCTCCAATGGAATTGTAGAAGTATCCGTAGGAAAAAGCATGAGCTTATTTATTTAACAAATCGTTATAAACCTGTCCTCTTTGCCGTCTCGGAGACTTGGTTGGTGCCGGGTTCCGTGTTTAGGTTTCCGGGATTTTCCTGCCTTCGGGACGACAGACCGGATGGCTGGGCAGGGTGTGCCCTGCTTGTTTCGAGATCCATCCCTTTCTCTCAAATTAATATCCCTGCTCACAGCGACGAAATCCATGTAGTAGCAGTGAAAGCCTTTAACATCTCCTTTGTTTCATGCTATATCCCCCACCCAAATAGTAGAGCTATATTAGAACTCAATAGCATTCTTTCTTCCATACAGGGCCCTCTCATGGTGCTAGGAGACTTTAACTGTCACCACACTATGTGGGGGTCCCACTACATAGATACATCCTCTCCCTTTTTAATTGACCTAATGGATGACATAAACCTTTGCCTACTAAATGATGGCTCTCCGACTCGCAGGGTACCTCCTGGCCAGAATAATAGTGTACTTGACCTTTCACTGTCCTCTCCATCTCTAGTAAATTCTCTCTCCTGGTCCGTGTTACCTAATTCCCACGGCAGCGACCACTTCCCAATTTTAATCAAGTTTCTCCAATCATTTACTCCCCCTCCTGCTCTTCCTCCCTTACAGCGATATAGACTATCAGATGCGGACTGGGACAAGTATTCTCTTGCCTTAGATTCCAAGTTATCTGGTCTCCCTCTTGTAGATCCTTCAAATTTTTTAGTGGCCTATGAAGATTTCGTTTCCTGTATGTTGGCCGCTGCTGATCAAACTATACCGCTTAAGAATTCGTCGCGCGGTCTCATCCCTTCCCCCCCTTGGTGGGATTCAGAATGTACCAACATGGTTCGCCTACGCAACGAGTCGGAAAATTCATATACAGCGGACTTAACTACGGAAAATTATATAAATTTTAAGAAAACTGGGGCTAAAGCCACGAGACTTTTAGCCAAGAAGAAGGCTGTAGGTTGGCAAAAGTTTTGTGAATCTTTATCTCCTCGTACCCCTTTAACGGTCGTATGGCGTAAAATTAATAACTTCCGAAGAATATTTAAGGATCAAAATATTTCCTCTAATGACCCTTCTATCTGGCTTGATAATTTTGTTAATAGTTTAGCCCCCCCCTTCGTACCTCATTTAGATAGCTTTCCTTCTACTCTGATTCCCTCTTCTACAACTGACAGAATGAATGATCAATTCTCGCTTGCAGAACTTACTTGTGCTTTAGATCACCTTAAAGATACCTCTCCAGGCATAGATGGTATAACGTATTCCTTTATCTCTAAAGCTAGTCAATCCTCAAAATTATATCTTTTAACTATTATTAATTCAATTTTCTTATCTTCAAATATTCCGGAGTCATGGAAGACCCAAATCATAATCCCCATCTTAAAGCCTGGGAAAGATCCAAATCTGTCGACATCTTATAGACCTATTGCTTTGTCGTCGGTTTTGGCAAAGATCACAGAGCATCTTATAAAAAACAGACTGGAATGGATCCTTGAAAGTCGTGGTTTACTCTCCAATACTCAATTTGGATTTAGACGTAGTACGGGCACGATCGACAGTCTAAGCATTCTTACCTCCCAAATAAGGCTTGCATTCTCTCATAATGAACATGTTATTGGGGTCTTCCTTGACATCTCGTCAGCCTATGATAACGTCCAGCTTCCGCTACTCAGGCAGAAAATGCTTGAGCTGAGTATCCCCGTGAGACTGGTGAATTTTATCTTTAATCTCTTTATGTGCCGTTCCATTCGTGTACGTTCTCAAGGCGGTCTTCTGTCTTCCCGTGTTGTCTGGAGGGGTCTCCCGCAAGGTTCTGTCTTAAGTCCAATCTTATATAACCTATACACCGCCACCCTTGACTTGACCGTTAATTCTTTTTGCAATATCCTTCAGTATGCTGATGATATTGCCTTATACATAAGTTGTTCTTCTCTGTCCAGTGGTGCTCTTAAATTGAACTCTGCTCTTGATTATTTAAACGATTGGCTCTCGGAACATGGACTGGAGCTTTCTATTCCCAAGTGTCAAGCCGTAATATTTTCCCGCAAAAGAAATATCCCTCCAGTTAACATCTCTGTTGCTGGAGAATCGATTGTGATTCAAGATAAAGTAAAATTTTTGGGCGTTGTTCTTGACTCCAAAATGACAGGTTTATTTCACTTACAATATATAATTAATAAAAGTGAGAAATCCATCAATGTTTTGAGATCTTTATCTGGAGTTCGTTGGGGTTCTCATCCGGCCTCACAAAAAATGCTTTATAACGCCATCGTACGCAGCCATTTTGACTATAGATGTTTTATTCTAGAACCTTGCAGTAAATTGGCTTTGTGTAAACTGGATAAGCTCCAATCTAAGTGCTTACGCATTATTACTGGTGCAATGAAATCATCCCCAATTAATGCACTCCAAGTGGAATGTGTTGAGCCTCCACTTCATCTCCGTAGACAATTTTTGGCAGATAGGTATTTTTCGGCAGCGTCTCAATTTCCCTCACACCCTCTTCTTAGTATTCTTCGTCCCCTGTCTTGTGCTATCGAAACTTCAACTTATTGGAGAAATAAATCCCCTCCTCTATTAGTGAACAGCTTCAATAATAAGTCTCTTACATTTCCAGTTATGCCACTGGATAATCATCCCCTTTTCCTAGTTCCTTATGACTCGGTAATCTATCAACCCAGAGTGATACTAGATTTTGGTATACATAAACAAAGTCCCGAACCCAACAATCTTTTCAATAAAATTTTAAAGAATAAATGGCCAAATTGGATTTTATTATTCACAGATGCGTCAAAAATAGACGGATCTCATTTAGGTTCCGCCGTGTACATACCTAAGTTTAAAGTTGTCTTAAGTTTTAAGAGTCCACCTGAGTGTTCTATTTTTACAGGAGAATCGTTAGCAATATTAGAGGCAGTAAAATACATTGATGCCAATCAACAGCATTTTGATAAATCCTTGATACTCACAGACTCTCTTAGCTCTCTCCAAGATTTATTGAAAATTCCATTTCGCAGCAAAGATAACTCTGTAATTATTCTCAGAATCAAGGAAATACTTTATAGATTAAATCAGTCTGGCCTGGAAACTGTCTTGGCTTGGATTCCGGGACATACAGGCATATTGGGCAATGAAGAAGCTGATTTCTATGCTAAGCAATCAATCCAGATCGGTTGTACGTCTTTCTCTAACATTCCGGCTCGGGACGTTCGCTGCCTGGCTAAGCCACGTCTCATGAAGTCTTGGGATGATCTGTGGCAAAGATCTAGGGTAATCAAGGGCAAATATTATGGCAATAGTCAACCCAACTTACCAGCTAAACCCTGGTTCGTCAAAAATAAGAAATGTAATAAATTAATCACATCTATCATTATTCGTCTCAGATTAGGACATGTTTGCTCTCCAGTGTTTTTGGCAAAACTACGTATTCGGAATCATTCCCTTTGTGAGTGTGGTGAAGAGGAGGGTACTCTTGAGCACATATTTTTCTCTTGTCGTAATCTTTTAGTCCCGCTATATGACATTCTCCCCCCTAATTTCCCCAGACCCATTAATATCCCATTCCTCTTAAAACTCGTTGATTCTCCACTAATTAAAACACTTAAAAAATTTCTATTAGTAAATAATATCAAGCTCTAACATAGCAACCCACGGTGGTGGTTCATTGTGTTTGTCCCATAATAAAATTAATTTGTGTTGTCTGGTTATTAACAATTTGTCATAATAAATATAATTATTGTGTTGTCCTTACAGGTTACTCAAACAGATCCAGTTATAATTAAACCGTACTTATGGCAATATGACCGATTAATCTCAGCGAATACACTTTGTTTCCTTCAACCTTGACATTGGCAGAATCATCGATAAAACGATGGAGCCATTATTATAAAAATTGGAATTGGAATTGGAGTCAAAAGCGATTATATCGCGAATCCGACCAAATTTAATAGTCACAAAATATAAGGACTATTGAGTACTATTTGTGACGTTGCGTGTTGGTCGGATTCGCGATATAAGCAGCAGTACTGGCATCGGCTGTCACGTTGATGGTGTTGTTATGAACAACATCAGCTACGCGGACGATATGGTCCTGCTGAGCCCATCGATCAGTGCTTTAAGACGTTTGTTGAAGGTCTGTGAAGACTACGCGGTGGCTCAAGGGCTTAGGTATAATGTCGCTAAGAGTGAGTTTCTTGTTTTTAAAGTTGGCGCCAGAAGAGACTTGAATGTGCCTGGCATCTCATTAGCAAGTGTGCCCTTGTAGCGAGTCTCTAAATTTAAGTACCTGGGCCATTGGGTCACCGAGGACCTATGTGATGACCTAGACATAAAGAGGGAGCGCAGGGCGCTGTCTGTTCGAAGTAATATGCTATCCCGCAGGTTTGTACGGTGTACATTTGAGGTTAAAATGACGCTATTTAGAGCCTATTGTCAGACTTTTTACACCTGCAGCCTTTGGGTCAAGTATACACAGAAGGCATACAGCGCTCTGCGTGTACAATATAACAATGCCTTCAGGATGCTTGTGGGGCTGCCGCGGTTTTGTAGCGCTTCGGGTATGTTTGCCGATGCGAGGGTGGATGATTTTTATGCCATCATTCGAAAGCAATGCGCTTCTCTCCGTCACAGAACATGCGTCAGCTCCCATAGTATGTTGAGGGCATTGAGTGACCGGTGGGATTGCCCTATGCTTGGCCGGTGGGTGAGACTGCACACACAGGTCGGCGATAGGTAGTTTATTTATATGTTATTTTTCTTATTTATATTATTTTTTCTTTGTGATTGTATGTGTTACTAACAATAGTTAATTAAGTAATTTTATGTAAATACTAACATTATGGACTGTAAAGTCTGCAAATAAAAGTTTATTATTATTATTATTATAATCGCTTTTGACGCAATTCGGAAAGCGGGGTCAAATTACGAGAATTGGCTTTCTGTTATCTGCAGACATATTTCGTCAGTTATCCTATGTCCTATGACACTCGGCAATAGTGTAGCTTTCTATCAGTGAAAGATTTTGTTTTATTCGGATGAGTAGTTTCGGAGATTGCCCCATGCTTACAAACTCACAAATTTTACCTCTCTACCCATACTAATATTATAAATTCGAAAGTAACTCTGTCTGTCTGTATGTTACCTTTTCACGCCTAAGCCACTGAACAGATTTCGATATTTGACGGAGAGATAGATTGAATCCCGGGGAAGGACATAGGATAATTTTTATCCCGATATTCCCACGGGATCGACACTTATGCGGGTGAAACCGCGGAGCACTGCTAGTACCTAATCTTAATCTATTTAAGTAAAACAAAGTCGGGTTATTTACACCATTTATAACTCAAGAACGACTGAACCGATTTTTATGATCTTTGATTTGTTGGATTTGTCTCCGTCCCGAATAGCAGAATAGCTAATAAAACATTGGAAAATTCACGATATAAAAAATAAAGAAGATAATTCATTTTCTGATACATTTTATATGGAACTGCTTACTGATTCTGAGCCGGTACGATGTTCGCCGGGACAGCTAGTATTCGTATAGATATACCTGTTACATTACCTGCATATGTCTCAAATTATCTATCTGCCGATACCTGCCTGGTTATCTAACTGCCGATTACACTAAGTTACATAATATTATTGTTTGCTACATTCTCCAACGTCGCATTATCAGTCAGTTGCTATGGTATCATCGAATTTGTCTTACGAATTACTTGCAATTTCCAATTCCACATGTGTGATATTAATTTAGAAAGAAGAGAAAGATGAAAAGATTTTTTTTTTTCTGTTATAATACCTACTAATTCGCTCCTTGTTTTATGCATGCTTTTATATATGAGGGGTGGGGGTCTTTTGAATTTATAGTTTTTTTATTTATTTAAAAGACAATTTATATCAGCCACCATCTACATGGTCCTCACATGATTTTTTTTTCACATGAGTTCTGGTGACCTGTAATACAGGTTTTCATTACCTACCACAGGCACCAGTGATTCACAAATGTTTTCATGCTGTATACTTATGATACCAAATAAATAAATAAAACATAAATAAAATGATCTGACCAAGATTATGTCTAGACTTTGACCTGTGAGTTAGTTTCCCCTAATTTGAATAAATTAATTGAATATATTTTATTTTCTTATTTTTTAATACCCTTGTGGTATTATATTATAGATTTACCCTTCTATCGAAACAGTTTTCTAATAGTGATAATATTATGTATAAACTAAATCAAGATGCCGTTAAGATAAATGTTTAAAGGGGTATGAGCCTGGAGATCTGTCATACAGGTCCCGAACCTAGTTCAGACTCCAGCTCTCACAAAGGTCCTAGCATACCTAATGCAAAATTGTATATACACACTGCTGTAACAATGTACCTTTATGAGAGAAATAAACTCTATTATTATTATTATTTATAAATGTTCGTAGGTGTGTCTGCGGCATCACAGCGGGCCCTATCAGAATACCAGCAGGCATCGCTGCGGTATGTATTTTTTAGACTGGTTTTCCACCAGAGATGAGCGAGGATGCGTAGCGAGGGATGTCTGTAAAACTAACCAATACCAACGCTAACTTAGTTCCAGCTATGAAAATGAAGCGATGTTATTGGATGTATTTCCTGTGCGTCATCATCTGTCTAGCTTTTTCCCAACTATGTTGTGGTCGGCTTCCAGTCTAACCGGATGCAGCTGAATACCAGTATTTTACATGGAGCGGACCCTATTACTAAGACTCCACTGTCCATCTGTCTGTCTGTCACCAGGCTCTATCTCATGAACCGTGGTAGCTGGACAGTTGAAAATTTCACAGATGATGTTAAAAACGGAATAAAATAAATATTTAAAGGTAATCCCATACAACAAACGTGTTTTTTTCGGCATTTTTGCCTTGTGGTACGGAACCCTTCGTGTGTGAGTCCGACTCGCACTTGTTTGTGTTTCTTTCTACATATTTCACCGCCTAGGCTTTATGGTATCCATGGCAGTGCAGTGTTTCAAATATTACAAAAGCCACTCACGGACAGACGGAGTTAATAAAATTAGAGACATATGACACAGCTTATGATAATTTCTGCCTGAGCATTAAAGGCCACATTGGGCCTTGGGCTAGAGGTCGGTTTTAGCTTTCGGTGTTTACGTATTATCGTGATTAATGAGCGACCGAAGTTTCGATAAAAAACAAACCCACTTATGGTAATTTCTGTGCGAGCTTTAAAGGTCACATTCGGCTAGTCTCGGCCAAAAATAAACAAATTCATGAGGTAGTTTGTTTTTTTCTCCTCCATTCTCCCTCCCTCCCTCCCTTCCTAGACCTTAGTTTGTTTCTTCTTTAGGCGCGTTGGGCATTTTTTGAGATGGGAAAAAACCATTGAACTCGCGCCACTGTTACCGTATGCAACACCGCGCGTGTTTTGTTTATAAGACGATTAAAAAAATACCCGCTTCGGATGTGTTCGGCTGTCCTCGGGATGTACCATGTAGATTGCTGTCTGAAATGGTATTTTCAGGAAAGAACCACACAGATTTGAGTAGTCCTGTCCAGTCAGTGCACGCATTTTATTATTATCACTTGATGTGACGTCTTTAACTTACTTGTATGCATCTAATCTACTAGGTAATAACAAAAGCGTGTTTTACTAAAAAAAAAAAACAACCGACTTCCAAAAAAAAAACACTACCTACATAATGAAAAATAACTTTAACTTAGGAAGTCGGTGTCGTTGGTTTCGCATTTTAGTTGAATGCCACCGATATCCAAAGAAAAAAAAAATCAACCAAATTGATAACCTCCTTTTTTTGAAGTCGCTTAGAAACATGTTTTTAAGCTAGTAGGTATTCGTTTCTAATTCCACTTTTTCCAATTATAAAAATAATCTTGAATTACATTTACAATGTAGGTACAGTACAGCTAAATATTATTTGAAACTTAGATGATTAAAAATATATTTAAATATGTTGAGGTCCTACTAATATTTAACTATAGGTACCTACCTATATTTTTATAGGCTGCCACAATAGCAAAAGCATATAGTGCTGGTCATGTATTCTACCAGTCGGATCTGAAACATTCTTTTTGCATTTGATAGCTCAATTCTGTGTGGTGTCGGACTTAAAGAATAGCACCACCCCATACTTCCCGTGGGTGTCGTAAAAGGCGACTAAGGGGCGTACCGGAGAATGGGCAGCAGCGTTCTCTATGCATTCCACCACCACACCATACTGCGATCGCCAACCCGCCTGCCAAGCGTGGCGATTATGGCAAACCCCCCCCTTTTGGGGAAGGCCTATGTCCAGCAGTGGACGTTTTTCGGCTGAAATGATGATGATGATGATGAGCTCAATTCTTGAAGGAGCTTACAGGCTATTTAACATCACGCTACAAACCTTAGGAGCCGAGCAATAAGAATCTCTTCGAAGAAATTCTGATTCTGATTTAACAGATTACGAAAGTAACAGTGCGGGCGTTGCGATGCCACACAGTGGGCCGGGGACAAAGGGAGTTTTATAAAAATGTGTTTGTTACGACTTCAGACAATTCATGGATATTTTTATCGTATAGAGCCTGACAGAATATTATATGAACAGTGGGTTGCATCAATTGGGTACCCCAGTTGTATGAAAATGTTAATTAATACAACTGGGGTACCCAATTGATGCAGCCCACCGTACAAGATATTGATATACATGTCATTGAACATTGCCCTTTAAAAAGTAAAATTAATTTTTACCAACCTTTTTGCCTTCGAAATTGTCTCTGGTGGTGCCGATGAAGAGAGATATAGCTCCACAGCTGTCAGCGGTGACTAGTTCCGTAATCTCATCGACTGACAGCTTGTCCACTGTCAGCTTTAAGTGATCCATCTTATTTTATTAATTTTCTAGTTGGATAAGTATAAAAGAAGTTTGAGCTTCTGTTTACTGCTAGCTAAGGTATTAAATAAGAAAAAATACTGAGGTTTGAAGATTCAATTTGTTTTACCAGACAGGTTTCCAAATTTTAACCTCCACTGATTGGAGGAATTACAGCAATACTGTCTCGCTCTTGAATTTCTATATCAACTTCCTCTTCGCAAACCTCCTCGTTCTTAGCCAATAATATATTGTCTTTTATAGTTTGCAAGTTATAGTTTTCAGTAATAATATTCAGGAGTTTTTTGTAGCTGATTTTGGTAGGGAGACGGATTGTGGACTCCCTGGTTCCCGCTAACTCCTTGGACCGTGCGAAAAATAATAATTTCACAGTTACGCCATGCTCTATTTCCATATTTTACACTGTAATAAAAAGAAAAATAAATTAAAAGATATCTACATTGCCATCATTAGCCTAATTATGTTAAAATAATGTTTATAGCCCTGTGTGACTTAAGAACGCAATTAAGTCAACCCTTTTCTGTGACTTAAGTAGTTCATTTTTCCACAGAACAGCGTGACCTAAGTGAGAGTGTAGGTCACATGAGCTATAAAATAGTACATAATATGTGTGACATAAGTAGTAAGTCACACAGATTATGTAGTGTGTGTTTTGTAATATTGCAATGTACTATTTTTTTTTAAATGAAATGTCAGCTTATTATGTTATTTTGCTTGACAAGGGATAATGTCTTAGCTGATATTTTAAATTACACTTAGGTTGCAAATATGAAGTTTTTAACATTGATTGTAACTGAGATGAGATTGTGAATAGATTTTAAACATTTGTAACTACAGGAATTGGTTCTGATTTCTACACTCAGTAATTAGAAGATCGTTAAAATACTAAATACAAATGAAAAATTATTCAATTCAATCTGAAACCTTATGAAACTTAATTAAGGACAGGGAAGTTCAACTTGTCAGTCAGTCCGTCATTGCAAACAAATAGAATTATATGCTAATAAATATAATACCTACAGCATTCTTTATTATATCAATTTAATGTAGGTATGTAATTGCAAAAAAACTATACTAGAGCATGACCAGAAACTTTCATTATACTCCTTTCGTTGACCCATGTCATTCATGAACCAGTTATTAAAAGAAAAAAAAAACAATTATAAACAAAGTAAAGAAACATACACAAATACCTGTTCCCACGCACTGGTCTTCCAATATTTAAATTTAGAACTGGATTGAAAGTAAAAATAAGCTAGGTAGGTACTTATTGCGCCAAATTTACTGTCGTAACATTTTATTTATACTCGAAGGGAACGTGTGTCGCATGACACAGTCGCACATGCACTAAAGTAGCTACAGCTAGAGGTAATGACTTGGCGGCTTAACCATAACTGGTTTTTGCCGTTTTTGCGTTCTCTGAACCATGACCAATGTGAAGTACATATAATTTAAAAAAAAATGCAATAATCACCAAATAATTAACTTTGAAGTTAGTGTTTGTTGTAAACAGTTTAATGATGCAATAGTAATGAAGTTTCTTTACGATAAAGTTGATAACATCGAGGGTTAGGTTATGTACCTAACCTTGACATTTAATTAGATTAAAATAAATTTAAACTTACAAAAAGTATACTTACAATGTGCATTTTAATTTCAAAATAACATTATAAACAATAATCTTTTTATAAAATCTTCCCTGGTTTTGAAATATTTATTTGTTTTTTTAGTCCTACGAACACCTGAAAGTGACACTGACAGTCAGTAATGTTTCGTTTTTGAAGTCAGTGTCAGCCACTGACTTGCTATCAGCAATTTGCTTCATGCATACAAACTAAACATGGACCAAAGTTATTTTCAATAATATTCAATGTTGAAATATAATAATTAAAACAAAAAACTTTAGAAATTATTTACTTAAGCTTGCTTTATCTTGTTGTGTAAAGCTTGCTTCGTTAACGAACTTTTAAACAACTGACATTACAAAGTAAAGGTGCTTGCACGCTATTTTGAAATACTAGACTAATGTAACTGTTATTTTAACGTTTCTTTCTAATTTTTTATAAAATTTTTAGTTACCTCTGCCTAATCCCTCGGGGAATACAGGTGTGATGTTGTGTTATCTAATTAGGTATATATTTATTTCGTTTAGTAAAATTGATAATTAATCGAAACGGCGAAATATTTGACAGCTGTTTGCAAAGTTGGCAACTTTAAAAAAGAACTAAACCTAAGCATTCGAACATTTGAAAAATAAAATACTGTGGGCCTACCTTCGATCATTAAAATCAACTAGATACACAGTCAGCGACAAAAAACGTCCTCACCAAAAGAACGACCAAATCAGAAATCGGTCATCCTTTTCGTTTAGTACTGTTCTAACGCTCGGAACGTAAACATGCCTCCGTGCTCGTTTGAAAAGTGCAAAAATCACTCTTCCAGGACCGGAAAAACGGATGGAATTTAATTTTTTCAGTAAGTACTAATATTACCAATATATAATAACTATCACTGTATTATAAATACTGATATTTCGTCAAGAAATCGCCGTAAAACATTTATTTTAAAATTGACGAAATTATCAGCAGGGTTTATAAAGCACCTAAATTGAAAAGACTTTTACTAAACGTACAATTCATATTGTCGCACAGCTACTTGATTTATTGGGGTAACATGTGTTGATCCTGTTCTATTTGGTGGAGACGCTATTGTTTTTATTTTTTTTATTTTATTTAAAATTTAATTATTTGTCTTGTTCAATTATGTTATTGTTTTTTACAAATATGTATAGGTACGTTATCTAAATATATAAAACTCAAAGGTGACTGACTGACATAGTGATCTATCAACGCACAGCCCAAACCACTGGAGGGATCGGGCTGAAATTTGGCATGCAGGTAGATGTTATGACGTAGGCATCCGCTAAGAAAAGATTTTGATAAATTCTACCCCCAAGGGGATAAAATAGGGGATGAAAGTTTGTATGAAACTTTGTCAATTTTAAACCGATCGGGCTGAGACTTCGCATGCATATAGCTACTATGACGTAGGCATCCCCTAAGAAAGGATTTTGATAAATTCAACCCCCATGGGGATAAAATAAGGGATGATGGTGGATGTAAATGTATTAGTTTTTTTTAAATAATACTTAACGCGAGCGAAGCCGCGGGCAAAAGCTAGTATAATATAATATAGGAGAAGAGGTAGTCAATTTTACGATTTTTTTAAATGTTCGTAAATATTATATGTATATCGATTCATTATGGGATAACTTACGGGTTCGCGACATGCGGCATGCATGTCATGTCTGTGAATAAACGATTTTAACAGTTAATATTTGTGTAATTGAAAAGCACATGTTCTACTCGAAAGCATATTTACGCTCAGATAAAAGTATAATTACGAGTTTAAAACACAATTTAACAAACTTTTAAAATACTAACAAAATGTCTTATGAAAAAAAAAAAGTATAAAAATATTCGTCTCCACTCAATGCCTTGTCCTACTGACCAACGTCGGTCGTAAAATTTTATTGCTTTTCGCACAATGCTTTGTAAAAACAACTTTAACTTATTCGCGTAAGGTTGAATTTGCAAAAACTTATTCTTATAGCATAACTATAAGTACGTAGGTATAATTGGTGAGTGTTCGGCGACAGTTTCGAGCGTTATTTTTCTTCGAGACTGTGCATCTAGGGTTTTATTCATCAATGGGGCCTACCTATCCTTAGAGGGAAACGAAACGCGTGAGTTAATACATTTATGTTACACAAAAATACATGTAGGTATTACCTACTTTTAAAATATAATATAGCATGGGTTGACCGATCAGGTTAACACGTTTAAGAGGTTGATCGATTAACACATGCTACACTTGTCGCGGTTAGTCCGTGGCCCGTAACCATCTTTAAATACCACAAACCCCTCCGCACCTCGGAAAGCACGTTAAGCCGTTGGTCGGCTGTCATTCGTAGATCTTTGACAGTCGTTACGGGTTAGAGCCCGAAAGTCTGACAAAATCTGTATCATTTTGAAAAATACTGCTAATCCATTGCATCACATGTTCGAAAAATTTGTCTACTCAACAACGTAAATAACGCAATGAATGTTGTTGAACTGTCAAATTGAAACCCATTGCTACTGATAGTGTGTTAAGCAATTACCCCGCAGTCTTACCAAGGGGTATCGTATTACCTAGTAACTTTGTTGTGAAGATCAGATAGGCAGTCGCTCCATGTAAAATAGTGGTATTCAGCTGCATTCGATTAGACTGGAAGCCGACCCCAAGATAGTTTGGAAACCGCTAGATAGATGATGGTGGCCTTATTATTAGGTGTTATACAAGTTCAGTAAAATTAATGAGCAGAACTTCACAGACGTGATGGGTAATGTGATCTGAAATGACTCAAGTCCTAAAGTGATTGTCATGAAACGTAGTTAAAAATCATTCTTCAAACCAGAAAAATCTGCGCAGAAATCGAATGTTACGCTTTAGGACTAAGGCCCTAAACCGCTTAACTAATTCCGCAAGAATCATTACATTACATCACGATTCGAGTAGAGAGAAAATCATGAGAGTCAGTTGAATTGCGGCAATCGGAGCAAAATGTCGTTACATTCGACTTAGTAAATACAGTAAGTATAGGGTTTTTCGGATTTCTTAGATTAGTTTTTCCGTAAAATCTAAATCTATTTTACATACAATTTTAGTTTCGCTTTATAAACTTGTCGACTGCCACAGATACGTGCAAAACAAACGCGGCACCGAAACGGCGAAACAAAATAGCGGGTTGAGCGTGAAGGTGCCCGAGCAGTTGCGGATCTACCTACTTGGAATCACGCAGAAAAAAAATAGAATCGTAATCAAATCTGTGTGTTAGAACAGGCAATTTTGCATCTGTTTCGCTTGTCGTTCAACGGATAAGTCATGGCGAAACTACTGTGATTTCGTGACGTAGATGTGATACCCGCTTCAGAGCAACGATTGTATGGCACACGCGGACAAAGGCTTTTAAACGTATAAAAATCCACACACAATAATTTTCGCAACAGTAAAGCTTGTAAAAACAATAAAAGTTGTTAAGCCCCCCATCAGTTTCATAACAAAATAAAAACCCGCCGAATACAAAACCTCTTTTTTTAGGTGTGTTATGGTTTGACTTGGTACATTTTCCTTATAAATTGTTTTAGAAAATAGCTATTTAGTTATACTATAATGATTATAAAAATACTCTGAAAAAAGTTCTGAGACTACCCGAATGACTAGCAACGAACAACCAAAACCAGTGAAGATTTATATAAATGTAATATAAGTTAGCACGGAATCGTTTTGCGTAGTTGGCAAAAAGCCATTAATTAAAAACTACATTATTCTTTGTTTAACTAATATTGGCACATAGCCTGTCAATTAGAACTATTTTTATTTATATATATAGTCATCGTAAATCAACTAATACGCAGCAGTTGTATTTCTAACATAGTATTTTATCCAAAATAACAGTTATTTTAAATCAGTGACCGGCAATTTTTTTTTAAATTAACCGACTTGCTTCGGTGTGTACATACCTTACTGGAAACTGACATTTCAAATTATAAAAAGTTACCGGATTTCAAACGGTCTCGGAGCGGGCGGTGTATTTGTGTTTGGGTTCAACAGCTCTGCATCGTATTTTGGCAAGATTCCCTCGGGCGCGCGTTACATAAAATGAACGTCGCGTTTCGTGCCACACAAAAAGGATAAAAATAGATTTTCAGAGTGAGTTGCGTGTTCACAAATCACCGACATTTTTGTTTTTAAATGACATACATACGCGCGTCGCCGCTTGTACTACGACGTATTAGAAATCTTAGTGAAACTATCTGAAATCGGCTAACTGTAAACATTGGACTGATTTTTTTCTTTGTGTCTCGCTTCAGATTGACGTTCGAGGATCGAGTATCGAGTGCGGGCGGAATCTGTAGTGACTGAACTCCGTGTGGTGTGTGACGAGTGATAATCCAAGTGTGTGACTAGTGGACGTGCGAGATGGCTCACCACGCTGAGCCGATGGACATAGACAGTGACTTTGATAACAAAGAGAACAGTTTACATCACAACAATGTGCTGCCCTTCACAGAAAAGGGGTACGAAGAGTTGGACGTGTCGGAACTTAACATGAAACTCAGGTATTCCATCACTCCGGCCTCGTCGCCTATGTCTAAGAGCTACACCGCTAATTGTTTTGATAACAGGAGCCTAGAGTCAGTTGATGACACCCTAAATGTCACAATTAATGACAATAGTAATTTAACTCGCTCACTTAATTCAAATTTGGCTAAAAATGATAATGTAGTAAAATCTCTCAAAACTTTACCGCTCCAAGCAATCTCTACAGAGCAATTTGGTGATAATAATAGAAGCACATCAGTACTTAGGCCTCTTGATACCACAGTTACTCAAGACAATGCAGATGTAACCGTCGCAGTTAGCGGTCCAAGTGACATTGATGAAAACTCTCTGTTGAGTTCATCATCCTCTGCGGTACCAACCCCTGAAGCAACAACACCAACAAAGGATAACCTAAAGAATGACGGTGGCAGTTCTCCTATTATGCGAGGGATCAAAACCGTCCTCAACATGTTTAGATCATCTCAGAGTCCCATACCACCAGCTGATAGAGAAGATACTGTAAAACCTGACATACTCAGCCCAGTAGAGGCGACACTATCAACTGAGGAAGCCAAGTCACAGGCAATGTTGGCTTCAACACCTATCTCTACTCATCGGAAGAAGGAAACAAGTCCAACTAAAAGAAACAGCCCGCATAAAGAATCAATTGTTTTTAATGAGGATCTTGAGAAGGAGCTGCAATGGAAAGATGAGACAACCATCATATTCAGTCAGGAGCGTATTCCAATACACAAACTTTTTTTTCAACACCCTCAAAATGAAATTAAAAACACCAACCAGGATGTGGAATTACCAACACAAGAAATACAGGATGACATGAATTCCACTGTGGAATATATGGATATTTCTTACAATGATTCGTTTAGAGATAGAACTATGAGTGATATACTTAACAAAACCGACTGCACTTTTACTGGTGAATCAGACGCAGAATTTCTAGATTGTGAAACAACATTTACTAAGAATGATTCTCTGCTAGAAGATAATGAATTGACTCCAGTGAATGAAAAAACACAAGACTTGGACTTAACAAAAGATATAGAAATAGAAAGTACAAATGAAAATGCAAGTGCTTCCAGGCTGAAACAAATAATTTTGAATACTACACAAGATATATTAGATGCAACCCTATCAATAACACCTGAAGATTTGCTTCCTGAAGCATTACTTAAAACTCAAAATAAACCGGGACAGGACAATAACATATTGAATGAAATACCTCAGTCTGAAAACACAACAGTGATATCAAGTGAGATTGCCCTTGAAAACATTAATGAAACAATCGATACTAACGTATTTGACAAAACCCTGGAAAATTCTATAACATCGCATGAAAATCTTCCAGCCCTGAATCAAACTGTAGATGTTATGAGCCCGTCTGAGGATAAGAGTGAAGTTTCAAATGTAACTGCGACCTTTGAAAATGCAATATTAGATGAAACAGGTGAAATGACAAATTCAGAAACAAATACAGAATATAAGGAAGCACTCAATGTAACCAAACTAACAGATAAGATTTCATCTGAGACTGTTACTTTCGATAGCCAACATAATATTCTAGAAAATCCTGATTTAACATCACATAGTGAAATACTTGTAGCAAATGAAGAAAATATTGAAGATTTAAGAAGACAGTCTACAAACCACAATGACCATAATTTAATTCAAGGCAATACCCAAGACATTGAACCAAATAAAAGTGGTGGTGGTGATACTACAAATGTTAGTGAACATAACTCTACAAACTTGGTTGAAACTACAAACACTACAACTTATAATCCTGAAACCCTAGAAGAAATAATAAACAAGTCATTACTTAATCCTGATGATGAAGGGAAGTCTAATCCCATTAGAGAAGCATCAATGACTGAATTGGCTGCTGAAGTTCCTCTTCCTGATGAGGATGACCTTGAGAAAGAATTGAACATGCCTGGTGACCAGACTGATGCCTCGACCCTACCCACAAGTTTGCCTCTTGATCTTGTAGACAATATCAAGGTTCAAACAGAGATCACAGAGATGATACATAACCTGACACTTGAAAAAGAAAAAGAAATAATAGAAGTAGAAGGAAACAATGAAGATAAAACTGTAATGCCTGAACCAAATGTCGAAAGAGGTGATAACATTCAGAATGAAATGGTGATTTTCGATCAAGAAAGAATAAAAGAAATGCCTGAAGTTATTAACGATATAGATGCAGATGCAATGAATGGAAAGCCACTGTTAACTGAAGAACCACAAGTTTCCACTAATGATGTATTACCTGAAACTGCACCATCAATGAATATTGATACCAATACTGTTAATACAATTGATCAAATGCAGTATTATATTGAAGTTTTGAACCAGACGGAAACTGATACAGAGTGCCTGAATACAACAGTTACACACAATTCTGAAGAAAGCATAAGATTGAGTCAAACTATGGATATCAATGAAAGTGTAAATGGACTGAAACCTTTGCCTGACATTATTAACCAGACAAATATTGTGCCTGTAGAAAGTCTAGAACCGGCTGAAAATATTCCTGAACCAGTAATGTTAGAACAACAAGAGAATTTGCCTGCAAATTTCAGACTGGAGGGAAACACAGTTATTCCTCCAGAAACTGTGGCTGAAGCTGCTCACAATGTTGTGCCAGAACTTTTATCAGATGTATCTGAAATAGATAAACATGCAAATGAATTAGCGAAAGTTACTAGAGAAGAACTACCCATTACTCCAGCAAATGATGAAATAGTTAAAGACTCTGTTACCGACGGCACCGCACCTATTGCCGCTGAAGACATGCCTGTTGCTACAGACAGTGTTATGGATACACAACTTAACCATGTTGACGTAATTCCTACAGAGCCTGTTATCCCTGACAATGAAAACCAACTCATTAATACAAATGTCTCCATCAGCGCAAGTGCTGACATTAAAACTGAAGACGATGAAATCATAGTTTCTGAAAATAACAGCCCGTTTGTATCAGTAATTGCTGAAGATATTCCTCGAATGAAGCCTGAGGAAAATATTGATGTTCAGAATATCGACCACCGATTAGCGACAGCCGGTAAAGTCGTCTTTACCCCTCCGGCTTCTCCCCCAATCGCTTCTAAAGGATACAACTTTAATTTTGATGAAATGGATGATCCATTCGCAACGAAAACTAAAATAAGGATTTCGCCATCACTGGATACTCCAACTAAAATTGTTGAATCGGTAATGAGCTCCAAAAGTGTCGAAAAGCCTATGCCGAAAAAGGAAATGATGAACAGGCGAAAAGTACAATCTGAAAGAAAGAAAGCTGTTGCTCCTAAAAGGAAATTTAATTCGACCGATAGCGGTGCAGTTACCGATAAATCAGCTGAGAGCCCTGTTGAGAAGTCCGCTGTTGGTGACATAAACCTGGAGCCACCACCTAGTGTAGTTTTGGAAGGCAAAATTGTTCACGAAAAGACACTTAATGTAGCAAAAGAAGCACATAAACTAGAAGAGGAACTTAAACCTAAAGATGATGTTCAACAACCTGTTACAACATCTTCCATTGAGGTTAATGAAAGTGATGAATCTGCTATTCTTCTCTCCAAAGATTCAAAATCAACTACATCATCAGAACAGTCTGCATACTATTCGGCACGCACATCATCAAATGAAAGCTTCCATTCAAGAAATGTTTTTAACATACCTGAGATTGATGATAAGAACTTCAATCCGTTTGCAACAAAATCTAAAATGCGACAGTCTCCACCTCCGGACCTTGACACGGAAAATCCTTTTGCCAACAAGTGCAAAATAAGTTCTCCTGGTTCCTCCATGATTTCACCTCAAACTGATGAAGCCAATGCAGAAGATACCACAAAAACTGCTTTGCCTGACGACAAAATTGAAACTGAATTAATGGAAAAAGATGGTTCAGAAAACCTAAATAATACAACTACTTCGTCTAAAGCTACCGATGAGAAAAATAGTACAATCAAAGAAGTTAATACTGAAGATGAGGACACTATAGAGGGACCATTCCTGGAAGCTGAAGATTTGAACACTGACGATAAAATGTCAGATTTTGATGGCGAAAATATTGACATGATGCAATTCCATGATTTACCAACTCAAGGAAACGACGAAAATGGCGACAATGGCGAATTGTTCATAGATGCGGAAGCTTTTGAGTTCCTCCTGAATCAGAATAAGTGTAACACTGTTGTTGACAGCGGTAAAGAGAGTTTGTTCCTGAAATTTGATCCTCTCTTCGCAAAGAGGATGTCATCTATTACGTCTGAGAGTTTAGTTGCTTCTTTAAATAAGTTTCAAAAAAGGCAAAGTACCCCTACAAAAGCGGCGATGCCGGAAACGAAGGTCAAGTCTCCTGTCGCTGGGCCTTCTAACTTGAACATAACCCAAGACATGGACATCACACACAACTCAAGTGAGGAATTCAACGAAGACCTTAACGTCACAGTATCTAAGCCGACGATGGCCGTACCTCCAGCCGTCAATCCAGTAACACCCAGAAACAAGTCCTTGACCCCACCCAGATCGAACAGACGTTCTCTTACATTCACGTCTCCTGCCATGGCCGTTATTGACAGACTACTGTCTTTAAGTGGCAACAGTTCTCTCCTGCATGAGACTACTTTGACACATGCCACAAGAGAGCAGAACGAAGCCGACTTGGCTCTTATACAGCTACGAGAGCTATTAGCCGAAAAAGAAATTAACGTTTACAGTCTAAGATCTGAAAGTAAAGAACTAAAGGATAGATTAACTTCATTAGAATCTCATTTAAAAAGTTTAGAAGATGAAAGTCAAGACAGATTAAAAAAGATCAACGATTTGAACGATCGGCTGGCTGAGAAGACTAAGATTAATAAGAGCATGGCGGCTGTGGTCGAGGAATATGAGAGGACGATAGCTAGTTTGATCTCGGAAACAGCGCAGGACAAGAAGAGGCATGCGGAGGAGAGAATAAAGTTAATTAATGAAAGAGACGAGCAGACGGCGCATCTAGCCAGCATGGAGGTGTCCTTCAGCGACCTCCATAGCAAATACGAGAAGAGCAAACAGGTTATACTCAATTGTAAGGCTAACGAAGACGCCTATAAGAAGTCTATCAAAGAGTTTGAAGAAAATCTCAGTAAAATGCAAAGCAATTACGAGCTTCTGAAGCAGCATGCGACATCCAAGCTCAACCACGCCAACCAAGAGTTGGAGAAGATGAACAGGACACATGAGGCGGAAGTGTTGAAGCTTAACGCCATGATCAAGAGGAAGGAACTGCACATCACGTCGCTCGAAGAGTCTCTTACGCAGAAGACGAAGGCAAACGAAGAACTTACAGCCATATGCGATGAACTCATCAACAAGGTCGGCTGAACTAATTTTAGGGTTTTCTACATTTATTGTGTCTGTGATCTAGGCGGATACTCCGAGACTCGCTTTTGTGCTTATCTTAAGATAAGTAGCATTAAGTTTTAACTAGTCTCTACGATATTGTGCCAAATCAATTTAGTGTAACGACATTTTATTCCTGTTGTTCGTTATATACTCAAAGACTGCAAAATGTGATAAAATTCGAGTTCTATAATCATGTTACAATGTATACTTTTTATATTTGTAATTCAATTGAGAGCACATAATGTTTCAGTCAGTACACTATATCTTTGCACTATTATATTATGCCGGCCATAATTAAAGTGTGCGCGGACCACAGTAAGTCAGACACAGATTTTGAAATAATTCATAGAAATGTATATTTTTTGCATGTTTAACTGTTGTATTTAAAGTGCCCAGATATTTATTTTGTATGTTAAAAACTTTTCGTCAATATTTTTGGGAAGATATAGAAGTTCACCTAATGATATTTTTGTAGATATATATTCGTGAAAAACTACGATAGATTTCATATTTAGATGTAATCCATAATAATTATCCTGTGTTTGAGCAATCGACTGTCTTAGACTAACGTCATAAAAATATGTTGCATGTTTCTTTTAGCCGGCTGAACAACCTCGCGTCAGTTGGTATATGTTAATCTTGCAGTCTCATATCCCTCATATACCTTAATTAATTTTGATATTGTATCTCATTTTGTTCCGTAATATTAACCGATCTCTGACATTCTCACATTCAATTAGATTTTAATTTCGTCTATGACAATATATTGTTAAAGTTAAAATTTTTGTAGCTCGACTTTCCAGTAGCGGGTTGTTTTGTCAGTTATTTTTGTATGATATAGAATTTAGTAATAATTATTTTAGTTAATAAAGTTGACATTTTCAAAACCGTTGTTTTTATTGTTTATCTGACTTTGCCCACGACTTCGTTCACGTAGTGGTCGCAAGTTCTAAAATGTTCGCAAATAATTGCAAACATAAATTGACTCGAATACGCAGAGTAGGAAAGATGGAATCGAGGAAAGTGGTGTTAAAAAAAAAATAGCTGAAGGTGAAAATTCTTTTTTAGGGTTCCGTACCCAAAGGGTAAAAACGGGACCCTATTACTAAGACTTCGCTGTCTGTCCGTCTGGCCGTCTGTCCGTCTGTCTGTCTGTCTGTCACCAGGCTGTATCTCAAGAACCGCGATAGCTAGACAGTTAAATTTTCAAAAGTTATGTATATCTGTTGCCGCTATAACAACAAATACTAAAAACAAAATAAAATAAATATTTAAGGGGGGCTCCCATACAACAAATGCGATTTTTTTGCCCTTTTTTGCTCGATATCAAAAATGGCAACAGGTAGGCACTTGAAATATTCACAAAATACTCAGTTGTATTTTAACTTTAATAATAAAATTAAAATAAAATAAATATTTAAGGGGGGCATACAACAAACCTGTTTTTTCGGCGTTTTAGCCTTGTGGTACCGAACCCTTCGTGTGCGAGTCCGACTCGCACTTGGCCAGTTTTTTTCTTTCTGGTTAGGACGACCTTCTGGTACGCGCACCCATTTATCTATAGTAGCTAAACACCTAAACTTGCTATTTACCTCCTAACTAACTAAACATAACTAACTATCCTTTCTGTCCACTAAGGGTCCCCGAATTGTCAATTTTTTCGTGATTGATACACATTAATGCGCAAATTGATCGTCTACCAAATGCAATTGAAGCGGTTGACAATATTACTACAATTCCAGTTGCCCATTATTAATTGAGATTTTCCAGACAAGTACTTATATTTTATTAGAGACTGTCTCCACTCGTAGAATTTATATTTCTTCGCGTTGCACGTGACTTATCGATAAACTTTTCGAACATGAACCTTCCATAGGATACAGTGCACTATTATTTTGTCTACGGCGTGCTCCGAGCACATCTATTTTAAACGAACAGCTTTATGGGCCTTTTTTGTAGACAACGCTTTTTATATTCCTATAGTTTATTTATGAACAGTCGCAGTGGAATTTAATGAAAATGTGCCTGTAATAACCGTTTTTTAACTGAAATCGAATTTCAAGTGGGTATTATTAGTCTGCAGTAGGTAACAGTAATAGAAGTAGCTACAGTATGTTTACTTATGGCTACAAACAATT
The DNA here is from genome assembly GCA_916614155.1 of Mesoligia furuncula. NCBI lineage: Eukaryota > Metazoa > Arthropoda > Insecta > Lepidoptera > Noctuidae > Mesoligia > Mesoligia furuncula. The sequence continues at coordinate 29,247,940 of OU744797.1, read as the reverse complement.
CCTAGTTCACTGTTGTTTTATGTGATTTTTACTTTGTGCATCATTGGCATTGGCTTTGGCCTGACGAAATAAAAACGCACCACATAATATTATGTACGGTAATACAACAACAGGAAAACATAGTAGGACACATTAGGAAAAGGGGAAAACCGGGAGTGAAGGGCTGCCACTCTCTGAATCATCTCCGCAGACGCGATTTTAACACATTGAAGGACACTGAACGAGACACAATAGAAGTTTTATTGTTATTACGTCGAGAGGCGTTAAGTGTCCCGCAAAGTGTTAAAAAGTAAACAGTTTTTTTTATGCATGCTTCGAGCAACACGAAAAAAACAACGACTTCCAGGACGCCCTTGAGATCCAATCCGAAACGAGACGGCAGCTGTCAAGGAAACAGGATTCCGCTTAAGTGTTCTTTTTAGGGTTCCGTACCCAAAGGGTAAAAACGGAACCCTATTACTACTGTCTGTCCGTCCATCTGTCCGTCTGTCTATCACCAGGCTGTATCTCAAGAACCGCGATAGCTACACAGTTGTCACAGATGATGTATTTCTGTTGCCGCTATAACAACAAATACTGAAAACAGAATAAAGTAAACATTTAAGGGGGGCTCGCATACAACAAACGTGTTTTTTCGGCGTTTTTACCTTGTGGTACGGAACCCTTCGTGTGCAAGTCCGACTCGCACTTGTTTTTGGTTTGGTAGGTGTTAATGATTGATTTTCGGTACCGGTCGATTCTGTAAAAATCTCACCGTGAAAACTTGGGTGATGTGAGTTTGTTTTTGCTAGGAATTGACACTATTGACAGCTCGCTTCACCCATAGGTTTTCACGGTGAGATGGTTACAGAATCGTACTACTGTTGCACTAAATGAAAAGTTTTCTCCAGTAGGTAGCTAACTTAATTATGTGTCTACGACTAAATAGATTTCTAATTACAAAATCTATAGGTACTTAAATGGGCACGTAAGCTATACATGCGGAGGTATTTGTATCATTACACCGCGTCAGCTTGGGACGAACACGAGAATAAAATTAACATTAAATTGCACGCGAGCTCAACGGCGGACAAAACCTAGCAGAATATTATTCACGACCGGCCCCGTGGCCCCTGCATACGTTGATAAATATGTGAAATATGTACTTTATGTCGCTTTAATCAGTGCCAGGCCGTGCCACGACCATTTTGACAAAAAAAATGCCATCTATAAGACTCCCGCCTTTCCTCGTTAGGATTCCAAGCGAGGAGGTTCTGTATCGTTGCCATGGCAACGTGCGACAAACACTGTCAAACATTTTCACTGATTAGCGATCAAAACGGGTCGGCTAGTGATTATGCACGAGTGATGTATGACGAGACAGTCAACGTAGTCAACGCTAGAGAGATTGACAGCCCGTCGAGTGAAGAGGAAGTGGTGAAAGCAACAATGTCGAAGTTTAATCCTCCGGTGAGGCATACGGCGAGGCATGACTTCGATTCCGACAGTGAATCTGAGTCGGAAGCTGAAAAGTTTTTGGAGAATCTCTCTGGGGAAGAACAGGTTGGTAATTTCAGTGTTATTTAAGTCTTCAGTGGACCAAAAATCATCAATGGATCACTGTTTTGTTATTACTGTCCAGCAAGCTCACGGCCGCCCAGCGTCCGTCGCCGAATCTCTGGATGCTTTTTTTATATATATCAGATTCGCATTATATATTAATTAATTCATGGTAATAAAAGACGTCTTTTTATTCTGAGTCGTCATACGTCACCCCTTTATTCTAAATCAAACTTGACCACAGAGGTTTCGTTCGTAAGTAAAACCTCAAAAATTACTATAGTAGCGTTTGCTTTAGGTAGTACATTTGAAGGTTTCCTTTTTTTGTCATTTCCTTGTTACCTTCACAATACGACTACGTATAACTTCCAGTCTTTCACCTAATTCCAAATAAATGTCTCGTAGGTTTGGACACTTACCACAAGTCGTATAGGGTATTATGATGTCACGAATACCTTCATTTATTTGCCAACTATTCCAATTATTGTTCGCGTTAAGTCTGATTAGATCTTGCAATAATAAAATACCTGTAAGAAATAACATATTACACGCTCCAGTTACTGTTCTTATAGTTTAAGGCGCAGATATACGATTTTAAATGATTTTAAATTCATCATCACGTCTAAACGGCTGGCCTGATTTCTTTGAAAATAAAATATGTTATACTAGACAATTTTCTTCGTAATTTGATATGTGAATATTTGCAATTATATTTTTTTAACATAGTGTAATTAATTTGTAAAGTAATGTCTACCGCGGACAAAAAAACGATAATCACGCAGACACTATCGGGTGTATTTTCATAAAACTTTCACCATCTAAAAGACAATTTAATTTCCCAAATTTTAATATACGGTTTTTATTTGTTTTGTGTTTGATAAATCAACGTGGGTTCTTATTTCGAATAATCTTGGTGCGCGTTGAAGCGGGGACTCTTGCGGGCGACGGGCGGCAGTGCATCGCTGACCACTGTCACGAGTAGACGCTAACGCTCGGAGAAATCAGAACATAATTTTATTCGCTTTTGAGTTTCGTGCTGATAATGCCTGGTAAATCCAAATTACTAAAAAAGAAACGCCTTATACTGGCAAAAAATAGATTATTGAGGTAAGTAATGTATTTTAATTGAAATAAAATTATCATTTATTTCTGTCGAAAGTTTAAATTAGTGTACCTAAATAAAATAAATAAATATGTGATATCCAATTGTAGTAAACATACTTTTATTTTATTTATAATAATTGTTTTATTTCTGTTTTAGGAGAATACCAAATAACGAAGATTCTCAAGTCGTAAATGCAGAATTGTAATGTAGTATATCCATACCGCATCCTTGTAGGGACAGTCCGGATCAGAGTTTCAAAAAATACTTGAATGCTATTATTGACATAATTATTCTGACGTAATTATTCTTGATAATGCTAGTTTTTATTCTGTTTGTTTTAGCTGTAAGTAATCCATAGCAAATAAATAAATAAATAAGTAAATTTAGTACGACTTCGTCTGCGGAGATGTAACTTTTGCGTCTGTTGTAGACTTACAGTACTTATGTCGTGCACAACTATCTTCCTAATTTCTCACATGCCTATACTTCCATGCATCGGCATGGAAGTATAGGCATCACAGCCAGAGCTACAAAATAAATGGATTTTTAGGCATCGGCCTAAAAATCCATTTATTTTGTAGCTCTGGCTGTATAGAACACGAAAAAAAGGCAACTCCGCATATTGAAAATGAGGACATTATTGCTGACAAGTAAATGCATATACCCAATTTATTATTATTATTTTCACAGTAGCTCACATACAGGGGATCTGGTACATTTGTGCGAAAGACACTTACGCGACTCCTTTTGCGCGAATAGACACGTGCGCGACTGGACGTTTCCACGACTAGACTGTTGCAAGTGTTGCACGACTGACATTTCCGCGAAAGACATTTGCGCGACTACACTTACGCGAAAGGATGCTTGGGAGACATTTATATTCGTAAAGGATATTGGGCAAAAATCCGAAAAATGAGATCCCATACAGACGTAACATCCCGCCTGTATTCTCCGAAGGGTAGGGCAGAGGTGTATACTAAGTTCGTGTAGTACACCCATTTATTACTTTATCTAGTTAACATACGTATAGCTACATACTAATACACTAGCTACATACTAATTTAAACTAGTTATACGTAATAGCTAGTTTAAGTTGTTAAAAGTTATATTATGCGGTTCCACACGTTTCTTCTCCTGAGGGGGGGGGGGGTCGAAATCAAAATCCAAGATGGCGACTGCGAAATTTTACAAAATATGCGTCATGGGTGTCGTTTCCATGGTTTTCGGGGGCGCTGATGGCGAAAATGAGGTCAAAGTCAAAATCCAAGATGGCGGCTGCGAAATTTTACAAAATATCCGTCATGGGTGTCGTTTCTATGGTTTTCGGGGGCTCTGATGACGAAAATGAGGTCAAAGTCAAAATCCAATATGGCGGCTGCAAAATTTTACAAAATATGCGTCATGGGTGTCGTTTCCATGGTTTTCGGGGGCGCTGATGACGAAAATGAGGTCAAAGTCAAAATCCAATTTGGCGGCTGCAAAATTTTACAAAATATACGTCATGGGTGTCGTGTCCATAGTTTTCGGGGGTCCTGATGCTGAAAATGAGGTCAAGTTTAAAATCCAAGATGGATGACGCTGATTTTGTAAAATTTTGCAGCCGCGATTTTGATTTCGATCTCCCCTGCTCTCGGGACCAACGTATGTAACCGCATAATATAACTTACTACAATTTAAATGAGGTATTATGAACGTTATCTAGATACAGTAATAAATGGGTGTACTTTACAAACTTAGTATACACCTCTGCCCTACCCTTTAGAGAATAAAGGCGTAATGTTACGTTTGTATGGGATTACTTTCTCGGATTTTGTGCAATATCCAAAATAAATGTCGCGCAAGCATCTTTCGCGGAAGTGTAGTCGCGCAAATGTATTTCGCGGAAATGTCAGTCGCGCGTGTCTAGTCGCGCCAAGGGACCCCTCTTACATAGTTACTGCTATACAGGGACGCAAAAGAAAATCGGAATAGATAAAGAGAATAAAAAAAAAGCAAAACAAAAAACGAGCAATGATGGTGGAAGACAATACAAACAACCAAGAGACACTTTGTAATACAAACACACGTCGTATAAATGATTCAGTGAAAACACAAAATTTTGAGGAATATTAAATTAAATTTAAAATAAAATAAAATAATTCACATATTTTTGTTTAATTTGATCATTTTAAATCTTTGTAAGTACATAAACAAAAAAACTCACGTCTTTTCCCCATGGACGCCAATTGATACGATCCTTACAAGCCGATTCTATTTACTTCGTTTACGTTCATATACATATCTGGTCACACACGCACACAAATCATCACACATGTTTCTTTTATATTTTTGTCATCTTCTGTTCTTGTTTTAAGTTGGTATGTCTATATTTCATTAGTATTTCCTATTTATGTTCGGACACATTTATTTGGTAAGTACTTACGTAAATGTACAGGGTGTAAGGGAGACGCTTCCAACAAAGACAGGTGACAGGTGACAGGCAAGACAATACCATCAAAAAATTGGAAAAAATAATGAACAATTTTACCTATTTTTTTTAGCATTTTTCGTACACTATGCTGTGAGAACAGTTAAATAAAAAAACCATTATTCGCGATTAAACACATTTTTTTTCTTTACAACTAACAAGCAATGTATTCGTAAATAAATATCATCTGACGCTTGCGCATGACCTCGAGTTCAAAGTGCACGCGCGCTCGCCGACAGCCGCGCGGCTGACAACCCCAAGTCCACGCGACGACTGACGCGACGCGGCGTACATGGGGAGGTGAAGGGGGAGGCGAGATGGGCATCGCCTTCCAGCGAGGTACAGAGATAATTGTGACCGTGTTGTACCAACTGTCTGCACTCACGTGCTCAAGTAAGTAATAATAACCTTCGTTCGAATTCTGATAATCAAGGTAAATGATCACAAAACTCATTGGTATAGGCCGAGGTTTGAACCTGGGGTGGGTCACCTAGTTAGAGAGAGGCGTCCACGGCTATGCGCGGTGCGGCGGCGACCTTGGGCATCCTTTGTAAAGCGCCGCCAAAATAAATAAGACGAAATATTACAGAGGCATCAACAGTTTTAAATTTATGCACTGTGTCGTGCATTTAATAAAAGTTGTGTATGGAAGTCGATAATCGATAATGCATCAGATAAAATAAAAGATCGCGACTATAGCCGTGATTGACTAAAAAATTATCATCGTGTGTACAGTTTGATGAAACTAGCGCGCGTGAATCAATTGAATTTGAACTTTATGTCAATGTAATTAGAGTCGCACGACGCGCGCTCGTTTATTGAAATAACTATATCCTTACGTAAACCCAATCAATTTAAAGTAGAATTAATTTATTTTAATCTAAGAAACCCGTTAAATCTTATTTAATAGTTAAAAAAACTGGCCAAGTGCGAGTCGGACTCGTACTCGAAGGTTCCGTACCACAAGGCAAAAACGCCGAAAAAAACATGTTTGTTGTATGGGAGCCCCCTTAAATATTTAGTTTATTTTAATTTTATTATTTATCTGAGTATTATGTGAATATTTCAAGTGTTGCCATTTTTGATATCGAGCAAAAAATGGCAAAAAAATGGCGTTTGTTGTATGGAAGCCCCCCTTAAATATTAATTTTATTTTGTTTTTAGTATTTGTTGTTATAGCGGCAACAGAAATATATACTTTGTGAAAATTTCAACAGTCTAGCTATCGCGGTTCTTGAGATACAGCCTGGTGACAGTCAGACGGACAGACAGCGAAGTCTTAGTAATAGGGTTCCGTTTTTACCCTTTGGGTATGGAACCCTAAAAATGAAAACAGTTTGTAGATAATAAAGCATAATTACAATTTCCTAACAGATTCTGATTTCATAATTATTCTTTTAACATTTTCTCCTCTGTAATTTGTTGATCTTTGCACATCAAAAGACACCGCTATCTGACTTCACGACGTTTTACACGTTTTATAAGGGTAGGCATTTTGAAAGTGGTGTGTGTAAATTCCGTGTAAATCCCGTGACTCGGCCCCGGCCGTACGGAGCGCTCGGCTCCCGCGACGCGCGACGCGGGCGCGCGGTGACGCGTCGTTGCCTTGCGTGTCAATGACCTCACGTTTTGTACGGTTTCCATTGCGTGTTTACGAAATAAAGAAGTCTAGAAAATAACCAATTTAAAGCGAAAGGTTATTGGTATCCGTTTGTATTTAGGTTGTATATAATCTACGTTCTGGCTTCGGAAGCGTTCTCCTTACACCCGTATAAGGTATCTATTCATACACGAAACAACTTTACACGAACAACTTTTAGCACAAAATCTTAAATCGTGAAAAAAGATCAGCGGTTCCCGACATTTATGTTCGCATAACTCGTCGAAATGTAGGGAACAGCTGTTTTTTTTTTCGCGATTTCTGGTATGATGTAAGTAAAAGTAGTTCGCCACAGTATAATGATAAGTACAATGATGATGAATGAGATTTCGTGTATGAATAGATAGACCATAAATAAACCAACTTATTCAATGCATATTATTATTAAAATAATATGATTACAATCTTAATTTATTATCAAAATATTACCTTAACTTATTTTTATTAACACTACATTGAAATAAAAATAGATGGTGATCAAAAATCAGGCAGGATTGGATTATCCTCACCATCTGAAACGTATGGTTACCCTACGAAATTACGTGCATGCAGTTGTGGGGTCGCGGGGCGTGACGCTCGCTCCTCCCACTCGCTCAAGGTCGCTGTCACTTATTGTCGCCTTAATTTCACCGCTAGGAAGTTATTTTTACTGTAGACAACAGTAGACGAACAAATGCATTTATTTGCGCTACGGCATTCGAGGAATTTAGATAGACAGCCGCTAGAGAGGCGGCCATATTGTTGCGTAGATTTAATTTCCCGCCATAGTTTGCATGGCGCCACCTGTTTGCCGCTCTGTTGTTTACGTCGGCTGTAAACATGGACAATTTAGGAATGGGTTCAATGATCAACTTTATTTATTCCGGGTATGGTTAAAAATGGTTTTTATGCTTGAAACTGTCGTAAAATGAAGACGAGGAAGTTGGCAAGGGAAGTCTTCCCGAGTACAAGAATATTTTAGGCCAGAATACATGAAAGTTTCTACTAGTCAGTCGTGTAGAATCTACTTAATAGTCGTTTGCGCTGCATTATTATCCAGCGATAGTTTTGCGATCGTGCGAGCAAACGCACGACCATATTCATTTATTCATGGTATGAATAGCGTGTTGATTTTACGATGGTGACTCCGCAATTAGCCTCTTGAAGATATAGACTTTAAAAGCTGCTTACAATTATTTCGGGCGAACGTGACACAGTCCATAACTTACATATATTATTATGGCCGCGTAACAGGTCAAGCAAAAGAGCGTAACCGCCGAAATCACGAACCGCACTCGATGCAAAATTATTCAGATCGAAATTAGGTCGAGTGCCGAACGTAAATGATCGAATGATTATTTTCTAACTCATTTTTTGCGACGCAAATGCTCGGGGCTCATCCTCTCCACAGTAGTCTCAACTTTACTTAATGTAATCAAGATATTATGCCACAGTCCCCGGACAGAAAGTCTTCCCAGCCTTCTGACAAGTCCGTGGAAGTTCCGAAGGTGACCCGGGCCGAGCGGTTGAAGGACACGACCAGTGGCAGGACCAGACCCGTCGCCAAACGTGACGACTCCTCCAACTCAGGTCAGTTTGATTCGGACTACGTCGTTGACTGGCTCGCACGTTTGGCCGTTTTTTAATCCCTTTCATAGATTTTGCATGAACTACCTATCGCATAATACAGGCGGGTCGCCTTGCACTTTTTTGTATGAAAATGCGATGCGCTGCGGCCCGATGCGGCCGTCTGTGTGCGCTTGACTTTTGCCTACTTATGGCGATTTTGATCAAAGTTTTAGACATGCGAACAAAAAAATGACGTCTGATAGTGTTAATATGGGCAAAGTGTCAACAATTCTAGATAGGTACCTAAAAGTTTGATCAAACTCGCCATTAGTCTTTGCTAAAAGGTTAGGTACTTACATGCTCTTTGCAGCGACTGCTAGTGTTAAGCGTGAAAGCGTGGGACCTGGGTTTATACCCAAATCGGGCAACCTATTGATACATTGTCAAAGAGGCCGGTTAACGGCTACAGGCTCGCCTATTCATGGGGCTGGATCACTACCTACTGGCGAAATAAAGTCGGTGTCTCATGGGTATCACATAGATCCTAAAATTCACCTTACTGAGTGAAATAACTCGTGTTAATAGTTCAATGCAGTTCCGTTATGATGAAATTCTCAATTTTCTCTCTGGAACAATAGCGTAATGGTCTTAGCTATTTTAATCCCGCGCAAACAGTCTTTGTTTACATGAGCCTGTCTGTAGATATCGTGGCAATGCTGTGCGTGCTGTTTGAAAAAAGGTCTACAAAATTACGCCTCTATACGCTGAAGGGTGGGCAATTACCCAGTTTTGCGCCAGTTAAGTCCCATGTGATAGTGAGCGAGGCTATTGCTAGGTATTTACAGAGCAGTAATCTAACCTGTGAACTGGAAATAAGACTTTTCTAAAACCCAATAACGAGACCCGTTTATAGAATGCAAGAAGCCAAGCTACTATAATGCGCTACTAATGCAGTCGAGTTGACAATTAAATAGGTATAATATACCTACCTATACATTCAGCCACAGTTAAACTTTCCCATAATAGGTGCCGATTCTGTTGTTCACAAACTAAACTAAATTTAAGTTCAGTGCATCTTTTTCTTTCTATTTCATTAAGAAACGGACAAAAGATAAATTTTAGTTTAGTCCTGTCAAATTAATCGGCGCCTGACACTACTCCATACAAGTTTAGACGTACCTAATTAAAAACTTGCCTACTAAAATTACGTCAATTGACGTCAGTCGCCAGGTCGTAATTTGACAGGACTAAACTAAAATTTATCTTTTGTCCTTTTCATAATGAAGTAGAAAGAAAAAGATGCTCGGAACTTAAATTTTGTTTAGTTTGTGAACAAGGGAATCAGCACCAATGTTTTATTAGAGCCTAAAACCAATAAACTTTATCTGAAATATATTTATTACAGATGCAAGTAACTATACATAGTTCGGAATTAGAATATTGGTTGGGTATGTAGGTAAACTGCCCGATCTAGGCTTATTCAAACCTGTGTTTCAGGGCGAAAGCGCTAAGGTATGTAGGTACACCATATTAATTACAGACATAATTAAATTCAAATGTTCTTACGTTTTTTTCAATTAGCTGGTCAGTATTAAGTTGTATGTTGATTAAAATATGATTCGCGAACGTAACAAATGTGTATTTACAGAATTATAATTACCTATTAAAGTCATCAACACCACTGTCTAAGATCAAGTAATCCTATTGAATGACTAGGTATTTCATGAAATCTTGACATTTAGGATTAGAACTAACTTAAAAAGTTGTGCTACTGATTCTAATGATTATAATTCTGTAAATACATATTTGTTACAGTCGCGAATCATATTTTAATCAACGTACACCCAGACACTGAGCTGCAAATTGCAAAAATCGTAAGAAAATTTGAATTTCGCGGGCTATCTTAGCGCTTCCCCCTCACATGCCTTTCCCGCAATTATATTGGGAAAGTTAGATCGTCTATCGGTACATATATAAATGGATAAAGAAAGGTTACAAAACTAAGCCTAAGTGTAAGTGTAACTAAACACTTACACCTATGTAATGTTAGCGTAATAATATGACAAAGTAAGTAGGTATTACAAATGGTTGAGGTTTTGTTGAAACTGAGACGAATCCAACAATGCGAGTTAACGCTCTACTTAGCTAAATCTGTCACAAGCCCTTTATACAGTGTGTTGGGTTAAACGAGGGACATACTATAAGGCTGCCATCAGACGGACTGCATCGCAGCAACCGCGCGCAGTCGATATATTCAACTGCATGCAGTTGTACGTTCGACTTCGTTCAGTCATGATATCAACTTCACGCGGTCGGCTGCAGTCGTGTGAAGTCAATATTAATTGCATACAGTCATGACTTCAACGTTACGCGGTCGGCTACAGTCGTGTAGTGTCGACGCACGCTGTCCATCGCTAACCGCATACAGTTAGTGTGTAACGTCTGTGCTTCCATTTCGACGTCAAATCTTACACAGCTCCTGGGCTAGATGCGTGGCGTCAACTGCGCAAAGTCAGATTCGACTGCAGCCAGCTGCATGCAGTTGAATATATCGACTGCGCGCGGTTGCTGCGATGCAGTCCGTCTGATGGCAGCCTAAGGGAGTGTCGCAGTCGTGGAAATTAACTACTCTGATATCATCATTAGCATTATCATGTCCTTAAAATAATTATTGTGGCCTGCCGCGATATGAGGGACCCACTGGGTCGTGAGTTTGACCCATTAATCGTTTCGACATGCGTGCGGCAGATGTCACACAAGAAAAATCAGCTGTTTCATACATTTTTTTCAAGTAGGAATTGAACTTTTGTATGAAACAGCAGATTTTTTTTCGTGATTTCAGAGTTGGTCCCATAGTGAAAGTTGTTCATATTTATGGGTAGGACACCCTGTAAAATTTGGAACCGGTAAAAAAAACAACCTGTATACAACGTTATTTTCAGTATATGCGAAACCTGAATATAGTTTTTTCAGAATAAGTAACTGGATCGATTCCAATAATTTTTATCCCATGTTATATTTTGTCCCAAAAATATTTAAAAAAGGTTAAAAGTTGGACACCGAGCGACACTAAGTAGGTTATCCAATCTCCGCGCCGAACGGTTAGGTACCTGGGTACTATTATCAATGAGCGCAAGACGGCGCGGCACGAGCGGCGCGGGTGAGCATGTTTTTGTACGGACAAACAGGTAACTTAACACTTTGTACGGACAAACAGGTAACTTAACTTTGTGATTTTTCATGATACAGTTTTGAAATTGTATACATAGATTCTTTACATAAAAATACTAGACACGTGTTTCGGGTTTCGCATATAAACATAATGTTATAGTTTTCGAAGGTGAAAGGGGGAACGAGCAGTAAGAAAGGACTTTAGAAAATTCAAATAGGGTATGAAAGTTTGTATAGAACTTCTTCATTTTAGCCGATGGGAAATACCATCCGGCACACTAGTTGTACAGACGCCAGCACATCAAGCTATCCGAAAAAGTCAAATTTTCCCAATTAACTTTGAACCTTACCTATACTTTAGCGATAAAGTTGAAAATCTATTAAAGAAATTTGACAGATGTGAGCAGTAGCTTGATGTGCTGGCGTATGTACCTAGCATAACATACAGAAACAATATTTCTAATTCCAGATACGGACTCAGTGGATTTGGAGCCCGAGCGAGTGGATCCCGTACTGGGGAGCGGTCGCAAGCGTGGCGGCGGGGTGGTCATACCAGCGGAGGGCGCCTATGACCCCAAGAACTTCCAGGACCTGAAGGTGCCTCCTGAAATGGAGAACATCTTCCAGTATATCATGAAGTAAGTGTGTACTGTGTAGTGAATAGCTACAGCACCCTAAGGCTGCGTTTCCACCAGAGATGAGCGAGGATGCGTAGCGAGGAATGTGTGTAAAACTAACCAATACCAACGCTAACTTTGTCTGCTCAACCACGTAAATAACGCAACGAATGTTGTCGAACTGTCAAAAGGAATGTCATGCCTACTGTAAGTGCGTTACACAATAATCCCGCATTTTACTAGCAACCATCAATCGCTTTTATTATGACTCTACAATAAATTAATAGTTTAAAAACACTAGAAAAACACGCGTGCAAACACGACTATGATACGATATTCTATCATGGAATGCCAGTGCCTATCTTCCGGCTTCATCATCAGATCTTGAAACCTAATCGTGGTCAAAGTTCATTACAAGACTTTTCTAAGAAATCCAAAACAGCTATGATACGATTTTCCATCATGAAGTTCCAGTTCATATCTTCCGGCTCCATCATCAGATCAATTCGACAGTACCATATTATTGTATTGTCATCAGAACTACATACAGCTGCCAATTTTCATTACGCTACGACCCTTGGAAGATGGTGAAATTAGTTACCTTAGATTCCATTACATAGTCAGTTACATACAGGTCGACCTAATAAAAGCGTATTAAAAATAATCTATCGGTCTTCTCAGAGTAGTTGGGTAGGAAGCACAGGCCTCATCTAGTTTTGAAACATGTTTCGTAATATATTTTTGACTTGTAAAAGTGGTATTTGCTTAGCCAGTTTATAGAAGCAACTAGCTGTTCCCCACGGTGTCACCCGCTGCTCAGCGCCTAAGGAGCATAGCGTGATGTTATATAGCCTATAGCCTTCCTCGATAAATGGACTATTCAACACAAAAAGATTTTTTCAATTCTAACCAGTAGTGAGATTACCGCGTTCAAACAAACAAACTCTTCAGCTTTGTATAGATATGATGACATTTATCATTTATTGACTTCCAAAATTTAAAAAAAAACTCGACGAAACTATAATAATAACACTATCTTTTATCTTTCTTCGGTGTCGTCTATCATAGAGATTTTCTTTCATATATCTATGGTCTCCATCTATCAATGATAGGGATCAAAGATAAGCTGTTAAAAGTTTTAGAAGTTTTGTAATTTAGACACCAGTGACAGTTACAGATGGTGAAGGGGGAATCTTACCGTTTATTTCAGATAGCTACATTTAACTGAATTTATGTTATCGCGACCGGTTGCAAGTGAGTCACCAGTAAAATATTTGCAGTCTCATGTTTGGACAGTGCATTGCTCAGAAAGCGGGTGTTAGCCGTGCCATCGGTGCCATACATAATGTAGCTACCCACCTCTATGCAGGTGCGCACACATTCGTTTCGGCATTGATTAATTGTTGTACATTGTACAACAAAGCCAATTCCACCGCGCAACTGTGCCCAGTAATGCTGACCTACTTATAATCTTACGTCTGAGTTCTGACAAAAAATCTGTACGCAATTTCATACATTTTCAATGTACAGCAGATTTTTTTTGATATTTAGTTGTTGGTCCTGTAGTAAAAGTTGTTCATTAATCATGAGAAGGTAGTGCTATCACTTCACACTTTTTGATAGACTTTAACACGCATGATTATTATGTTTTTAGGGTTCCGTACCCAAAGGGTCAAAACGGGACCCTATTACTAATAAGGGTCCCCGCACACGGGCCACCAGCCACAGCCACAAACGCCGCCACGAGAAGCTTTGTAGAAGAAGAAAAAGATTTGTAGTGTGTGGCGGCCACCGGCGTCAACCGTATGCGGCGAGTCCATATAAAGTGTATGAAAACTACAGGAAATCTGCCGGTGGCGTCGTTTTGTGGTTGTGGCCGGTGGCCCGTGTGCGGGGGGAGGGGGGGGGGGGGCTTTACCTCCACTGTTCGTCTGTTACCAGGCTGTATCTAATGAACCGTGATAGCTAGACAGTTGAAATTTTCACAGATGATGTATTTCTGTTGCCGCTATAACAACAAACACTAAAAATCTTTTTTACAAAAAAAAAACAACCGACTTCCAAAAAACACTATAAAGTGAAAAATAACTTTAATTTCGGAAGTCGGTGTCTTTGGATTTGTATTTTTGTTTTTTGCCACCGACTTCCGAAATTAAAGTTATTTTTCACTTTATAGTGTTTTTTGGAAGTCGGTTGTTTTTTTTTTTGTAAAAAAGATTTTATTTTTCACTTTTTAGTGGGTCAGTTTGTAATTTATCTAAGTTACAATAGCCTAATGTCTGCTCATCACCTTTTACAAAATATTGCTTTACCCGATGTAGGGACATTAATTGTTGAAGAGTTCCCCTAATAAGAACCAGGAGAACTGGAGCTGATTGAGAAGTCACCATCAGCTCCATTTCACCACACGCATTGTAATGAGCATAAATTGCTTAGCAGCTATATTAAAGTAATCGAATCGCAACCCGTGAAATATTTGTCATTACGAAATTCCGATGGCCATCTGTGGTCTTTATCATCAACTCCACTTCACGAAATGATGATTTCCGAAAGCAAATGCTCAAGTTACTTAAAAAAAAATAAAGAATTTTCCAAATCGGTTCGTGAATGACGGAGTTATTCGCGAACAAAAAACGCAATGCAGAGTAAACGAAAAGATCGGTAATGTAGACAATGTAGATATTTTTTTAGATTTTTGTTGATTTTTCAAAAACCGCTTGTCCGATTTCGATAAAATTTTCATGGGACCATTTGGGAAGTATACCCTTTCCAACAAAAAAAGAATTGTTCAAATCGGTTGGCAAGCGACGGAGTTATGCGCGAACAAACATAAAAAAAAAAAAAATACAAACATCCGAATTGAGAACCTCCTCCTTTTTTAGAAGTCGGTTAAAAAACAATAAAATTATGATTTAATGGGGGCTTCCATACAACAAACGTGTTTTTTTCCGGCGTTTTTGCCTTGTGGTACGGAACCCTTCGGCCAGTTTTTATTATTAACTAGCTTCTGCCCGCGCCTTCGTCCGCATAAAATGTCTTGTTCCCCACCCCGTAGCATCGCATCGCCCGCGGTATTACCACAGTATAAAGATCATACAGTATTGTAACTCGGCCGTAACCTTGAAATAAATGCCTACAGCCGCGCGGTACGTAAACATGCGATAGGGCTGCCCGCCTCCAGCATTTTAATTACATTTGCCTACTTTGTGTTTCCATTTAGTTTTGTTATTGTATTTTGCTGTGTGTACATAAATATTAAATAAATATACCTACTTCTTTTATATAAACAAATAAAATACTTTGTGAATTTAATAGGAAGTGTTCAATAAAAATGCGTGTTGTTTTTTGATTGGTAGATTTAATTAAAAAACCATGTACCTACCTAAAAAACCATGGTACTTATGTTTTAACAAATCTTATAAAGGACATTGGGAAGAAACGTCCCCACCCTCCAACAGACTTGAATGATGTGTCATCGAAAGCGTCTAGTAGGATAGATAATTTTTTACTATGGCGACGTCCTTCAAATACGTGGGGTTTAGGTTTTATAATAGATTGTTTTTTATATATTTTTCCTTTTTTACTAACACATTTACTTAGTTTGCAATAAAATGGATAAGAATATGGCGATCCTAATAATGTTTTCATATAAGGTAACAGTTTTTGAAGCAACCGATTGTTTTTTCCCTTACCCTCACACAATTATTAGTAGTTTGTGAAAGTGATGCATAATGAGGGTATTAATAGTATTATAGGCGAGGTTTTTAATAGTATTACACGAGTGTTTAAATAGTTATGAGCAGTTTCATACACTAAACTATACTACACAAAAAAAAGTAATTAAAAAAATATAAAACCCGACTGCGGTAAAAAAAAGTTGGAAGCAGGCGGGACCCCTATCATTTTTATTATATTTTTAAATTCAAATGGGTGCCTCTAACTTTTATTTAATTTAAAATGGGCTTGTGTTTAGCTTTTCAGTTTTTAACTTAATTTTTTACCGCAGTCGGGTTACTTATTTTTTTTTTAATTACATTTTTGTAATCACATTTTAAAACCCTTTATTTATATACCGATACCCCACTCGACAGGTTTTGAGAAAAAAAAAATTTTTTGAAGACATAATATTGCGCCAAAAATCGGCCATTTTAATTATTTTTCAATTTAAATATACTCACAATTAAGACTAATCTAACGGCACCTCTCAAGCTGAAATCGATCAAGCCGGTTAGGCTACAGAGCGTGCCAAAGAAATATACATACATACATATATACTTACACTCGAAAAACATAACCCTCCTTCTGACGCAGTCGGGTAAAAACATATTTTATAGTATTCTTTTCTTAGGGAACCTGTATCGTAGTAAAACTTTTTAATTTTATTTCAGTTGTACACGCGTAAAGTCTGTGTATATGGTGCTATTTTTATTAAATTCATAATCAGAACGAGTGTAGGTAAAAGTATTTCTATAGCTGTCAAATCCGGCTTCTTAGATTGTCACGAATATGGTCGCAGTCGTCACTTGTGCATTATTTGCTACTCTCGTGGTTATAATTATTGGTTTGCTTACGGCGCACCAAACCCTTGCTTGTTTGCCGGACTTTGAGAATATCTTTGCGATTGACCTTTCAAGGATTGATTGGCACGTTAAGAAGATACTTTGCCTCAAAGTTCACCAGCGGTGGCTGACTATTTCACAAAATGGGTATCTTATTTTTTTCTTTATCTAACAGTTCTTACGATGAGTTACAATAATCAATGTAAAAATATTCGTGCCGCAGCACGGTGCCGTGGATGGTGCGCCGGCGCGGCGGCGCCTTGCTCGCGTCAGTCGATGTTTCGCAGTCGGTGTGCTTGATAATATTATCATAGACGACTAAATGTAATTGTGAGTACAGTCAAGAGCACGTCAAGCTTGAGGACTAGCCCTGTTTTGTATGGCACGCAGTATAAATCAGAGCTTAATTTAAGCTCGCAGTGTATCGTTTGACATGCTTTTGGCTGTACTAATGAGTTAATAGGTATATTAATTAACTTAAACACTGTTATTATTACTCAATGATTTTCAGTTTGAGAATCAAGTACTTTTTTTTACATAGAATCGTCATTTGTTTACGTGAAATATGCCTTTTTGTTTGTGGAAAAAATGATTTTTGTTTAAAAATAAATACATTTTTGCCGAAAAATATTTTTTTTATTATAAATAAACCCAATCGTTTTTGCAACTAATACAGGTATTTTAGGCTTTTTTGGGTCCCAATGAACAAATTGACACGTATCCCATGACTGTTGGAGGGTGGGGACGGATTCCATACAAAATCCCCCATGGTCCTTTGCGACCGAAAAATATTACCGCCTATAACTACCTATTTCACTCGTGTATAACAACACTTTTCTTTACTCTATTCACTTTATTTATTAATCCCGCAATCTTTTTTTTCGGGAGATAAAAGGAAATACTTATCCATTAAAAAGACACACATTATGTACCTACCTACTAGTAAGTAAAATTATTTTATAGTCTTAACTTTCAGAGTTTCCAGGTAATCTAAAAAAAGTTATGTCTGGATGCGTTATTGACGAATTCATGCAACCAAAAACAGCACAATATAGCCTACTCGTCATATTAAATATGTACTTGAACTTATTTTTAGTGATTGCGCGGTTATTGTTAAAAAAAACAACACACCGTCCGTTCGTCACTACGGCACAGTCGCAACTGTCTGCATGCCGAGCGCATGCCGAGGTCGAGGCGCGTAGGTATAGCTCGCGTTTCGTCCGTTTGTATGAAGTCGAAATACTGTATGATGTCTGTACTGTGGTATTACTTAGTTTTCGCTCAGCGTTGTTCCTTATTGTTTTTGCTCGGCTCGTAAGGGCCCTGGTGTGATGTTGGGTAGCCTATAGCCTTCTACAAATTTTCCAATACGACTAGTAGTTCCAGAGATTAGCGCGTTAAAACAAACAAACACTATTCAAGCCCGACATCCCTGTACGAGCCGCCCAGCCGAACACGCCCGTGTATATTTCCCGCCTTCATTATACCACTAAGGCCGAGGACATCGTGGAGTACGTGTGCCAAAGAACCAAGTACAGGCCGAGAGTGCAGTTGCTTGAATCGCGCCGCAAAGTCAACTTTAAGGCGTTCGTTGTGCGAGTACCTACATGCTACCTGCACCTCGTCATGGCAGAGGACTTTTGGCCGCAAGGTGTAATGTTCCGTCGCTTCCGCGGACAAGTGCCACACGAACGCACAAAGACAGTGCTCGAGTGAAGTGTTTTACTAACATAGTTTTAAGTTTATACACTAACACACATTGTATTATTATAATATATATGTTAGTCTGTAAGGTATTTAACTATGGGCCAAAGTAGCCTGAAAATAAAGGTTTTATTATTATTATGTTATTATTATTAGTATAGATAGAACAGCACGCTTCAAGAGGGCCCGTGGCTAAATAATAACAGCCGCCCAGGTCGATCGATTAGGTTAACCATCTTTACATACCGTGACCCCTCCGTGCCTCGGAGAGCACGTCAAGCCGTTGGTCCCGGCTGTCATTCGTGGATCTTTGTCAGTCGTTACGGGTAGTCAGAAGCCCGAAAGTCTGACAACCAGTCTTACCAAGGCGTATCGTATTACCCAGTAAATGGGTTGCGGAGGTCAGATAGGCAGTCGCTCCAAGTAAAATACTGTTTTTCAGCTGCATTCGGTTAGACTGGAAGCCGATCCCAACATAGTTGAGAAAAGGCTAGGCAGATGATGATGAGAACAGCATGCTTTAAGTGTCCATCATGAGTTTAGTGGTTCGCATCACTACTTTCCAGTAGGGAAGCCTACTCGAAAGTTAGAGCCGAGATCGCTCGCCGGTTCGATTACAAAGTCTTGTTTGGGGAACGATGTTTGATGCATGAGTTTTAAATATAAAGCTAGCAGCGCCCCGCGGTTTGACCCATACAAGTGTCGATCCCGTGGCAATATCGGGATAAAAAGTATCCTAAGCGTTAATCCTGGTTATAAACTAACTGTATGCCAAATTACATCCAAATCCGTTTAGTAGTTTTTGCGTGAAAGAGTAACAAACTTCCATCCATCCATCCTCACAAACTTACGCGTTTATAATACTGGCTGCGCCCCGCGGTTTCACCCGAATAAGTGTCGATCCCGTGGGAATATCGGGATAAAGGTATCCTATATATTAATCCAGGGTATCAATTACCTAATTTTATCAAAATTAGTCCAGTCCTTTGACCTTTGAGCGTAAAGAAGTAACAAACATACAAACACACTCGCACCCTTTCGCCTTTATAATGTTAGTGTGATAGTAGGATGTCTCGATAGTCAGGGAATCGGTATTCGCCGTTGTCAAACTAGTGCGATGGTGATGATTTCAGCTTCAAACCTTCAAAACGACTAAGATTAGACACTAATTTACTCATACCTAGACCACAGAATAAATAGTACAAGTTAGACCGTGAATCTATCCCGTCTACAAATCGGGTCATAGCGATCCTATTTCATCAACATCGTGGGAGGACTACCCACCAACCAACCTTGCACTTAGTAGACTAAACCTAGATCTTAACCAAGACTAATTCAAACCTTATCTCATAAAACATACAGTTTATATTTGCAGAGCGGTTATGAACATTATGATAACTAGCAGATCTCGAGCGGTATCAATGAGGCCGCATGAATCTAATTTTGTGCACGTAATATAAATTAATGGGGCACTTTCCAATGCTCAGCTGGTAAATATTGAATATCATTCATTATTGAGATATCAGGTGACTCGGAAGTTTTGTTGCAGAGGTTTAGTTTGGGACCTTGAATCGGATACCGAAGTCCGCATCAATGTAGCTAATTTTTAGGGTTCCGTACCCAAAAACTAAAAACGGGACCCTATTACTAAGAGTCCACTGTCCGTTTGTCTGTCACCAGGCTGTATCTCATGGACCGTGATACTGTGATAGCTAGACAGTTGAAATTTTCACAGATGATGTATTTCTGATGCCGCTACTAAAAACAGAATAAAATATGTATTTATGGGGGGCTCCCATACAACAAACGTGTTTTTTTTCGGCGTTTTTGCCTTGTTACCACAAGTTATAACAACTTGTTACAACAACAGATACTAAAAACAATAAAATAATTATTTATATTATTATTTTTTATTTAGGCTCCCATACAACAAACGTGTTTTTTTCGTGTGCGAGTCCAACTCGCACTTGGCCAGTTTTTATTACTTACTAGCGGACGCTCTTGGCTTGTGTGAATGGTTTTTTGTACATTCATGGTTCCAACAGGATTCTATTACTAAGACAAGACCGACTAATACAAGGTTCCTAAAAACAAAAACTATTCGTTTTGCTTATCAATTGTAGCATTTTTATTGCCAAACTGCATTTAAATAGATTCGTGAGTTAGTTTTATCTGTGATAGCTATTAGCTACTTCCATATAAGAGGGACTAGTATGCAAATCTATGAGGTATTTGCTTCATTATTGTTAAAAATGCAGCTGGTCGATTCTGTAAAAATCTCACCGTGAAAACGTAGGTGAAGTGAGTTTGTTTTAGCTAGGAATTGACACTATTGACAGCTCACTCCACGCTCACTTCACCTAAGTTTTCACGGTGAGATTTTTACAGAATAGCACCGCTGCACGCTGGAGTCTTAATTTTAACCAATAACGGTCCGTAAATTATAGCAATCGGCCATTAGTGTCACAGAACCTTTAGAACCGTTGAAAGAAACTTTAAGGATTTTTTTTTAAATCTAGCTATTTTTTAGCTTACATCTTCGAGTCAAACTATACAGGGTGAAAGAAAATATGCGACAAATCGAAATGGGAGATTGTACTCATCATTAGGAACAACTTTTACTGTGGGACCAAACCTGAAATCGTGAAAACATATAGCTGATTTTGTATTCGCGATTTCAGGCTTTTTTGTTTTTTTAGGCCCCTTAGGGGACAGAAACTGTACCTATGTCCTTCCCCAGGATGCCATCTATCTCCTTGCCAAATTTTTATCGAAATCCGTTCAGTGGTTTAGGCGTAAAAAGGTAGCATACAGATAGAGTTACTTTTGATTTTATAATATAAGTACGGATGGATAATATAATATAATATAAAGATGTTCGCAAGCTGAACTGAACAATGAGAGAGATAACACCAGATTATTGTGCTCAGTCGTTAGCTCTATTGAGAGCTTTCGAGATTGCTTCCAATTAACTTCGTCATTTGAGAAACTGGCGTCTTCTTTGAATTTATAATGGCCATTCGAAACAAAAACTGTCGATTTAATAAGAGAGTGTCAGATAAACCATTACATACCTTAATAAACTTTTAATAAGTTTAGTCTAAACGTTCCGAGATATTTGAGGTCATTTTTGTCAGCGAATATTAGAAACCGCATGCATCAAACTATAGATAAGATAATGACTCGTATTCGTTCGAAATTCGAAGTTTAATTTTTGTGACTACTTGGACACTGAAGTTTGGGAATGTTCTTGGCGCCCTTGGCGACAAATGTCGTGTTAGTAGCAAAGGTTCTCCTTAAAAAGCTCTTTCCATTGGTGTATAAGTATTGTTGCGCGCCACAACTAATGCCTAGTACATGGCGACAGTAGTTACAACTAGCGCCATCTAGTATCGAGTAGCGGAACTAGTAGTCAAGACCCTTCTAGAAATTTCGATACGAGAACTTTCTAGAATTTTCCCGAACTATCGACATCTGGTCGATCGGGGCCTGTATGTACTCGAACATTCTAGATGTTTCTACAAAGGAAGGTTCTAGAACTATCTTCGGCGCTATATAAGGCCGAGACGCGCCACGACCGACACAGTTTCGATAAAGCGATCGAAGTGAAAACATCTAAGCGATATTCAAGTGCGACTTAAAGCGATCAGTAGTGCAATTGTGTTTTGTAATTAGTGTTGTTAATTAAAGTGTAAATTTTTGGTTATTGAATCGGCAGTTTTTATTGTCACGAACCTGAAGCTCGTAACAAATTGGTGTCAGAAGAGGGGATTAAAAATCATGCCGGTTTTACCCAAAGACGACACGGAGGGTATCCGTACCCGGAGTCAACGCCAGCAAGAGACGGACCAGAGGCGATTTGGTGGAGCTACGCCACAGAGGTCGGAGGGCCAGCTACCGACCATGGAGGTCGGCCCGTCCGCAGCAGCTCCAGCATCAGCAGCACCAGATTTGGCTGCTCTGATGATGATGCTGCAGGAGCAGGCCCGCCGACAGGAGGAACAGGCTCGCCGACAGGAGGAACAGGCTTGCCGACAGGAGGAACAGGCTCGTCGGCTGGAAGAACAGCTCCAACGTGATAAGGAGGAGCAGGCGCGCCGCCAGGAAGAGCAGATGATCCTTACGAAGGACCTTCACGCTACCTTCGGGAAAGACATGAAGGAGGTGAAGGATAAGGTTGCTCAACATGACAACCGCCTGTCGGAAGCTGAAACCCGAATCGACCAAGTAAATAATCGGGTTGACAACGGTGATAGCTGACGTGAAGCGAACCGTGATGGCTGACGTGAAGAAAACGCTGGATTACCTCAAACTTGGGGATGGAATCGCAGCTCCCGTAGCTACAACACCTTCGCTACGTGGATTCAAAGTGCCACCGTTCGACGGAACTTCTTCCTGGTCGGCCTACAAAATCCAGTTTGAGGCTGTCATGAAGGCGAACGGTTGGAATAAAAGTCAGGCCATGACTGCCCTCACCCTAGGCTTGCGCGACCAGGCCTTAACTGTTCTGGAAGCTCTCGGTAAGGAAGTGACTTACGAGCAGCTCCTTGAGGCATTGGAGGCTCGGTATGGCGACGCTCACCTGGAACACGTGTTTCGTGCGCAGCTCAAGGATCGCGTGCAACGCAGTAACGAAAACTTGCAGCAGTGGGCCCTTGAAGTGGAGAAGCTGGTTCGTAAAGCTTACCAGTCCGTACCTGCGCTTATTGATGGAAACCTGGTGCAGGCATTCATCGACGGCATCCGCGACCTTGAAGTGAGAGCTGCTGTGAGGCTCGGGCACCACGGGACGCTTAAGGACGCCTTGGCCCATGCACTGGAGGTGGAAGCTGTGCGGCAAGATCATCGTTCCCATAGGGTCAGGGAATTTGCAGCGGCTACAGTTCGCGATCGTAATAGAAGATACAGCCCTAGGTGCTACGGCTGTGGGGAAAGGGGCCACCTTCGATCCAGTTGCCCTAAGCGAACTGCAGAAAGGGAAGATGGCTGGTCTCCAAAAGGTAGTGCGGCTAACAGCACCGCCCAGCAGCAGCAGCAATACGACTTTGTGGTTAAACATCGCGGCGGGAAATCTCATGGCAACACAGATGCATTGTCAAAAAGACCGTGTCCTGAAGACCGCACGCATTGTACTAGGCAAGAGGATAAGGAAGTGGTTCCTGTGAGGATGCTCAGGACAGACCTCAGCAACGAGTGGAAGGAAATCCTACAAAGTGCACAGGAGGAAGATTCGGACATCAAGCCGATTCTGGAGTGGATGAAGGCCAGAGCTCCTAAGCCCAGGTGGAGCGACGTCTCAGCGATGATTTCGATCACAAAAAGCTATTGGGCCCAATGGGACAGTTTGGTGATTCAGGATGGAGTCCTGTGCCGTAAATGGGAAAACGCTCGGGGAGACAGCTGTCATTTGCAAATGGTTGTCCCTAAAGCTCAAGTACCGAATGTTCTACAGCTGTACCATAATTCAGGAGGCCATCTGGGAGTAAAACGGACTCTATTGAAGATACGAGAACGGTTTTACTGGGTCCACTGTCGGGACGATGTCGAGGACTAGTGTCGCAAATATACAAGTTGTGCAGCTGTAAAAGGTCCTCAGACTCGTAGTAGAGGTGCATTGAAATTGTACAATGTTGGTGCACCATGGGAGAGGATAGCCCTTGACGTTGCGGGGCCGTTTCCGGTAAGTGAAAGTGGTAACAAGTATTTCATGGTTGTGATGGATTACTTCACTAAGTGGCCGGAAGTTTTCTCCATTCCAAACCAAGAAGCTTCAACAGTTGCAGATAAACTGGTTCATGAAGTCTTCTGCCGTTTTGGAGTACCCTTGGAGATTCACAGCGATCAGGGAAGGAATTTTGAGTCCCAAATATTCCAAGAAACTTGTCGAGTTATGGGTAAGTACTCATAAAACAAGAACAACTTCTTACCACCCACAATCGGATGGAATGGTGGAACGATTTAATCAGACACTGGAGAGGTACCTAGCCAAAGTTGTGGAAAATCGGCAACGAGATTGGGACAAGCACATACAACCGTTTTTGTTGTCATATCGAAGCGCTGTTCACGAAAGTACATCGGTGACACCAGCTTTCGCAAACTTTGGAAGAGAATTACGGCTGCCTGCAGACCTGATCACCGGAATACCACCTGATGCCCCACGCAGTATAACCGAGTATGCGAATGACTTGCGGAACAAAATGAATGACATTTATGAGCACGTCAGACAATCGGGCCAGCAAATGTCTGAAATGATGAAAACCCGTTATGACCGTAAAATGAACAATAAAGCGTTCGACGTAGGTTCACTAGTGTGGTTGCACAATCCAGTCCGCAGCAAAGGGAAATCTCCTAAGCTTCAAGCTAAATGGGACGGACCGTACCGGGTTGTGACAAAGATCAATGACGTAACCTACCGGATACAGAAAGGTGCAAGAGGTACTCCTAAGATCGTCCACGTGGATCGACTGGCGCGTTATTATGGGGCCGATAATGCTCGGGACGAGCATGTCTTAGGAGGGGGCAGTGTTGGAACTAGTAGTCAAGACCCTTATATCTCAAGAACTACTAATGCTATCAACTTGAAATTTGGAATAGTTTTAGATGACTTTTGCCCAACTATTTTGCAAATAAGAAAGAAATAAAAATATATGTATATTTTTTGCAACACGGGCTGAAAGGGGGTCTGAAAAATTCGAAGTGGGGTTACTAGAGCATGTGGGGTATCATATGAAAGAGCCCAGTTTGCACATTCTCAAACATTTTTTTTTTTTTTAGGCCGCATAGTTTTCTACTTTTGTTGAAAAATGTAAAAAAAAATACCGTTACCTTATCTCCGAAGCTTGCAAAGAGAAAAATCTGAAATTATTCTATGTGATAGAAGTTTATGTAAAAATTACAGGAAAAATAAAACGAAGTCTCTAAATAGCACACTTTTTCAGAAATCATCAACAAAAGTTACATTAGTTCCACTATCGGTCAAGCCAAAATCGAATGATGATAATTCCTTTCTAATTCTTCTCCATCTCCCCAACAGGTACACTCCTCAAAAGATCGACATCGACCTGAAGCTGCAGCCTTTCGTACCGGAGTACGTGCCGGCAGTGGGCGACATCGATGCCTTCATCAAAGTGAGCACTCCGGCGTGCAACGTGCGCGCGGCGCCGCTAGCGGACAATATCTTAGAACATATTGATAATTTAGGTGAGATTCCAGACTAGATGTACAAAGATCAGGGGGGCCAAAAAAGGCCACTTTGGCAGAGTCATAAAAGGATAACAATAGCAATCATAATGGACAGGTTAACTGTTAAGTTAATCGTATCAAATCCCATTGGTGAAGGATTTTTCAGTTATTTGTTTTTGTCTGTGATAAAATCCAATCCAAATCCAATTCCAATCTCTTTGGTTATACCTACGCAGTGCAGCGAAAAAAAGAAAAACACGGGCTGTCTTCGCCATATTATAATTCATAATGTTAAGTATCCTTTTATGATTCTGCCAAAGTGGCCTTTTTAGGCCCTCAGTACAAAGATTGCCAAGATCTGATCGTGAA
Organism: Mesoligia furuncula; assembly: GCA_916614155.1. NCBI lineage: Eukaryota > Metazoa > Arthropoda > Insecta > Lepidoptera > Noctuidae > Mesoligia > Mesoligia furuncula. The sequence goes on along the minus strand of OU744797.1, from coordinate 29,222,019 downwards.
AATTAGAAAGAGTAGGACCAGGACCACCGCAGAGGTTTTAGCCGGACTCTTACCGGCTAAAACCTCTGCGGTGTACCTCTAGCTATGGCCGGGGGTGCGGGATTCGCATCCACCGTTCCCCCGACAGCTTTCGATCTACAGTTCCTCAGCGAGTCCCACCTGCGGCCATTCCAATAATGGCCGCACTCTCTCTCGAGTGGCGCGCGTGGAACACTGCGGCGCCAACTCAGGCCTGCGGTCAGACGACGGACGCACGCTGGGAGGCCCTAGACGGACAAAATAAATTAATAATACTGAGTGTCAGAAAAATCGTCGGTTATTAAAAACAAAAACTCGCTCTGCCATTTTAACCGCGTAGGTATTGCCTTTTTCTATGAAACAGCTGTTTTTTTTTTAATAAACGACGAAAACAAAACTGAACGGATGAAACTTTTTCCCGTTCGTCAACAATGTGGACGACAAGGTGTCGGTGGATCGGGAATATTCGCGTTGGATGGACCATCTCTTTCATTTTGACAATAAGTACAACAAAATCCATTGCTTCATATAGTTCTTATTATGTTTGAATAAATTTGACCATGTCTAACTAAAATAAAAGTACATATACACACATAATATAACAATCATGTTATCTATGAACTTTGACCGAAAATATAAATTACTGTTTAATTGGCTTAAGATAGATAAACTGAATAATAATAATAATAATAATAATAATAATGCTTTATTGAAAACAAAGTAAGTAGGTACACAGTTACATAAGCGCACTGCCTCCTGAACTAGGTTGTTAGCCTGTATCTCAGGAGACAGTTCCCTTCCAGTTTACATAATTACTAGGTTCTTACAGCGTTCTCAAGTAGTTGAAGCTAAACACAAAAAGGTAAATTTAAATAAAAGTAAAAGTAAATTAAAAGTAAATTATACAGTGCAAGGTTAATTTAGCTGAGTGCGCACGTAGTGTGGTATTAAATGATGTACATGTGTGTGAGGGAGTGTGAAAGGGTGCTTGTGTATTGGCACGGTTAATAGGTAGGTATGTATGTGTGTTCGGATTAGTGATGTTGTAGTGTATGTATGTGTGTATGTAGTTGTGTGTGTGTATATATTTATGTATGTGTTTGGTATGTATTTTAAAATATGCGTAGGTTTGCGAATATAGAAAGTAAATAAAAAATAATAATAATAAATTACAGTCAGTTTAGATATTGGTTAAGAGTAGGCGTTCCACTTGCTCATAATCTAGCTTGGTTAGCCAATCGTGAATACTTTTCCCGAAATCGTGATTATTTAAGTTATGACTATCCTTATAATAGTTTGCGCGAGAGACACTTCCAAAGTGGTAAAATGTGTCTCCCCCCTCCCCCTGTAACTTCTTTTGAACGAGATCTAGTAAGCAGTTTTTTTTAATACGTCATAAATCGTAAACCGCAATTTACCTTTCATTCAATCAACTCAAACATAAAAATAAAAAAAACTACATTTAACTTCATAAACATAAACCTTATGCATAAACCCGGATGTTACGGAACCTTCGGTGTGCGAGTCCCACTCGTTCCTGCCCGGTTTTTACATCTTGGTAGGTAACACTCATTGGTTATGATAAGATCAGGCCGTCTGTAATAATAATAATTTATTTAGGTACATTAAGGTTTGGCAGTACAGACGCCAGCACACAATTTACCCGAAACTGTCAAATTTTCCCAATCAACTTTGAACCATAAGCTTTAGCAATAAAGTTTTTTATCCCGATATTCCTACGGGAAACTTATTCTTCCCAATCAACTTTGAACCATAAGCTTTAGCAATAAAGTTTTTTATCCCGATATTCCTACGGGAAACTTATTCCTCCCAATTAACTTTGAACCATAAGCTTTAGCAATAAAGTTTTTTATCCCGATATTCCTACGGGAAACTTATTCCTCCCAATTAACTTTGAACCATAAGCTTTAGCAATAAAGTTTTTTATCCCGATATTCCTACGGGAAACTTATTCGGGTGAAAAGCAGCACGTGCTGCTAGTACATAGGTATAAGTTTCGATTACCTACTCAACGTCTAGTGTACGGATTTGGATGATATTTGTTAGGTAGATACAGCTAGTGTTTGATAAAAGTCGTTTTTTCGTTGCCTGCTACTTCGGGTTAAAAAGTAGCCTATATGTTAATCCAGGTCCTAATCTATCTACCTAACAAATTTCATCCAATTCGAAAAAGCGTGTAAGATAAAAGTTGTAGAAAATGGTATTAGCTTTCATTACGTTAAAATAATATTTATATGGTAGTAGTGATTTAAGACTAAAGATATACCTAATAAGTACACTATATGTTTTATTATCTAAAACATAAAAATCAGCCATCTCTTTTTAATATTTAGCGTTTATATTCTATTTTAAAGCCTGGATCCTTATGGCTAAATATGTTTATTACCCTGGGCTTTTGAAATATTATTTTAACGAAAAGGATCCATCGTCTTATATTTGCTAATATCTAGAAAAATATGTCATGATGTCGGACATATTTTTCTAGAAATTTATATAAAATTGAAATTTATATGTTTATCCTTTAGTTAAAACCAACCCCCGAAAGTTGAAGTGGAGAATTAATGACGAAATACAATCTGAACTTAAAACTTAAATATCTCAAAACTACCTCTGTGTGGGTTGGATCCTTTCCGTTTAACTATGGCCAATTGACGTATTTTTAATAGCCAATTTTTTAATCTCGTCTAAATTGTCTATGGAGTATCTTAATTTGAAAAGAAAAGATGCATGAACTTAAATTTAGTTTAGTTTGTGAACAACAGAATCGACGTCATTAACAATGAATTAATCAGTATCTATTTCTGCCGCCCAGCCGCGTTGCTGTGTTTGGCTTTGAAGGGTATGGGTGCCGTATGACTAAGACATACGAGACATTTCGGCTTGCGCACTTCCACCTACCATAATAAAAATTATAAGTCGAATATTATGTTCCAGGTTTAACAGTTTTGGATGAGCCTGTCGCTGAACAGAGTGACTCGGCGCTACTTCATCTGCAGCTGAGAGCCATCTCCAAGACCAACAGCGCCAAGTCCACGGTGGTAAGTGCAGTATAGTGAGTTGGTGTGTACGCGAAAAAAAATCAGCTGTTCCCTACATTTTATTTATTTATTTATTATTATATTATTATTTATTTTTGACGAGTTATCACACTAATATTATAAAGGCGAAAGTTTGTGAGTGTGTGTGTTTATATGTTTGTTACTTCTTCACGCTCAAACGGCTGTACTCATTTCGATAAAATTTTGTTTGGAGGTAGCTGACACCCTGGATTAACATATAGGCTACTTTTTATCCTGATATTCCCACGGGATCGAAACTTATGCGGGTGAACTCGCGGGGCGCAGCTAGTACGAACATAAATGTAGAGAACAGCTTTTTTTTTCGCGATTTTAGGTTTTGTCCCACAGTAAAAGTTGATCATAATGATGAGTACAATGACCTCTTAAGAGATTGTTAATGTTTTACCAATAACCCTGTATACTAGTATTATAAAGACGTAAAGTTTGTGAGGTTGTAGGGGGTAACCTTCGGAACTATTGATTCGATCCCGAAAATTCTTTCACTAATGAGAAGCTACATTATCCCTGAGTGTCATAGGGTATGTTTTATGTTAAAACGAGAAACTTCACGCGAACAAAGCCGCGGGTAGAAGCTAGTTTATTATAAATTGTTGTTCTTCTAAAATGCGCAACGTATTTTTATGTGGTTTTCACCAGAATTTGGATAATTTATTTGGGGAGGTTTATGTGTGTCGGTATTACACTACTCCTGTCCGCGTGAAATTTCTTGTACCCCCGACCCACTGCGTCGCATCGCATCGTTTTGTCAAGTCGTTAAAACTGCGCGAAGCAGGGTGGGACGCCTATGTTATTCAATGGACCATTGTGCGTGGGCCATGGCGGCCGTCGGTGGTTATTCCAACCAGCCCACCTCCATCCAGAAGCTGATTAAGTCTCCTGGTCTGTTGAGAACATCTGTGTACGATCTGGGTGTCCCGAGGGTTTCTGACCTTATCTGGGTCGCTAGTGAATTCATAAATAAAAATACATTATACTTGTTTGTCGAATAAAAGCTGTTTACCTTATAATAATTAGAGATAATAATAACAAACAGGAAAATATGTCTCGTTATCGTGCTTTTACAGTATAGGCCGTACGATAGTGGCCTCATTTTGACCTTGAGCTGGCCTGGTGAAGTATGGAGTTTCAATAGAATATGAGGACAGCATAAACTGGTTTGATGTGTGTCGTTCCACTCAATCAATCAATCAATAATTTATTTTACATAGGTATGGTTACAGATAGTATTGTGGTTTAAAATATGTGCACTATGCTTTGCCAATATATAGGATGGCGTACAAAATTAACATAAGCAATTACAATTAAGGTGGCATGTCAATTTAACCGCTTGGCTAAATATCCATTTCCCTGCCCCTAGCGCACGGCTGCAAATAGAAAAAACCGGGCAAGAGCGAGTCGGACTCGCTCACCGAGGGTTCCGTAACATCCGGGTTTATGCATAAGGTTTATGTTGAAATTAAATGTTTATTTTTATTTTTTTATACTTGAGTTGGTTGAATAAAAGGTAAATTGCGGTTTACGATTTATGACGTCTTAAAAAAAAACTACTTACTAGATCTCGTTCAAACCAATTTTCGGTGGAAGTTTACATGGTATTGTACATCATATATTTTTTTTAGTTTTATCATTCTCTTATTTTAGAAGTTACAGGGGGGGACACACATTTTACGACTTTGGAAGTGTCTCTCGCGCAAACTATTCAGTTTAGAAAAAAATCATATTAGAAACCTCAATATCATTTTTGAAGACCTATCCATAGATACCTCACACGTATGGGTTTGAGGAAAAAAAAATTTTTAGTTTCAGTTAGTATGGGGAACCCCAAAATTTATTGTTTTTTTTTCTATTTTTGTGTGAAAATCTTAATGCGGTTCACAGAATACATCTACTTACCAAGTTTCAACAGTACAGGTCTTATAGTTTCGGAGAAAAGTGGCTGTGACATACGGACGGACAGACAGACGGACAGACAGACAGACAGACAGACATGACGAATCTATAAGGGTTCCGTTTTTTGCCATTTGGCAACGGAATCCTAAAAATAATACCTACAATAATAAATAAGGAGGAGCAATCGTTGAATAGAACGAAAAAATCATGCATTTTCTCTGTCGTAGAAATACGACACGAGCGGTAGGGGCGCGGAAATATGTGTCGCATAAATGCGACCAAGCGGTGAAAAGGTTAGAATATGTCAGGTAAACAGGTCACTATAATTCATAGTTAATTACTTAATAAATAAAACCATAAGTGGTTAATTAGCAAGTCGGAATCGTCATACCTCTGTTTATCAATAGTAAACTCAGTGATGGAGTAGTAACATCTATCTAAAAGTAATGTAAACAAAGACGTCTTACAGGATCCCAGACACTCTTTATTTCTAATAGCTATCTCTATCCATCTCACTGGCGAACGATCACAGGAAAGACAGCCAAACCGTTCGTTCCAACCGCTGAAGAGCTCCCACCTGGACATGAGTTATCTTGGGTAACCTGGACCCAGGTTGGCCGAAGTAAGGAAATTCTGTTCAGGTGGAAATTCATAGACGACTCCGCCTTGAAGTGTAAATGTGGTGCTGTTCCACAAACGATGGAACACTTGATGTCGTGTCCTGAATGATGTCCTTTGTTGCACATTTTCAAAAAGAAAGCTCGCATTAATAAACTTATGTTAGGATCCTCCTGTGCTCATTGCCCTCTCGGGCCAGGGCCTCTGGCTGGGGGCCCGTGGCATTTTGCCCCAATGCCACACTATAGTTACGCCACAGGTGATGAAGTATTGTTACTTCATCACCATACAAACACACACAAACTTTCGCCTTTATAATATTAGTGTGATAGATTCTTATCAGAATAACAGTTGTCGTAAACTGTGTTTTTTTCAGATGGAGAAGCTAGCTGATAAAATACGTCTCATATCATTTTGTACGATAAGAGTCTAACCTAAAAAAACAGTTAAACCAACTAATTGGGTCGTGCATACAGCGTTCGCGATTTAGTTTCCGAATATATAAACAAATTTATGTTTTTGGAAAAACATCTTTAATTCCCACACATAAAGTTCAGTTTGCACTACAACATCAAACATTTTTATGACTTTTTCAATAGTGCTAGTCATTCTGAAATCAACTTAATTTACACCTGGTATAAAGTTGATATTCGTTTAACTGGAAATAACATCAATTGGAAACATGGGTTTGCATAGATTTTAGTACAAAATATTTAGCTAGTTAGAATAGATAAGCCAACCTCAACAACAGCTCGCTAATTAACATGTTTTTCAATACTTACAGTTAGCAAAGAAGATAGAAAATGCGGAGAAGAACCCCAAAGCCATCGAGCGCTGGATCAAGGACGTCAGTGAGCTGCACCTGTCCAAACCAGCGCCGACTGTGGCGTACACCAGGTAAATAAACACAACATAACGTAACATCATCCCTGTAATCTTCGAAGGGTTGAACAGAGGTGGACCTAGACTACACCCAAAAAAACAACCCATAATAGACCAAGTACTGGAACTTTGACTGCCTCGTTGGTCTAGCAGCCGCAAGTGCAACTGTTGATAATGGGTTCCTGGGTTTGATCCTCAGGTCATCAGTTACAGTCGACCTCGTAAATGGTTTATCACCCTAAGGTTGAGTGTCACTTGCACGTTATAAATCGACAAGGTCTATTTGTCTATGAAGCAGTTAGATACTTTCAGCCTTAGTGAAGTTTCAACTTTCTGGGGATTGTTGTCAAAGATTGTGACTACGGCCCATTGCCTCGCATAGAGATGAGCCCTGTATCCCAGCAGTGGGAACGTTATAGGCTTATTATGCTTATGTTGTCAAAAGTAGTAAAGATTATTAACTTAATGCTGGAGCCTTGTCTGTGTCGTTGGTCCAGTAGTCGCAAGTGCGACTGTTGAGAATGGTGTCCTGGGGTGGGTCCTCAGGGTGTTGTTGGGTTTGCCTGGACCTAAACGGTACGTCTTGCGCACTCTGGGCAGTTAGCCCCTCTATCACATTACAGACTACTTGATATTTGAGTGAAGCCATGGGCTGTTCTCATTTAATTTGTCATCACACTAATATTATAAAGGCGACAGTTTGTGAGTGTGTGTGTGTTTATATGTTTGTTACTTCTTCACGCTCAAACGGCTGGACTAATTTTGATAAAACTTTGTATGGAGGTAGCTGACAGCCTGGATTAACATATAGTCTACTTTTTATCCCGATATTCCCACGGAACTCGCCCAAACTCGCTTAGGACTAGTTTAAAACAAGCATTTTTGTTCTAGTAAAATGCCCGACATCGATACCCTAATGGAGGAATGGCCGGAATCGATGGAGGAAACACTCAACGAGGTCGGATTCCCTTCCGGAACCCTAGACTGTTCCCTCTCTCAATACGTGGACCTTGTCTGTGGCCTGTTCGACGTGCCCATAGCCGGTGACACCCTCAACGACAGGATCCAGGCCTTGCACCTGCTGTTCAGCCTGTACTCCGCTGTGAAGACCTCGCAGCTCTATGCCGAACGACAGAAGGAGAGGAGCGATAGTAACGCGTAGATAAGAATAAATGAGATTTGTTTTGGAAATGTGTTGTTTTACTTTTTTAAACCGTTTACAAAAGCAACCCTAATCTTTTGATTTGATACAACTGCTAACGGTCCGGCAGTTGTTCATACTCATGACTGTAATCAAAAATAATTTAATTTAGATACTGAATTTAATTTAGATACTGCACATGGCCCCATCAACTCAGATGTAGAAATAGCTCAGGAATTTGAAAACTTTTTTTCTAATATTCCCCTTAAACCTACTGAAGCTTTAAATTCATCCCCCACGCTTTCTGCTGCCTTACTTAAAAAGAATGTAAAGGCATGCCCTTTGGAGTTTAGGTTTCAGCATACAGACCCTCAGGCTGTTATAAAAGCTTTTAAAGATCTTAACATTAAATCAACAGAAGATCTCTGGGGAATGTCTGTAAAAATATGTAGATCTTTCATCGAAACCATTGCGCCCTATTTAGCTTTCATATTTAACACCAGTGTTGATCAAGGAGTCTTTCCGGATCTTATGAAACATAGTAAAGTTGTACCATTGTTCAAATCCGGTGATAGTAAAGAACCTAACAATTATAGACCTGTCTCAATTCTGCCAGTTCTCAGTAAGGTGTTTGAAAAGTTGATGCTCAATCAAATGTTACGTCACTTTAATAAAAATTCCATCTTTCATGAACACCAGTACGGTTTCACCAAAGGGCGTTGCACTACTGACGCCGGTGTTACCCTAATAAAGAACATTTTTAATGCCTGGGAAGAAGCAAAAGATGCCATTGGAATCTTTTGCGACCTCTCTAAGGCGTTCGATTGCGTAAACCATGAAACACTTCTGATGAAACTGGAGCACTATGGAATTAGAAAAACAGCACTTGATTTGCTAAGATCATACCTGAAAGATAGAAAGGTTAAAGTTCAAGTAAACGGCGTAAACTCATTAGGGTCTGAAATGACAATGGGTGTTCCTCAAGGTTCGATATTGGGTCCATTCCTCTTTTTAGTTTACATTAATGATTTACCCCAATTACTTCAAAATCAACCGAAGATGGTGTTATTTGCAGATGATACGTCATTGATCTTTAAGATAGACAGACGGGCACAAAATCTTGACGATGTGAATAACTCTATTCTTCAGGTCCAAGATTGGTTCACGGTAAATAATTTGGTACTGAATGAAAAGAAAACCAAATGTATTAGATTTAAATTACCTAATGTTAGAAGTAGCGAATGTGACATCATACTTAATGGAGAAAAACTGGAATTTGATGATCGAACGGTTTTTCTGGGAATCACGCTAGACGAGAAATTACAATGGGGACCTCACATAACATCTCTTGCGGGGCGGCTTAGCTCGGCCGCTTATGCTGTTAGAAAGATTAGACAATTAACTGATGTAGAAACCGCGCGTTTAGTCTATTTTAGCTACTTTCACAGCTTAATGTCGTACGGCATTTTACTATGGGGTCGAGCTGCTGACATTGAATCCATCTTTATTTTGCAAAAGAGAGCTGTCAGAGCCATTTATAATCTACGTCGCCGCGAATCTCTCAGGGAACTTTTTAAAAAGATTAATATTATGACGGTACCTTGCCAATTTATTTATGAAAATATTATGTATGTTAGAAAAAATCTACATCTTCTTAATAAAATAAGCGATGGACATAATTTTAATACTAGAAATAAAGATAAAATACATCAACCATTTTTTAGATTAGCCAAAGTAAATACATCTTTTATGGGGTACTGTGTTAAATCTATACATATAATAAATCTGTAGAAGGGTCAATTCTGTACATTGAAAATATTGAAAAAATAAATAGCGGGGGGTGTTGCTGGATCGATACCAAACCCAAATATGTGTTTAAAAAAATTTTTGTCTGTCTGTCTGTCTGTCTGTCTGTCTGTCTGTATATGCAGGCATCACGTGAAAACTAACGGTTCGATTTCGATGAAACTTGGTATAATTATACCTTATTATCCTGGGCATAAAATAGGATACTTTTTATCCTGGAAAAATACGTAGAAAAAAAAAATCTTATTTTTCGGTTTTATTCATAGACGTTGTTCTGTAGAACCGCGAACACACGTTGCATTACCCGTAGTAGATAATTTTCCATTTCAATTTAAGAGAATACAGTTTCCTGTAGCTTTGTGTTACGCCATGACAATAAATAAGGCTCAAGGTCAGACCCTAGGAGTTGCTGGCGTAGATCTTACCGCGAGTTGTTTTTCACACGGGCAACTTTACGTAGCTCTTTCCCGTGTGAGCAGTACAAGAAATCTTCATGTTCATATTCCGGACGAGCTCACTAACAATGTTGTGTATGCTGAAGCTCTCAATTAACTTTCTGTCGCATTGTCACGATCACTTTTTTATTATTGCAAACTTTTCGTCACTGTCAGTAATTTACTGCTACATGCTACTTATCAAGGTCGGAATTACTATGGAAAAAATACTTACTATAGAACGCGAGCTCAACAGCAGTAGCTCAATAGAGGGATCTCCTTAATTATTATAGTCTTAGCCGTATTTGGGTCCAATAGATATTTATAAGATGTCATTGTCAGAGTTACTCAAAATGGAGAAATAAACCATCCACGCGAAGACCGACATCCGCGCGGACGGAGTCGCGGGCGGAAGCTAGTGTTACAATAAAATACCTTGTGATATATTGCAATTAAATGAAAGAAAATTTAAAACTCACATTAAACGTACACTTTGTAAACAAGCATACTATAAATTAGAAGATTATATCCAAGATAAGAACGCTTGGAAACATGCTGGTTCTGCTCCATAGGACAATCTAGAGTCTAGACAAAATCAAACTGGTTGCTAATTTAATTGTAAAATTGATTCTTTCTTCTTTTTTTTGACGTTGATTTATATTCTGTAATTACTTAAACTCACACCCTGACTTATTACTTGTAATTTTTTATTTTAATGAAAATCGTTTATTTTTACCATGTTTGTAAATATGTGAGCACCATGTATCTATTAGATAATTAATTTATGTCATGTTTTCATTTTTAATGCTTTTACCTATTTTGGTATAGTAATTTTATTTTATTTTAGGTGCATCGTCTTCACATATTATTATATAATTAATGTATACAAAATATTGTAAAACATTTTAAAAGAGTAACGGTGGAGTTTCTTGCCCATTCTTCTCCATACGAAAACTACCTTTTGGAATGGGCGACTAGAATCAATTCTATTTTTTCGTAATTTTTGACGTTCAAAAGTGCCTACTTGAAATAAATGTTTTGACTTTGACTTTGAATAAACTCTTCATAGATCATGATTTCCCAACACAAAACACAGCAGGCGCTCACATATTCTCGCCATCAAACTCGAAATTTTGGCGAGTAAAATTGAAAAAAAAAAATACATTTGATTTTGCATCACTGTCAAATCACAGTAAGTAGGATATCATTTATTTGCTAAAAGACAGCCTGGGTAACATCGTGTACGCCCAGCAGGAAAGTAGCTAGTGATTTGAGTGGAACGTATAATTAGTGCGTAATCTGCTGTGAATGTGCGCAAAATAAAAAATGTGTGCGCTTTGTCGTTTTAACACTGTTGTTTCAATAAATGGCTACAGTGATCTTTATTCTCGTCGCAATAAGGTTGCTGGTGGGTGCTGCTTTGGTTACCGTCAGAGGTAAAAAGATCTGTGAAAGGACTGTAAAAGATAAACAAATGTTTGTCCAATCATCCGATAATAACACTTTTTTCCAAAAGCTTGTGCCCATAGTCGGTGACACCCTCAACGATAGGATCCAGAGGTTGCACCAGCTGTTCAGCCTGTACTTCGCTGTGAAAACCTCGCAGCTATAATTATGCTGAGCGACAGGAAAGAAGCGAAAGTAACGCATAAATAAGATATTTTATTTTATTTTGAAAATGTTAGTTTTTTTCTTTCGTTTATAAATGTTTTCGTTACACACATCTAACATCATCTAATTATCTTAATCAAACTGGAACGTTTATAGTTCAGGACCTTTTTTTGTTGCCGTCATCATTATTCCTGACAGCTGTTTCAAGTGTAAATAAAAATCATGTTTTTCATGTAAATTATATTTATTGTAACTCAAATGAGATCTACATTAGGGTATCTGGAAGACTACATAGGACTAAAATATTACATCGATGCTAGATAGATCGATGATAGAAAAATATTTTGTTTGGATTATTCCGTTTATCCACCCCAAAAAATCCACCCTAAGGTGGATACGCGGAATCGTATGTCCGAGAATCCACCTTAGGACTAGTTGGATAAACGAAATTTATAGGCTTAGGGTGGATTCTCGGACAAGGTTTTCGGAATATCCAGGGTGGATAAACGGAATAACCGTTTTATTTAAATATGCTATGAATGATTGTTTAATCATTTTTTATTCACAATAATTCTATTACATTTTTCTAGTACATGGCTGTATAACTAGTTTCCGGTGACTTTTCGTGATTTTTTATAAATATTCCTTATTTAGAAGCTAAGTGATAAGGACTTGATGAAGGAAGTCCCACTTTCACATTATAAAATACTCATCACTTTACGGTTTTTAGGCAATTTGCATTTAAAAAATCTTTATTCTAGCCTGTCAGAAATGTGCAGAGGCCGTATTATGAAGTCTTAATGCCATCATTATTCTAATGCAAAAAAGAGATGGTGCTATCAGCTTTCTATAGCTTCGTCTCTCTCTCACACTGGAAAAAATTTGGCTTTAAGGGGTCAATATAGTTTATAAAAGTGAGATCCTCCTTTAGTAACAACATTTATTTTGACCCTTTAAACGTTGACATTTTAATGATTGAATATTGTTTTGAGTACCTACTAAATTGTTTTATTAAGAATTTGAACAAAAATTTTAATAAATTATGTGAATTCATTCGGCCAATAGCCAACTATTATATATATTTACAATTTTTAATAATAAAGGTGCATATAAATTTACAATTTTCTAATAATTCTATACAATTTTAGGCTAACCGTCGTCATTCAAAAGGGTCATCGACACAACAAGATTTACAATAAACCCTAAGATATATTTACATATTACAGCAAATTTACAAAGCATCTTTATCACAGTTTTCCATAATTCGCACCCACTCTTACACATACATACAGACATGAGCCATGATCGATGGGAGATCCTTTTAAAAAACCACTTTCTGATTCCTTTCTGATTACAACGGTATCGTAAGTTGAGGCCCATGCTTTTAAAACTACACAAAACAAACATAAATAACAGCCCTGAGGTATAGTGCGCGCAACGAGTTATGAGCGCTGACCTTGAAGAAAACAAACGTCACAAACCTTATGTCTTGTAATAAGGGTTTGTTTCGCTTGTTTTTTTCAAGGTCAGCGCTCATAACTCGTTGCGTGACTTGTATCCGCTGACCACGGGCGTTCCCACAAGGAATCTCGGGGTAACATTAAGGGCCTTAGCACACCTCCGCCGCGAAAATAATGATAGAAAACCGCTTAGCGAATTCCGCTAAGAAACATTAATACGTTATGACGTGATTCGAGTCGCGGCACATCACGAACGTCAGTTGAATTGTAACAATCGGAGCAAAATGTCGTCGCTTTCGACTAACAGTTATAATAAATGCCTCAGGCATTAAGTCCGCCTGTACAGTATTTCTTTTACTTATGCATAAAGTTTTAATAAATAAACAACCCTCCTTCTGACGCAGTCGGGTAATAAATAAATACAGTACAGGTCGACTTTGATAGAATCATAATCAAATCTGTGCGTTAGAACAAGCAGTTTCGCTTGTCGTACAACGAACGAACGAGTCATGGCGGAACTACTGCGGTTTCGCGGCGGAGATGTGATACCTGTCTAACACATAATAAAACAAATGAAGTAGCAACACATTTAAGCTCCGTTCACACCGGTGATGATCAGTACGATATTTTACTGTATAATTTTGGGATCACAGGGCAGTTTCATAAGGCATTTGTTATGAAATGAACAGTGGGATGTTGGCGTGTGAATTTAACTTTTTACAGTAAAATATCGTACAGGTCAGCGCCGTGTGAATCAGGGTCTTTATATGTGACCCCCGTCTCATGCGCGAAATATTTTTACAAATTTTTTCCTACACTTGTGGGTTCTCGAACTTGTCCGAATCTCAGGGATTACACGCCAAGATCAGGGATCAAGGCCAATTCTCGTACTTAAAAACTTTTAAATTCTAGTCGCAATAAATATTATAAATAACGATTTTTATTACTCTTTTTTATTAATATATAAAAAAGAGATAACATAAAGATATAACTTTTCATAAATTTAGGTATATTACAGGCATTTTCACAGAAAATCTGAACGTCCCCTCTGTCGGGGAATGAAGACGCGCACCACACCCCGACAGAGCGCCCGTTCGCCGAACAATATGACTCACAATGATCATGTATTTGCATTACGTTCGCCCCCTCAGCCGCCAAGCAAGCTGATTCCGTTCGGCGGCCATTGTTTTACTATTGTCTTCTAAATTGGGACATTGAAGATTATATGAGGACACCGCACTGACCTATATTATAACTTGACGCTGGACTTCATACTATCGTTATTAAAATTATATTTGGATTTTTTTTATTTGATTTTTTTTGACATTTGATTTTCTTCATTTTAGCGCTGATAGCTACGTGAGGGTATGTGGAACTAAAATTTTTGATAGCCAGTTTTACAAAATGCGCATAGGTACTCATGATAAAAATGTTCTAATTAACACAAAGTACACAAAAAAATTGTCTGTGTGGTGCCGGACTTAAAGAATTGCACCACCCCTTACTTCCCGTGGGTGTCGTAAAAGGCGACTAAGGGTCTTACCGGAGAATGGGCAGCAGCGTTCTCTATTTATTCCACCATCATACTATACTGCGATCGCCAACCCGCCTGCCAAGTGTGGCGATTATGGCAAACCCCCCCCAAAATTGGGGGAGGCCTATGTCCAGCAGTGGACGTCTATCGGCTGAAACGACGACGACGACACAAAAAAAATCTTATTCAACGATTTAGACCTAAATCATCATCAGAGACCTAAAAACAACACGACGGCCATTTGCAACAAAGTGTCAATTTTAGTTCCTGAAACGCTCGCGGTTTGTATCGGCACAAAATATATTTCGTCCAGCGTACTTGTACAGACGCCAGCACATCAAGCTACCCGAAACTGTCAAATTTTCCCAATCAACTTTGAACCTTATATTTTAGCGATAAAGTTGAAAATCTATTGAAGAAATTTGACAGATTGTAGTAGCTAGATGTCCTCTGTACAATATAGGTCAGTGGGACACGGCCTTAGTCTGAGAATTAAAATCAAAATATTTTATTTCACACAGACCTACAAGGGCACTTATGAAACGTCAGAAGAGCCGGCAAGAAACTCCACGATTACTCTTTTAAAAATAATTGGCTTTTACTATGTATTAATTACAGTGTTAACAGGTATGGGAGGACAGTGTAGGCCTGTCAACAAGTACTTACTAACAATATCGAAAATGGTCGACAAATTAGAATACGATATTAAAAAAGTACGAGAATTGCCCCAAACTCTAAGACCGTTCGACAGGGAATTTAAGTTATCGTACAACCAGCAATAGTTTACTTGAGACTTCGCTCGAATGATGGTACTGACGCGCAGGGACTTGAAACGTACTCAAAATAACGTTACGCGTAGTTCCAGAACCGATAATTTGTACCGTTCCACCAGGATCGTAACAAAATTAATTCCTTGGCTAAACGATACTGACAAACGGAACGAAATCTTAAACTGTTCACTAACAATATTATCAATATATCGTTATTAGTATAACGTTATTCATTTCGATACTCAACGAGATGACGAAAAAGAATGCAGAGTAACGCTACAAATGAATCTGTTACGTTTCACCTGTAACGTTATTACAAGCGGATAAGCTTAATGTTACTTATAATATTGTTCTACGAAAATGATATTCTTCAACGTGTTTTTTTTTATAACGTTATTGATATTTTTAGGTTTTAGTATCGTTATAAATTTTGGAACGTTATACGATAACATTAGTAGTAACGGAACGAAATTCATTTCGTTTTCAAGTCCCTGCTGAGGCGTCGATGGCGAGAGCGGTAACAGCGAGGGAGGAGAGGGGCCGGGAGGGTCTTTTTTTTTTTTTCGGGTGGGAAATCATCAAAAAACCACTACAACACAACCTGAGTATTCACACCTTTTAATTTCCTTTTTTTTTTTGAGGGTGGTGAGTCATCAAATGACCCCTCCCGCTCTGGGTGGAGCGGAAGGGAGTGTCAGACTCTTACTGACTAAAACCCACCCGTGTTCCTTCCTTAGCCCTTTATGTTCCGGGCCAGCGGTAACCCTTTCGGACAATCCCGCTGACGCCGGGAGGGCCTCAAGTGAACTCTTGCGAGTTGTATGTTAGCATGACTTAATTGCTATGGTATGCCGTCACTCATCAATTTGGAATTGTGAGTGCACCGTGCATCGATATAGGCAGTGTTATACGAATTATCACTTCATTCATTTATTCACGTATCACGTCATAATCACACATTAAATTTTCACATTAACTATCTTAATTAAAGTCTCGATACCGTCTTTTACTCACTTTGAAAAATATTTTTTTACGTATTTTCTTTTAGTTTACTTTTTTTAGTCATCAGTCGATAGTTGTTTTTTTTTTAATGATATTATCACACTGAAACTAGTGGCAAGTCGGAATGACATTGTTAATGTTCTTGCACGTTCTAATGTACGTCAGACACTGTCTTGGTTACCTGTAAAAAAAAAATGAATTAAAAATATTATTTGGATTTTTAATTATGTGTATGCGCATAACTTCCGAATGATTGCACCAAATTGGATAAGTCTTTTTTTGTTGTGTTTGAAGTATTGCCAGGTGCAAATTTTCCTAAATTTTCTTTCATTAAGCCTTTGTATGAAAGAAAATTTTGAAAAAAAGAGTGTTGGGGCTTCAAGTATCTTCAATGAAAACTCCCGTATCGAGGTATTTATTTAATTGCGAATATAAAACTGTATTTTACAATTGCTGTACAAGTTTCGACGATGGTGAAAAGTTTTGACTAAAATTATAATTTTTGAAGGTAGATTTGTAAAACTAAAAAGTACGTAGATATGGGGCGCCTGGCACTTTCGATTAGCAACGAGACACGCACTCAACGTCTTCACAATTAAGCCAGGCGTAAACAAAGAGAAATAAAGGTTACCTCGCTAGTGGTAATGGAACAGGTTGAACATTCTCCGATTGAAGAACCGCTGCTGTTTGAGCTCGGACAGCTCTCGCTCGTCGTCGTTTCGGATGCAGAAGTAGCTCGTGATCGCGCTGCGGCAGATCGGGCACTTGTCTAGTTTTGCTGGAAAATTAGAGAATTATGTCATAAGTCATATGTTATTTATTTCATAATAAAATACATTGTGTTGAAAATACTGTGATGATAAATAAAATAGGTAATAATAACTTAATAACCAACAAAAAGAAAAAAAACATGAAGTACGTTCATATTTAAAATTCAGTACGCAAAGTAACTACGCATTCAAAATGGAACAATATAAATAATAAATAGTTGTATGTCAATAATTCAGTAACATAAAATTAAATAATCACCAAAATTACATATAAGTTTGAAATTCATTAGGCATCCATTATAAAAAATAAAAATGTATTGGTAACAATTCAAAATATTTTAAAATTTAAGTTCATGCATATTTTTCTTTCTATTTGATTAAGAAAAGGACAGAAGATAAATATAAGTTTAGTCCTGTCAAATTAAGATAATCCGTAGTACAACTTTAGACGAGATTAAAAAATTGGCTAAGTACTAAAAATACGTCAATTTACGTCAGGCGCTGACTAATTTGACAGGACTAAACTAATATTTATCTTCTGTCCATGTCTTAATGAAATAGAAAGAAAAAGATGCCTGAACTTAAATTTAGTATAGTTTGTGAACAACAGAATCGGCGCCATTATCTAACTTGATAATGTATCCTGCCTTGATCCAAAAAAGGTTAAGATCCGTCTCCTAAGGTCGGGTTCTCAAGGCGCCAGTAACATTGACAGCCGCTGCATTCGTATTGATAGCCTGAACGCAGATGCGGCGTGCGATCAGAATAACAACTCATTGGGTAAGTGGCACAGTGAAGGTCGTGAGCGATGCTATGCTGACGCTATAACATAATCAGTCTATGTTCCCACTGATGGGACACAGGCCTCCGAGGGAGTGGGCTGTAAAACACCACGCGGGTCTAATACGAGTTGGTAGATATCCCATGTCTTCGAATTTTTGGTTCTAGAACGTGCCGTTTTTCTCACGATGTTTACCTTCATCATTTTGAGAGCAGTGGTGATGAAATTATTTACACAAAGTGAAGAGCCTGCCTGGGTTTGAACCCACGACCTAATAAGTGTAAGTCAGGGCCACCACTGCTCTACACTATAGTGAAGCGATTAAAGTAGGATGCATGAGGAATATGAGAGTTATTTTATGGGTGATTTTTCAAAACATTTATCTGAAAAATAAACTTGACAGTTTCGACATATTTTCGTCCTGTATAGCGCCATCCCTTTTCCATACTGAAGTGAGATTAAAATATCACTGTTATAAGAGCTGGTGGTAGGCCCCCAATAGTTTTTAATGATTAAGTCCCAATAAATAACTATTTAAAGTACTTATAGTTTTACTTTAGCTGCGTTTTTGTATTATTTTGGTGGCAAACATGCTGGCCCATGGGAAATGGTCATCTCCGTCTATACATAATATCTACAATAACAGGCCATTGCCATCTCAAAGACAACACTGAACTGTCTCACTCTTCAAACCGAACACATCAATGCTGTATTACTTTTCCATCTAAGTATGTTCATCAACCATTTTACAAACCAAGTACATATTCTTTTATGATGCAATTATTGCAATAATCACACTTATTATATCGCCATGTATACTCAAAACAATCCATACTATCCATACTAATATTATAAATTCGAATGTAGCTCTGTCTGTATGTATGTTACCTTTTCACGCCTAAACCACTGAAAGGATTTCGATAAAATTTGGCAGAGATAGATTGCATCCCGGGGAAGGACATAGGATAGTTTTTATCAACATACCAAGCGGGCAAAGCTGCGGGCGGAAGCTAGTAATATTATAAATGCGAAAGTGTGTCTGTCTGTCTGTTACCTCTTCACGCTTAAACCGCTGAACGGATTTAGATGAAATTTGGTATAGAGATAGTTTGAGGTCCGGGAAAGGACATAGGATACTTTTTATCCCGATATTCCCACGGAATCGACACTCATGCGGGTGAAACCGCGGGGCTCTGCTAGTAGGCTATAAAATATATCTCGCCTGTATAAGGAGGTGTGGGTCAAAGTTAATTGCTCACGGCATACTGTATAGTCTGTATAAATCACAGCGTCGTGACTGGCGTAGACAATTGCCTTTGTAAAACTCACGCCGACTGACAATAACATCAATATTTATGTTTGTTAATGTTATTAACATCTTTACAAGACGCAAGACCCCTCCGTGCCTCGGAAAGCACGTTAAGCCGTTGGTCCCGGCTGTCATTCGTGGAGCTTTGACAGTCGTTACGGGTAGTCAGAAGCCCGAAAGTCTGACAACCAGTCTCACCAAGGGGTATCGTATTACCCAGTAACTGGGTTGTGAAGGTCAGATAGGCAGTCGCTCTATGTAAAATACTGGTCCTCAGCTGCATCAGGTTAGACTGGAAGCCGACCCCAACATAGTTAGGAAAAGGCTAGGCAGATGATGATGATGACCTGGGACGCGGGAAACCGTTGGAAGACAGGTCGTTGTGTTTATGCTTAGGGAACACCTAGATAAGTCCAGAATTAACTTTTCGCCTGAATGATGATGATGACGAGTCATAGAATATGAACGTGGACGAAGGTAAAGAAGTAAGAATCACAGCAGACTCATTCTGTGGTTTCCCTACCACCTTGCAGCAAGCGTGTGTTTATATATAATGTCAGTACTCACGCAGGCAGTCGGCACACAGACAGGCGTGGCGGCACGGCAGCAGCGCGCGCGACAGCGGCGTGGCGGCGCACACGCAGCACAGCGCGTCCGCGTGCGCCGCGCCGTAGCCCTCCGCCGGCGTGCCGCACTCGCCGCTCACGTACAGTTGCTGGAACACCACGTACAACATGATAATACTGGCCCATAATGCGCCAAGTAGTAAACTATGAAGTATTTGTCCGTCAGAAAGAAATGACCGCTGAACATCCTACTGTAGTGTTTTATGTGTTCCGGCCTTTAGCAGCAAGGTCTGGCTGGATATAATATTCCATTCGTAGATTCAAGCGTTTGTCAAATATTATCATCATCATTTTAGCCGAAAGACGTCCACTGCTGGACATAGGCCTCCCCCAAAATGGGGGGGTTTGCCATAATCGCCACGCTTGGCAGGCGGGTTGGCGATCGCAGTATAGTATGGTGGTGGAATGCATAGAGAACGCTGCTGCCCATTCTCCGGTACGACCCTTAGTCGCCTTTTACGACACCCACGGGAGGTATGGGGTGGTGCTATTCTTTACCACACAGACGTCAAATAGAGAGACGTCAATCAGAGAGAGTCAAATATTATAAGATGGTGTTTTTAGTTGAACAGATAGGTTTGATATATTTGCCTTGAAGCTGTAAAGTTCTCTTCTAACAATATAATAGTTCCAAGTCTACGGTCTTTTAATTATATACTAGGAACTGTGGAGGTCCGGTGTAGACCTTCACACTACTCTATTTCCGAGTTCTTTTGACCTACGGTTGCGTTATTGCATAAGTTTCCATACGTGAAGGGGCTTGCAGGACCTAAACACAACAAACGCAAGTTTTAGAAACAATAAAAGTATATGATAGACTAGAGTAAACAAAATCAGAAAAATATATGATATTCTTCAGGATATATGTTAGGTTGATAGTGCGTTGAAAACATAATACAACTAATTTGATACGATAGAAAAAAATCAGGTAGATGTCCCTAAAAACTTTCCTTTTACAATAAAAACCATACTTACAGTCATTCTGCTTTTTGTCAGATGATTTTACAAGCACCATAAAAAATACTGGTGTTTTAGTTTCTTAGTCCAAACAATAGATTTTTTGTAATTAAATAATTGCTTCATATTTTGCAATAAATTCTCTTCTCTTTCTGTTCTATGCAGTCCGACAGTGACCGCGCTTAAGGTCATGTAAGGCCCTTAACTGTCCCACTGCCCCGTTGGTTTCGTGGTCGCAAGTGCGACTTCTGAGCGCGGGGCCCTTTTTTTTTTTGCGGATGGGAAATCATCAAATGACTCCTCCCGCTCTGGGTGGAGCGGAAGGGAGTGTCAGACTCTTACTGACTAAAACCCACCCGTGTTCCTTCCTTAGCCCTTTATGTTCCGGGCCAGCGGTAACCCTTTCGGACAATCCCGCTGACCCGGCAGGCTTCGGCCCTAAGGGGCCCCTCCTCGGTGCTGACATCTCTTTGAGGCGCGCGTGGAACACGTACGCGCCGTCCGGCAGGCCCGCGCCTACGGTGGCCGGGAGTCGTCACGCGGCTCCCGACGCCGACGCCTGGGGCGTACCCGCCGGCGGCTGAGACGGGAGGCTCTCTCCCTGAACCGTCCCGCCACCTCCTTCGCTAGCATGACTGCTTCGCAGAAGGAGGTGACTGCCTCCCACTCCCTCTCGCCCCGGACCATGGCTTGCACCAGGGCCGGACGCGAGAGGTCGCCGTCGCTGCCGATCGCCTCTACGAGGACACGGCGGTGCTCCGCCCAAGCGGGGCAGACCTCCACCGTGTCCTCTGGGCGATCCTCGCAATGGTGACACCCGGGCGTTTCTTCCCGCCTGATAGCGCGGGGTCCTGGGTTCGATTTCCAATTTGGGCAAAGTGTTATTGGATGGATGGTTCTAGCACGTGCCAGTTTCCTAACGATATTTTCCGTCACCATTTTGAGAGCAGCGGTGATGAAATTAAATACACAAAGTAAATTACCCAGTTCGAACCCAGACAGGCGCTTTGCTTTGTATTAATTTATTTCATCGCCACTGCTCTCAAAAACGGTGAAGGAAAACATCGTGAGGAAACGCCTGTCCTAGAACCAAAAATTCGAAGACATGTGACATCTACCAACCCGCACTGGGCCCGCGTGGTGGATTACAGCCCACTGTCTCTCACAGAGAGGAGGCCTGTGTCCCAAAAGTGGGAACAGTAGGCTGATTCTGTGTATGTGTGTATAGTGCCTAAGGGTCTTACCGGAGAATGGGCAGCAGCGTTCTCTATGCATTCCACCATCATACCATACTGCGATCGCCAACCCGCCTGCCAAGCGTGGCGATTATGGCAAACCCCCCCCCAAAATTGGGGGAGGCCTATGTCCAGCAGTGGACGTCTATCGGCTGAAATGATGATAGTGCCTGCTTGGGTTGGAAACTCCAGGGTGTCTAGGATAAATTGCTACAGGTAAAAGAAGTAACAGGATAGCTTAATCCCACAAAAACAACAATTATTTATAACAAGGACCCCCTATATACATTTTCAGACCTCTATCATCAAAATTTACGGAAGTCTCATACAAACTTTCACCTCGTAGTTTAAGGGGTTGGGGGGGTAAAAGTTTCAAGTTTTAAGATTTTTTTGTTGTTTGTGTACTATTACTAGCTTACATACCAAATTTCAGCTTTCTAGGACTTCAGGAAGAACCTTAAGAATATTGATGATCATCAGTCAGTGAATCAGTGACGAAATCGGGGTATTTTAGATATCAATAAAATCTAAAGTATAAGAGCTATGCAATTGAAATTTTATAGGTTTAATAAGTCAACCACTGACATCATATCCCGAAAATGTTGTTTATCTGGTATAATCCAAACCCAAGTTAAGAGGGTTCAAAAATATGACGAAGTGCTTCGAGAAAAGGTAGGTAGTGCCCTTGCGCTTCGCTTGGTTCGTCTTGGCGGGGGCACTCCCATGCCCCCAGATCATGATGACCCAAGTATTCTCGGCTATTATAATCCTTAGAGAAAATATAGCCTTAGAATAAACAACAACATTTACTTATTAAATATCGTTGTTATTACTACATGTACAGTTGCCGTGTGTACATAAATACATCACAATTGTATGGGTAATCAATCATGTTTTATTATAGTATCAATAACGAATGGCGACGCAAATAAACATAAGTATTTGCATAAAACTGAGAGGAAAATGAAAACAGTCAGAGACAATATTTTTGTTGATTTTATTCCGTGCTGAGGACCCAATTGATTATCTGGGTCAGCGGGATTGTCCGAAAGGGTTACCGCTGGCCTGCTGGGGCTAAGGAAGGAACACGGGTGGGTTTTAATCAGTAAGAGTCTAACACTCCCTTTCGCTCCGCCCAGAGCGGGAGGAGTCATTTGAAGTTTTCCCACCCAAAAATAAAAGTCCCATTTGATGCTAACTTGATCTTTTTGCGTACCTATTAGAAGTTTGTAGGTACTTCATAGTAGTGTTGCCAGGTCCGATTTGTTGTAAATCGGTACATGAGGTCAAACAAATCGGGATTTAGGGTTGCAGATCGGGACAGTAAACAAAAAACAAAAACAAGGGGTTTTAAGTCTTTTTGCACAATATCGAAATTCTCAATATTTGAATATATCCAAAGCCAATAGATGGCGTTCCGTGTTAAAAAAATTACGTAGCGTAAATATACATTTTTTTTAAGATTTTTTTTTTAATTTTTTTACTAATCGGGACATTTAGCGTCCCGATTAGGTACAAATCGGGACGCGTCCCCAGACAATTGAAAATCGGGAAGTCCCGCGCAAATCGGGACACCTGGCAACACTATTCATAGGTCATAGCACATAACAAATGTCACTGAGATGCAAACATGTCATTTGCCAGTAATTTTATTGTACTCTGTCTTGTGTGAACCATAACTTCACAAGGAGTAATTAATGAAAATGAGTCATTGTTCTCATCATTATGATGTTATGAACAACTTTTAATAACGGACCAACGGGAAAATTGCATAACACATTATCAGTAGCAATGGCTTTCATTCTGACAGTTCAACAAAAATTCATTGCGTTATTTACGTTGTTGAGCAGACAAATTTTTCGAACATATGAAGCAATGGATTGGCAATATCATTCAAAATGATTCTGATTGAAATTGATAGTAAGTATGCTAAAATCGCAGAAAAAAAAAAGTGCGGGTAGGACTCGCACACGGTGGGTTCCGTACCACAAGACAAAAACGCCGATAAAACAAAACGTTTGTTGTGACCCCCCCTTAAATATTTATTTTATTCTGTTTTTAGTATTTGTTTTTATAGCGGTAATAGAAATAGGTCATTTGTGAAAATTTCAACTGTCTAGCTATCACGGTTCATGAGATACAGCCTTGTGACAGACGGACAATGGAGTCTTAGTAATAGGGTCCCGTTTTTACCCTTTGGGTACGGAACCCTAAAAGTAGCACCTATTCATTCATGTTCGCATAGCTTAACAACGTGCAGGGAACAGCTGATTTTCTTTTCATACTTCAGAGTTGGTATAAAGGGGGTTTTTTACACGATCTAGCTGGCCGGATAACCGCGGACATGTACCAGGTGGCAAATATATGGATGGGCCAAGTAAATTATGCCGATAGATACCTGTAAAGGAGTTCTTAATTGCTAGCGTGTGAAAATACACAAAGCGTCTTACCTTCAAACAGGACAGGTGTCCGTTCGCTTGTTTCAAGTACTGCGCGATGACGCCGCTCGGCAATGGACACTGGTCGTCCCTGATGTGAACTACACTTATTAACGCCACCTGCAAAAATGAACATGTATTTTAACAACATCCATAATAAATAACATCCGTAATGTCTATATTCCTCAGAAGAATACAAGTGGTGGCCCAGTTGTATCGGCCGCGACTTACGAGTTGTAAGTCGTAGGTTCGAACCCAGACAAGCGCTTTACTTTATGCAAATTATTTCATCACCACTGCTCTCAAAACGGTGAAGGAAAACATCGTGAGGAAACCGACATATCCAAGAACCGAAAATTCGAAGACATCTACCAACCCGCACTGGTGCCGCGTGGTGGATTACGGCCCACCCCGTCTCACAGAGAGGAGGCCTGTATCCCAGCAGTGGGAACATTATAAGCTGATTTTGATGGATATAAGAGTAGGGCAAGAATGGTCAAATAGTTAGAGAAGGGGTGACTACCGAGATGACGACTAATAGAGTATGGAAGAAAAATACACGTTGCGCCGATCCCAAATAAAATAGACTAAGGGCTGAAGAATGATGATGAATGATGATTCCTCAGAAGGATATCCTCAGAAGGATAGGTATATGGGGGATTGGCTATAAGAGTAGGGTAAGAATGATGATATGGTTACAAAAGGGGTGACTACCAAGATGACGACTAATAGAGAAGTATTGAAGAAAGAGACATGTTGCGCCGACCACAAATTAAATAGACTAAGGGCAGAAGAATGATGATGAATGATGATTCCTCAGAAGGATATCCTCAGAAGGATAGGTATATGGGGGATTGGCTATAAGAGTAGGGTAAGAATGATGATATGGTTACAAAAGGGGTGACTACCAAGATGACGACTAATAGAGAAGTATTGAAGAGACATGTTGCGCCGACCACAAATTAAATAGACTAAGGGCAGAAGAATGATGATGAATGATGATTCCTCAGAAGGATAGGCAAAGGTAGCATGAAAGAGACAAAACTGACTCATGTGCCTGTAGATAGGCGTGCTCCACTTTTGTTCGGATCGACATCAGTCGGCACAGCCGGGTGGTATAAATCAACTGCAGCATTCCATTACAGTGAAGGTAGATGCCGAACAGTGTTTGGCATAAGCCGAAAGAAAGCATATACAGTAGAAAGAATAAGCAGGAATTGCCACGGGTTGGCTTTTCTTGTTCAACAAATACTACCGAACAAATGTGCCATCATGATTCCATTCCGAAAAAGGGATGGAGCTATCGGTCATGTATAGCTACGTCTCTCGCTTACGCACCTGAACCAGTTTGTAGCATGCCTTACACCGGGCGCCTTCCCTACAGGCTTCTAACACGACCACAACAGTTTAGTATACTTCTAGTAATTCTTCGGGCGAGCACCTTTATAAAGACCTCTACTAGGGACCAAAAACTACTGCTAACTTTAATAGCACTATCGCTTTTATAATAATAACGGGTTGTTTTTTCTAGCAGCGTAAGTGTCGATCCCGTGGGAATATCGGGATAAAAACCATCCTATGTCCTTCCCCGGAATTTAGATTGAAACAAATGATATTTATTCAAAATAAATATCATTTGAATCACATTCTGCGCATTGGTAGAACGCTACGCCTCACTTTAAAATGGCTGCAGCTATGTGCAGCACGTGTTTGTGTAAGAATGTTATTTGCAGTGAATTATTGAACAGCCTTGCTTCAGAGGTCGCGTTTATTTAGGTTTTTTACGGAATTGGCACAGGCGTTGGACATCCTACAAGATTTTGTCAATAGGTCGTAAACTTGACATAGCATGCGTATATGAAATCATCTGAAAAACTTCGGGATGGCGTATGTACTCAAAACACCATAAGATATTTACTATGATGAAACGCTTTGACATTGATATCGTGGCAGACATGTTATACGCGATTGCTTGTCCCAACATTCAGAGAAAGTCTGAAAGTTTATAATTTCACTGACAATATGCATAACATGAAGAGAACCTACTGGGCAGTGCCGGATTAGCCCCTAAGCAAATTAAGCAATTGCTTAGGGCATCACGTCTCGGGGGACACCATAAGGCAGGAACAGCACCGAAATAAAATTTGCTAGCACATGAAAGGCAAGGCTGTTTATCAGCAAGATATTACAAGATCCAAAAGTCATTCTAGCTAGGGATGTGCGCCAATTTTTACAAAACGCTCGTCGATGTTTTGGAAAAATACGAGGCGACTAGTGGATAGGAGGTCCTACAGGCGTGGATTGCTTAGAGCATCAAGTAGTCCCCGTCGCGTGTCCAATTAGCAGACACAATAGAAATTCTAATGTTATCGGTACATAGCCTGTACGCGCGACATGCTAAGGGCTAAGGGCGCGTGTCGCTCATGCGTCTGCATTACTGCACAAAAATATTCATCACTCTCGGGTCGGTGACGCAGAAATAGGGATACTCGGCTCCAGTCGTTCGGTGACGCTAAATCAGGTAAACTCGGCTCCAGTCGTTCGGTGACACTGAATCAGAGCGAGTCCGACTCGCTCTTGCCCGTTTTTTTTTAAATCACTGCACGGCACTTCTACTGGGTAATTATTCATAAGCACACTTACAATGGCAACATCAAAATCTGCCTAGCCTTTTCCCAAGTATCCTGGAGTCAGCGACCAGTCTAACCAGATATACCCGAATACCAGTACTTTACCTGGAGCGACTGCCTATCTGACCTGCACAACCCAGTTACTGGGTAATATTATACCCCTTGTTAAAACAGGTCGTCAGACTTTTGGGCTTCTGGCAACCCGTAACGCCTTGCAATGATCCACGAATGACAGCCGGGACCACCGGCTTAACGTGCTTTCCTAAGGGTCTTGGTATGTAAAGATCATCCACGAACCAACCACAGCAAGCGTAGCTTAACCTGATCGATCAATCTATGCGGCTGTTTTTACTTAGCCACAAGCCCCCCACGACAATGACAACAGTTCAACTACATTCAATTCCTTATTTTCGTTGTTGACCAGACAGGTCTCGAGTCTTTCAGCAAAATTATGATGCTTACCGTATCATCAGGCCTCAGCTCTCCGGTGTCCCGTAGATCTCGCGCCAGAATCACCACGAGAGGATAGCAGGACCGAGGAGGTGGGCCCAGGTGGAGAGGCTCCTCCGTTGATAGCCTGAGGGCCTTCTCGTCATGAGGGTTGCTTCTGAAAAGAACATAACGGTCATCATGAAGTTCTTAGAACCGAAAAGTAGAACTTTGACTTGAAAGAGCATGGCAGTTGAGAACGTGTCATGCGCACTTAAATGTCTCACCGATGGTGGCGCGTGTGTTGGATTATTCGGTTCCCTACAAAATGGTTGAGCTGGATGGTGCTGATCCACGCGTCATGTTCGTGAACGGGTGCCGTCGGTTGAGACTGGTCATCTCTTAACTGCCAAGGCTTATTTTTAATCTTATATTTTGAATTGTTTCTTCATTTGTCTTTTTTTTTTACATTGTTCTCACATATAGAAGCAACAAGAATAATGTACCCAGGATTTTGTAATAACTTGATTTAAAAGAGTGTCCATGGAGTTTCTTGCCCGTTCTTCTCTATAGAGATCTACGTTTTGGAATGGGCAACTAGCTTCAACTTTCTGACTAACTGACAGGCTATTTAATTTTGACAATTCAAAAGTGCCTGTACAAGGTTTAATTGAAATAAATGCTTTGAGTTTGAGTTTGAGAATATTTATTATTATTACTAGCTTCTGCCCGCGACTTCGTCCGCGTGAAATTTCTAGTTCCCCCGACCAACCCGTCGCAACGCATCGCCTGCCCGCGCTATTACTAAGCGTTCTCACTGACTTTTTTCTTTTTGCTAGGCTGGTTTTAGAGTCACGCTGACCATCGGCGCTGACAGCTCAGAACGTAGCTTGTCAGCGCTGAGGTTCAGCGCGAGACGTTTCAGTATCGTGCTGATCACTGTGGAAGTGTGGAGTGTGTCCGCTCGGCTCGACACTAGAACGCTCACTGAAGACAGAGGCGCGCGTGCGTTGGTCAGCGCCGACGGCTACGCGGCGCCGACGCGCGACGCGTACGGCCGCTGACCCGTCAGCGCTGACCAACGCACGCGCTGAGAGCTACGCGTTATTCTAAAACGCTTCCTAGAAGTTCATACGTTTCGGCTGTCAGCGCCGACGGTCAGCGTGCGGTCAGCGCGACTTCCTAACGTGATGTTACATAGCTTTCAGCATTCCTCAAGAATTGGGTTATCAAATGCAAAAAGAAATTTTCAAATCCGACTGGTAGTTTCAGAGATTAGCACGTTCAAACAAACTCTTCAGCTTTATAATTAGTATTGTATAGATTGTTCATCAACTATTTGTGTCCCTCGGCCGGGGAAGGACCGCTCTTCCCGCCTTCCACTTTACCCTATCTATTGCTGAATGGGCCCGCTCTTGACCTCGATCACGCCTGATGGAAAGCGATGGATGAGGTTTATGATGGTACGAGCGTGCCCAGAAGATGCTTAAGGCACTGGAACTCCCACGCATGGACGAAACACAGCCAGGCTGCTTGACGCCGGACTCCGGTGGGAGGGTGGTCGCAAATGTAGATGTTTTGGTTAAATTTTCGGCCAAATTCTCGAGTTGCATTATCCTTACATGGTATAAAACAAAGTCGACGAAATTTCTGTATGCGCATAACTTCCGAATGCCTGTACCAAATTGGATAAGTCTTTTTTTGTTGTGTTCGAAGTTCGAAGTATTGCCAGCACGCGTAGCATGAGCACCGGTTTGTCGTCAGAAGAGTAGACAAAGATGACGTTCCGTGTAGACAGTACGACGGCAGCAAAGTAGAAAGAGTCAACTACACTTTTTACGAAATTCACTGTTTTACTTAATTTGACTCAGAATTCTTTGTTTTGTCATACAATTTTTTTGTTTTGGTTCTTAATTTTTACTGATATTAAGTCACATTATAAAGAGGGGTCCGTGGCCAAATAATAACAGCCGCACAAGTTGATTGATCAGGTTAAGCTACGCTTGCCGCGGTTGGTCCGTGGATGGGTGACCATCTTTACATAGACCCCTCCGTGCCTCGGAAAGCACGTTAAACCGGAAAAAATGGTAAGTCATGCTATGGCAGCTTGGAACATCACCTAAAACACTATTACTCCTAGCGCCCCTAGCGAACAAGTAGAAAACGAAAAATACTGTGATACAATATAAAAATATTTAGTGATGATACCGGGAGATGTTGTGACGAACAAACACATACATAAAATAATTGTCTCAAAATATTGGACATTAAACAACAAAAATAAAAATTAAGCCTAAAACAAAAGTGTAACAAGTCTATAGTGATTTATAAAACGGTTCTGAAAGGTGTTTTTTTCATTTAAATAATGGGAATTTGTTATTGTTGCATTGGTAACACTTTAATTGAAATGTTGAAATGTCTGTCAGCGCGAGTGTCAGTTTCGGATTTTGCTTTTGCAATAAAATTAAATTCTGGTTGTTTCGCTAGTGAGCATAGGCACTATTTATAGTTTGGACCCATAATATTATTATTGTGAATAGTGCTGAACACTGAGTGCACTTCCATCATGTCTCAAAACTCTTGTTGTGTACCTACCTGGAAGTCTAGTGACTAGGAAAGAAAAGTGCTGATTCTCAGCCTACATGATTTTGATTTTAATATGTTAGTAAATGTTTAATTTGTATGTATTTCTGTGTTTTTTATAAGAATAAACAGTTTGTTTATCTTTAATATTCCGAGTACATTCATTCATACTCCTATTCCTAATGCAAGTAAAAATCTGGAATTTTTACATTGTCGTATAAATTATTGTTTACTACTACTTAGTGTGTTTTTAATAATTATGTAATTGTTAAAAAAACCTTAATAGGTAGTAAACAATAATTTATACGACAATGTAGAAATTTCAACACAATTAATATAATAGAGCTCCATCTACCATCTATATCCGTGACTATTACTAGAGCTCCATCTACCATCTTCCGCTGTAACTAATAGTTTTAAATAATTGAGTCCTAGATGGCGAATTGTGCTGTCAACACAAAATGAAGAGAGCTTCCTGTCTATTACACCGCATTATATTGTAGTCTTTGTGGTAAGTAATAATAAATTCCCGACTGTCATTCGTGGATCTTTGACACTGGAATTTTGGGAGTTTTGTTTTTTTTTTTGTGGGATTTTGTAGATAACCTTATATACTTTGTGGCCGTCGAGTAGAAAGTTTTCTACTGTCTTTAGCGATTACAAAATCCCTTAGACAACTGACAGTTGTCAGTGTGATTTTGACATTTGGGATAGAAAACTTTCTTCTGAAATAGTCTACATAAAAAAGGACCTAGACAAAGATCGTTAGAAACTAAAGACAAAATGACAGATAGTAGAAAGATTTCTAGGCGGTATGTCAAAAATGAAGAAAAGAAATGTCACTTTGTATAGAAAGCAATGTGTCTTCTCTTCGTAGAGATAGAAGTGTTCATGTTACGCGTGCAGGTGCAAAATTTTTTTCAAATTTTGCACCCGTGCGAAGCTGGGGCGGGCCGCTGATGATAAATAAGAGTAAGTATGACGACGACGATTGAAAAATTGGCCCTTGAAGAAATAATTATACCATAATTATGTCATGTAATAGACATATTATTATGGTGTAACTAGCTGCGCTCCGCAGTTTCACCCGCGTAAATGTCAATCCCGTGGGAATATTAGGATAAAAAGTTAGTAGCTTATATGTTAATCCAGGATGTAAGCTACCCCCATACAAAATTTTATCAAAATTGGTCCAACCCTTTGAGCGTGAAGAAGTAACAAACATATAAACACACACACACACACACCCCCCCAGACACACACACTCACACTCACAAACTTTCGCCTTTTTTATAATATCAGTATGATTATTTCTTCAAGGGCCGATTCAATTACTATTTTAAACTTTATAATTCAAGGTTTAAATGAATAATAATGCTAAATCAAGGCAATAACACGATACAATAATTGTCTTTCTTTTTTGCACCGGAAAAGGTCACGGTTGACTTTAAAATTATGCAAGTATTAAAATATGATAGATGGCTGAAATCAAAATTAAAATATTCAAACTTTTTTTTTTTGTCAAATAATATTAATGGCTTATAACTTAATAAGTGTTGAGCGTGTTGACTGTCAATGTTCCCATTATGACATAAGTAATTGCGATATCAACTGGTTCAATCAGTCTTTATTTAAAACTTTTTTTAAATATTTTTTCCTTCTTCACGCTTATTTTTTCAGCTTACTTTTGACATTGGCAGAATTATCGACATCAGCTTTGTTTGCAATTTATTAATAAAAAAATAAAAAAAAGTATTTGCGATGTCGGTGACCCTCACTTGTGTGAGGTGTGGTGGGGAGTAACCACACTTATTCAGCTCTGTTCAGCTTGTTGTCCATAGAAAACAACGGTTTGTATGGAGTCCGTTCAGCTTTCCGCGGCTGAAGGGATGCGTACGCATCATCATCATCATCTGCCTAGCGTTTCCCCAACTATGTTGGGGTCGGCTTCCAGTCTAACCGGATGCAGCTGAATGCCAGTATTTTACTTGGAGCGACTGCCTATCTGACCTCCACAACCCAGTTACTGGGTAATACGATACCCCTTAGTAAGACTGGTTGTCAGACTTTCGGGCTTCTGTTTACCCGTGACGACTGTCAAAGATCCACGAATGACAGCCGGGACCAACGGCTTAACGCGTTTTCTGAGGCACGGAGGGGTCAGCGGTATGTAAAGATGGTCACCCATCCACAGACCAACCGCGGCAAGCGTAGCTTAACCTGATCGATCGACCTGTGCATCTCATAGAAAATCGTTGTTGTAAAAGCTGAACAGAGCTGAATAAGTGTGGTTAATCCCTTTATCGAGATTTTGAGATGATATGTCTATCGATAAAGAAGCTGAAAGAAAATCTATACAAGGTGTAACAGAATAAACGCAAGTCCTGGAAGTAGTTTGTTCATAGTTGACTACTGAATCAATTTTAGCAACTTTTAATTTTTTTTTTTCCCTTGTCCTAGGGTTCAACAATAGGATGCACCCTAATCTTATTACAATCTAGCCTTTTAAATAGACTAATAAGTAATTTAATTATAACCTAAACTATTAAAAATTGTCTTTAGTAAGAATGTGTCCAATAGCACTTTTCTTATTGTCTCTATTAAGGCGAATACACTTCGTTCTTGTGTTGGTTTGGCACTTTTGTACTTTACACTATTCACTAACACTAAACACTAGCTCGAACGGTTTTGTTCTTTTTAGTCTTCTAACTATGTTTGTGTGGTCGAGAAGCTGGATTGCCTCGACGTTCACATGCTGATGAAGTCTCTTTTCGTGAGCTTCTGCAAGTTTCTGGATCACTTTTTCGATGAACTCAACTTTTAGGTCCCGGTGGAGGTCATCATTTCGTATGTACCAAGGTGCATTTACAATTTCCCTTAACACTTTGTTCTGGAATCGTTGTATAATTAATATATTGGTCTGTTTGGTGCAGCCCCATAGCTGAATACCATAAGTCCAAACTGGCATCAGGACTTGTCTGTATAGCAACAATTTATTTTGCACGGACAGCATGGAGTTTCTTCCAAGTAGCCAATGCATTCTTTGAATCGGAGGTCGAGTTCATCTTTTTTCTTCTTGACGTGGGCTTTCCAGCGTAGCTTTGCGTCAAGGGTCATACCGAGATACTTGGCTGTATTCTCGTATGGAACTTGTATATTATTAATGTAAACTGGAGAATACTGTTGTTTTTTGTTGGTAAAATCTATGTGAACAGATTTCGATTCATTAAGTTTAATCCTCCATTTTTTGGTCCAGTCATAAACTTGATTTACAGCGATTTGTACCTTTTCTACTGCTTCTTCGTGGCTGTTTCCTACAGCCATTATGGCTGTATCATCAGCAAAGGTCCCAATCGTGTTTTGCTCTAATTCAGGAATATCGCAAGTGTATAGTAGGTACAGGACCGGACCTAACACACTTCCTTGCGGTACGCCAGCTTTAATTTCTTTTAGTTCTGAGTAGGCCTCTTCTTGTCTTATTCTAAAGACTCTATCCAGAATGTAGGATTCTAATATATCTGCAAACTGCTTTGGTAACAGGTTCTTCAGTTTATGTATAAGGCCTTCATGCCATACTTTGTCAAACGCTTGCGCTACGTCTAGGAATACAGTAGAACATACTTTCTTGTCTTCAAGGGCGTTTTCTATTACGTTTGTGATCCTATGCACTTGATCGATGGTAGAATGTTTTTCTCGAAAACCAAATTGGTGCTCTGGTATTATGTTTTTACTATCTATGATGGGTTTAATACGTTTGAGTAACAGCTTTTCAAATAGCTTGGACATGATTGGCAGCAAGGAAATAGGCCTATAAGATGATGTTTCGTGAGCCGGTTTCCCTGGCTTAGCTATCATTATTACTTCGGCCACCTTCCATAAGTCTGGAACATATTTAAGCCTTAGTGCGGAATTGATAAGGGTCGTTAACTTAACCAGACCCTTTCTTGGGAGGTTATGAAGTACTTCTCCTGTTATTAAATCGTAGCCTGGTGATTTTCGTGTACTTATATTACGTTTTATTTCTCGTGCGACTTCTCTCGGTGTTACAAGTTTTATGGTAACTTCATTTTCTTCTGTCACCATATTAGCCAAAGTGTGATCTTCAATGATTTCCCCGTCGTTTGGTTGAAAGATATTTTCTAGGTGCTCTGCAAACCTCTTTGCTTTTTGCTCGTTAGTAACTGCCCATTGCCCATTTCCGCATTTGATAGGTGGGATTTGGGTAATCGGCCTTTTCAGGTGCTTAGTAGCCTTCCAAAGGGAGTAATCTGTCCTTTGGTCGTTAGTTAGGCTCTGAAGATAAGTTCTGGTTGAGTCGTCTTTAAAGTCTTGGATTAGTCTTTTTACTTTTTTTGTCAAATTATTTATTTTTCGTTTGTCATCAGGGCACCTAGATTGATGCCACGTTTTTCTCTGCCTTCTTTTCTCCATAATAAGCTGCTTGATTTTGGGCGGGTATGTATTTCCCTTCGTCCTCTTGTTGGAGTCGGGTGTATTTTCCCACGCTGCTTGCTGAATGTGCATTATGAACTTTTCTAATTCGATGTTTATATGTTCGGGTGTTTTTAATGGTACTTTAAGGTCTATTTCATCATTCAATCTGGTCTTGAAGCTCTCCCAGTCTGTACACGTATTAACGAGAGTGGGTCTGGTTTCTTTATACAAAATGTTCTCGCTAATTTCTAGATAGATTGCTGAGTGATCTGAGTTCATGTCATAGCTTTGTTCCGATTTTATATAACTGGTTGATAGAGCCTTGGTTACAAAAAAATCTATTAAGTCCGGAATTTTATTTGGATCTGTTGGCCAATAGGTGGGCTTTCCAGTTGATATGACATCACATTTCAGCTCTTTTATGGCATTCAGTAGTTCTTTACCTTTAGTAGTTGTTAGTCTGGAGCCCCAATAAGTATTTTTAGCATTGAAGTAAGATAAATCTACTTCCAAGGCGAGTTAGAAAGCTTATATAGTGGTCTTTTTTTATCATATACCGAGGTGGACAGTAGATGGCAGATACTGTTACAGGATATTTTTTTGGTTGTAGACAAATCGCCACTGCTTGGATATCTTTCTCTTCATATTTAAACTCTTCATAGTGCTGTAGGTTTTCTTTTACAATAATGGCACTACCGCCTCTTGCTGAATTGTCAGGGTGAAGTGCATGGTATACTTTGTACCCTTTAAACTTAATGTGAGATTGAGTTGTAAAATGAGTTTCCGATATCAGGCACACATCAATTTTTTCTATCTCTAATACTACTTGTAACTCGTTCTGATGTTTTTGTAACCCATTTGAGTTCCACGCCATAAGTTTTAGTGTAGTATTCATTTTTTTGGCTTAGAGGTAGCAGCTTTGTTGCTATTTTCAATTTTTTTCAATCTCTAGTCAAATGATGACATTAATTTTAAGATTTCATCCAACTTTTTGTCACTGCTCATATCAACCAAAGGCGCCTTGGCTATGCCTCTTGTAGCTTGGGCATAATACACGTTTTTAGTTGTAGTTTTAATAGTGCTTTGACTTCGTTTGTACTGGCTGGGGCCTTCGACTCTTACCGTAGGTGTATTTTGTTGAGGGGCAGAAGTATTGCCCTTTAATTTTTTGTTGCGAATCTGCTGGATTTCTTTGGCTACGATACATCCCCTGTAGTTAGCTGGATGTGGAGCTCCACAGTGGACGCACTTTGGCTTCTCTTCTTTTGATTTTTTGCAATCCATCGTCAGATGTTTGCCTGTGCACTTAACGCACCTCGGCTCTTTGGAGCAGTACTTTTGCGTATGGCCATAAGCTTGGCATCGTTTGCACTGAGGTACCAGTTTTGTGGATTTTAGCGGTTGTATTTCCACATTACACCCCAGTACAGTTTTGATGTTATATATTTTGCTGGTTTCTTCATCATTTGAAAATGTCAGCATGAACATGTTGAGTGGCTTTTTGGTTTTCCAACTCAATTTGTTGATTGCTTCTAGAATTTTGTAGCCTTTGCCACGCAAGTCTTCAACAATTCTCTCCGGAATGCATGTGAAATGCAATTTTGTTGCCATAACTCTAATTGGTCTCTCTTGTTTGTTCTCATAGGAGTGCCAAAGGCAATTGTTAAGGGAGAGAGCCTTTCTAATTGCTCTGTACGAATCTTCGTTTTTGGCATTTACTTTGACTGTGTCTCCGTGCATCATTTTGATGCTGAACGCGTCAGCTGATTGACTTTCAGATAGAAAATCAAAGAACTTCTGGTAGTTCTCGATACCATCGACTACAATAGGTGGTGGCAAAGAAGTTTTAATCGTTTTTTCCTTACCTTTATTCTCTTCACTTCCGTGTTCATGCAGAGTGGGTTGGGCGGGAGAGGTGTTCAATTTTCTTTTCTTCCTGCTTTTTTGCCTTATCCATCCTGTTTCTCGAGCTAGTTCTTCTTCGTCCGTGGTATATTCAACACGCGGGGGAGAACTCTCAGTGGCGGTTGTAGTGGTTGTAGCTGCTGATTTCGGTGGATTTTCCACTTGGAGTTTCAGCTGTTGCTGGAGGTTTTCTATTTGACTTTTTAGGTCATTGAGGTATTTTTGCAGCTCTTCACGCTCTTTTCGTTCTTCACAAAAGTGCTTGTACAACAGATGTTCAGTTTCTGTTTTTAAGTCTATGCTAATAGTGTTCAGTGTTGGCTTTTTCGAACCCATTGTAGAAGTTAAGCGAGTGTTGACTTCGCCTTAACTATGATATTCGCTGACAGCCGTCAGCATTACGCAATAACTAGGTCATTGCGGTGCATCCGACTGACGGCGTTATTTTGATGCGTAAGCACTTTTACACTGTGGTACGCGCGTGGTCGCATGTAACACAACTGCTCTAAGCAAAAATCGAACGCGATTGAACTTTTATTATAGGTATTTTTTTTCAAAAATTATGTATTTTGCTATACTAACCGCCGATAGAGCCAAAGAAAATGAAATTGTATTCCATAGTAATAAGACTCAATTTCAAATACGTAAAGTAATGCTAGAGTCAACACGATTTTCTTAATAAAATAGTTAGCTTTAAAAAAATAGTTTTGGTCATTGTATTATGCTTTTAACTCAATACTCTAATTGGGGTGTATGAGGTCTTGCGTTAGTTATGTTACAAGTTGTATATTTCTTCCTGTGCAAGTCCTAATAAATACCTTTTCTATCTTTAAAATAATATCTACTGCAAAGAAATGAAACTTGGGATAGCTTAAATTCAGAAGGGGTAATTGCGTAACACACTATCAGAATCAGTAGCAGTTCAACAATATTCAATGCGTGTAGAGGACACCGTTGTGGTCACCGTTTCCGGCACAAAGAAGTCTTGGTGTTAAGACGAGGATTTATTTTACAAAACGTACAGAATATATAGGACGAATCCACTCAACCTTTTCCCAGAAGGGACGAAGGAGGGGGAATTGGTGTCCTCTAGACCAAAAAAAATGACAATTATAAGTCTAAGGTTTAGGCTAACTTAGTAGCAGAGTCCCATGTAATTATTCCAAGTAGGACGTAACTCACGGTTGCACCACTAGTTCAGTTTTCCAAAAATCAAATATACTAGCGGAGGTCATTAACCCTCGGATACTCTTAACACTGCGATTCAGCGTTCATTCCCAGTCGCCCCCGCGGGGATTGCCACCGGAGGCAAATGGGAATAAAAATTCCCAGTCGCCACCGGTGGTGACTGGGAAGTCATTGCCCCCACTTCAGTTTCGCTATACATTGCTTTGTTTCTCAAACTTTATTTCAATGTTATCATCAATTACATAGATGCAGGTTGGAATTCATTTCCTTATTATTTTATTCTTCACAAGAAACAAAGCAATGTATAGCGAAGCTGAAGTGGGGGCAATGACTTCCCAGTCACCACCGGTGGCGACTGGGAATTTTTATTCCCATTTGCCTCTGGTGGCAATCCCCGCGGGGGCGACTGGCAATGAACGCGATTCAGAAAGGTGACGTAACGCGACACCGCTATCTAGCGTCGAGTAGCGGCATGTTATAGTGCCACTCTTATATGATAGGTGGCGTTGAGGGATTAAAATAAGGTTTGCTACATGCGTTATTTATGTTGTTGAGCAGTATACACAAAAGGACGTATCACTAGTTTTCGCAGTAAACAATGAAATTGTCAATTGCAAATTGCATTCCCCGGAAGGTAGAAAAAGATAAAGGTAAAAGGTAAAAGTAAGGTTCAGCGGGATTGTCCGAAAGGGTTATCGCTGCCCCGGGACATAAAGGGCTAAGGAAGGAACACGGGTGGGTTTTAGTCAGTAAGAGTCTGACACTGCCTTCCGCTCCACCCAGAGCGGGAGGGAGTCATTTGATGACATCCAATCCTCAAAAAAAAAAAGGTGGGAATACTCAGGTGTTGGGTGTGTTGTGGTGGTTTTTTTTTCTGGTCATTAAATTGGTCCTGCTTGTCATTTACAATACAGCAGTCAGGTTTAAGGAAAATAAATGTACCTAAGCCTTTTATCCTCATAGGTTATAGAAACACGATTTACGATAGCTAGTTTAATCGGTAATTTACTGGTTCCAGACCAAAAATAAGGAAATTAATAATCTGTTACTGGCGACTACTTGGCTCAATACTTAAAATAATATATTTGAATCTTTTATTATTATACATATATTTGAATCTTAAGTCTTGAGTTGAGCTGCACGATTTCTGACAAATGCGTGCACTGACTGGACAGGTCCTCTCAATCTGTGTGGTTTTTTCCTGACCATCTCAGACATCTATCTACATGGTCTTCATATAACCTGACCAAGATAATGTCCGGACTTTAAAAGAAACTGTGACCTCTGAGTTTGTTTCGGCCTTTCGTCTCAGAGTAGCCAGATAGGAAACGCGGACCTCATCTAGTTTAAAAAAATATGATTGACGTGTAAAAGTGTTTGTGCAAACCTACTTACAAAAATAAAATCATTTATCGTTTATCAATCAACTTTGCTACTAGGAATCAGCAGCCTTTCGATTATTTTTCCTTCTGCCCGCGACTTGGTCCGCCTCACTTTGCGTGAAATTTCTTATTCCCCCGTCCTATCGCATTGTTTATTAGGTATATATTTTTATTTTATTTTTATACTTATTATTGTTTTGATTATTAGTTTTTTTTTAATTTGATTTGATTTTATTCGTGTTATTTTGATTAATTTTAAGTTAATTTCGTTTGTTTATTTGATGTACTCTAATTTGGATTTAATTTTATTTTATTTATTTAAGTATTATGTTTTCTGTGAATTTATGTCGTGTAATAATGGGTGTTATTTGCCTGAAATAAATGAATTTATTTATTATTTATTATTATTATTGCATCGCCCGTCCGCGCTACTATTACTTAGTTTCCGGCGACTTTTATCAATCAACTTGTTTATCAATCAACTTTATCAATCAACTTTTATCAATCAACTTGTTTATCAATCGTTTATCAATCAACTTTACTACTAGGATCAGCAGCCTTTAGATATTTTTTCCTTCTGCCCGCGACTTGGTCCGCCTCACTTCGCGTGCAATTTCTTGTTCCCCCATCGCATTGCATCGCCCGTCCGCGCTATTACTTAGTTTCCGCCGACTTTTTTCCTTTTTGCTCGGTATCTAATGGTCCTAGCGTGATGTTAAATAGCCCATAACCGTCCTCAAGAATTGGGCTATGAAATGCAAAAAGATAAGTTTCAAATCCGACGCTTACAAATAAAACCATCTCTTCACCTTTACAGGAAAAGTTTTTAACCAGTGCGCAAATTTTTTTTGGTGGCTCAGTGTAAGCAATAGAACACATTTCCATTTTTAGTTTATGACTTTTTTTTTTTTCATTTTTCCTCTTTGTCCCAATTTGAAATAAGCAAGACATGGATATAATTTAATAGTAATACTATGAATGAGCATGAATGAAAACGCGAAGGCCGCCGGCCGCTGGACCATGCCCAGCGCACGAGAGGGGGGTGCGGGGGCATGCGGCGCGGCGCCGGCGTTTGATAAACAAAACGCATGCACATGCAGTACGTCACTTGCGGAAGCGGAGGTCGGATGTCTCTTCGCCGTCCCTGCGCGCGTGCCGCGTACTAGACTAGCGTAGTGACAATGTGCCATTTTACTCACCGCGAGTATTATGAAATGGTGCGAGTGTATTTGTTAAGCAATAAAAATTTACGAGCAGCACGAAGAAGATACGAAAGGGAGAGCGTACCTCGTATGCGAGCCGAAGGGATCCTCAATCCCACGGTCCCTAATGAGAGGACAATTTTAGCAGCAAACCAAGGTGTATGAAACAAGTGAAATGCCGTGTGTATGTAGAAGAGGCTCAGAGCCTAGATGACTTGAAAGAAAAAATAATTAACGCTTTCAATGAAGTAAAAAGTGGTGTTAGTGTCCTAAACAAACTAAATGCTTACTTATTTAAATGTGCACGTTTATGCCTTGAAAAAGAAGGAGGTCACTTCGAACAATACCTAAAATTATTGTGATTAATAAAATGTAGAGGTAAGAAGAAATTATAAACAATCTTAGTGTCTTAGGTTCTCTTTGATTAGACATTGACGCAAATTGTATCATGTCTAAGTACCTATCATACCTAAATGTTTTATTTTGAATGGACTAAAACGTATTACTTTCTTACTTATTATGATTTATTTTCTGCATTTTGATGGTCCTAAGCCCATGAAAGTATGAAGGATAATTTGGAATTTACGAAAAATTACGTTTACAAATAACTTTACACAGTCTAAACTTAAAAAATTGTAGCGCTAAACTGGGGTCAATAATCCGCGAGCGCGCGTGAGTACTTCTGATAGCAGCTGGCGCGTCAGGCGACCGGTCGACGCGCGGCGTGAATCGGGCGACCGGTCGACGGTCTGGCAAGCGACGTCCATAAAATAAATTTCTGAGTAAACAAGTCTCGTAAGCGTTAACTTCATTTTTTACTATTGAAACATATCAAAACAAAAAATACGTGTTTATTAAAATATATTCAAGTTTATTATGTCAAAATTTGCGCACTGGTTAAAAACTTTTCCTATACAGGGTTATCTATAAAACATTAACAACCTCTTAAGAGGTCATTGTACTCATCATTATGAACAACTGTTACTATGGGACCAAACCTGAAATCGCGAAAAAAAAAATCAGCTGTTCCCTACATTTTGACGAGTTAGACGAACATAAATGTAGGGAACAGCTGATTTTTTTCGCGATTTCAGGTTTGGTCCCATAGTAAAAGTTGTTCATAATGATGAGTACAATGACCGCTTAAGAGGTTGTTAATGTTTTACCAATAATCCTGTATAGATGAGAATTTGCTCGTCAGGGAAGATATAAATTTGCACGAAACAACGTTGACTTCGAAAAATTGCTTTCAGGTTAGGACCTTTTGCCTTATTACGGTTTTAACAAGGAAATACCAGGTATCCAGGTTTATAGAACGTAGGTACAATGGCACACCGGAACAATATCAACGACAAGACGGTGACTCACATGATACAATCGATACAAATTAAATTGAGTTGAATAATTTAGTTAGATGTCTCCAAAACAATACTATTGACATTGTCGACGGATAAATATTTGATGACGTTGTTGTAAATAATACAAAAGGAACAGTAACACGTGTAAAAAGACACATAACGAAGCTAAGAGTCACTTGTACTCCCCGTCATTGTAATAATTTTTTTGTACTGCGGTGCTCTTCTGTAAAAATCTCACCGTGAAAACTTAGGTGAAGTGAGCGTAATGATTCCTAGCAAAAACAAACTCACTTCACCCAAGTTTTCAC
The DNA here is from genome assembly GCA_916614155.1 of Mesoligia furuncula. Lineage (NCBI taxonomy): Eukaryota > Metazoa > Arthropoda > Insecta > Lepidoptera > Noctuidae > Mesoligia > Mesoligia furuncula. The sequence goes on along the minus strand of OU744797.1, from coordinate 29,180,217 downwards.
GGTGAGAATTTTACAGAGTCGACCGGCTGGACCATACCTGGGGGACCGGGTACGGAGATATTGAAGGTCAAAATTTCAACTTTACTGAAGGTCTTTTTTTTTTTTTTTTGAGTATGGGAAATCATCAAATTACTCCTCCCGCTCCACCCGTGTTCCTTCCTTAGCCCTTTATGTTCTGGGCCAGCGGTAACACTTTCGGACAATCCCGCTGAGTACAGGGGTACCGTTCCGTGCACCCATAAGCACAATGTTTTGCGTGTGTTACATTGCACACAAGCTGCAATTTTTGACAGTTTTTCCATACTACAACTGTCAGACGTTATTTTTATTCCGCGGATAAAAGATATCTTGACTTTGGTAAAATCAGCCCTTAATCGATTGCCGGGTCAGCGGGATTGTCCGAAAGGGTTACCGCTGGCCCGGAACATAAAGGGCTAAGAAAGGAACACGGGTGGGTTTTAGTCAGTAAGAGTCTGACACTCCCTTCCGCTCCACCCAGACGGGACAGGAGGGACATTATATTTGATGATTTCCCATCCGCAAAAAAAAAAGCTCTTAATCGATTTTCGAAGCGTCAAATGGAAAATTCCTCGTAACTACTCCATGTGACAGTCTTTCAAGCTGTGGGAATATAGCAGGTGTTAGTTTCATCGAACTATTCAATCAAGAGACACTATTGTCCTCGTATTGTCCATCGATTGAGGTCATCGTTGTTATTCATTACTATACAATGGATGGAAACCTACTGGATTATCTTTGATGGGAGTTTTTGCTTTAATGACGCTGAGACTTAGTTATCGAAGGAATAGTACATTACGATAATTATGTGTGACTTGTGGACTACATGACCTAAAGCGCGGTCACTGTCGGACTACATAGAAAAGAATGAGAAGCGCGATGACAGAATGTAATTTATTGCAAAATATGAAGCAATTATCTATACAAAAACTATTTAGTATTAAATAATCCATCACTGAATGATGCATTAATGTATGTATAATTATGAATTAAGTTCCATCACTCTATTAAAATAAATGTATTTTTTTTTGTTCAAATTTATTTACGGTATAAGAGATAAAAAAACAACTTTGTGACCGTTTTCAAGAAATCTCCGCCTTAAGTTGTTCATTTATAGCACGGTGTGAAATTAGCGCTCGAGCGTAGCGATGGAGCTAAACGCCGTGCATTAATACTACATAAGTCATAGATATACAGGAAAAGTTTTTAACCAGTGCGCAAATTTTTTTTGGTGGCTCAGTGTAAGCAATAGAACACATTTCCATTTTTAGTTTATGACTTTTTTTTTTTCATTTTTCCACTTTGTCCCAATTTGAAATAAGCAAGACATGGATATAATTTAATAGTAATACTATGAATGAGCATGAATGAAAACGCGAAGGGCGCCCGCCGGCCGCTGGACGCCCAGCGCACGAGACGGGGGTGCGGGGGCATGCGGCGCGGCGCCGGCGTTTGATAAACAAAACGCATGCACATGCAGTACGTCACTTGCGGAAGCGGAGGTCGGATGTCTCTTCGCCGTCCCTGCGCGCGTGCCGCGTACTAGACTAGCGTAGTGACAATGTCTCATTTTACTCACCGCGAGTATTATGAAATGGTGCGAGTGTATTTGTTAAGCAATGAAAATTTACGAGCAGCACGAAGAAGATACGAAAGGGAGAGCGTACCTCGTATGCGAGCCCAAAGGATCCTCAATCCCACGGTCCCTAATGAGAGGACAATTTTAGCAGCAAACCAAGGTGTATGGAAACAAGTGAAATGCCAAAATTATTGTGATTAATAAAATGTAGAGGTAAGAAGAAATTATAAACAATCTTAGTGTCTTAGGTTCTCTTTGATTAGACATTGACGCAAATTGTATCATGTCTAAGTACCTATCATACCTAAATGTTTTATTTTGAATGGACTAAAACGTATTACTTTCTTACTTATTATGATTTATTTTTTGCATTTTGATGGTCCTAAGCCCATGAAAGTATGAAGGATAAATTGGAATTTACGAAAAATTACGTTTACAAATAACTTTACACAGTCTAAACTTAAAAAATTGTAGCGCTAAACTGGGGTCAATAATCCGCGAGCGCGCGTGAGTACTTCTGATAGCAGCTGGCGCGTCAGGCGACCGGTCGACGCGCGGCGTGAATCGGGCGACCGGTCGACGGACTGGCAAGAGACGTCCATAAAATAAATTTCTGAGTAAACAAGTTTCGTAAGCGTTAACTTAATTTTTTACTATTGAAACATATCAAAACAAAAAATACGTGTTTATTAAAATATATTCAAGTTTATTATGTCAAAATTTGCGCACTGGTTAAAAACTTTTCCTGTATACACTATTTTATAGGTCATGTGATCCTAACCCGCACTTAAGTCACCCTTTTCTAAAGTAATTTTTCTAAGTAGGTAATTTAAAAAAACTTTTTACAAAAAAAAAAACAACCGACTTCCAAAAAAACACTACAAATTGAAAAATAACTTTAATTTCGGAAGTCGATGTCTTTGGTTCCGCATTTTCGTTTATTGACACCGACTTCCGAAATTAAAGTTATTTTTCAATTTGTAGTGTTTTTTTGGAAGTCGGTTGTTTTTTTTTTGTAAAAAGTTTTTATTTTTCACTTTTTAGTGGGCCATCTATGGCCTTCTTCATCAGCTCCACTTTACCAAATAATGATTTCCGAGTTGAAATGCTGAAGTTATTTTAAAAAATACCCAAATCATAAAAAAAGAATTTTGAAAATCGGTCCACAATTGGCGGAGTAATCGCGTAACAAACACACAAAAAAAAAAAACATACCGTCGAATTGAGAACCTCCTCCTTTTTGAAGTCGGTTAAAAAACAAAAAAACCCGACTGCGAAACTGAAAAGCTAAAAACAAGGCCATTTTAAATTAAATAAAAGTTGGAAGCAGGCGGGACCCATTTGAATTAGAAAATATAATAAAAATGGTATGGGTCCCGCCTGCTTCCAACTTTTATTTAATTTAAAATGGCCTTGTTTTAGCTTTTCAGTTTCGCAGTCGGGTTTTTTTATTTTTATTTAAAATTACTTTTTTTTATTTCCAGCTTTTTAATTTACAAATGTGAAAGATTTCGCAAACGATTTAGTTCTTGGTACTTACGTGTTTTTTACGATTTGTCACTTCGAATTACTTTTAACCATATAAGTTATATATATTTGTAATCACCTTTTAAAACCCTTTATTTTGATACCCCACTCGACAGGTGTCGAGAAAAAAATTTTTTTTTGAAGACATATTGCGCCAAAAATCGGCAATTTTAATTTTTTTTTTCAATTTTGATATACCCAGTGTCACTCTCACAATTGAGACGAATCTAACGGCACCTCTCAAGCTGAAATCGATCAAGCCGTTTAGGCTATAGAGCGTGCCAAAGAAATATACATACATACATACATACATACACTCGAAAAAACATAACCCTCCTTCTGACGCAGTCGGGTAAAAAGTGTGACTTAAATGCGGGTTTAGGCCACACAGTGCTATAACAGTACATTATGATACATGACAATGTGTGGTTTGTTGATCATTATACTCGAGGCGGTATTATTCGATAAGGAAGCCGGGCGTATAATGATCAATGCACACGCGTTTCATACGACGTTTTTCAACACACTTGCGAGGAAAAAAACAGACTTGTATTGGTAAATATTAACGTGTATGGAAAATTGCACGCTGGTTTTGTTTTTCCGCGGGCCGCGCTAGCCAGCACTAGCGATGCGCGCGCAAGTGTAAATAAAAACACTGACAACAGACCGCTAAACAGCCTATAGAAAAAATATAATAAACACAAAATATTGTTTAGACTGATTGTAGTGTTGTCATGCGCAAATGCGCATTCACCTTAAATTGTCCGTGGTCCATGCGCATTCACCTTAAGGTAAATAAATATTAGTTCATTTTGGGACCAAGGACATTACAGACTTTTTAAAAAAAAAGTGACTCTTTGATGAGATTAAAAAAGCGCGCATCTCTGACTAGTAAATACTTATCTGTGGCGTTACCGCACTAGTGGAACAACAAAGATAAAGCTCCCGTTTTTATTAATACACTGCATTATGGACCTAAAATCGGTTCAATAAGAACCACTTTATGAGCAAGTGTGTTGAAAATTATATTATCATCACTTCACATGTGATTCCGATTTTTGGACTTGAAATATTAAAACTGCGGCGAATCTCGCGGGGTATGCAGAGAAAATTCGCACGCGCCGATTGTGTCAACTAACTTGTTTGAAAATGTTTAACTGGCGCTAATAGTCGTCTAACTTCCTAATAAATACTCCTCAATGTCTGGTTTGGAAGGACTCTTTTTAGGGTTCCGTACCAAAATGGTAAAACGGAACACTTATGGTAATACTCAGTCTGTCTGTCTGTCACAGCGGGATATCTCAAGAACTACTAATGCTATCAACTTGAAATTTAGAATAGTTTTAGATGACGTTTGCCCTGTTATTTTGCAAATAAGAAAGAAATAAAAATATTATATATTATGTATACTTTTTGCAACATTGACCGAAAGGGGTCTGAAAAATTCGAAGTGGGGCTACTAGGGCATGTAGCAGGGGTATCATATGAAAGAGCGCACTTTGCACATTCTCAAACACTTCTTCTTTTTTTTTAGGCCGCATAGTTTTCGACTTTTGACGAAAAATGTAAAAAAAAATAGCGTTCTTCCCCTTATCTCCGAAGTTTGCAAAGAGAAAATTCTGAAATAATTATATGTGATAGAAGTTTACGTAAAGATTACAGGTAAAATAAAATAAGGTTTCTAAATTGCACACTTTTTCAGAAATCATCAACAAAAGTTACATTAGTTCCACTATCGGTCAAGAGATGGCGCTGACATAAAACTGCAATATTCTACACCGCAGTGCACAGTGTTAAAATTCTCTGACAAATATAGGCCTCGCCGATGAAAATTTAAAAACATATGATGCTACGGTACCCTCGGTGCGCGAGTCCCAATCGCTCTTGCCCGGTTTTTTTATCTTGCAGTCGGGACTTTAATGTGAAAGTTTGTGAGTGTTTTTGTACTTTGTATGTTTGTTACTCTTTCACGCATAGACTACTGAACGGATTTGGATGAAATTTAGCACTCAGATAGTTTATAACCAGGATTAACACATAGGATACTTTTTATCCCGATTTTCCCACCGGATCGAAACTTATGAGGGTGAAACCGCGCGCGCAGCTAGTCAATTATAAACGAAGGCTTAAAAAAACATTTTTACAAAAAAAAACAACCGACTTCCAAAAAAAACACTACAAATTGAAAAATAACTTTAATTTCGGAAGTCGGTGTCTTCGGTTCCGCGTTTTCGTTTATTGATACCGACTTCCGAAATTAAAGTTATTTTTCAATTTGTAGTGCTTTTTTTGGAAGTCGGTTGTTTTTTTTTGTAAAAATGTTTTTATTTTTCACTTTTTAGTGGGTCAGTTTGTAATTTATCTAAGTTACAATAGCCTAATGCCAACTGTTCATCACCTTTTACAAAATTTTGCTTTTCCCGATGCTGGGACGTTAATTGTTGAGGAGTTCTCCCGGTAAGAACCAGGAGATCCTCAACAATCACTCGCAATACGCATTGTGACGAGCATAAATTGCTTAGCAACCATATTAAAGTAATTGAATCGCAACCCGTGAAATATTTGTCAGTGAGTAGTTCCGATGGCCATCTGTGATCTTCATCATCAGCTCCACTTTACCAAGTGATGATTTCCGAGAGCAAATGCTCAAGTTACTTTAAAAAATATCCAAATCGCTGTAGCTTTGCCTATAAAATTTGAGGGTTTCCCTCGATTTCCATGGAATCCTCTCATCAGATTCCAACTTGATGATAATGGGACCACCTCGAGAGTATACCCTTTCAAATAAAAAAAGAACTTTTGGAATCGGTCCAGCCGTCTTCGAGTAATCGGTGAACATACACAAGGTAGCTACTGTAAACTGTTGAGGAATTCCCTTAACTGTCCTTCGTCTTCATCATCAGACCCCTAATGACAGTCGCAACCCATCTAGGTGTAAAGTTCACATCAATACAAATTAATCAAGCCCAAACACAAGGTAACTGCTGTAAATCGTTGAGGAGTCCCCTCGACTGTCTTTCGGCTCCATCATCAGATCGACTCCAGGCCTTCATCAAATTGTAGTGCTTTAAAATACTTAATGAAAAAATTACCAAACGCACTAGTCGCTCCTACGATTTTCGAAAGTTCCCCTCGATTTCACTGGGATGCCATCATCAGATCCTGGTTTCCTTATCATGGGACCACCCTTGGCATATATCCTTTCCAACAAAAAAAGAATAATCAAAATCGGTTCATAAACGACGAAGTTATCCGCGAACACACATAAAAAAAAAAAAAATATATATATACGGTCGAATTGAGAAACCTCCTCCTTTTTTTGAAGTCGGTTAAAAACCCAAGAAGTATTTCGCAGTAAGAAATTTTACACTGTTGACTATCCTGTTCAATATTATTGAATTAACAACGTATCGTTAGCTTCGAACAAATATTTAACAACAAATAATACAACCTGCATTTAAGGCGAGGTTGTACCATTTTTAAGTTTTTTGGAGCTATGTATATCTAAATAATGTAAATATTCCGCAAAATAAAAATCATTTTAACAAAATTGAACTTATGGTCAAGCGCTGTATAAAGACGGAAACGTAATTACTAATAATTGACTCGATAAAAAAAAATCGCAAAGATGACACTAAATCGATTTTTCAAATGTACTTCTTAGCAAAAAATTATATTACGAAACCATCTAAGTAATGTATCAAAAAATAGGTTTTAATATTTTCTAGCGCTGGGTAAGGTAGATTTTTATATTAGTGACTATTTGTTTTTGTAAGAACAAAAATCATACGATATTGAGCTATTCGATTTCGAGCGGGCCGTTTAGTGCCGGCCGAGAGGTCTTCGAGGACGGACGCACGCCAATTTTTTTCCGCGTTTGCGCTTTCCATTATATGAAACGTTACGCTCAGTGTTGCCAACCCTACTGTTTTAACAGTAGATTTACTGTTTTACCATGACATCCCTGTTTTCTGTTTAAGTACCAATTTCTACAGTTTTCATTATAATTTACTGAAGATTTCGTCTAAAACGATAAAACTCCAGTTAAGCTACCTAGCTTCATGTTATGCATGTATGTATGCGAATAAATTTTTATGTATGTCTAACAAAACAGCAGTAAACAACTTGAAAACTAAACTAAGAAATAAAATGTTCACAACGAAAATCAAAGGCACATTACATAGTAAAACAAATAAAGGAATGCTATACCTACATTTAATGCAACTGAAAAACCTACGAAGAAATTCATTTAAAGTACCTACCTATGTATAATTTTAATAAAAAAAACGAGGCAGAAAATATCGAAGACAGAGAGAAAAAGGAATTGATAAATTATAATTATTTGTAAGAATATTTGCAAGAATTTATCAAACAACAAAAGTTCATACAGGAAATTGACACCTCGGGCATTACGAAAATATCAACTCGAGAAATGGTAAGTAACTCATTATCAATACTATAGTAGCACTACAATTTTGCCTAGTAGTTTTATATTATCAGATTACTTGCATACGTAATAATACTTTGCTGAGGAAGACTTTTCCGTTCGAGGAAGACTTTTCCGTTCTTTTGTTTTTTTTTTGTTTTGTTGTGCGCATAATGTTAATACTGTGATATCTTCTAAAGTATTCATTCTAATGACATGCTGTAAACTGCAGTTTTGATCTAAATTGAATGCTTAAGTTTACTAACATATTTAATGAGATAAGGATTAATACAATGTATGTCAAAATTGCTTCGAAAGTCACTCATTATATTTTATTGATTGTAAAAAGATAAAATTGGTTACTGTAAGTTATCCTTATAATATAGACATATACCACCGCGAACTTTTTTGAGGGCATTTTCAAGGTATACAATTCTGTAGTACATTATTTTGAAGTTCCTCGTATGGTTTAGCCAGCGTTAGCAGTATAAGCGGCCGAGCGACGAGTTTTTTTCCGACTTCAATTACATTTATTATGATTTCCTATGGAAAAAACATCTTTATCAGAATAAAAATAGCGTGTAGCACTCCTTAATAATGTAACTACCTATTGAAAAATGTTTTGTAAAAGAATTTTCTAATTCGGATCAGTAGTTTCAGAGATTACCCTATACATACAAAACTTACAATTTTATCTCTTTATAATATAAAAAATAAAAGCTTGTAAAAAAAAATACAATGATATTGTATAACATATTATTAGTGTAAATAAATGATTTTCTTTGACGGAAAAGCACGAAAATGTTACGACCATTGTTTAGACGCGACACTGTACAAAAAAGTACAGTAGGTTTGTTATTAAATTCGTTGAAATGATTATTGATTAGTTCGAAATATTGCTAAACTTATATAACAATTATAAAATATACTTGTAAAATGTGTAATTTAAACGATTTGAAATGCCACTATAATGTCAACATTTATTTTGCAGCGTTTCAATGAGAAAAAATATACTCAGGGGTGTTGTTCAGACTCTAGACAACCCTGATACTACTTTCCATAGTCATACGTAAGTAGGTACCTACTTTCTTCAAAACATAAAACTTTAGTCATTACATACTAACAATTATAAAAGTAATATTGATTGTACTCATGATTGTCATGAATATAATCATCATCACCATCTTAATCATGGAGATAATAGTTTTAAGTTATAAATTGAATATAGATTGCGATTCATGACTCATAATGTTTATAACACTGTCACAGAACAACCTTAAACACTATTAGTGAACCTCAAAGTACTGTAAGTCAAACAGAAATTAGTACAAGATAGAGACAAGATTTCAGAGAACTTTTTAACTGCCGATAATTCAGAAGTTGAAACAGCAAATAAGTAAGTCTTACTAAACTATATGTTAACAAGTAGAGAAGAAATGAATCTTAAATGTTTTTATACCGATTGCCTAAATACATACGTTAACTTTGTTGATCAGTACTAGTACCGAGTACGATGTATAAAAAATAAAATGATATCAGAGTAAAAAAAAATCGAAAATAAATTAATACACGTGATTATAGTAAGCTATCTCTTAAACGTCGATTGCACACCAGAGGGGCAATTCTCGTAATTTTAAGAACGTTTACAGTCTGATCTTCGAAAAATTAATGCAATATAATTTCAAGGCCAACTCCATGTTACCGGGAGGCAATATTGCTTGTTTGGTATATGGTCAGGTGAAACAATACCCGTACATGTAATCAAGATAGTGAAAGATAGTACATTTTGGGAAGAAAAAATGGGAAAAAAGTACTTATTAATTTTTATATGCAGTGTCTATTGCCTGAAATCATAGATCCCCGACTTATTAGAGGAATGGATATAAGAAAAATAAAAATGCGAGAAAACAAAGAAAATATTGCAACACCTGCTATTGTTTCCACTTCTGTATCACAAATAGTAAATTTTGAGAATGTGGCGTCTACTTCTGTGTCACAAACAGTTAATTTTAATAATTATTAAATACGTTTTATAACCGACTTCAAAACAGGAGGAGGTTATCAATTCGGATAGTTATATTTTTTATTGTGTATTATTTTCATTTTCTTAATCTTTTCTGTTTATAACATAAAAATAAAGTTTGCTTAATCGATTTTGTTGTTTTTGTTCCTAACACTACATTATTGACAAGTTGTGAGTGAAGTTGTCCAGAACATATCTTCTCATCTGAAACGCATAGTATATGTATAGTGAAAGGAACGTCGTTCCATCCGGGTGTCCCGCGACACCTCTCGATATTGCAATTAAATGAAAGAAAATTTAAAACTCACATTAAACGTACACTTTGTAAACAAGCATACTATAAATTAGAAGATTATATCCAAGATAAGAACGCTTGGAAACATGCTGGTCCTGCTCCATAGGACAATCTAGAGTCTAGACAAAATCAAACTGGTTGCTAATTTAATTGTAAAATTGATTCTTTCTTCTTTTTTTTGACGTTGATTTGTATTCTGTAACTACTTAAACTCACACACTGACTTATTACTTGTAATTTTTTATTTAAATGAAAATCGTTTATTTTTACCATGTTTGTAAATATGTGAGCACCATGTATCTATTAGATAATTATTTTATGTCATGTTTTCATTTTTAATTCTTTTACCTATTTTGGTATAGTAATTTTATTTTATTTTAGGTGCATCGTCTTCACATATTATATAATTAATGTATACAAAATATTGTAAAACATTTTAAAAGAGTAACGGTGGAGTTTCTTGCCCATTCTTCTCCATACGAAAACTACCTTTTGGAATGGGCGACTAGAATCAATTCTATTTTACGTAATTTTTGACGTTCAAAAGTGCCTTTTAAGTGCCTACTTGAAATAAATGTTTTGACTTTGACTTTGACTTTGATAAATTTTATTTTGAAAAAAGTCTGATTTGTGAGATTTTTTGACATGTTACTGATGGTATGTGTATTTTAAATATAGGTACAAACTTACCTTAGATTTTTTACATAGTGCGTTCCTTTGCCAAACTAACCTAATTGTTACTAACGGGAAACTGTCATGAGAATTTATCAAGCGTAGATGATAAGTTCCTACATACAAATTTTATTCATTAAAAATAAAATATAACATCAAAGTTGATCTACTGTATTTGTCTGTTTCGTGGCGCGCATTCATTGCACAAAGGTTAGTCGCGGTCACAACGTGTCACGTGGCGCGGTCCCGCTCAGCGCGTCGTAGTTAAATACGCCGCGTTCAACTGGCGGGGGCTGAGGTAGTGTTTTCTATGCCTATCGGTCCGGGAAAACCTCGCCTTAATAGGTTTTCTTCGCATGTAGGTGCGGTCAGCAACAAAAGGCGATTAACACTTCAGTTTTTTTAATCTCAGTTAATGAGCAAGATATTTGTTCTAAATTGCAGCAGAAGTACAATGTAATTTTGAACATATATTTTGCTCATTAACTGAGATTAAAAAAACTGAAGAGTTAATATTTTTGCTCTATAACTGAGATTAAAAAAACTGAAGTGTCAATCGACTTTTGTTGCTGGCTGTACAACCCAAAGCCAAACTTTATCCTTATACTAAGTTATACGTGCCAAGAGTTTTAACTTTACTAATATCCTTCAAGATGATCATTGATGCTTATAGGGAAAGTCCGTAAGCAGTAATCTGCCTAGCCTTTCCCCGAATATGTTGGGGTATAACCGGCAACTAAACAAACGAAGAAGCCGTCATTTATAATACTATAATCTAAGTAGCTGAATGTATAACAATAATATAATTTAATTTAATATAATATAATTTAATTTAATATCTTTTTCATATTTAATTTTATAATACTATGGGTGTATGTGTAAAAAACTTGCCTGAAATAAATGAATTTTATTTATTATAATTCACTAGCGGGCCGGCCCGCCCCAGGTTCGCACGGGTGCGATTTTTTTTTTAGAATTTCCTAAATTTTCTTTCATACAAACCTTGTCCTGGCAATACCGAACACAACAAAAAAAGAATTATCCAATTTGGTGCAGTCATTCGGAAGTTATGCCGTATGCGCGTACAGACATTTCAGTGACTTTCGTTTTATACTATGTAAATCGTTACATATAAAACAAAGTCACTGAAATGTCTCATCATCAATCATCCTTACATATCCATGTAAGGATGATTAAAATAAAAATCCTGACCAGCATGCAGGATGTAAAATACTAGTAATTTATATGAAACGACTACGTATCTGACCTGAGAGGGGTCCGTGGCTAAATAATAATAGCCGCACAGGTCGATCGATCAGGTTAAACTACGCTTGCCGCGGTTGGTCTGTGGATGGGTGACCGTCTTTAAATACCGAGACCCCTCCGTGCTTCGGAAAGCACGTTAAGCCGTTGGTCCCGGCTGTCATTCGTAGATCTTTGACAGTCATTACGTGTAGTCAGAAGCCCGAAAGTCTGACAACCAGTCTTACCAAGGGGTATCGTATTACCCAGTAACTGAGTTTTGGAGGTCAAATAGGCTGTCGCTCCACGTAAAATACTGGTATTCACCTGCATCCGGTTAGACTGGAAGCCGACCCCAACATAGTTGGGAAAAGGCTAGGCAGATGATGACTACCTATACGACCTCCACAACTCAGTTACTGGGTAACATGATACCCCTTGGCAGTAGCGGCACTATGTAGGACGGTGCCAGCGATGCTTCGGCACCGGACGCCGTCATGGGTCTCTGAAGTCAACCGAAATGCGACCACCAGGCACCAGTCAACGAATAGTAACTATTCGATGACCGATAATAGTAACTTACTATAAAGCGCAGACGCGGAGTATCGACCGAGTCGCGACGATCATTTGGGCGCGTAAACGGAGCGGGCGGCGCGGAAAGGTCCATATTGGAAAAGCTTGTGCTGATTCGCAAATCAGTTTGACAGGGAGCCACATTAAGATTTAGCACCAACAAAAAAAAATTCTCGGGCCGCCGCCCGCTGCCCCTTGCGCGACGCGACGGTAAGACTGGTCGTCAGATTTTCGGGCTTCTGACTACCCGTAACGCCTGTCAAAGACCTACGAATGGCAGCCGGAACCAACGGCTTAATGTGCTTTCCGAGCCACGGAGGGGTCTCGACATGTCATGAATGGTCACCCATCCACGGACCGACCTCGGCAAGCGTAGCTTAACCTTCGATCGAACGGCTGTTATCATTTAGCCACGAGCCCCTCTTATAGGGGAAAGTCCGTAAGCAGTAGATAATAGATCAATGCTCATCGTTAGTTCGATCCTCCTCAATAATATCGTGTTGTGTGAGGTCATGGCCGCTGGTACAATAACACGTATCCGATTAGCATAAGTACGTGACAAGTGTTATTTAATTTTCCTTGCGGGATCCGAAGCTGTAATGAGTAGGGTATTCAACGTAGAGAGTAAACGCAAGATACAACTCACCTGCAGAAGCTACTGTATCTCTTTTTGTCTACTTATATTATATAACTATACCTATATAAGTAGATATAATAAAATATATATTATATTATACTTATATTATACCCTTTATTTCATTATATACATATAAATTATATTTTTAAATATTAAGATAAAAAAATATAAAAATATGAAAAAATAGTAGCCCACCGGTATGATATCGCGAACAGGGTCCAAGCTACCGGCGGCGGCGGTCAGGACTCCCAGAGTGAGGAACCTCCTAACAATGCGGGCCGTGCCTAGAAGTACCGCTCTCTGAATCCAGCTGCCCAACGAGAGCCTCATTAGGTGTGTTGGTCGAGGCTCTTGGCTATTAACCCATTGGCTGTCACGACTATCGGCACAATGATCACTGAGTCCACATCCCACATGTCGACAACCTCGCGAGCCAAGTCAAGTACTTGATCTGTTTATGTTTTTTTTATAATATTATTATTATCACAGGTATGCTAGAAATGATTATGATTCTTTAGGAATAAGCATCACCTTTGTACTTATTCTAATGTTTATTTTCATATTGTCTGTTTATACAGGATTATTTTAAATTGGCTAGCTAAACTACGCGATGGGTATCGATATACAAACACTGTATTCGTATGTACAGTCACCAACAAAAGTCGATTAACACATCAGTTTTTTAATCTCAGTTATAGAGCAAAATATTAAGCCTGGGTTGCATCATCTTACTTTAACTTTAACAAACGTCAAAAGTCTGTCAAACTGCATACAAAAATCACCGGTTATGGTTAAAGTTACGGTTAGTCAGATGATGCAACTCAGCCTAATACTTCAGTTTTTTTATCTCAGTTATTCAACAATATATTTGTTCAAAATTGCATTGTAGGTACTTCTGCTACAATTTTGAACAAATATTTTGCTCAATAACTGAGATTAAAAAAACTGAAGTGTTAATCGACTTTTGTTGCTGACCGTACATAAATGTTTAAATAAATAATAAACAAGTGTTTGGGTGACGAGTAAGGTGGCGGCCTGAAAGAACTGTCTAATAGACACAAATGACAAATGAATTATGAATTTGGCTCGATACCTACTTGATCGAGGTATTCCACTCAGAGCACTGATTTGAACCGCACTTGGACGAACCGCACCTGAGCACTTCCACTAACCGCACTAAAACAAACTTTTGTAACGTGCGGTTCGGTGGAAGTGCTCAGGTGCCCTTCAGTGCTCTGAGTGGAATACCTCGTGTAAGGACTAGACTAATAAATTAATGAAACAGAATATTCCTCAGACCAAATAAAAAGTCAACACATAGCGCTGCGAACAATAAAGTGAAGCATGCAAAAACTACACCTCCGCTGTGCATACACGCTCACACGCACACAATCAAACTACACAAACTACACCTCAATTTACAATCAAACTACACCTCACTATGTGCACAGCACACATGTTTACGAAACCGGCTTCACTTTACTGTTGACAGCCCCTCTGTCTTGGTTTTTTATTTGGTCTGAGGAATTTTCCGGATTTTTGAAATATTATTCAATCTCAAATTGACGCCAAATTGTTTGTCGTTTGATGACCTTCGTTTTGTCAGCTCTCTCATCTAAACTCATTCAATCAAGACTATCGCATTAAAACACTTGATTTACACTTCTTCTTAGTTTTGCCACTACGCTCGTTTCTAGGCATTTTGCAAATAATACACATCTGGGATCTGTTACTGAAGTCTGTGATTATCAGCCTCGAAAGTGGATTGTTCGATTCAAATTCAAATAGCCTTTCTTAACAAAGTTAAGACTATTTTACATATTTTGCTATGTCAACAAGAGTAAACGTAGATAAAGTGGATAAGACAGAGATTAAAACAGAAGACGAAGTAGCAGGTGATCGAGGAGTTTCAGGGGATCAGACCGGAATAAATCGAATAGCAGATATCGATTGGTTTGTCTTGCTCACCAGCATAGGCCTCCCCCAGACCCTTCCAAACTCCACGATCTTGTGCTTTTCTCCTCCACACGGCGGCTGCCGTCGAACTGAGAGGACATGAGGAAACGGGGAAGGCTAGTGCGTAGATGGGAGGATGATCTCAGTTCAACTGGATTGTTAAGCGTGGCAAAAATTTCGCTCAAAATTTAATGTTTGTGCAAAATATAGAATGCACGACCATTCTATATTTTGCACGAACATTCTATATTTTGCACGAACATTCTATATTTTGCACGAACATTAAATTTTCCCCTCACACTACACAAAAATATTGCTCAACATTTCAGAGTCGATTAAACTTTTCGCGATATCGTTGTACGGACGCGGACGACGGCGGCGGTGGCGCCTCGTATTGTACAGAGCCATAGCTGTCTACGTCGTTTTACCCAGGGCTGGCCTGGAGGTTGCAAGTTACATAATTGTGTTGTGTTCAGCGTCGATGGAGACTTTTAGCAAGAGGAAGAAAAAAATGTGTGGGTCAGGAATTGGTTGAAGAATCGACTGACTCATGGTCATCGTAACTTCGTGAACCGAGCCACATTATACAAGTGTCCTGAGGATGAATGAAGAGGTGTTTGAGAAAATATTGAAGGTCTTTGAAAATGTCTTAACTTTGAACGCCCCACAAAATATTGAATATCCCTTTTTTTGAGCAATATTTCTCCCCACACTTTCGACGAAAAAAAAAAACGTCTTCATAAGTTTGTGCAAAATATTTGCGGGGATGCAGTGTGGGGGACGCGTTATGCAAATAAACTATTAATTCTTAACATTCATTCTTTGACAATATTGGTCAAGATTGTCAAAGAATGACTGTTAAGAATAGTTTACAATACAGTCGTACAGACGCCAGAACATCAAGCTATCCGAAAATGTCAAATTTTCCCAATCAACTTTGAACCTTATGCTTTATAAATGAAGTTGAAAATCTATTAAAGAAATTTGACAGATTGTAGTAGCTTGATATGCACATGGTCTGTACATCTACAGCCTAAACCAATATATTTATGTACAGTAACAAAACAAATCACTAAGTTTAAATGGATAAAGTTTTAGTTATTATCCAACCTTTGTCTTTACCATGCATAGGTCACAGAAAATTCTGAAAGGTTCGCGAAAAGGGTTGAACAATGCTTACGAGCGTTGCCTTTGGCCTTTACGTCTAAACTTTGAACATATTGGGGGTTTGTAGTGACATTTTCATTCAAGTATTATTTATTTTTCTTTGTGTATGCTGTACCAGTACAGCGTCCTAATAATTGTTTACTGCACCGGACGACGCCAATACCTCGGCGCCGGCTGTCGCTGAAAACCAGCGCTGGGGCTCTGCCTTGCATAGGGTCGCAGCATAATGCTGAGCGATAGCCGTTTTGCGTGGATGTGACGCATGTTTCTTCCAACCCTTTCTTATTTTTTAGGGTTCCGTACCCAAAGGGTAAAAACGGGACCCTATTACTAAGACTTCGCTGTCTGTCCGTCTGTCTGTCTGTCTGTCACCAGGCTGTATCTCAAGAACCGCGATAGCTAGACTGTTGAAATTTTCACAAAGTATGTATTTCTCTTGCCGCTATAACAACAAATACTAAAAACAAAATAAAATAAATATTTAAGGGGGGCTCCGATACAACAAACGCGATTTTTTTGCCCTATTTTGCTCGATATCAAAAATGGCAACAGGTAGGCACTTGAAATATTCACAAAATACTCAGTTGTATTTTAACTTTAATAATAAATAATAAAATTAAAATAAAATAAATATTTAAGGGCTCCCATACAACAAACATGTTTTTTTCGGCGTTTTAGCCTTGTGGTACGGAACCCTTCGTGTGCGAGTCCGACTCGCACTTGGCCAGTTTTTTTGTTTATGTTCTTTATTGCGTCATGTTTACCGCAAATAAAAATATTTTTTTCTTCTTTCTTTAGTTCTATTAATTAAAGAGGGGCTCGTGGCTAAATAATAACAGCCGCACAGGTCGATCGATCAGGTTAAGCTACGCTTGCCGTGGTTGGTCTATGGATGGGTGACCATCTTTACTGCCGTGACCCCTCCGTGACTCGGAAAGCACGTTAAGCCGTTAGCCCCGGCTGTCATTCGTGGATCTTTGACAGTCGTTACGGGTAGTCAGAAGCCCGAAAGTCTGACAACCAGTCTTACCAAGGGGTATCGTGTTACCTAGTAACTGGGTTGTGGACGTCAAAAAGGCATTCGCTCCATGTAAAATAATGGTATTCAGCTGCATTCGGTTAGACTGGAAGCTGACCCCAACATAGTTGGGAAAAGGCTAGGCAGAAGATGATTTATTAATTAAACTGTCTCGTTGGTCTCGTGATTGCATGCGCGACTGCTGAGCGTGGGGTCCTGGGTTCGATTCCCAGGTCGGATAAAATGTTATTGGGTTTTCCATTAGGAAATTTTTAGTAACAGTTCGGAGTTTGGAAGTTGGCGGTTTAATACCCCGTGCCTCGGAAAGCATGTAAAGCCGTTGGTCCTGCGCCTGGTTTCTCCGGTCATGTCGGATTGCCATCGCATCGGACTATTAGAGTAAAGGAACAGAGAGGGCACCTATGTTTACACACACACTTGTGCACTATAATTTTTTCTCCTGCGTACCTGGCTAATCTCCGTTGCGATTGGCCACCGTGACCAAAATCGGTCGGGAGGCTATTATTATTTATTCAACCCTGTAGCTGGATACATTTCCCACTCGTACTTACTATCCACCACCAAAAAAGCATCTTCCTGCGGGTGTAACGACGCGGTCCACTTGGAAGTCCCTCAACCGTCTCCGGACCCATTATCATCATCATCATTTCAGCCGAAAGACGTCCACTGCTGGACATAGGCCTCTCCCAAGCACCTCCACTTCGACCGGTTCTGTGCTTCTCGCATCCAACGGGTTCCTGCGGCCTTCACAAGGTCGTCGGACCACCTTGTGGGAGGCCTTCCAACGCTACGTCTCCGGACCCAAGTTCATGTAACTCCAAACTTCGGGATAGTTACGTAACACACTAACAGTAGGAATGGCTTTCGTTTTGACAGTTACAACAACGTTCATTGCTTTATTTACATTGTTGAGCAGGCAAAGGTTTCGAACATATGTAGCAATGGATTAACAATATCCTTCAAAATTATTCAAATTGTAATTGATAGCTTTACGCAATTAGGGTGCTGGTAAAGTGGGGCTACCTTGACGGAACGGCAGTAGGGTGTGGATGTGGAGCTATGTCGCAAACTATACTCCACCTCCTATCCTGCCCTGAGTGCCAAAACATGCAGTCAAAGTAATCTTTGCGATGCCACCGACGTCGCCGTGGAAGTGGTGAAGTTCTGGGCCAACAAGATCTGGAATACTGTCGTGCCAGCGACACGGAGAAGAAGAACCTAACCAACGTCTATCCAGCTTTATTTAACCTTTTGACCGCCACTGTCATGTATAGATGACAAACCAAAATGTGCCCAGCACAGACTTTGACGCCGGAAGCACGTTTTTGATTTTTTGACTTGTGGCGACAATAGATTAAAGGGACTTTGAAGATATCGACTCGCTGATGCTGAGCGTGACGTCCTCACGTCGTCGTCGTCGTCGTCGTGGGTGGGTTCCGAGGTCAGACACAGTGTTGCTAGGTTTTTCCATTAGGTATTTCTCAGTAGTGCCCAAGAGTTGGGATATGTGCTCGGTTGATGGCAATAGGCTCACCACGTATTTATTACATAGGACTTAAAAATAACTGAGGAAATGTAGGTGTATGTCACCTCTGCCAAACCCTTCAGGGAATACAGTCGTAAAGTTATGTGTTTACGAAGATGCAATAAAACAATGAACTGTAGGTCATCGGTCCGCATGTTGACACAACGAACGGTGAGAGTGTTTTGAAACCACAGGGAAACAGAATGGAAGGTGACGAGACTTTGACGTCTGTAGACAAAGCATCTGTTGTGATTGACGACAGTGTACGTCTGGTAGTCAAAATATTTGAGGTTACTTACGATTATAGATTGTTGTCTGTGTGGTGCCGGACTTAAAGAATATCACCACCCCATACTTCCCGTGGGTGTCGTAAAAGGCGACTAAGGGGCGTACCGGAGAATGGGCAGCAGCGTTCTCTATGCATTCCAACACCATACCATACTGCGATCGCCAACCCGCCTGCCAAGCGTGGCGATTATGGCAAACCCCCCCCCTTTTGGGGGAGGCCTATGTCCAGCAGTGGACGTCTTTCGGCTGAAATGATGATGATGACGATTATAGATTTAATTTGCAGTAGCTTTATAGGCACAATTAAATGACGTTTATATACATTCGCGTTTGAATACATTTGAGAGGTTCACTCCGACGTCATGTGTCACATATATGCTATTTTTGGCAATAAGCATAATAATAATAAGCCTATAACGTTCCCACTGCTGGGACACAGGCCTCCTCTCTGTGAGAGGGAGTGGGCCGCAATCCACCACGCGGGCCCAGTGCGGATTGGCAGATGTCACATGTCTTCGAATTTTTGGTTCTAGGATATGCCGGTTTCCTCACGATGTTACCCTTCACCGTTTTGAGAGCAGTGGTGATGAAATAATTTGCACAAAGTAAAGCGCCTGTCTGGGTTCGAACCTACGACCTACACCTCGTAAGTCGCGGCCGTTACCACTTGGCCACCACTGCTCTCATGGCAATAAGCATAATCAGTCTATAATGTCCTTTTCACACCTAAACCACTGAACGGATTTCGATAAAATTTGGCTGAAAGATAGATTGCATCCCAGGGAAGGACACAGGATAATTTTTATCAACATACCTCGCGGGCGTAGCCGCGGGAGGAAGCTAGTTACAAATAAATGATTTGACATTGACTTTAATAATAATCCGTTTTACAGGCTGTACTATTGCAGGTGTTTACAAAACTCACTGGCATGGATTTACGACCAAGGCACAATGAAGCCTAGATATTATACCTAAGCATTATGTGTGTCGCAACGGTTACTGTAAGACAATTACGTTTATGTACTTCCACGTTGTTCAGCTTAAGGGGCTTACGTGACCTAAAGCGCGGTCACTGTCGGACTGCATAGAAAAGAAAGAGAAGCGCGATGACACAAGGCTGATAATTTATTGCAAAATATGAAGCAATTATTTAATTACAAAAAATCTATTGTTTGGACAAAAAATTAAAACACTAGTATTTTATTATGTTGCTTGTAGAATAATCTGACAAAAAAAAAACAGAATGATTGTAGGTATATTAGTATGATTTTTATTGTAAAAAGAAAGTTTTTAGAGGTATCTTCATGATTTTTTCTATCGTATCAAATTAGTTGTATTATGTTTTTAACACACTATCTATCTAGCCTATATTTTTCTGATTTTGTTTACTGTAGTCGATCATATACTTTTATTGTTTCTAAAACTTGCGTTTTTTGTGTTTAGGTCCAGTAAGCCCATTTTTTTTTTTTTTTTTTTTTTGGATGTGAAATCATCAAATGACTCCTCCCGCTCTGGGTGGAGCGGAAGGGAGTGTCAGACTCTTACTGACTAAAACCCACCCGTGTTCCTTCCTTAGCCCTTTATGTTCCGGGCCAGCGGTAACCCTTTCGGACAATCCCGCTGACCCGGCACAGTAAGCCCCTTAAGAAATAATTGCCTCATTCTGTCATCTTTCTGCTATCGCCATAATTACTCCGACTGTTTTGCAAACCATCTGTAATCTCGATTCGATGTCGCTCTCATTTTCATTCAAACTTTGTCAATCAGTTCAAACTTCGTGTGTGTTTGAATTTTGCAATTCATTGGGCAAATCTATGGATAACAGTAGATACTATTTTCAGGGGAGTTCAGGAATTTACATAATATACATTCTTTAAAAATTATACTTAACATACTGACTGTACCTGGTGCATGCGATACACCGCTATATGTAAGTGTGTGTAGCGTTACCAAACGGGAGCGTTCCCAAACGGGAGTAACCCAATTCTCCGTCTCTCAAAATAAATTTAAGTTTGTAATTGCAAAAATTGTGATATGTGATAAAACTACAAATTAACGATATTTGGATTTTTTTCTTTACTTGAGCAAGTAAAGAAAAAAGTCAGGTTTGTAAAAAGTTAAGCTTGTTCTTGGAATAAATTCATCCAACTACGGAACCTCCTCCGTGGTCCGACCCGCAGTTGGCCGGTTTTTTTAAATATTATTATTATGGCACGTTTTTAGGGTTCCGTAGCCAAATGGCAAAAACGTAACCCTTATAGATTCGTCATGTCTGTCTGTCCGTCTGTCTGTCTGTCTGTCCGTCCGTATGTCACAGCCACTTTTCTCCGAAACTATAAGAACTACACTGTTGAAACTTGGTAAGTAGATGTATTCTGTGAACCGCATTAAGATTTTCACTCAAAAATAGAAAAAAAACAATAAATTTTAGGGTTCCCCATACTTAGAACCGAAATTCAAATTTTTTTTTTCATCAAACCCGTACGTGTGGGGTATCTATGGGTAGGTCTCCAAAAATGATATTGAGGTTTCTAATATCATTTTTTTCTAAACTGAATAGTTTGCGCGAGAGACACTTCCAAAGTGATAAAATGTGTGTGAACTAAGAAAAATATATGATGTACCTTACCATGTAAACTACCACCGAAAATTGGTTTGAACGAGATTTAGTAAGTAGTTTTTAGGGTTCCGTAGCCAAATGGCAAAAACGGAACCCTTATAGATTCGTCATGTCTGTCTGTCTGTCTGTCTGTCTGTCTGTCCGTCTGTCTGTCTGTCTGTCTGCCTGTCCGTCCGTATGTCACAGCCACTTTTCTCCGAAACTATAAGAACTATTACTGTTGAAACTTGGTAAGTAGATGTATTCTGTGAACCGCATTAAGATTTTCACACAAAAATAGAAAAAAAACAATAAATTTTAGGGTTCCCCATACTTAGAACCGAAACTCAAAATTTTTTTTTTTCATCAAACCCAAACGTGTGGGGTGGGGTATCTATGGGTAGGTCTTCAAAAATGATATTGAGGTTTCTAATATCATTTTTTTCTAAACTGAATAGTTTGCGCGAGAGACACTTCCAAAGTGGTAAAATGTGTGTCCCCCCCCCCTGTAACTTCTAAAATAAGAGAATGATAAAACTAAAAAAAATATATGATGTACATCACCATGTAAACTACCACCGAAAATTGGTTTGAACGAGATCTAGTAAGTAGTTTTTTTTTAATACGTCATAAATCGTAAACCGCAATTTACCATTCATTCAATCAACTCAAAAAAAAAAACATTTAATTTCGTAAACATAAACCTTATGCATAAACCCGGATGTTACGGAACCCTCGGTGCGCGAGTCCGACTCGCTCTTGCCCGGTTTTTTTTTTAATACGTCATAAATCGTAAACCGCAATTTACCATTCATTCAATCAACTCAAAAAAAAAAAAAAAACATTTAATTTCATAAACATAAACCTTATGCATAAACCCGGATGTTACGGAACCCTCGGTGCGCGAGTCCGACTCGCTCTTGCCCGGTTTTTATTCTTGTACCTATGTGTCCCTACACATGTTTCAGCAAATAAATATATCTTATCTTATCTCATGTAATAATAGATGTGTCGGAGGATCCGTATTTTGTGATAATATCCTCCCAAACGGTCACGGTGGCCCATCTCAATGGAGATTAGCCAGGTACGCAGGAGATATTACCTATAGTGCACAAGTGTGTGCGTAAACACAGGTGCACTCTCTGTTCCTTTACTCTCATAGTCCGATGGGACGGTAATCCGACACGAGCGGGGAGAGATCAGGCGCAGGACCAACGACTTTACGTGCTTTCCGAGACACGGAGGTATTAAACCGCCAACTTCGAAACTCCGGGCTGTTACTAAGAAATTCCTAATGTAAAACCTAATGATACTTTTCCCCGACCTGGGAATGGAACCCAGGACCCCACGCTCAGCAGTCGCGCTTGTAACCATGAGACTAACGGGACAGTCAAATCGCAGGATAATTGGGATAACAGCTCGCATGATTACGAAAATCTTTCATAATATGTAGCGGTATCTACAACGAACGACACATGCGAACAACGCGTCATACGGACGTCACGCAAAATCCTGCATCTCGCAAGCAGAGTTTACCGCGCAACTAGAATCTTAGATACAACGGCCCGACATGAATCATCGGGCAGTTGCCCGCCAGACACAACACCCGTCTGGTCAGAGGATCCTCCCTTTTCTATAGAGTATGAGTGAACTTTACACCCTGTTCGTCATACCTCTATACATAGTTTCCAATACTTAATCCGGTTCTTTGAAATATTCCTAGGATTTTCGCGAAGATTGGATTTTCCAATTTTCCTGCAACATGCCTTATGAATGTGTCTAGAGTCTAAAATGAAGACCTATTTCCACAGCGCGGAGCAATATTCTTGCGCCACAAAGGTAGGATGGGGTCAGC
The DNA here is from genome assembly GCA_916614155.1 of Mesoligia furuncula. Lineage (NCBI taxonomy): Eukaryota > Metazoa > Arthropoda > Insecta > Lepidoptera > Noctuidae > Mesoligia > Mesoligia furuncula. Next base: position 29,156,796 of record OU744797.1, on the reverse strand, counting down.
GTCCGCCCTTTGTCATGTCTCTGCAGTTCAATCATTCAAAATCCGTATTTAAACTTCAATTAGACAGTAGTTGTGAAAAACAACTCTATGCCAATAACGGTTCTTTAAGTCATTGACTGCCACCGCGAGCACATGGTGTCCGCCAACCAGGGACTTGAAAACGAAATGAATTTCGTTCGTCGTTTCAGCCAATGTCTGTGTGGTGCCGGACTTAAAGAATACCACCACCCCTTACTTCCCGTGGGTGTCGTAAAAGGCGACTAAGGATCGTACCGGAGAATGGGCAGCAGCGTTCTCTATGTAATCCACCATCATACCATACTGCGATCGCCAACCCGCCTGCCAAGCGTGGCGATTATGGCAAACCCTCCCAAAATTGGGGGAGGCCGAATTTCGTTCCGTTACCACTAATGTTATCGTATAACGTTCCAAAATTTGTAACGATACTAAAACCTAAAAATATCAATAACGTTACAAAGAAAAACGTTATAGAATATCATTTTCGTAGAACAGTTAGTAAGCTTATCAGCTTGTAATAACGTTACAGGCGAAACGTTACAGATTCATTTGTAACGTTATTGTTCATACTTTTTCGTTATATTTTATGTCATGAAGCTGGCAAAGTTAAGTACCGGTACCTATCGAAATGAATAACGTTATTATATCGTTATACTAATAGCGATATATTGATCATAATATATTATTGTTAGTGAACAGTTTAAGATTTCGTTCCGTTTGTCAGTATCGTTATAGCCAAGGAATTAACGGTACAAATTATCGGTACTGGAACTACGAGTAACGTTATTTTGAGTAACGTTTCAAGTTCCTGCCGCCAACAATAGATCTTCTATTGTGTCTGTTGTCTGGCAGTCAATGTATTCTGAGCCCAACCCAAAACAAAGTTCAAGTAAGTCAGAATTTAACAATGTACATACATGCTAATCAGATCAAGTTTACTTTTAAATTATCGCTCTCATCATTCAAGTAAATAAATGTGTTCTGGGCAACGGTTAAAGAACTACGTGAGAATTTTAAGAATATGGGTATCTTACAATGTCTCATGATAATTTAAACACAGGTTTACTTTTAAGGTATGATTAACAGCGTGCTGTTCTCAGAAAAACAAAGCTGACTCATTCAAAACGGCCCTATCAAGATCTTATCTTAGAAATTGATTACAATATCTAGTATCAATTCTTCGATGACCTATCGAATTCGAGCCACTCTGTTCATGTTCGATTCATCATTTTTAACACCACTTGCAGTCTTTGATGTCCGTCTCTTCCACTATCAATAAAAAAAATCTTATACAGGGTTATTGGTAAAACATTAACAACCTCTTAAGAGGTCATTGTACTCATCACGCTACTGGAGCCATTCTCTAGGACTAATCTGAACAAGTTTGCCCCCTTATCACGCGCCATAAGGTTGTTGAATATTATTTCAAATGAGGTAGATATATTTCACTGCAGCCTGATGAAGTTCAAAGAAGTAGCATTGAAGTGCATTGAAAATGTTGGGAAGAGATTTTAATTGTATTTTAATGGTATTTGTATTTTTAATTGTATTTTAATGGTATTTTTGATTGTATTCTATTTGTGTTTTTTATTTATATTTATTTTTTATTATATTTTAAATTGTATTTATGGTTCTATTTTTAATTGTATTTTTGGGGTACCTACCTACTACCTACTCAATGTAAGTTAGATGTATGTGTATCTTTGTGGTAGTAACATTGCATTGGCGTTTTAGCTGTTATGGTGTTATTTACGAAATTTTGAATAAATCTATACATATAATAAATCTGTAGAAGGGTCAATTCTGTACATTGAAAATATTGAAAAAATAAATAGCGGGGGGTGTTGCTGGATCGATACCAAACCCAAATATGTGATTAAAAAAATTTTTGTCTGTCTGTCTGTCTGTATATGCAGGCATCACGTGAAAACTAACGGTTCGATTTCGATGAAACTTGGTATAATTATACCTTATTATCCTGGGCATAAAATAGGATACTTTTTATCCTGGAAAAATACGTAGAAAAAAAGTCTTATTTTTCGGTTTTATTCATAGACGTTGTTCTGTAGAACCGCGAACACACGTTGCATTATCCGTAGTGGATAATTTTCCATTTCAATTTAAGAGAATACAGTTTCCTGTAGCTTTGTGTTACGCCATGACAATAAATAAGGCTCAAGGTCAGACCCTAGGAGTTGCTGGCGTAGATCTTACCGCGAGTTGTTTTTCACACGGGCAACTTTACGTAGCTCTTTCCCATGTGAGCAGTCCAAGAAATCTTCATGTTCATATTCCGGACGAGCTCACTAACAATGTTGTGTATGCTGAAGCTCTCAATTAACTTTCTGTCGCATTGTCACGATCACTTTTTTATTATTGCAAACTTTTCGTTTTATTGTCAGTAATTTACTGCTACATGCTACTTATCAAGGTCGGAATTACTATGAAAAAAATACTTACTACAGAACGCGAGCTCAACAGCAGTAGCTCAATAGAGGGATCTCCTTAATTATTATAGGCTTAGCCGTATTTGGGTCCAATAGATATTTATAAGATGTCATTGTCAGAGTTACTCAAAATGGAGAAATAAACCATCCACGCGAAGACCGACATCCGCGAGGACGGAGTCGCGGGCGGAAGCTAGTAAATAAATAAATCATTATGAACAACTTTTATTAGGGGACCAAACATGAAATCGCAAAAAAAAATCAGCTGTTCCCTACATTTGTGTTCGTATAAAGGTCTCTGCCCACTACACAGTATCATACAATGACCGTGCTATGTATTTTTTAGTACCTACCTACAAAGAATCTTATTTATTTTTTTTATATTTATTAAATACTGGTATAAGTATCATCTAATTTTCACTTCACTTCACTTTGTTCGTTGCCTGGCAGCGGCGGCGAATCAAAGTCACACTCACAAGCCGATTTTGTACGCGTTTGTCGACAAAATAAATGTTACACGTAACGCCGCTTTTATTTTTCCGGAAAAAGCGCGATACTCACGCGTATGCCGAAATATGCCGTATACAACGCAATTCGCAATATCCAATTTTATACGTCGTATAAAAAGGGAATACGTGACGAAAAAAGGCTTATTTCTAATTCAAAATATACCTCGATTTCTATTTGATAATTTTTCCTAATTTGATCAAAAAAGCATTTAAATTCGGCTGTGATTATGTTCTGATCATTATTGTCAATTATAATAATAATAAGTTTATTCAATAATTGTTTACAATGATACACATAATTATTATCTTAGAGGCTATTTCTTGTGACAAATGAATTAGACATCTGTAGCCGAACTAGGCGAAAGCCTGTATTTCGGCTACCAGCGCCCAAACCCTCAAATAGTAAACACTTAAAAATAGCCATCAAGTAGAGAAGTTAACATTTTATATAGATTAAAAAATTTATATAGGTATTGAAAAAGCGATAATAATAACATAATAATTTGATACAATAATATAATATGACCATTAAAGGCAATATTATTTTTAGAACTTGCCAAAAATAATAATAAAAAATTAAATTAAATTAATAAAAAATAAATTAAATTGAAATCCAAAATAAATCTATAATAAAAACTGAACAGTATATGTGTCCTCTCTTTGTGTGATATGATTATGTGTGTGTATGAATGTAAGAGGGTGTGTGTTTGTGGTAAGCAGTAAATCACTGTGGTATATGTAGTATCAATTCAGTCTCTTCGTAAGTAAGTTTTTGTAAATATTTTGTTACCTTTTCTTTACATTGTGTTTTCGCTGAGGGGTAAATATTTATTGCTCTGTTTATATTATTATAGATGTAAGGTCCAATGAAGTTGGTAAATCTTGAGCTAAATTTAGTTGTGCTTATTTCGGTTCTGACGCATAACTTATCTTTTCTTCGTTTTTGTAGGTATAACGGATGATAAGTTTGTTTGCTGTGTTGTAGGAGAGTAACATTAAGTAGGTATAGTTGTCTTACAGTCAGAACCTCACAGTCCTTATACAGTTGTGCAGTGGGGAAAAAGATCCGTTTAAAAGTACAAACTTTGAGTACTGCACGTTGGGCGATCTCAAGACTCTTTAAGGTGGTTTTTAAAGCTCCTCCCCAGGATGAAATACAATAAGATAATAGCGACTGGCAGAGAGCAAAATAGATCTGTTTCAGCAGTTGTGAATCAGCGACAAGCCATAAATTTTTTTAAATAAATATTAATTTGCGAATTCTTCCACATAGGAGTTTTATGTGTTCTTTAAAGTTGAGACTGCTGTCAATTGTTACACCTAAATATTTAATCGTCTGCACCCGTTCCAATGAAGGGCACGAGCAGATAGATCTCGATTGACACTCGTGTGAGACGATTTTCTGGCTCCTAGTGACTCCCCTTACATTTCTAATGCCAAAACAGATAAATTTCGTCTTGTCTACATTTAAAGTAAGAATGTTACTCTGCAGCCACTCCCTAACCATATCAAAACCAAGCTGAGCAGCACTGAAAGCCTCATCCCAGGTATTGGCAGCAAAACAAACGGCAGTATCATCTGCGAAGGAGATTATTTCGCCCTGGAAGACCCTGAGATTTGTGAGTTGGTTAATGTATACCAGAAATAACGTGGGCCCCAAGATGCTGCCCTGCGGAACTCCATGTGTGATTGGGAGGCCATCACTTTTGTGAGCATCAAGTCGGACACATTGAGATCGCCCAGACAAATAGCTTTTGAAAAGCTTGTGCTGCGTGCCTCTGATTCCCAGTTTTTCCAGCTTATCCAGTAGGATGGATTTTATTTTCAGTAGGATGAATTATAGATTTACGAATAATACATAGTTTTATTAACTACAACAACCCACATGTGTAATAAGTTCATTTTTCAACAGATTTAGATAATTATATGTAGTGTGCACGTGCACGTGCCCTTCATACAATAAAGTAATAGCGACATTTGTTCGTAAGTACCGAAAGTACCGAATTTCCCGGGTAATCCCGGTTACAAAGTTAGTACCGAAAATCCAGTCCGGTTCTGAAGAAGGAACCGGTACTGCATCCATTAGTGCTGTAGCGTGCAGGTAAAAGGACACGCTGGACACGATATTAAGTGCCCCAATTTTTGTGAGTCTCGTACCACATTTAGACTCCACTACAACCATTAATCTAACTCTCTATCCTTGAATAGCTTCGCATAAAAGATAGACTATCCACGATCTGTTACCAAACGATTCTCGGTTACTTTGGTCACATTGCCCGTCGGGAACCAGATAATCTAGAATTGTTGGTGGTGATAGGCAAGGTAGATGGGAAAAGACCTCGCGGACGGTCACCTGACCGCTGGTCAGACCAAGTAACCGTCCTTACTGGTCTCTCTGTTCATCTGTTGCGACCGCCCTGAGAGAAGCTGGGAACCCAACGAAGTGGAAGAAAGTCGTGCAGCCCACGAAGGCCTTTCAGAGACACGACCTTCAGTGATGAAGTACGCGACCAAGAAGGAGACAACCATTAAGGGACTTACATGACCTAAAGCGCGGTCACTGTCGGGCTGCATAGAAAGAAAGAAAAGCGCGATGGCACAACGCTGGTAATGTATTGCAAAATATGAAGCAATTATTTAATTACAAAAAAATCTTTTGTTTGGACTAAAAAATTAAAACACTTGTGTTTTAGTATGTTGCTTGTAGAATAATTTGCCAAAAAATCAGAATGATTGTATGTATATTAGTATGGTTTTTATTGTAAAATGAAAGTTTTTAGAGGTATCTTCATGATTTTTTCCTATCGTATCAAATTAGTTGTATTATGTTTTCAATACACTATTTACCTAGCATACATATATCCTGAAGAATATCATATTTTCTGATTTTGTTTACTGTAGTCGATCATATACTTTTATTGTTTCTAAATCTTGCGTTTTTTTGCGTTATTTCCTGTTAGCCCCCGGGTAGGCAAGGCTGCTTATCGTTTTAACGATATTACACATTTCACATGTTTTACGGTGTAAAGGAAACGATGTAATTTAAGATTTTTATATTGCCAGTTTTATATTTTCAATCAACTCATGCCTTTGAGTTGCCTTAACCCTGAACACCAACCACTCGCGGGGAAATAGGGTCCTTCCCCCCCAAAACGCACGTTTCCGTAAATATTTTGAACTAGACACTGAAAATGTAACAGGGTCAAAATATTTTACCACTTTCGAAATATCATAATTATGTTTTTAATTTTATTAAAACTTATTCCTACATTTATCAAGCGCCTTTAATTTATTTTACGAAACGTAGGTAATGCATTTTTTTCAATCAACTTAGAATATGCTATTATTATGCATGAGAGAATTAGTTCCCCCGTTAGTTCGATTTTTGAAGGAAAACAAAATAGTTAAATGTGTATTAAAAAAGACAGATTTAAAAAAAGAGGGTGTGTGTGTGGGTTATCACCGCACGATAGAAATGAAAACTTACGACTGGAGCCGAATATACGCGATTCACCGTCAGCGACCCGAACGCGACGGGACGCAAAACACCCCTAAGGAAGTTTTCAGTTTCGTTCACTGTTCAAAAAGAGCGCCTTTAAAGCTTTCACTTCAAAAAGTAAAATGTCCGGACTTTTTTGCAAAATGTCCGGCTTTTTGTCAGAAATGGTAACCCTACCCGCAATACCATAAGCCGGGCAATTTTAGAAGTAAACAACGCCTACACAGTTAACTAATAAAACGTGCCTAAAATAGACATCATCCAATTACTTTCGCGACGTTTAGTCAGACCAGAAGTTATTAAAGACTCCCCCATGCTCTTAGGTGTATGAGTTCATTGACTCAGAAGACAATGGACATTGTTAAATTAAACGTACTAAATTACTTATGTCACATAAGACCTTTGTTGCCACCTTTGAGGGGCCCGTCGCTAAATAATAACAGCCGCACAGGTCGATCGATCAGGTTAAGCTACGCTTGCCGCGGTTGGTCTGTGGATGGGTGGTAGAAAGCACGTTAAGCCGTTGTTCCCGGCTGTCATTCGTGGATCCTTGACAGTCGTTACGGGTAGTCAGAAGCCCGAAAGTCTGACAACCAGTCTTACCAAGGGGTATCGTATTACCCAGTAACTGGGTTGTGGAGGTCAGATAGGCAGTCGCTCCATATAAAATACTGGTATTCAGCTGCATCCGGTTAGACTGGGAGCCGACCCCAACATAGTTGGGAAAAGGCTAGGCAGATGATGATGACATTAGACCTTTGTTCTAGATTAATTGGATAGGGGTATAGAGGTATGAGGAACAGGGTGTAAAGTTCACTCATACTCTATAGAAAAGGGAGGATCTTCCGAGCAGACGGGTGTTGTGTCTGGCGGGCAACAGCCCAATGATTCATGTCGGGCCGTTGTATCTATGCTAGTTGCGCGGTAAATTCTGCTTGCGCGATGCAGGATTTGCATGACGTCAGTATGACGCGTTGTTCGCATGTGTCGTTCGTTGTGGATACCGCTACATATGAAAGATTTTCGTAATCATGCGAGCTGTTATCCCAATTATCCTGCGATTTGACTGCCCCGTTGATCTCGTGGTTACAAGCGCGACTGCTGAGCGTGGGGTCCTGGGTTCGAAGTGTTAGAGTTTTCCATTAGGAATACTATGAAAGTAACAACCCGGAGTTTGGAAGTTGGCGGTTTAATACCTCCGTGCCTCGGAAAGCACGTAAAGTCGTTGTATCTTGCGGTAAACTCTGCTTGCGCGATGCAGGATTTGCATGACGCGTTGTTCGCAATGTGGCGTTGTAGATACTGCTACAGGGGAAAGCAACCACTGTCTATCAAATCAAATCAAAAGTCATTTATTCAAATTAGGCTGAGACACAGCACTTTTCGAACGTCAAAATTACAAAAGACAGTCCCCCCAAAACTCCCGCCCTTCACCACTTCCTAGTGGTTTCATTGGGAAGAAGAAGCGGCGCAACAAACTTCCCAGCATCAGCAGTCTCATTCTGAAACTGTAGCTTTGGGCAGTAAGTCTGTGACTGACTCTTTTAAATTCACAAATATTTGGCCAAAATATTATTGTGCTGATAAAAAGAAGGGAAGAAAATTTGATTATTCTGCGAAAATGGAACGCAGATTACAAAAAAAAATATACATAGTATTAGTGCAGTAGTGGAAGGCTCAGTGGTAACGGCTCCGAACTACGAGTTGTAGATCGTGAGTTCAAACCCCAACAGGCACTTTACTTTGTGTATTTAATTTCATCACCACTACTCTCAAAACGGTGAAGGAAAACATCGTGAGGAAACTGTCAGAACCAAAAATTCGAAGACATGTGACATCCACTAGCCCGCACTGAGCCCGCGTGGTGGATTATGGTCGACTCCCTCGCACAGTAAGGAGGCCAGTGTCCCAGCAGTGGGAACATTATAAGCTTAGGCAACTTTGAACTTTGTGAACTAAAAATGACGGCTTTTTTTTGTTAAAATGTTACTAGCTTTGTCAATTTTATACATCTATAGTTATATATAAAAGAAAGTCGTGCTATTTACACTATTTATAACTCAAGAACGGCTGAACCGATTTGGGTGAAAATTGGTGGGGAGGTAGCTTAGAACCAGGAGACGGACATAGGCTACTTTTTTATACTTTTATTTACTTACAGGATTAGGGTAGGAGTAGTGTAGGAGTAGGGTAGAAGTAGGGTAGGAGTAGTGTAGGGTAGGGGTAGGTTAGGGTAAGGGGTAGGACGCCACGCGACCGAAGTAGCGCCGGGCAGCTAGAAATAATTTATATGGCAAAACAACGTTTGCCGGGTCAGCTAGTAGTTTTGTAAGTGGAAACTTGTAATTGGCTTTCTTCTACGTATAACTTCTGACTACTTGAATGTATTAGCTGTAAGTTTTCTTAAAACTAGTAAAATAAAAATACGTCGTCTGCCTAGCCTTTTCCCAACTATGTTGGGGTCCGTTTCCAGTCTAACCGGATGCAGCTGAATACCAGTATTTTACATGGAGCGACTGCCTATCTGACCTCCACAACCCAGTTACTGGGTAATACGATACCCCTTGGTAAGACTGGTTGTCAGACTTTCGAGCTTCTGACTACCCGTAACGACTGTCAAAGACAACGGCTTAACGTACTTTCCGAGGCACGGAGGGGTCACGGTCACCCATCCACAGACCAACTGCGGCAAGCGTGGCTTAACCTGATCGATCGACCTGTGCGGCTGTTATTATTTAGCCAATACGTACCTACTAGATAGAATACTTGAAAAACCTGCCGCAAACGACATCCGGCACTATAAAAACCGAAAGTATTATAATGATATTTGTGTAAACTGACTCAGAGATCGATGTGTGTTTCGGTGTCAATGCACCGGTTCTCATCGCAAATAATGTTCATTTCATCTAGCTGCGACCGTGAATCATAGCAGTATACTCTATTTTATGATGGGTACAAGTCATGAGCGGGGTGGTGGTGTAGTTACCAAAGCTGGGACACAGACCTCCTCTCGGTGAGAGGCAGTGGGCCGTAATCCACCAATGCGGGTTGGTAGATGTCACATGTCTTCGAATCGTGGCAAGTACAAAGGACCAATGGGCAAATTTGACTCTTTCAATTCATATGTACTTTCTGTGTGGAGCTCGTGGCTAAATAATAACAGCGGGTTAAGCAACGCTCGACGAGGTCGGCCCGTGGATGGGTGACCATACATTACATACCGAAACCTCTCCGCAGCAAGAGAATGATGATGACGCAAAGGTTCACATCACATTCCTTCTCTAAGGAACGTGTATTGATCACCACGTTCGAGTTGAGGATTTCAAAGTCTTTCTTGTCTGTAACTCAGTGTCAATGATTGATACAATGCCTACTGAAAGAAAGGAAAAACTAAAAAAAAAGTTATTTAAAAAATAAAAAAACCCGACTGCGAAACTGAAAAGATACAAACAAGCCCATTTTAAATTAAATAAAAGTTGGAAGCAGGGGTCCCGCCTGAATTAGAAAATATAATAAAAATGGTATGGGTCCCGCCTGCTTCCAACTTTGATTCGCAGTCGGGTTTTTTATTTTTTAAATAACTTTTTTTTATTTCCAGCTTTTTAGTTTAGAAATGTGAAAGATTTCGCAAACGATTTAGTTCTTGATACTTACGTGTTTTTTACGATTTGCCACTTCGAATTACTTTTAACCATACATATAAGATATATATATTTTTGTAATCACCTTTTAAACCCCTTTATTTTGATACCCCACTCGATAGGTTTCGAGAAAAAAATTTTTTTTTGAAGACGTTTTGCGCCAAAAATCGGCCATTTTAATTTTTTTTTCAATTTTGATATACACAGTGTCACTCTCACAATTAAGACAAATCTAACGGCGCCTCTCAAGCTGAAATCGATCAAGCCGTTTAGGCTACAGAGCGTGCCAAAGAAATATACATACCGACATACATACATACACTCGAAAAACATAACCCTCTTTCTGACGCAGTCGGGTAAAAACTGCAGTAAGTATAGCTAAGGTTGCGTCAAGCAAAGGACGTGGTTACAAACAACAACCAGCGATGCGGGACTTGAGCGACGTACCGAGGACGTGCTAAGGAAGTGAGGTTGCGACAGGATAATGGGTGGTATTTAAACGCAAATCAAGAAATATCCTTTTTCTATGCAATAAGATTCCGAATTCCCATCAAAATTACTGATTGCACAGCAAAATATTCAACTCAAAATATCACTAAACACACTACAATTTATTTTCGCAGCGTACAGCGATTTTTCCTAAAGCAAAAGCTTTTTCATCAATGCACAGCTAATAATCTTAATGCACATTATACATGTTAACTCTTTTTCTTTTAAATATAGCTTCTATTTTTATATTATTTACAGCAGTTTTTCTAAATAAAACAACATTTTATTAGTCACAGTCGTCTTATTATTTATTAATTACCACATAATGAGATCAGCAAAAAAAATATAAAATTAGATACAAAATTGTAATTTATTGAATTATTAAAGCAGGTCTTGCTTTCGCTTCGCTTTTTAGATTTGCGTTTAAATACTACCCTTTTTTTCTATATAATCTAGTCGTTTCTGGCACTCGCCGGCCGCTGCCGCGGCACCGCTCGCTTCGCTCGCTCGGCTCGTGCGTAGGAGGTCACAGTTTTCACCTAACCTAACCTAAGCATTTTTTTAAAATAATTAACCTCGTCTAACTATTTTGGTTCTTGATAGCCTGCTAAAAATAATCTCTTTGTCCATATTTTTTTCTATATAATCTGGTCGTTTCACGCCCGCCGGAAAACAAGAAAAAAAATGGATAAAGACGACAGAATTAATCGAATTCTGCAACACAATTCTGAATTCTCCGAAATAAAATTGCTAATGTCCATTGCAAAAAATTTTTAATTGTGAGTTACAAATATTTTGTATTAAATAAATGATTATTTTAAAATAAAATTTCATTTTTTGATTTTTTTTTCAGTTCATTTGTTCTGCTTTTAGAAATAATGCAATGTAAAAGGATGTTTTTGTTATAAAAATCATTAAATTTGCCGAGCATGGCTTCTTGAAAATTAAGACAAATATGATGAACAGGTTTTGCTGTACTTACTGGTTAATATGCGACTGGGATAGTTATTTTGCTAAGAAATATGGAAAATTTGCTGTGCAGTCAGTATTTATACTATGTATGTAGTATTTTTGTACAAAAATAAATTTAACTGTATTGCATTATGACGAAAAAAGTAATGTCATATTGATGTATAATTTCGAATTATCTGCAGTTTGAGTTTTGTTAAACATTTAGTTTATTTGTAGTGAAGTTAGTTATTTGATGTAAAAAAGAATATAAATGATGAGTATGTATTGATAGGCGATTATTTATTTGATATGCAATTTATAATATCCCCAGGATAATCCACTAACATGAGTCAATGAACATTATGCCGCAGAAACAACAGCTCAGTGGCCTTAGTGTGAGTTTTTGCGGCTCACGTTCGATTGCGAGCGCTCTAGAATTTTGTATTGGAAATTCGGTTTCTCCTAATGACCACCAGGTGGCGCTAAAACTTTTTCCCATCTTTTTTAATCGAACGTGAGAAAAAACTCACACTTAAGCCTCAGTTTGTTTGTGGATACATATCGAGTCCTTCGTGCCTCGGAAAGCACGTTAGCCGTTAGTCCCGAGAGCTATTTTTAGATCTTTGACAGTCGTTACGGGTAGTCAGAAACCTAAAAATCTTACCAAAGGGTATCGTTTTACCAAGTAACTTATTTGTAGAGGTCAGATAGGCAGTCGCTCCATGTAAAATATTGGTATACAGCTGCATCTGGTAAGACTAGAAGAGCTAAAAGGCTAGGCGAATTGCTTGAATTCAAGAACTACACCTATCAATAATATATCAAGGTTACAAGCTCGGTTCCAAACAGCTGCTGTTATTCCGTTGCCGTAGTAACCGCTCGACGCCATAGTTTACACTTGCGCCCAAGCAAAGTAAACTCACTTATGTACACTTCTGTATAACAGTATCGAGAATTCGAGCCACGGTCAATGGGACAATAATATGTTCATCGGGGCAAACCACACAACTGTTTATAACAGGACTAGAAAACAAAGATGGACATTCTACTTTCCCTCAGTTCTAATTGAAGATTAGAAATAATCGCCAAACGTGGTCTAAATCAAAAAGCGGCCAACTGCGACTCGGACTCGCACACGAAGGGTTCCGTAAAAAACGTTTCTTGTATTAAAGGGAGTCTCCCCTTTAATTTATTTGTTGATCTAACGACTACAGCAGTAGACACTCTGTGAAAAATTCAAACGTCTACCAACTACGGTCCAAAAGATTAAAAAAAAAGAGCAAGCATGGATCACGATCTGTATGAAAACCAAGAGTGCCATTTTTTGACTACCTACTATAACGTCACTATTTCACTAGCACTATTTAGTGATGGGAAAAGCAAATCGATTCAAAGTCGCCGCCGCGTGCAGCACCCGTCTTGTCCCACCCCCGAGGCCTAGCGCCAGCGCTCACGCTCACCCAGCCAGCAGTACACAGGAAAGCGCGAAAGTGGTGGCTTACGATTTTTGTACGTAAGCTGGTGCCATTTTTGGCACGAGAAGTAGTTGCTCTTGCGTTATCTAGGTGTATCTATATCTGTGGAGAAAGGCGACTATCAGAAGGTGTTTACAATGTAAATGTGAGTGGAAACGCCGGGAGACTCCCTAGAAGGACATATTATAGTGACCTTATTGGAGATGTTCTTCAGATAGTTCAGGTGCGTAGTACTCGCAACCGGCGGCGTCCCTGTACGACAAGTGGCCTTAGTGTGAGTTTTTTCGACTCACGTTCGATTGCGAGCGTGTTAGAATTTTATATGGGAAAGAGTTATGGCGCCACCTGGTGGTCACTAGGAGAGACCTAATTTTCCATACAAAATTCTAACGCCCTCGCAATCGAACGTGAGTCGAAAAAACTCACACTAAGGCCACTAACGCGCTCGCATTCGAACGTCAGTCAAAAAAACTCACACTAAGTGCGACTCTCCTTGCTCACGCCCCTAGCCGCCGCAGGAGACGCCCCGGGCGGTGGGAATCAATAGCTGATTCCCGGCCACAGTAGGCGCGGGCTTGCAGACGGCGAGCAATGGGCAGCTCGCCGTCCGGTAAGGACCAGGCCCGGGTCGACGCGACGACGCGTTGTGTTCCACGCGCGCCTCAAGGATACGTCAGCACTAACTGACGGGGTCCGCTAGGGCCGATGCCCGCCAGGGTCGCGGGTTGTTCGAAAGAGATACCGTGGCCCCTGGCACAGGCTACTGAAGGAACACGGGTGGGTTTTAGTCAGTAAGAGTCTGACACTCCCCTCCGCTCCGCCCAGAGCGGGAGAGGTCATTTGATGATTACCAACCCAAAAAAAAAGGCCGCTGATGTATGAACGTAAACGAAGCAAAAGAAGTGAGTATGTAAGTACCGTAGCAGGTGGCACTCTGTAGTTTCTGTCAACCTCCATGGGAACGAGGCGAGAGATTGTGTATGTATGTGTTAACAGTTAAAAGCTTTGCATGACATCACGGGAAGTAAGGCAGACTAATGAGAATGACATTTAGTGCTAATGAAATTCTATCCTTTAAGTGAGCTTGGTATACCAAATACCATCGCTAATGAAAGACCCGAGACGCTGTTATGAAAATGATTCATAACGATATTTAGAAGTCATTGCACGAGTAATCAATTTACCTCTTAGGTAACCTTGTATTTTTAAAACTGGTTTATAAAGATAATTAGTTATGTAATTTAGTAGTAAATTACGAGATGACGTATGATTTTCAACGCCAAAGTTAATTGAATGGATTGAAATTTACAGCATGAAACAAGAGTTACCGACACAGCTTGCAGAGTAAGCAAACAGATGTGGCAGTGGGCTGGCCATGTTTATCGAAGTACCGATGGCCGGTGAAGCAGACGAGTCCTGGTGTCCTGGAGTGGAGACTGCTTATCGGCAAGCGTAGTGTGGGACGCCCCCCAGCTAGATGGACGGACGACCTATAGAAGGTGGCTGGGGTAGACTGGATGCGGAAGGCCGAGGACAGGGTGCTGTGGCGCAGGCTGGGAGAGGCCTACTATGTCCAGCAGTGGACTGCGATAGGCTGAGTTGATTGATTAATTGAGTTCTAATTGAGATGACATTTGAGACGCCTATGTGAATTTTCACTCTAAAAATGCATAGAACTCTTCTAATTACTAGAAAAGGTCAGAAAGTAGTAGACAGTTACAAATTAGTAAAGAGGGGTCACCATACAAAAACCTTGATTAAATAATAATGTAGTGTTAAATATTTAATGGTGGTATGGTACCCTTCGTGTGCGAGTCCGACTCGCACTTGGCCGCTTTTTTGTTACTTGGCCTGAATCACTGTCTCAGGCATGGCCTAAAAACAATAAATTATTGACTTCTGAACTGATTGACCGTATTCTAAAAATCTAGAACGCAATTGAAATCATGACATATAAAATATAGGCCACGTACGTGTTTATATGAATCACTTTATAACAAATGTTACAACTTTTGAAACTGTTGCACAATTAAACAATGTATTCGGTCAGATAACACGGACAAACTATTTAAATAATTTACCTCCTTTGTAAATAAATCTTTTGCAACAGGAAATTGAGGAAACAACACATCATCACAGAGCAAGCAATCTTAGCGATCTTGCAGAGTAAGCGAGCTGAACTGCTACAGTCAAACTCAAACTCAAACTCAAAGCATTTATTTCAATTAAACCTTGTACAGGCACTTTTGAATTGTCAAAATTAAATAGTCTGTCAGTTAGTCAGAAAGTTGAAGCTAGTTGCCCATTCCAAAACGTAGATCTCTATGGAGAAGAACGGGCAAGAAACTCCATGGACACTCTTTTAAATCAAGTTATTACAAAATCCTGGGTACATTATTCTTGTTGCTTCTATATGTGAGAACAATGTAAAAAGAAAAAGACAAATGAAGAAACAATTCAAAATATAAGATTAAAAATAAGCCTTGGCAGTTAAGAGATGACCAGTCTCTACCGACGGCACCCGTTCACGAACATGACGCGTGGATCAGCACCATCCAGCTCAACCATTTTGTAGGGAACCGAATAATCCAACACACGCGCCACCATCGGTGAGACATTTAAGTGAGCATGACACGTTCTCAACTGCCATGCTCTTTCAAGTCAACAACAGAAAAAAAAAAATCATAATAAACGGAAACATGGTTCTTACATTTACAAAATTTAAAAAAAAAAATGCTTCTAAATTATACAAAACTATAGTTTGCAATTTATTTAAGATGTTAATATAATTTACTACCAAACAGGAAGAGGTATCTAATATTGCAGTATTCAACAATTAAAACTGGATTGAATAAATTAAAAAAAGTTATGTTCGTAATGTCAGAAATATTGAAAAAGAAAAAGGGAAGCACCTCTTCCAAATATTGAAATTTTAACTAGTGAGCCCAAGTGCCTGTGGAGCAGGACCAGCATTAAGCCAAGCATTTTTATCTACGATATAATCATCCAACTTGTAATATGCTTGTCTACATAGTGTGCGTTTAATGCATGT
Organism: Mesoligia furuncula; assembly: GCA_916614155.1. Lineage (NCBI taxonomy): Eukaryota > Metazoa > Arthropoda > Insecta > Lepidoptera > Noctuidae > Mesoligia > Mesoligia furuncula. The sequence continues at coordinate 29,140,715 of OU744797.1, read as the reverse complement.
TTTAAATTTCTTCTCATTTAATTGAAGAATATCGAATGGTATTTTATTATAACATTTTACACAGTAACCCATAAAAGAAGTTTTCACTTTAGACAATCTGAAACGCGGTTGATCTAATTTGTCCCTATTTCTAGTGTTAAAATTATGCCTATCACTTATCTTACTAAAAAGATGTAGATTTTTTCGAACGTACATAATGTTTTCATATATATATTGACAAGGAACCGTCATGATGTTAATTTCTTTAAACAGTTCTCGTAGAGAATCGCGTCTGCTGAGCTTGTAGATGGCTCTGACAGCCCTCTTTTGCAGAATGAAGATAGAATCAATATCTGCAGCCCGTCCCCACAACAAAATACCGTAAGACATGATGCTATGAAAGTAACTAAAATAGACCAGTCTCGCGGTATCCACGTCTGTTAATTGGCGAATTTTCCAAACAGCGTAAGCGGCTGAACTTAGCCGCCCTACAAGTGATGTTAAGTGCGGACCCCACTGTAGCTTTGAGTCAAGCGCGATCCCCAGAAAAACCGTATTTTCGACGAATTCAAGTGTCTCCCTATTCAATACAACATGACATTCATTACTTCTAACATTCGGTAAAGCGAATCTAATGCATTTAGTTTTTTTCTCATTTAATACCAAATTATTCACAGTAAACCAATTATGGACCACATGCATAGCGTTATTTACGTCGTCAAGCTCTTGTGCACGTCTGCTTACTTTAAAAATCAGTGATGTGTCATCAGCAAATAACACCATTTGTGGTTGGTTTTTCAGTAAATGAGGTAAATCATTTATATATACTAAAAATAGGAATGGCCCCAATATTGAGCCCTGCGGTACTCCCATTTTGACTTTTAAGCCCGATGAATTCACACCGTTAATTTGAACTTGCTGAAATCTATCATTTAAATATGATTCTATTAAGCTAAGAGCAAGTTTACCTAGTCCGTAATGCTCAAGTTTCAAGAGCAGTGTTTCGTAATTCACGCAATCAAATGCCTTGGATAGGTCACAAAAAATGCCTATAGCATCTTGTGCCTCTTCCCATGCGTTAAAGATGTGTTTTAATAAGGTGACACCGGCGTCGGTTGTACAACGTCCTTTGGTGAAACCATACTGTTGATCGTGTAAGATGTTATTACGATTAAAATGATTGAGCATTTGATTTAACATTACTTTTTCGAACACCTTGCTAAAAACCGGCAAAACCGATACGGGTCTATAATTATTAGTGTCTTTGCTGTCCCCAGATTTGAAAAGTGGAATAACTTTACTGAACTTCATTAAATCCGGGAAAACCCCTTGATCTACACACAAATTAAATATTAAAGCTAAATAGGGTGCAATTGTCTCAATAAAGGATTGACAAACTTTAGTGGACATGCCCCACAGATCTTCGGTAATTTTGATCTTAAGTTGCTTAAATGCCTTTATAATGACTATGGGGTTTATATGTTTAAATTTAAATTCCACAGGACAGGCTGAGACATTCGCTCTTAATAATTCAACAGCTAGTGCGGGCGAGGAATTTAAAGTTTCTGTAGTTTTAATTGGGATATTGGTAAAGAAAGTTGCAAATTCCTGAGCAACATCGATATTATCGCTAATGAGACCGCGGGAAGTGTCCAGTGTGTAATCAGTATTATGTTTTTTGTTCCTGTTCGTTTCATTGTTTATAATTTTCCAAACTGTCTTTATTTTATTGTCTGCGGATTTAACTTTGTTACTAATGAAAGAAGCTTTAGCTGCTTTGCAGATATTTTTAAAAATTTTAGAATAAGTAGCAACATACTTATTAAAAGTATCCGTGTTTATATACGGCTTAAGGCCATACAGTTCAAATAATCTTTCCCTACTTTTCCTGATTCCTTTAGTTGCCCAGTCACTGAATAAAAACTTAGGGCAAATAGTTTTAGATTTCTTCTTAAAGGAATTATTGAACTCTGTTTGCACTAATGAAAAGAATTCTTTATACAAAATATTACCATTCGTCATACTTAGGCCCTGAGCATTTAACTTGCTAATTAAAGTGTTATTAAACTTATTCAAATTACCCGAAGTGGCAGTGGACTGGCCATGTTTGTCGAAGGACCGATGGCCAGTGGAGCAGACGAGTCTTGGAGTGGAGACCGCGTTTCGGCAAGCGTGGTGTGGGACGCCCCCCAGCTAGATAGACCGACGACCTTAAAATGTGGCTGGAACAGCCTGGATGAGGAAGACAGAGTGTTGTGGCGCAGCCTGGGAGAGGCCGTTGTCCAGCAGTGTGGATCTCGATAGGCTGAGTCGATTGATTGATTGACGTCACCACAACTTTTTATACTATAGAGGTATGAGGAACAGGGTGTAAAGTTCACACATACTCTATGAAAAAGGGAGGATCCTTCGACCAGACGGTTGTTGTGTCTGGCGGGCAACTGCCCGATGTTTCACGTCGAGCCATTGTATCTATGCTAGTTGTGCGACAAACTTTGCTTGCGAGATGCAGGATTTCGCGTGACGTCAGTATGACGCGTTGTTCGCATGTGGCGTTGTAGATACCGCTACAATATCAACACTCAAACTCAAAGCATTCATTTTAACTAAACCAATTACAGGCACTTTTGAATTGTCAAGGGGTCGGTCAGTTAGAAGGATGAGTTGCCCATTCCAAAGCATAGCAGGTCCTATGGAGAAGGACGGTCAAGAAACTCCACAAACACTCTTTTAAATCATAACATGTCATCATCTGCCGAGCCTTTTCCCAACTATGTTGGGGTCGGCTTCCAGTCTAACCGAATGCAGCTGAGTACCAGTATTTTACATGAAGCGACTGCCTAACTGACCTCCACAACCCAGTTACTGGGTAATACGAAACCCCTTGGTAAGACCGGTTGTCAGACTTTCGGGCTTCTGACGACCAGCGACTGTCAAAGATCCACGAATGACAGCCGGGACCAACGGCTTAACGTAGGCAGGTGGTCACCCATCCACGAAACAACCACGGCCAGCATAGCTTAACCTGATCGATCGACCCGTGCGGCTGTTATTACTTAGCCATGACAAGCCCAATCATACATGTGCAATCATTAATTTAAACCTACTTAAAAAACAACTCTAACGTGAATAATACACGCGTCTTTTTCACACATCACAGCGAAAAAAAAATTCTGTCAACAAGATACCGTAATACTTTTAGAATGCCGTACTATATATATATCATACTACGTTTTACATATTCAGTATGTGTAAACAAACTAAGTACAGCCAACAAAAGAGATAAGTATGCAGGATCGTCGGATGTAGTTAAAGTTTAGTAAGAAACCGATGGATGTTGTCGGCTGAAATTTAATTTGGTAAATGAGCTGTTTGTTTAGGCTGGCGCCCACGTCCGATAATCGGTGACCGGTTTTTTGTAGGAGAAAAATAGAACGTACTGATGGCAATAGTGCAACGCACACGTCCTACAAAAAGTCGGTCTAAATAACATAGGGCGAAATAATCTGATCGATTGTAGGACCTACAAAGTCTGACGTGGGCGCGCAGCCTTACTATTAATAAAATTAAAATTTATTCGAGAACATCCATCAGTTTCTTACTTAACTTCAACTATCCTGCATACTTATCTCTGTTGTTGGCTGTATCTATGTATATTCATACGAACAGCCGACGTCTAAAATGAGTCAGCCATACTAAATGTTCCGATTTTTAACACGCTTTTATTAGGTCGACCTGTATGTAACTATGTAATGGAATCTAAGGTAACTAATTTAACCATCTTCCAAGGGTCGTAGTGTAATGAAAATTGGCAGCTGTATGTAGTTCTGATGACAATACAATAATATGGTACTGTCGAACTGATCTGATGATGGGGTCGGAAGATATGAACTGGAACATCATGAGGGAAAATCGTATCATAGCTGATTTGGATTGATTTTTTGTTTTTACGTGCATTTATAAAATTGTGTCTTTCTAGTGTTTTTTATTAAACTATTATTTATTGTAATAGTCATAACATAATCATGACCTGCGGGGAAATTCCGTAACACACTATCAGTAGCAATGGGTTTCATTTTGACAGTTGAACAACATTCATTGCGTTATTCACGTTGTTGAGCGGACAATGTTTTCGAACACACGAAGCAATGGATTAGCAACATCCTTCAAAATAATTCAGATTGAGATTGATAGTGTTACGCAATTAGGGTGTATACAGAGTTATTGGTAAAACATTAACAACCCCTTAAGAGGTCATTGTACTCATCATTATGAACAACTTTTACTATGGGACCAAACTTGAGATCGCGAAAAAAAAATCAGCTGTTCCCTACATTTTGACGAGTTATACGAACATAAATGTAGGGAACTGCTGATTTTTTTTTTCACGATTTCAGGTTTGGTCCCATAGTAAAAGTTGTTCATAATGACGAGCACAATGACCTTTTAAGAGGTTGTTAATGTTTTACCAATAACCCTGTATAATGCGGGAATACGGGATGTGTACGCGTCCCTCAATTCGTAACTTAAGAGGAAATGCGGGAGCTCGTTTCTCCATAGAAACGCTCTCGTCTGTTTTCTTTCTGGTTAATTACCTTATCAATGATTTTCTACAGAATAATAAATATTAACTACCTACTTGTATGTCCCTATGTTTTCCTTTTTGATGACACATTATTTTTATAAGCACTAGAACCCTCAAAAAATGCCGATTTAAACCGCTGTCAACAAAGGCCTAATGTACAGACGCCAGCAGATCAAGCTACCCGAAACTGTCAAATTTTCCCAATCAACTTTGAAACTTATGCTTCAGCGATAAAGTTGAAAATCTATTAAAGAAATTTGACAGATTGTAGTAGCTTGACGTGCTTGGCGTCTATACAAATTTGACAACTATTATTGAAAAAACTGGCCAAGTGCGAGTCAGACTCGCACACGAAGGGTTCCGTACCACAAGGCAAAAACGCCGAAAAAAACATGTTTGTTGTATGGGAGCCCCCCTTAAATATTTATTTTATTTTAATTTTATTATTTATTATTAAAGTTAAAATACAACTGAGTATTTTGTGAATATTTCAAGGCCTACCTGTTGCCATTTTTGATATCGAGCAAAAAAGGGGCAAAAAAATCGCGTTTGTTGTATGGGAGCCCCCCTTAAATATTTATTTTATTTTGTTTTTAGTACTTATTTGTTGTTATAGCGGCAACAGAAATACATCATGTGTGAAAATTTCAACTGTCTAGCTATCGCGGTTCTTGAGATACAGCCTGGTGACAGACAGACAGACGGACAGACGGACAGACGGACAGACAGCGAAGTCTTAGTAATAGGGTCCCGTTTTTACCCTTTGGGTACGGAACCCTAAAAAGAAAACACAGGGACACATCCTTCTTATTCAGTTTTTGAAATATCTTTTAAATTGGTCCAATATTGGAGGAGGAAATAGGCGAGCGGCGACCGCATTTCCTCTTAACGCGGCCAGCAATTCAGTTTTAAGCTGATACGATATAGGTCGGATAAAAATGTTTTATGTCAATTTAGGGCAAATTATTGCTTAGCAACTAAGAACTTAATTGTGCGTATATTCAAAACACAACTGTCATACGTATTGGCTATGACACGACACTGGCGTATTGAGGTATATTGTGTCAAACTGTGAAGTTTTAGACTACGTCTAATTTAAAAACTTTACGCCTGTATTTGTCTATGTGGTGCCGGACTTAAAGAATAGCACCACCCCATACTTCCCGTGGGTGTCGTAAAAGGCGACCAAGGGAGACCGGAGAATGGGCAGCAGCGTTCTCTATGCATTACACCATCATACGTACCATACTGCGATCGCCAACCCGCCTGCCAAACGTGGCGATTATGGCAAACCCCCCTAAAATTGGGGGAGGCCTATGTCCAGCAGTGGACGTCTTTCTGCTGAAATGATGATGATGAGGATGATGACGCCTGTATTACCCGTAGAAAGCAGTCTGGCGTTATCCAAAGTAAAACAATGAAAATAAAGGTCCGCAGTCCATATACATCTTTCGCGAAGCGGGTTCATGTCTAATAGCACAATAGTTCAGTAAAGTAATAAATAATAATAACCCCATCGCCGTCTCTTCGTTGACGTCGTGGTCGGGCTTGCGCGCTCCGAACTCTAGGCTTATGCCGGAAGAGTTTACTTTGACGGAACAGGTCTAAGGTGAGGAGCCAGACCAAGAGGGATACATAAACCCGCAGGGCAGCATGTGGCGAGCTGTTGGGCAGTAGCGACCCCACGGACCCTATATCTCCCGGGAGAAGTCTTGTTCCTCACCTCTGGCTTGCCTTTATTGGTCCGCTGGAGTGAACAATGACGAGGAACAGAGCTCCCACCTCATTCTTGCCTTTATTGGCCGGCTTGAGTGGAGATTCGCAAGAGCAAACGTGCTCGGAGGAAAAAGTATTTTTTGTACAAGTACACTTTGGGCCTTCTCAGATAACTTTCTAGTCCAAGATCCATAAGAGTAACTGATGAACTCTGACGAAAAAGCTAACCGTGTGTTAAAACTGGATTGGTGTAATTACTTACTTTGTGAAGTTGAAGTTACTGGAGGCGAGGATCTCTGCTAAGGAGCCCCACAGCGTCCTGTGCAACTCCCGCACAGGAGCGCCCCACCAGCTGGCGTGCCAGTACCGCACTGTCGAGGATACGCAGCAGTTTACACCTGTAACAATGCAGTACATGATAAACGATAGGAGAAGATACTAATTATAGTCGGAGAATAAAAACATTTAGGGCTTATGATCGTGATGCAAAAGAAAAAAACTGGCCAAGTGCGAGTCGGACTCGCACACGAAGGGTTCCGTACCACAAGGCAAAAACGCCCCAAAAAAACACGTTTGTTGTACGAGTATGGGAGCCCCCCTTAAATATTTATTTTATTCTGTTTTTACCCGACTGCGTCAGAAGGAGGGTTATGTTTTTCGAGTGTATGTATGTATGTATATTTCTTTGGCACGCTCTGTAGCCTAAACGGCTTGATCGATTTCAGCTTGAGAGGTGCCGTTAGATTCGTCATTATTGTGAGAGTGACACTGGGTATATCAAAATTGAAAAAAAAAAAAATGGCCGATTTTTGGCGCAATAAGCCTTCAAAAAAAAAATTTTTTTTTTCTCGAAACCTATCGAGTGGGGTATCAAAATAAAGGGTTTTAAAAGGTGATTACAAAAATATATATAACTTATATTGTTAAAAGTAATTCGAAGTGACAAATCGTAAAAAACACGCACCAAGAACTAAATCGTTTGCGAAATCTTTAACATTTGTAAACTAAAAAGCTGGAAATAAAAAAAAGTAATTTAAAAAATAAAAAATCCCGACTGCGAAACTGAAAAGCTACAAACAAGCCCATTTTAAATTAAATAAAAGTTGGAAGCAGGCGGGACCCATACCATTTTTATTATATTTTCAAATTCAAATGGGCCCCGCCTGTTTTCAACTTTTATTTAATTTAAAATGGGCTTGTTTGTAGCTTTTCAGTTTCGCAGTCGGGTTTTAAATTACTCTTTTTTTGGTATTTGTTGTTGGGTCTCGTTTTTACCCTTTGGGTACGGAACACTGAAAAGCTGGGAAAGTCCATCCATACTAATATTATAAATGCGAAAGTGTGTCTGTCTGTTACTTCTTCACGCTTAAACCGCTGAACCGATTTAGATGAAATTTTGATAGAGATAGTTTGAGTCCCGGGAAAGGACTTAGGATCGTTTTTTCGAAACTTGCGCGGGTGAAACCGCGGGGCGCTGCTAGTATTATTATAAAACAAAGTCCCCCCGCCGAGTCTGTCTGTCTGAACGCGATAAACTCAAAAACTAGCAAACGGATTTTCACCAATGAACGAAGTGATTCATGAGAAAGGTTTTAATGTACTTATAATATTGTCTGGAATATGACGATGATTGTTAAAAATGCAACTTCTGTCTATTTCTTATTTGGAATGTATCATGCCATAATTTTATTGTATGCATAGTGTCGTTATTGAAAACTATACTAAACACAGTCAAATAAAAATCCAAGTTATATAAAAAAAAGAAAAAAACCGGGCAAGAGCGAGTCGGACTCGCTCACCGAGGGTTCCGTAACATCCGGGTTTATGCATAAGGTTTATGTTTATGAAATTAAATGTTTATTTTTATTTTTTTATACTTGAGTTGGTTGAATAAAAGGTAAATTGCGGTTTACGATTTATGACGTCTTAAAAAAAAACTACTTACTAGATCTCGTTCAAACCAATTTTCGGTGGAAGTTTACATGGTATTGTACATCATATATTTTTTTTAGTTTTATCATTCTCTTATTTTAGAAGTTACAGGGGGGGGGACACACATTTTACGACTTTGGAAGTGTCTCTCGCGCAAACTATTCAGTTTAGAAAAAAATGATATTAGAAACCTCAATATCATTTTTGAAGACCTATCCATAGATACCTCACACGTATGGGTTTGACGAAAAAAAAATTTTTTAGTTTCAGTTCTAAGTATGGGGAACCCCAAAATGTATTGTTTTTTTTCTATTTTTGTGTGAAAATCTTAATGCGGTTCACAGAATACATCTACTTACCAAGTTTCAACAGTACAGGTCTTATAGTTTCGGAGAAAAGTGGCTGTGACATACGGACGGACAGACAGACGGACAGACAGACAGACATGACGAATCTATAAGGGTTCCGTTTTTTGCCATTTGGCAACGGAACCCTAAAAAGTAACAAAAGGAAAATAAAACAGAAAGTCCTATACGAGGCCAAAAAGGCTCCTATCTCAGCATGATGCTGCGACATTTAAAAAATAAATGTCACAGCGCTGGTATTCTGATAGGGCCCGCTGTGATGTCTCGGGCAGTTATAGAAACAGAAATAAATAATTATGTAAAATATTAGCAAATAATAAAATAAATTAATTTTTTAATCTGCGCCAGACGTAACCTCATTACTTGTCTATGAGGCACTCTCTCTCTATATACATACATACATAAAACTCACGTCTTCTTCTTATGGGGAAAAGCCGAAACTACAGAAAGCCACCCGCTACTATTCTTACATACTCCTTTTGTATCGTTTACGTTCATACATTCACGGGGTAGTTGTGTAAAGGTACTATTTGGAACCGAGCTGCCAACTGCAACTGCCGACAGCACGTGCAGCGACTGCATCCCGACACGAGCCACTGCACGAACCAGACACGAGCGAGGCATGAGCCGCTGCACGTGCTATCAGCAATGAGGGACTTTCTTTTTCTTTTCTTTTTTAAGTCTTCCCTAGTCGCTGGATAGATGGCGCTGAACTTGGTAAGTTACTGCAAGGAACGGAACGTCACATATTTTTTTTATTATTTCACTTGGATGTAATTTTGAGATCGTAAAACGAAAGCAAACGAAAGTGTCACTCAACGAGCATAATTATATGACGTGACGCAATGTTTTTTTTCCAAGCGTTTTGGCTTTGGTACCTAGTAATGTAGTCAGTTCAACGCCATCTTCAGGGTTCTTGGAAACTATTGTTTTTTTTTAATACTCAAAAGAAAAACCTCTCATTGCAGTTGGCAGCTCGATTCCAAATAGTACCTTTACACACTAACAGTAGAAATATGTTTCATTTTGACAGTTCAGCAACTTTCATTGCGTTATGTTGTTGCGCAAACAAATTATTCGAACGTATGAAAAGCAAGCAATGGTTTAGCTATATCCTTCAAAATTAATCAAATTGTTATTGATAGTGTGTTAGACAATTAAAGAGGGGCCCGTGGCTAAATAATAACAGTCGCACAGGTCGATCGATCAGGTTAAGCTACGCTTGCCGCGGTTGGTTTGTGGATGGGTGACCATCTTTACATACCGACACCCCTCCGTGCCTCGGAAAGCACGTTAAGCCGTTGGTCCCGGCTGTCATTCGTTGATCTTTGACCGTCGTTACTTGCAGGTAGTCAGAAGCCCGAAAGTCTGACAACCAGTCTTACCAATGGGTATCGTATTACCCAGTAACTGGGTTGTGGGGGTCAGATAGACAGTCGCTCCATGTAAAATACTGGTATTCAGCTGCATCCGGTTAGACTGGAAGCCGACCTAACATAGTTGGGAAAAGGCTAGGGAGATGATGGAGTGTCTTAGACAGTAAGGTTGCTGGTCATACACGCACCGGTTGGGGGTACTACGCACCTGGCTTTTATGAAACACATCACCAATAAGGTCAGTAAAATAATGCATATTATTTTAGCTGTAGTAAAGTAAAAAAATACATTTTGATTAGGTTGTGTATCGAGTTTGACTCAGCCAGACAGACACTGCTTCGATAATAACAACCACTACTCAAAATGTCACGTGAATTACCTGTACATCGGACAGAAGCTGATCTGACCGTCGCGTGCGCACATGACATTGAACGCTTCTTTCGCCACACATCGTCGCCTACGCAACGTATTCGAATACTGTTTTGTTATGCAAACTTTGGCTGATTTCCGTATTCTGTTTTCGCGAATGGGTGAATATATTACATTCGTAGATTTTTTGTTTTGGTGTAGGCATGTTGTTGTGAGAAGCACAGAACCGGTCGAAGTGGAGGTGCTTGAGGGAGGCCTATGTCCAGCAGTGGACGTCTTTCGGCTGAAATGATGATGATGATGATGGGCATGTTGTGTTGGCGTAGGAATGAGGATATTTCGTGAGGAAAATTTTGCATAGTATTGTTTTGGATAAGAGTATAGAGAAGAGCAAAGAAACGATGGATGGTTTGTGTAAAAAATGATCTTGCTAACTACTGAGATGACGGCTAATAGAGATGTGTGGAAGACATACAGCGCCCCGCGGCTTCACCCGCATAAGTGTCGATCCCGTGGGAATATCGGGATAAAAACTATCCTATGTCCTTCCCCAGGATGCAATCTATATCTCTGCCAAATTTTATCGAAATCCGTTCAGTGATTTAGGCGTGAAAAGGTAACATACAGATAGGCAGACTTACTTTTGAATTTATAATATTAGTAAGGATAAGCCCATGCTGCGCCTCGCCTATCCTAAAAAAACTGGCCAAGTGCGAGTCGGACTCGCACACGAAGGGTTCCGTACCACAAGGAAAAATCGCGCAAAAAAAAAAAAAAAAAACGTTTGTTGTATGGGAGCCCCCCTTAAATATTTATTTTATTTTGTTTTTAGTATTTGTTGTTATAGCGGCAACAGAAATACATCATCTGTGAAAATTACAACTGTCTAGCTATCGCGGTTCTTGAGATACAGCCTGGTGACAGACGGACGGACAGACAGCGAAGTCTTAGTAATACTCTCAAAGGGTAAAAATGGGACCCTATTAGGGTCCCATTTTTACCCTTTGAGTACGGAACCTTAAAAAATATCGATAGTTGGGAAACGAATTGATTTACAAAAAGTTTGCGAAGCAGTCGTCGAACCGCTAAACTAATTGTTTTTTTCTATTAATTACTAAAATAGCCGTTCTTATATGTATATGTCATGAATGATTGGCTGCTTAGGTCCATAAACTAATAGCATGATGATAATCATTCAAAAGGTTAAATCTGTAACTATCTGCATTATGCTAATCATTTTACAATTAGCGGTAAGAAGTACTAGGATAAATCATTTATTTTCTGTAAGTAGGTTTGTACTAACACTTTTACACGTCAATCATATTTTTTTAAACTAGATGAGGTCGACGTTTCCTAACCGACTATTCTGAGAAGAAAGGCCGATACAAACTCAGAGGTCACAGTCTCTTTTAAAGTCCAGACAAAATCTTACTTTATAAGAATACGAACATAATGCAGTATTGCTTATCACCCATAGCAAATAGCCTTCAGATTGAACAGACTTATAGGGAACATCTATGCAAAATTTGAACAGAATATATCCGGTAGTATTTGCGTCATGCTGAAACATACATTCAAGGGGCTTACAGGATCCAAACGCAAAAAACGGAAGTTTTAGAAACAATAAAAGTATATGATCGACTACAGTAGGTAAACAAAATCAGAAATATATAATGATATTCTTCAGGATATATGCTAGGTAGATACTGTGTTGAAAACATAATGCAAATAATTTGATACGATATAAAAAAAACATGAAGATACCTCTAAAAACTTTCTTTTTACAATAAAAATCATACTAATAAACATACAATCATTCTGATTTATTGTCAGATTATTCTACAAGCAACATACTAAAATACTAGTGATTTAATTTTTTTGGTCCAAACAATAAATTTTTTGTACTTAATTAAATAATTGCTTCATATCTATACATATAATAAATCTGTAGAAGGGTCAATTCTGTACATTGAAAATATTGAAAAAATAAATAGCGGGGGTTGTTGCTGGATCGATACCAAACCCAAATATGTGATTAAAAAATTTTTTGTCTGTCTGTCTGTCTGTCTGTCTGTCTGTCTGTCTGTATATGCAGGCATCACGTGAACACTAACGGTCCGATTTCGATGAAACTTGGTATAATTATACCTTATTATCCTGGGCATAAAATGGGATACTTTTTATCCTGGAAAAATACGTAGAAAAAAATATCTTATTTTTCAGTTTTATTCATAGACGTTGTTCTGTAGAACCGCGAACACACGTTGCATTTGCCCCTGGCTGGAGGCTTTGAGTTTACTTAAGGCAACCACAGGATAGTCCGGTTAAGTAGTCACGACCTCTCAAGGTCAACTACGAGATGCCATTCAAAAAAAAAAAAACGCCGCGCGATGCATATAAATTCTGAATTTTGATACGAGCGCGAGCGGTCGTCCGTGGAATTAATAGGTATTGTATGCGTGTAATTTTAAACCGTGCTTTTCAGCGCGACCTTTTTGATTACTGTTCCGATCAGTTATTTGTAAATACTTTTGTAAATATTATAGTACATACGTAGTTTAAGTTTTCATCGTAAATTGGTTTATTTAGGTTGGTATTTTATTTTCTTTTTGTTTATCTTTGGAAACTTAGGTATAGTAATTAGGTTATAAGGTAAAGTAGGTTAGTTATTAATCTCATATTTCTCTCTCTCATCTCATTTCATTGTATTTCTGTATATTTTTAATACAGTTTTATTGTAACACGATGCCTGCCAGAAAGCGATCTTCTCTTACTAAAACATCGAAAAATGCTAGGCGAATGAGACTAGCTAGATCACAAGAATCAACTGAAGAGCGAGAATCCCGGTTAAACCGCATGCGAGACGGAACGGCTGAAGCAAGAGCACGTGAATGCAGTGCCAATCGCGAATTGAGGTTAAGTGCTGATCGTCAACGTCACTCACTATCTCGCTCCTCTGAAACATTTACTGAAAGGGATATACGCCTCACTGCTGACCGTGAACGTCACATGCTGTCACGGGAATCTGAGACCTACACCCAGTACCAAAATCTCCTTAATTATTATAGGCTAAGCCGTATTTGGGTCCAATAGATATTTATAAGATGTCATTGTCAGAGTTACTCAAAATGGAGAAATAAACCATCCACGCGAAGACCGACATCCGCGCGGACGGAGTCGCGGGCGGAAGCTAGTTTTGCAATAAATTACCAGCGTTGTGTTTTCGCGCTTCTCTTTCTGACAGTGACCGCGATTTAAGGTCATGTAAGCCCGAATGTCAATGTAAAAGTGAGTGTTAATATTTTTAATGTACTTAAACAAATGTTGCAATCTTATTTATGTAGTTTAAAATTTAAAGTACACATTTCGATATAATTTTGAAGGTCGTGCAGCTGTTTTTTTTACCATTTTTGGATTAGAAAGTTGATTTGAGCGGCTTTCGAATGTAGTATTTCGAAAAGATTTTTTTATTAGAAGGCGAAATCCACGCAATCGACGCGTCGACCATAGAGGCCCTGCAGAAACGGCCAAGCCACATATTTTGACTAAGGTGTGAAGTTTGGGCTCGTAGATTTACAGCGTGTAGAGTTAGAACTTTGAAGCTTGGCTCTACATGAGATCTGATAACTTTTTGACAGTGCGAGCCATATGGTCTCATCTTGGCAACATTTTACATGAAAATGTTTTTGGTGGGATTTCAGTTCTTTTTGTAAGTTGCCTGTGAAAAAAAAATTGTGGGTTTGATTTACTAAAAGTCCTGAAATATGTATTTTATTATTTATATAACAAGGAGTCCCTATATCAATTTGCAGACCTCTAGCTTCAAAATTTGCGGAAGTCTCATACAAACGTCCATCCCCTAGATTAAGGGGTTGGGGGGTAAGAATTCCAAGTTTTTGAAATTTTTTGTTGTTTGAGTACTAAAACTAGCTTACATACCAAAGGACATGGATAAAGTGTGGCCCTGCACGGACAAAGACTTAATAATATTTAAAAAAAAACTTATAATACTTGAATTTCTATCATGACTCATTTCTCTGCACTTGTGTGTGGGAAAATATCAATATAAAAGAGTATTATTTTGTTTGTTTTATTTTAATTTCCGTCCGTGAGTTTCAAATGTTGCAATTATCTATACATATAATAAATCTGTAGAAGGGTCAATTCTGTACATTGAAAATATTGAAAAAATAAATAGCGGGGGGTGTTGCTGGATCGATACCAAACCCAAATATGTGATTAAAAAATTTTTTGTCTGTCTGTCTGTCTGTCTGTATATGCAGGCATCACGTGAAAACTAACGGTTCGATTTCGATGAAACTTGGTATAATTATACCTTATTATCCTGGGCATAAAATAGGATACTTTTTACCTGGAAAAATACGTAGAAAAAAAATCTTATTTTTCGGTTTTATTCATAGACGTTGTTCTGTAGAACCGCGAACACACGTTGCATTACCCGTAGTGGATAATTTTCCATTTCAATTTAAGAGAATACAGTTTCCTGTAGCTTTGTGTTACGCCATGACAATAAATAAGGCTCAAGGTCAGACCCTAGGAGTTGCTGGCGTAGATCTTACCGCGAGTTGTTTTTCACACGGGCAACTTTACGTAGCTCTTTCCCGTGTGAGCAGTCCAAGAAATCTTCATGTTCATATTCCGGACGAGCTCACTAACAATGTTGTGTATGCTCAAGCTCTCAATTAACTTTCTGTCGCATTGTCACGATCACTTTTTTATTATTGCAAACTTTTCGTCACTGTCAGTAATTTACTGCTACATGCTACTTATCAAGGTCGGAATTACTATGGAAAAAATACTTACTACAGAACGCGAGCTCAACAGCAGTAGCTCAATAGAGGGATCTCCTTAATTATTATAGGCTTAGCCGTATTTGGGTCCAATAGATATTTATAAGATGTCATTGTCAGAGTTACTCAAAATGGAGAAATAAACCATCCACGCGAAGACCGACATCCGCGCGGACGGAGTCGCGGGCGGAAGCTAGTTTGAAATAAGATGGTAATTAGTACATGTTCATCGTTCGAAACAACAAATATTTACCTGTATTTTAGATAATAGAGTAAGAAAAATATATATTTTTTTGCGCATTTAGTGTTAACGGAAGTAAAAGTAAAAAAGACACATTTTATTTATCTCTAAATATAAATCAATAAATCAAAGTAAGTAGTAGTAAGTGGTAGTAGTTTTCTTCAAAGTAATGGAAACAGTATCTTCTTCTGTTAAGGCAGTTACAGACGAAGCAATAAATGTTTTCAAAATAAATGTTAATTCGATATAGTGTTTGACCCAATATTCACATAACATCACGCCTGTAATCCTCGAAGGGTTAGGCAGAGGTATACCTATAGTACACCCCCATTTCAACAGTTATGTTCAAGTCCCATGAAATAGAGGGCGAGATTATTGCCTTCACTTGCTACTGAGAAACTCAATACAACATAACATAATTAAATAGTAATTAACAGATAGAGTCTAACAGATATTTAGTGTAGGACACATTGTATTATTACAGTAAGGTGATTTAAAATATATTTTGACATATTTTTGTGACGTTTACGATGTTATACATTCGGTTATAATAAATACATGCACAGCTAATAATTATATATTTGACTGCACCTTATGTATATGTTACCGGCCCAACCCGATTTTAGGATGAATTAGTTTCGCCTAGGCCAAACCAGTTCACCGGCGACGTAGGATGTAAGAGCGAGCGTAGGGCACCCCGAGGTTAGGTTTAGTTAGGTTACTCTATACACAGAAATGGGAGCCCCGCCGAGCGGGGCTCCGTCGACATAGGATGCAAGAGCGAGCAAATGAACTGGTTTGGCCTAGGCGAAACTAGTTCATCATAAAATCGGGTTTGGCCGATAACATCAAACATATACAACACAATATATCAGTTCTATTATTGTGACGCGCCTAAATGACTAGATGTATGAACGTGGACAAAGCAAAACGAGTAAGTAGGTATAGGGTCGTAAAAGTAGAGGGCGTTTTATAGTTTCTGCCTTCCCGCATGGCAAAAGCAGGGAGTTTATGTAAGTATGTTTGCTAGGTACGTGTGTTCAGGGTTTTATGTCGATTGTCATGACAAAGTCAAGACATTTGTCTTTCATTAATGATTTGACAATTTAAGTCATTCCCACAGAGTACTTTTTGATAGACTTACACCGCATTATATTGTAGTCTTTGTGACAGACTGAAAGTAATTCCTGTGTAGGTTCTTATGGCTCGCATATTGAATGTTTTCTTGTGGTTTCATGTGGTGTTTTACGACGACCTTTGGCTTTTTTTCTGGATATCTGTTGTTACTGCTCTCTCGACCGACCCCGACTTTCACGGACTTTGCATATTCTCAGGACAACTGATTTTGCCCTATTTCTGATGGAGAACCAGCGCTGCACTGTGCAGCGCTGTATAGCACCGTTTCGCATAAGGAGGCATTCGTTGCATTCGGATGAAATCCTATCTGTTATAAGACAGTGGATTACTCTGCGATTGGTGAGTTTTAACATGCGTGAGTTTTCAGTAACGCCTTCAGCACGTCTTTTAAGGGTGTAGCTATTTGTTTATACTTATATATGTTGTTTATTTCAGGTCCTGCGTCTGATAAAGTATGCCATTCTTGCTGGTAATAATAATAATAGTAATAATAGTCATCGTCAACATAATTCAGCCAAAGAAGTCCACTGCTGCTCCAGTGCTCCTATGAGCAGCTATTTGGCTTAAGTACCTATGCACCTAAGCCTCACATGCTGAATATATGACGTGGTAGAAGTCGCAGGAATTTATTGTATGCAAGAAGCACAGGACCGGTCTATGTGATACCTACCTATAGATTATTGTACACACGTAGTTAAATATTATTAAAAGTAAATAATAATAATACCAGCCTATTATTGTCTCATCTCGTACAGAAGAGACACGACCCATTCCACGTTTGCTCAAGACAGGGTTGGCGATATCAGACTTAATTTAACAAGAAGTCAAGGTTTCCTCACGATGTTTTTTCTTCACCGATGTCAGTAATGTCCAAGATAATCTCAGAAACTACATATGAATTGAAAAAAGTCACACTGGTACTTGCCCGGTATTGAACCCACAACCTCGTGCATGAGAAGCGAAGCATTAACCACTGGACCATCACGACAATGTACAATGACTACTCTATCTAAACGTCAAAATATCATACTAGAATTTTCACCTAAAATGTCTGATATCTCGTCACCACCGACTTCTGGAGTAATAAAATGTAAACAGGACTATTAAATACAAATATTACTTCATGATATATATTGTTTTATTAATGTCCATGCTGGACCATAGTTGTATGGGAGCGTTATCCATCTCCTTTCAGCTTTCCAGGACTTCAGGAAGTACTGTAGTGTCTTGTGTGTTCCGGCCTTTAGCAGAAAGGTCTGGCTAGATATAATATTCCATTCGAAGATTTAAACGAACGTGTCAAATATTTTAATAATGTGTTTTTTTTTATAGAGAGTCATTCGTATAATTTCTGTAAAGCTGTAAAGTACTTTTTTCAATACAATAATTCCAAGTCTAACGTGTTCTTATTTGAGTACCACTCATCGGTACTATAGAGGACCCCTCAGGACCTCTACAGAACCCTAAGAGTTTTGACGATCATCAGTGAGTCAGTGACGAAATCGGAGTTCTTTAGATATCAATAAAATCGAAAGTATAAGAGTTATGCAATTGAAACTTTATATGTTTAATAAGTTCACTATTGACATCATATCCCGAGAATTTTGTTTATCTGGTATAATCCAAACCCAAGTTATGAGGGTTCAAAACAACGACGAAGCGTTTCGAGAAAAGGTAGGTAGGTAGGTCCCTTGCGCTTCGATTGGCTCGTCTTGGCCGGCATTGCCGTGCCCCCAGATTAACACTTTGCCTGACCTGGGAATAGGACCCAGGACCTCATGCTCAGCAGTAGCGGTTGCGACTAATATGCCAACGAGGCACAATCATTACATAACATCTACCGCTAGCCGTGCCTTCGTGTCGGACTGTGGCCCGTGCTGCGTCTCCCGTACCGCGTGTATTGACCGCACAAAAAAACCGCACATAAAACATAAACTAAAAACAACAATTAAATACTATTATTCTCACGAGAATGTGGGCACATTAACCATTAAATTGGCGAAATTATTAACGAACAGAACGCAGTCCCGGTTGGCCTCCACGAGCTTATTTAGTATTGACCGCACTAAATAAGCTCGTGGAGGCCAACCCGGATTGCGTTTTGTTCGCTAATAACTTCGCCAATTTAATGGTTATGTGCCCACATTTTATGAGAATAATAGTATTTAATTGTTGTTATTAGTTTATGTTTTATGTTAGTACTTATTATATTTACATTGATTTATGTAATTGTTTTGTTAAGCCGTGTAAATCAAATAAATAAATTACAATACATGCGTAACTGCGTACCTTTATCTGCGTACACTTACGTACCTACACGACAATTTATTGGTCGGTACAGTTCGGTCTAAAAATAGGACTATTGCGTGGGAGTGGCAGGGGGCGACCTAGGGTTTGTAAATAATTTGTAGTAGACAAATATTACACAAGAAAGCCACTCGATATTTTTATATTGGATGTGCCATGAACTCATGACTCATAAGTTCGAACGCACGCAAGGCGAATGAAAAAATTTTGTGCTCGACTCATAATGCTCATTAAATTATTTTGATCGAATAAAAAACCATAGATATAGATTATATTAATTAATTTTTTAGGGTTCCGTACCCAAAGGGTAAAAATGGGACCCTATTACTAAGACTTCGCTCTGTCCGCCCGTCTGTCTGTCACCAGGCTGTATCTCAAGAACCGCGATAGCTAGACAGTTGAAATTTTCACAAATTATGTATTTCTGTTGCTGCTATAACAACAAATACTAAAAACAAAATTAAAAAAAAAGTAGTTTAAAAAATAAAAAAACCCGACTGCGAAACTGAAAAGCTACTAACAAGCCCATTTTAAATTAAATAAAAGTTGGAAGCAGGCGAGACCCATTTGAATTTGAAAATATAATAAAAATGGTATGGGTCCCGCCTGCTTCCAACTTTTATTTAATTTAAAATGGGCTTGTTAGTAGCTTTTCAGTTTCGCAGTCGGGTTTTTTTATTTTTTAAATTACTTGTTTTATTTCCAGCTTTTTAGTTTACAAATGTGAAAGATTTCGCAAACGATTTAGTTCTTGGTACGTGTTTTATACGATTTGTCAATTCGAATTACTTTTAACCATATAAGGTATATATATTTTTGTAATCACCTTTTAAAACCCTTTATTTTGATACCCCACTCGATAGGTTTCGAGAAAAAAATTTTTTTTTTTTAAAACATTGCGCCAAAAATCGGCCATTTTAATATTTTTTCAATTTTAATATACCCAGTGTCACTCTCACAATTAAGACGAATCTAACGGTACCTCTCAAGCTGAAATCGATTAAGCCGTTTAGGCTGCAGAGCGTGCCAAAGAAATATACATACATACATACATACACTCGAAAAACATAACCCTCCTTCTGACGCAGTCGGGTAATAAATATTTAAGGGCTCCACACAACAAACGAGATTTTTTCGTTTTTTTTCCCTTACAATGTTTTCAGGCTTCACACTTGATTGAGGGGAACTTATTTTTTGAAACCTGTTGATGTTTTTTTCGTTTCTACTGCATTAAAACAATTTTTGAAAAGTACAGAATTAATCTCCATTAAAATACTATCTACACAATCCATACTGATATTATAAATTCGGAAGTAACTCTGTCTGTCTGTATGTTACCTTTGCTCACGCCTAAACCACTGAACGGATTTCGATATTTGGCAGAGAGATAGATTGCATCCCGGCGAAGGACATAGGATAGTTTTTATCTCGATATTCCCACGGGATCGACACTTATGCGGGTGAAACCGCGGGGCGCTGCTAGTGGTATATAAACTAAGAAGGTTCTCTGTGTACTAGCAGGAGTGAAACAATAGAAACAGTTCAGAAAGGAGACAAAAATAAAATTGGTTCGTAAAGCATTCTTTATGCTTCACATTATGAGTCGTGTAAAACTAACAAAGAAAACTAAAGGCCTACGGAGACCGGGACGGCATGGCAAGGGATTAAAATTTTTACTAATGGACATTCAAACGTATCGATATAGAAATTCGACATAAATTGCTATGCTTTAAAATGATGCCGTGGCATCGAAAGGGATTTCATTGCACGGCATTGAAAGACGTGCCACGGGCTCCCGCGGCGGGATGCCGTGGCGTCCTGCGGCAGGCAACGGCATGCGGCATGCCAAGGACTCCGGCGCTCGTTGTGACATACCGCGGGGTGAGGCGGCGGGGGTTTAGAAGCGGGGAAGCCGCTGGAATGCCGCGGTATCTAAGCGGCTAGTGTGCGCTGACTGACGGCAAAATCCCTTGCCATGCCGTCCCGGTCTGCGTAGGCCATCGCACCCAGGACCCCACGCTCAGCAGTCGCGCTTGCAACCACGAGACAACGGGGCAGTCAACAGTAAAGAAAAGGTGTCAAATAAGTAGGGTGTTGATTTTATCGAGTGAATGTGAATACAATGTACGTAGCCGTACTTTTAGCAAGTTATTTGCATTGCGATCACGGTCACTGGTTAAGTTGAGTGGAAAGTACAGACGCCAGCATATCAAGCTACCCGAAACTGTCAAATTTTCCCAATTAATTTTCAACCTTATGCTTTAGCAATAAAGTTGAAAATCTATTAAAGAAATTTGACAGATTATAGTAGCTTGATGTGCTGGCGTCTGTACAAGCGAGTTCATTCAGCCGTAGACTTTTAGCGGTGTCATATTGACATAGGTCAGTAGTGCGTAGTACAGATCAAGGTTTCTCAAACTATCATAGCATAAAGCCGCGTTTTACCTAGGGGACATTTGTTCCGCGACGTTGTCGCTCGACACGAAATTCACGTGTCCCGCGCGATGTCGCCCGACGTCGCTTGGGACATTTTACGGGTCGCGCAACTTGTCGCTAGTCGATGCTCTGTGAGCGTACACTACGAGCCTACGAGTACTTAGGAGCCGAGCAAAAAGAAAAAAAGTCAGAAAGATCGCTAAGCAAAAAAGTCAGAAAGATCGCTAAGCAAAAACGAAGTAATAATTGCACGGGCTGGCCATGAGATGCGGCGGGGTGGGTCGGTGGAACAAGAAATTTCACGCGGACGAAGTCGCGGGCAGAAGCTAGGTGTTGTTTAAAAAGATGTTGTCGTCGCTGTTTAGACATTTCGCCGCCGCCCCGCAATCGCTGACTTCGTGTCCGTGGCCTTAGTGAGTTTGAGAAATTACAGGAAGAAACATAATAGAAAGCTAGTGAGAACAGTGGTCTATTCTGTAGAAATCTCACCGTGATAACTTAGGTGTAGGGAGCTGTAATTCCACCTGATAATGGGGGTTGCGACGAGGGGCTTGTGGCTAAGTAACATCGTCGATCGATCAGATTAAGCTACGCTTGCCACGGTAGGTCCGTGAATGGGTGACCATCTTTACATACCAAGACCCCTCCGTGTCTCGGAAAGCACGTTAAGCCGTTGGTCCCGGCTGTCAATCGTGGATCTTTGACAGTCGTTAAGGGTCGTCAGAAGCCCGAAAATCTGACAACCAGTCTTACCAAGGGGTATCGTATTACCCAGTAACTGGGTTGTGGAGGTCAGATAGGCAGTCGCTCCATGGAAAATACTGATATTCAGCTGCATTCGGTTTGAGTGGAAGCCGACCCCAACATAGTTGGGAAAAGGCTAGGCAGATGATGACTAGGGAGGGGTTGACATTGACACTAATGACAGCTCACTTCATCTTAGTTTTCACGGTGAAACACAGAAGAGATCGACAGGCCTTATCTGTAAACACCCGATTATTCTGATTACAGAGGCGGAGTGTTCGAAAATTACGCTAAAATGGTATAAAAAACCGGCCAAGTGCGTGTCGGGCCACGCACAGTGTAGGGTTACGTAGTAGCCCGTTATGTTATATTTTGTTTTTCAACGCATGTCTTTACTAGTTATAAACAAGCAACTACTTCATCTTAGTCACTTTAAAGGATTAATGCTAAGGATTTTGTATTTGGTACAAAATTATCCAACACCCAAGTTCAACGACTATTACTGCTAAACTAATAAAGTTATCTTAACCGCTATAGTTTTCCTTTAAAGTTCATGAAATGCACTATCATCGTGAATTTTTCCAGATTTTTCAAGCTAGCAGTTTAGCTTTTAGAGGGGGGGGGGACGCCCTACTGCAACAAAAATTTGCAATTTAAAGTTTAAGGCCAGGACTCTCAGAATCGACCTATTTTTGATTCAACATTAAACAATCAAATATTCTTTGTTTTGACCTGATAAAAATATATGTTGTAGTTCAATTAACATTCTTGATTATTCTACGGTTCAAAACACGATATTTACAACTTCACTCGATCATAAAAAATCGCAAACATATCGAAAACAAGGAAGTTTTTGATCGTTTTTCAAGTATTACTTGAAGTAGATCAAACTTTTTCTTACAAAAAATATGTCAAAAAATAGGCAATGATGTATAGAAGGAAATTCTACGGCTAATTTTTCTCAAAACAGATTTTTATTGTTTTAACAAGATATAATATAACAAGGCGGCCCGCGCGCATCGCTTCAGTAGCCTGCCAGGCGTCACCGAGGTAGGACCTGTGTCGCTTTTCCTGGCTCGCTGCGTTCCCCCGCTAATCGATCGAAATATACGTTCACAGACTGAAATATAATGCAGTATTGTTATTTTCCGTGTTTGTGTATTCGTTTTAAAAATCAGTCTGTAAATATTGTTGTAGGTTCTAGTATTAATAATTAAACTAGATATTAGTTTATGTTGTAATAGGTATATTATATAGTGATAATTAAGATTAAATAATGGGGAATAAAAACAGAAGGAAGAAAAAATGTCCAGCATTGAACTGCGGGAGCTTAAAAAAAAAGTATGTTTGATTATTATTTTTCTACGTATTTATGACTACTTACCTACTTATTTGTAAAAGTCGACGGGACAGAACAATATTGTAGTTGTTTATGTAATTAGGTACCTACTTGCTTTCGTCACAGTACTAGCAGTAGCAGGTAGGTACAGACGCCAGCACATCAAGATATCCGAAACTGTCAAATTTTTCCATTCAACTTTGAACCTTATGCTTTAGCGTTAAAGTTCAAAATCTATTAAAGAAATTTGACAGATTGTAGTAGCTTGATGTGCTGGCGTACCATAAATTTACAATAAAATTATAGTAATATCAAAGTAAATACATATAAACTAGTTGATATTTTAGTTTTTAATATTTCAGTTTATAGACAAAACAGTAGCACAACTACAACAAAGATCTCTGCAGTTCAGCGATACCAAGATCTAAAGGCGTATTTACAAAAAAAACCGGGCAAGAGCGAGTCGGACTCGCGTACCGAGGGTTCCGTAACATCCGGGTTTATGCGTAAGGTTTATGTTTATGAAATTAAGTTTTTTTTATTTTTTATATTTGAGTTGATTGAATGAAAGGTAAATTACGGTTTACGATTTATGACGTATTAAAAAAAAAACTACTTAGTAGATCTCGTCAAACCAATTTTCGGTGGAACTTAACATCATATATTTTTTTAGTTTTATCATTCTCTTATTTTAGAAGTTACAGGGGGGGGGGACATTTTACCATTTTGGAAGTGTCTCTCGCGCAAACTATACAGTTTAGAAAAAAAATATATTAGAAACCTCGATATCATTTTTGAAGACCTATCCATAGATACACGTATGAGTTTGATGAAAAAAAAATTGATTATTGTTTTTTGTTTTTATTTATTGTTTTTTTTCTATTTTTGTGTGAAAATCCTAATGCGGTTCACAGAATACATCTACTTACCAAGTTTAAACAGTGTAGTTGTTATAGTTTCGGAAAAAAGTGGCTATGACATACGGCAACGGAACCCTAAAAATGCACAGGCGAACGTAACTACATAATCTACAACGGGTTATTTAGTTAGAGAACGGGATTTAGAATGACGACCGACGCGACGGCAGTATTTGCTTCTCGCTCAGGCGCAATAGCTACTACTACGTGAGCGACAGACATGTACACAGTATTATCTATACAGTATTGTGACTCGGCCCTCTTCTAGAAATAATTACAGACCTACAGCCGCGCGTAAACACGCGATAGGGCTGCCCGCCTACAGTATTTTAATTTCATCAACCTGCCAGCTTCTTTCTAGTTTTGTGATTGTATAGGTAAAATATTATATTTTTTATTTAAAAATATGAAATTCGTTGTGAATGAAATAGGAAGAGTTCAAAAACAATACATATTTTTGTTTTTTTTTATTAGTAGATTTAATTTTAAAAAAACTTATTGACTAATTCAAGCAACCAAAAACAGCACAATATAGTCTACAATTGCTCTTTACCATATTATTAAGTAAGTACTTGTATTTATTTCAATGAATATTTGTCATAAGTAGCACGCTTACTGCTTACAAAACGATCACACCGTCCGGCGTCCGTTCATCACTGCGGAGCATTCGAGACTGTTTGTTTACCGAGTGTAAACCGGACTCTAGGCGCGTAGGTATAACTCGCGTTCCGACCGTTTGTATGAAGATAGTATACTGTAATAGATAATATTACCGTGCCTACTGTATCTATTCTACAAATTATAATAATAATGCAAGTTTGTTGATGTTGTTGATAGTAGAGTGTACGTAGATATTTGTTACCTCCTGATTTAACGACTGACTTACTACTCGACTTACCGATCGACTTACCGACTGACTTACCGACTGACTTACCGACTTACTGACTGACTTCCTGCGGGAAATTGAATTACGCGGGTAAAACAGCGGGGCAAGCTCGTCTAAAATAATTTCGATGTTTCACATCTGCTAGGCCTCTCACGACGGCTCAATTTATAGATGATCTTTTTATTATAATATACATTACATAGGTACCTACCTAATTACCTATAAAACTTAGTAATAGGATAAGCTTGCGAATGCGTCTACAGTAGGTTTTTTTTTTAGCATTGATCTATCTTTCAGACACTTTGAAGCAACGGAAAGCACCAGTGGAGATGGAGCTGGAGAACGTGATCCAAAAACTCAATCGCTTATGAGTCGCTGAAGACATACTATAGAACGAGTCAACGCCGACCCAACATTCATGAAACGCATTGTTACTGGTGACGAGACGAGTTTGACATGCAAACTAGTCAACAAGCTTCGGAGTGGCGCCTTCCAACTGAACTCAAACCGAAAAAACCAGGCCGCGGCCAAAGTCGATCAAAAGTCAGTCATGTTGTCTGTTTTCTTTGACTATCGCGGTATTGTACACTCGGAATTCATACCGGAAGGTCAAACGTTAAATAAAGTATATTATTTGAGCGATATGCGGCGTTTGAGAGAGCAAATTCGAAAAAAAGGCCGGATTGTGGGAAGAAAATTGTTGGATCTTGTATCACGATAATGCGCCTTCACACAAGGCCATCACTGTGAAGGAATTTTAGCGAACGAAGGAGAATTCGCGGCGTAAACTAAGCTCAATTCCGGAAAAAGCGTTTAAAAAATGTTTTTATGATTTGGTTATTCGTTGGTGTAAGTGTGTCGTTTCTGAAGGATCATACTTTGAAGGGGATAAAATAAATTTGGATGAATACCTAACTAACATTTTGTGTATTATTTGATCTCGGTACTTCTTTGACAGAGCAGTATTTTAGAATTTTTTATTTCTAATAAAGAATTTATTATCCTGTGCATTGTATTGTAATGAGTTTTATCAGAATTTATTTAGTCCAAAGTATATAACTAATAATAAATAACTAGGTTATGCCCGCGACTTCGTACGCGTGGACTATATATTAGTTATTAAACATACCCTATGTGATGGATGAAAACCAAAGCTACAGAATATCGAAACTTCCATCAAAATCCCTTCAGTAGTTTATTATCAGACAAAAATTCGACAAAACGGATCGTAAGGGTAGTGCGGAAGCGATATAACAGTCATGAAAGAAAAGATTAGGTAGCACTAGCAATTAAAAAACTGCGCACCGGACTGCGGACTCGCGCAACGAGGGTTCCGTACCATCATATGTTTTTAAATTTTCATCGACGAGACCTACATATATTCATCAGAGAATTTTAAAATTGTGCACTGCGGTGTATAATATTGCAGTTTTATGTCAGCGCCATCTCTTGACCGATAGTGAAACTAATATAACTTTTCTTGATGATTTCTGAACAAGTGAGCTATTTAGAGACTTCGTTTTATTTTTCCTGTAATCTTTACATAAACTTCTATCACATAAAATAATTTCAGATTTTTCTGTTTGCAAACTTCGGAGATAAGGGGGGGAAAGTTTTTTTTTTTGCATTTTACATCAAAAATGTTTGAGAATGTGCAAACTGTTTTCTTTCATATGATACCCCACATGCCCTAGTAGCCCCACTTCGAATTTTTCAGACTTCCTTTCAGGCCCTGTTGCAAAAAACGTACATATATTTTTATTTCTTTCTTATTTGCAAAATAGTTGAGCAAACGTCATCTAAAACTATTCCAAATTTCAAGTTGATGCATTAGTAGTTCTTGAGATATCCAGCTGTGACAGACAGACAGACAGACAGACTGAGTCTCACCATAAAAAAAAAAAAAAAAAAAAAAAAAAAAAAAAAAAAAAAAAAGGGATCCGTTTTACCATTTTGGTACGGAACCCTAAAAAGAAACAATTGTTGGTAGATAATAAAATTAATTATGTTGCTATATTTATATTTCTCTAGAAATATTAACATAAATTTTATACATAATATTAAAAAAATATAATATTTACAATCACAAAACTAGAAAGAAACTAAAGTAGGATGATGAAATTAAAATACTGTAGGCGAGCAGCCCTATATTTCAAGAATAGGGCCGAGTCACAATACTGTTAGATGAAATTACCGTGGCACGCGCAGTTCGAATGAACTCGCTGACCCCGCAGCGAGTTCATTCGAACTGCGCGTTCGCGGGACTTGCCATGCGCGGAGGGAGGTAACGCTAAATGCCTACTGCGCTCGAATATCCTGGCCTTAATATTTCGTAAATGGAGCATTAAATCGAAAAATAATATCAGCAACCCCCAAGTCATTTTAGAAGACCTATTCAACGATACCCCACACGATGGGGTAGACGACGTATTATATATTCATCCCCACTTCACATGTAGGGGAGATACCCTAAAAAATAATATTTTGCAACATTTTATTTTACCACTTTGTCGGCGTGATTGATATACATAATTACATATTAGTACCAAATTTCAGCTTTCTAGTGCTAACGGTCACAGAGATTAAGCGAGGACGGACAGACAGAGACGGACGGACAGACAGACATGGCGAAACTATAAGGGTTCCTAGTTGACTACGGAACCCTAAAAAGGTTCACATACCTTGTAAGAATCAATAAAACTTCCAGGAAATGAGATAACCGATTCAGCACGGAACAGTAAACATGCGGCGGGATGGGGTGAACGCACTAAGTAATAAACATGGTCAGTACCAGACCAGAGGCGATACTCAAAGCAGCACATTCATGATCAAGTTTGATCGAATGACGTAAGTCATTGCGATGTAACTCTTTCATTGTGATAAAGTACACTTTAGAATGATTGCCGTGAGTTTGATAAAACTTTGGCATGTGCATTTCTGGACAGGAGGGTCAGAGAACCTGGCACAGGCAACTGAAGGAACACGGGTGGGTTTTAGTCAGTAAAAGTCTGACACGACCTCCCGCTCCACCAGAGCGGGAGAAGTTATTTGATAATTTCCCACAAAAAAAAAGGGGCAGTGATATTTATTACCATGTGTTTTCAAATATCGGAAGGACGTAACATGAAGAAGAGATCTTTCGATATTACTATAATAGACTTGGCTTCGTGGTCTAGGAGGAATTTAATAGTATTTTAAATTATAGCGGTCAAATAAATATCGGTCTGAAAACAGAATTTATACCGATATTAAAATATCGGTATAAATTCTGTTTTAACATAAACCGGTTGGGTTTACAGGTTTATGTCCCCAAAAAAATATAAGTTTCTCATCATCATTTTGGTGACCTGTAATACAGGTTTTCATTACCTACCACAGGCACCAGTGATTCAGAAATGTTTGCATGCTGTATACTTATGATACCAAATAAATAAATAAAATAAAAAATAAAAATTATATTCATGGCACAAAATCATCTCATCTGCCTAGCCTTTTACCAACTATGTTGGGGTCGGCTTCCAGTCTAACCGGAAGAAAAAAACAAGTACCATCGAATATTTTTTGTCGCTTCATCATGTTTAAATGTAGGTCCCATCACATCTGTGGAGTTTCGCTAACTAATTTAATTTGACCCTGTATATTTTAGTAGGTACAATAACTATCGCCAACAATTGTGACATTTTTTCATAATCCTTAAAAAAAAAACAAGATTTACTTTAAGATGATGATGATTTACTCGACGAAATACTTTAAAATTGTTGACGTACCGCTCATTATGAAGTTTATATTCATTCAGTCAGTCACGTTTTGACAGTAACATGAATACGCACTAATTTTCCGTAAATAGTTATAAACGCACTCTGCAGTGTCAATATGACGGATATATTAATTTATTACTCATATTTGCTCATATCAAAAATACTCATCGTCAGGTTGAATAAGATCCATCATGGATTTGGCTCTGGGTCTTTCGAAAAAAATAAATCTCAGTAGATCCACATCTTGAAGTCAGGATCAAATGAGAACACAATCGTCACTAGATCCGTCATGGATCTGGAGAATGGATCTTCTGAGATTGAACGATACTAATATTATAAATTCGAAAGTAACTCTGTCTGTCTGTTACCTTTCACGCACAGAGAGATAGATTGCATTCCGGGGAAGGAGATAGGATAGTTTTTATCCCGATATTCCCACGGGATCGACACTCACTTATGCGGGTAAAACCGCGGGGCGCTGCTAGTATACTATAACACGAATACAGATCAGCTGAAGCAACAAAGGCGCATATTAAAGTTTTTTTGTGTTTTTTAGGATATAATTCTACCAGGTTCAAATGGGATTTGGGGCTCACATCAGCAGCATGCACGATGACCGCTGGGCAAGTCTCCACACATGGGTGCCTGAAGATGTATGCCGCCGCCGAGGCCGGCCTAGAAAGAGATGGCCAGATGACCTGGACCACAGAACAGATCTTTTATCTATTCAGTGACCTGGACGCGTACCGTGAGGGTTAGTTCGAGGTGGCGCGGGAAAAGGGTTCCTGGATGGATTTGGGGGAGCCCTTTGCCCAGGAATGTGACATTATAGGCTAACAAAAAAAAAATAGTGGCACTCCGGGAGTGCCAACAGAAGTGAAAACAAAACATAAGTAAACAGAATACTTTGCCATCACTCACTGACATATCGGATATACTTACATTAAAACCGAGTACATCCCGAGGACAGCCGAACACATCCGAAGCGGGTATTTTTTTAATCGTCTTATAAACAAAACACGCGCGGTGTCGCTTTCGGAAACAAGCGCGAGTTCAATGGTTTTTACCCATCTCAAAAAATGCCAAACGCGCCTAAAGAAGTTTTCACTTTAAAAAACATAAAATAGAATCATGTCTAAGTCCCATGTAATATATACGAGAATATTGCCATCAACCGGGCACAGATCCGGATCCGGTCTGCTACTGAGAACTTCCTGATAGAAAAACCCAATATAATTTCCAGGTCGTACAGTTGCACGACCTGGAAATCAAACCCAGGCCTTCATGCTCCCCAGTAGCGCTTACGGCCACTAGACCAAAGTGGTTGGTTAATAAGGTAGGTAAAAACGAAGGTTAAAATATCCCCACCCTACCTGCGAGGAAGGATTTTTTGATAGATTGGGATTGAGATTACATAGAATGCAAACGTTCTTAAAAAAACTGGTCAAATGCGAGTCGGACTCGCACACGAAGGGTTCCGTACCATAAGGCAAAAACGCCGAAAAAAAACACGTTTGTTGTATGGGAGCCCCACTAAAATATTTATTTTATTGTTTTTAGTATTTGTTGTTATAGCGGCAACAGAAATGCATCATCTGTGAAAATTTCAATTGTCTAGCTATCACGGTTCATGAGATACAGCCTGGTGACAGACGGACAGACGGATAGTGGAGCCTTAGTAATAGGAACCCGTTTTTACCCTTCGAGTATGGAACCCTAAAAATACGGGAATTGCCGGTCAGTTTTGACGTACGACTAAAATGACAAGAGTCAAAGTTTGTACACCACGAATAGGTAAAATAAATAGGCCATTTTTCAGTATATAAACAGTTGAGAATGAGGTTGAACGCTGGACTAAATAAATACTAAAACAGAAAACTGCTTTTCCAAACAGACGTGAATACATTTAAATGGTGCTCGAAATTATATGCACTCGTTTATCATTTAAATAAACGTTTGCTCTTCAAAGTAAAAAGCACTTTAATTATCTACTTCTCAATCAGATAATAATGCTAATATTATAAGATCTCTGCATTTAACTCTCTCAGAACTAACATGCCAAGAATATTGTTTTTTGTTATTTTCATTGATATTTTCTTAATGTAAATAAAGGCGTTTACCTGTGGCAGGTAAACACGCACAATTGTTAGGTAATTGTGTTATTTACTGGCCAGACTGTGACCTACAAATAAGTGCTATGTTTCATGCAAGATTATTTTGGATTGATTGTTTTTTATACGTATAGGCCGTATGTCCACCGCCACGTAAACGGGACGTCAACAAGAACGAAATGACGGCTCCAAAGTAGCGACACATACATTTACTATGCCCGCGTGTCCACCACACACCGTCACCGGGACGCAGGGACTTAAAAACATCTTCAAAAAGGTTACAGAATTATAAGTGTTACATATTGAATTGATAAAAGAATCAAATATGTAAGAAATAATTATGTGGTTTTCCAAAATACTTACAAAAGTGTAACCGTAATACATATATCTGTAACGGACATGAAAGTGTGTTGTTAAGTGTAACCCGTAATCGCGGCGTTGCCAAAATAGCCGCAATCCCGACTGGATTGAGGCTATTTTGCCATCGCCGCGTCTGTCTGTCCGCCGCGCGTTTTTGTGGTACCGTGCAATTATACCTACAAATGCTTATTTCTGTTACACATATTAACACTTATTAACACATGTAAAAGGTTACACTTTGATTCTGTAACATTATTGTATCTGTTACATTTAGAAGTGTTTTAAAAAAACAGTGTTAAAAACGTTTAATACGGTTACAGTTTGAGCCCCTGTTGGGACGTCACGCTTGGCTGAAACAATCTGCTTTCTCGTTGACGTCGTTGACGGTCGCAGGTGGACACACGGTGTTAGACTGCGAAGAATATCCAGCTCACATAATAATAATATTATCATGAGAACTATGTTATCTTTTTTAAATTAAACAAACATTTAATGTTTTGAACATCTGAGCAACTGAGTCGACTCATGTGACATGTCCCACCGGTAACGTGCAGTCGATGAATTGCAGTTTACGACTACATAATCCGAACATTTTGAATGAAACTGAGAGTTCGAAAAGGTGATATGCGTCAGCTACGTGGGAATTGAATATTTTAAATTGCTTATCATTTTTGCTTCCTGACCGTAACTAAATTAAAGTAGTATATTTAAATCGTAATCACAATTTTGATATTTGTAAGGCGTTTTTTTTTCGTTGAAAAAATGCTGTCATTTGGCAGACATTAGTTTCTGCCCAGAAACATGTCAAAGAAGTATTAGTATAATTATTTAGCATACTTAGGGCTTACCAGTCAGATATCTTTTATCCGTGTAATACAATTGACGTCTGACAGTTTATTACGGAAAAACTGTCAAAAATTCAAAATTTATTCTCGGGATAAGATTTATTCTATTTATAAAAGTTTGTTAAAATTCGCTCTTAACCCTCAGTCTGCCGGAACGTAGATCTACGCGAGACACAATGGCTTTTTAATTGTGTCTGTAATTACGTCACACAAGCGATGTATTATTCGATAATATTCGCAATAAAATTGGCAATTAGCATCTTGGCAACAAGTTTTTGTAACTACTTACATAAATAATTGCCTTCAAGATTTCACTAAGGTCAAAAAACTGTTTGAATATGAAACATGGTGATTTTTATACAAGGTCAAATTAAATTACGTAGCGACACTCCGCAGACGCGATGGGAAACAAGACCAAAAAAACTGGCCATGTGCGAGTCTGACTCGCACACGAAGGGTTCCGCACCACAAGGCAAAAGCGCCGCAAAAAACACTGTTGTACGGGAATTAAATATTTATTTTATTCTGTATTTAGTATTTGTTGTTATAGCGGCAATAGAAATACATCATCTGTGAACATTTCAACTGTCTAGCTATCACGGTTCATGAGATACAGCCTGGTGAAATACAGACAGACAGACGAACAGAGGAGTCTTAGTAATAGGGTCCCGTTTTTACCCTTTGGGTACGAAACCCTTAAAAAAAGAACTTGTTTTTAAACAGAAATCAAGTAAGTACACTACATAAGTAGGTTGATCCAAGAAATAGCATCAAATAATTTTTTGATTGTATTATCAAGTTTAGATATTATGAGGAAGTTTGAAAGTGGCACCGGTAACTGAAAAGTTGTGTGGGAATCGGTTGTCATGGTATGGGCATGTGTTACGAAGAAATGAGGAAAATGTCTTGAGGAGAGTTTTGAGTATGGATGTCGATGGCTTTAAGAGTAGGGGAAGACCAAAAAAACGATGGATGGAATGTGTGAATGATGATATGGTTAGAAAGGGGATGACTACCGAGATGACGACTAATAGAGAAGTATGGAAGAAAAAGACATGTTGCGCCGACCCCAAATAAATTGGGATAAGGGGAGGAGAATGATGATATCGTTTAGATATTGAAACCCACCACATCTGCGGCGTTCACTAACAAATTTAGTTTGACCCTGTCTACGTACACGGGTTATTTGCATACACGAACGATAATAAAGGAATTACAAAACAAAGGCCTGTATTGTTTGAATCAAACAAAGCCTGAAGACATTTGGACATTATTTTCCGCCATCTTGGTTTTCCAATGTTTGTCCCACTCACATACAATTACAAATGGCGTCGTGTCGCTGAATTTGTGAAATAAGGTCGGTTTGTACTATTGCTTCACACCCCGACTGCTTGGTCAAGTGAAGTACACTTCAAATATAATATGTCTAGCTTTTTCCGAACTCATCATCTGCCTAGCCTTTTCCCAACTATGTTGGGGTCGGCTTCCAATCTAACCGGATGGAGCTGAATACCAGTATTTTCCCCCTGACTGACCCAGTACTGACCCCCACAGCCCAGTTACTAGGTAATACGAAACCCCTTGGTAAGACTGGTTGTCAGACTTTCGGGCTTCTGACTACCCGTAACGACTGTCAAAAATCCACGAATGACAGCCGGGAACCAACGGCTTATCGTGCTTTTCGAGGCACGAAGGGGTCACCCATCCACAGACCAACCGCGGCAAGCGTAGCTTAACCTGATCGATCGACCTGTGCGGCTGTTATTATTTAGCCACGGGCCCCTCTATGAGGTCCTAAAAAACCCTACTGGTGCCAATTGGAGGGCCCACCTCATCTAACATAATACATTATACATAGTATACAAGGTTATTGGTAAAACAATAACAAACTCTTAACAGGTCATTGTACTCATTATTATGAACAACTTTTTACTATGGGACCAAACCTGAAATCGCGAAAAAAAATCACCTGTTCCCTACATTTATGTTCGTATAACTCGTCAAAATGTAGGGAAGAGCTGATTTTTTTTCTCGCGATTTCAGGTTGTACCCTGTATAATATTTTTTTTTACTTTTGTTATGCCACGAAGAGAAGCACCACATGCAGGCTTTGAAGCCATTCTCTTCCATAATCTTCACTCTAAAACCTTCAAGATGTAGGCATGATCATAATCTGCCTAGAATTTTCCCAACTGTGATGTGATCTGCTTCCAGCCTAACCGGATCTAGCTGAATAACAGTATGTTTTACATGGAGCGACTGCCTATCTGACCTCCACAACCCATTTACTGGGTAAAACGATACCCTTGGTAAGACTGGTTGTCAGACTTTTAGGCTTCTGACTACTCCCGCAACGGTTGTCAAAGATCTACGAAAGATAGCCGGGTAAACAAGTCAAGGCTGCAGTTAATATCTAATTGGATCATTAACCTTCATTAACATTATTTCATTTGAGTTGTGTGTAAGGGTCCTAGAGTGATGTGAAATAGCCTTATAGCCTTCCTCAAGAATTAGGCTATTAAATGCAAAAATTAATTTTTAAAACCCAACTGGTACTTTCAGATATTAGCGCGTTCAAATAAACAAACAAACTCTTTAGCTTTATAACAATTATTAAGTAAGTATAGATTTGTAGAAACGTAGTCGCAACGCAGCGGTCAAAAATTTCATCTAAATATTTGGACTTAGAGGATTCCCCCATTACTTCGCGTGTCTCATGACTCATCTATAAGTGTTTCAACGCTAAAATAGCCCAGACAGTATTAACATTGGCCTTGTGATTCAGCAAGCGTTGATTACGGCATTTTCCCTCCAATACCATTTGTTAGGGAGTCCAAGTAGTAAACTGTGGTAAGTTCTGTAAGTCTTCAATCTCTTTATTGTTGTCATGTCAGATATATTCTTTAACTATTGTAATGAAACGATGATGAACATTGTGAATCAAATTAAATATATCACAATTTGTGATATATGTATTTTCAGTTCCGGAAGCAACAGTCATGTCTGTATGTCCAGCAAGGGCAGCAAGGGACTGCTGTAGACTGATGATGATGATGCAAATGTCATCACTCATCTGAACATCAAAATCTCTAATGTCTTCCGTCTGTTTGGTCCAAGTTGGTCTCATAATTAAAGTTGTTGATATTCATTAGTGAAACTGTAATTTGACTGACTTTGCTAATGACTCTTCGCCATATAGTACCCATTTGGAACAGTGCTTCTGCGGGGTAATTCTGTAACACACTAACAGTAGCAATGGCTTTCATTTTGATAATACAACAACATTCATTGCGTCTTTTACGTTGTTGAGCAGACAAATTTTTCGAACATATGAAGCAATTGATTAGCAATATCCTTCAAAATTATTGAGATTGAAAGTGTGTTTACACAATTAGCATGCCTGTTATGTCTATGAGATGCGACTTTAACATAATTTACCCTTATTTTTATTTTATATCTTCAGGATATAACAAACAGTTGCGCAATGCTTAATATTTAGGTACAGATATTTTATAAGACACTTAAGTAATAACGTAACCAGCATCGTTATCCACAAATTAAGAGCGTTTACGCCGTACGGCATTTCATACAAACTTTCAAGCCCTTATTTTTCGAAATGAATGAACCGATTTTAATGAAACTTCATACGCGTATGCAGGATACAAAGGTCTAAAAAGTTAGTAGAAAACATTTTTGAAATGTCTTATTTAAAAAAAGATAACTGGAAATCTTTATTTCTATGGAAAATTTAATATCGGTCTAATTTGCCTATAACACTATTTTTTGAAAATGTTTTCTACTAACTTTTTAGACCTTCGTATCTTGCTTATGCGTATGAAGTTTCATTAAAATCGGTTCATTCATTGCGAAAAATAAGAGCTTGAAAGTTTGTATGAAATGCCGTACGGCGTAAACGCTCTTAAGTAATAACGCAACCAGCATCGTTATCCACAAATTAATCCAACTGTAACAATAGTTTGAGTAAGATCCAAGCAAACTTAGCAAACAATTATTGTCTATCATAGATTAACTAGGTTTGGTGGAATAACATGTGACAAACTAGATGTGCGAATATAACAACTAAAAACTATGTGGTACATAACTGAGAGATTTTTTTATGAATACTATTTTTAAACTGTGTGCAATATAAATATCAGCAAAATTATCGTTGTAACTTATCATTAGTCGACGTAAAGGTGCTCGTTCTCCTGCATTGGTCCTGCACCGCTTCGGCGCGAATAGACTGTGAGTGTAGGTATCACGAATACGTTGGGAGCGACTAGGTATGCGAAGGTATATTTGGTTTATTAGGTTGTTACAATCAAATTTATTGTGACAAATCTTGTAAAGGACCAATTGATCGTGATACAGTCTCCTTTCTTTAAGAGTTGAGAGGGAAAATTTATCTAGAATCTTAATTTATAATTAAGAAAACCAAGACATTATATACGTTGTACTGATTCCAATTGGTCACTGTATTTATTTTATAGAAGGGATACCCTTAAAGGTATACAAACTTTTAATTTGGTGTCATTGCTGGTTTGACTACAAAGTTTATTCTCATATGGAAAGTCACAATGGCTTGCTAAAGACAGTATTTACCTATACTGCACGTGTATGTACCGTGAAATGGATACAAAAGCGTGTATTACAGCTGGTACCACAAACAATTGTCTTCGTAACACTGCTTCGCTTTCTACATTGTCTGTGAACCATGACACTCGGTGCGGTCACGGTTGATGGTACATTTCTTTAGCCAGGTTTATTCCCTGCACGTTTTTGTTTTTTAGCAGTTTTAAGAGGGTACATTACGAAAGTTGGCAACTTGACATTATAGTTGTCAATATTTGACAACTATATGCGACGCGCTGTATTTATTAATTTATCAATGTTACTAAATCTAAATTAAATTATGGAATATCGCTCTTTATTGCACTTAAATATTGAAAATTAATTGCAATACTAACGCTAAATAAAAATTTAATAATAAAGACATTTTAGAATGCACATTCTTCTACCCAGATGTTACTGAAACTATTTTTTCCTGGAATGCCAGGAAAAGGTGGCCTTTTAAAAGTCCCGTCGTAATATAGGGGTCGTATAAATTTCGTACGTACGCGTTTTTGGGTCTTTTAAAAGGCCCGTCGCAGCATCTGGGTTAACAAATAATCTAAATACATATATTTCTTCATAAACCCATCATCTCTGTATATTTTTGATGATGATCGACCTAGCTAGCACTTTAGGTCCAGGCCTGTGACTCTATAGAAGGTTGTCCCTTCTCTATTATGATATACGCCTGTGGTCGGGGTGGTTCTTGGGAATATCTGATTCCGATGTACCACGTCTGTATTTCGAAGATTTGTGTGGTGCTTAAAGGTGGCTGACACTGACTGGATACGGAAAGCGGAGGTCCGGGTGTTGTTGTGCAGCTTGTGAGAGGTCTGTGCCGAGTAGTAGACTGCGAAGGGGATCAGACCGGACTAAATCGTTGATTTTGTGGTGCCATAAAGATTAGATGGATGGGAGTGGGACAGAGGTTAGTGCCTCGTTGCGTCTGCGTTTGTTGAATTGTATGACGTAAATAACAATGAACAGTTACAAACAAAACACCTGCAAAAAATATGCAAGGTCAACGACAGGACCGGAATTATTGAGCAGTATAGTAGCGTATCATAATGATGAAGTAGTTATCTAAATACTACGTAACCAAGTGCGCATGAACCTGTACCGTTACCATTTACGTTTGGATTACGCGGTTTAACTGGCTTTGTAGGTGTAATGCTGCTTTACGACCAGTCCGTAAAGGGCGAAAGCAGGCAGTAGAAAGACGTTTCTACTTTCTCTGATTCAAAGCATAGGCATCCGCATGAATAGGATCCCCACAAGGTGGAACGCCCACCTGGTGGAGGTCGCAAGAGTACGTTGGATGCGAGAGGAAACAGGACTGGTCGTTGTGACTAGGCTACGCATGGAGGAGACCAAATTAAAAAAAAAAAATGTTTTTGTTGGTATATTGGCGTGGCTAGCCGACATATAGCAAATAATTTAATGCTCTGTGTCTTGTAATGTTAATTACTTTGCATACCTAGTATTGTATACAATCAAGTAAACAAGTCAAGTGCTGCTGGGGAGTTTGTTGCGCCACTACTCCCAGCGAAAGCTCTAGGAAGTGGTGAAGGGCGGGAGTTTTGGGGGGACTGTCTTTTGTAATTTTGACGTTCGAAAAGTTCGATTTTGAAAGTTCGATTTTGATCTAGCAGTGGATGACTTTCTGCTGAACGATGAAGATGGGCATTGTCTACAGATGCAGAAATTATTAAAAACGCTACTGGCTCTGTCTGCCTAAGTTCGTTTAAACTTAAGACGCACTAGTTCGGAAATGATTGTGTTCGATGAATTTTGACGACAGAACCTTAAAGGCCTACCCAGACCGGGACGGCATGGCAAGGGATTTTGCCGTCAGTCTGCGCACATTCGGCATTCCAGCGGCTTCCCCGCTTCTACCCCCGCCGCCTCACCCCGCGGTATGCCACAACGAGCGCCGGAGTCCTTGGCATACCGTTGCCTACCGCAGCACGCCACGCAATGCCACGGCATCCCGCCGCGGGAGCCCGTGGCGCTTCTTTCAATGCCATGCAATGAAATCCCTGTCGATGCCACGGCATCATTTTAAAGCATAGCAATTCATGTCGTATTTCTATATCGATACGTTTGAATGTCCATTAGTAAAATTTTAAATCCCTTGCCATGCCATCTCGGTCTGCGTAGGCCTTGAAGCTATAGGTGTGTCGTACACACATAACTCGTTTCATCCCATTCCCATTCTAGTAGATCTACCTGCAGCTGTAAAATTTACCATTAGCATCGCAGTTAAGCCCTGTCCAGTCTAAAGTACACCGTATTTTCAAGGATTAAAGTTGTTTTCACACTGCCTATATCTCGATTAGGATATTACCCGTAATGACCGGAGAACTTGCATCATGTGCTGCTGCATCGCATCTCGTGACCTAATTGGCAATGTGTTGTGTCACCTTGCCAAACGATGCTTTCAGCCTTCATTATATCGTTTAAAAGTCTCATGTATGTCTATCTGGGATACAGAATTGCTGCGGTGCTATTCTGAAAAAATCTCACCGTGAAAACTTGGGCGAAGTGAGCGTGGAGTGAGCTGTCAATAGTGTCAATTCCTAGCAAAATCAAACTCACTTTGATCAACTAAGTTTTCACGGTGAGATTTTTACAGAATCGACCGGCTGGTCCTGTTCTGAGCATGTTGTTGTAGGATTTATTGGTACTCTTTAATAATGGATTTATGTGTCTCTGAAAGTTTGTTTTGGATAAGGGATTTTGAGAATTTAAGAGTAGGTAAGATATCTTTAGTCTTAGTAGTGACAAGTCTCCTTTACACTGACTACGTATTTTTATTAATAAGGTCTATCCCGTGTCTAATGCAGTATTGTGCCTCACGGTGTCAATTTCCTTAGGGGGGAGGATGTGCTAGGTAGCCCGCAAAATTTAAAGTTCTTACGTTTTTTTGCAATTTGCAGGTCAATGTCAGGTTCTATGTTGGTTAAAATATGATTTATGACCGTAACAAATATGAGTTTACAGAATTATAATCATTAAAATTCATACGGATTCACATGGTAGAAAAAATATATCCATACTAATATCATAAATTCGAAAGTAACTCTGTCTGTCTGTCTGTATGTTACCTTTTCACGCTTAAGCCGCTGAACCGATTTAAATGAAATTTGGTATAGAGATAGTTTGAGTCCCGGGGAAGGACAAAGGATAGTTTTTATGCCAATATTCCCACGGGATCGACACTTATGCGGGTGAAACACGGGGCGCTGCTAGTCATCAATAAGTACAACCATTTATAATCCTAATGATTGATATTTCATGAAATAGTCATTCAAACTTGAGGAAGGAAAAGGATCTTACCTATGACGAAAACAATATTAGATTCGTATTTTCTGTGTCTGATACTTTTATGTACT
The DNA here is from genome assembly GCA_916614155.1 of Mesoligia furuncula. Lineage (NCBI taxonomy): Eukaryota > Metazoa > Arthropoda > Insecta > Lepidoptera > Noctuidae > Mesoligia > Mesoligia furuncula. The sequence goes on along the minus strand of OU744797.1, from coordinate 29,100,495 downwards.
TAGATGTACATTTGAAGTTTGTTTGTTTGAATTTGAACGCGCTAATCTCGGGAACTACCAGTCATCATCATCATCTGCCGAGCCTTTTCCCAACTATGTTGGGGTCGGCTTCTAGTCTAACCGGATGCAGTCGCATTTGAAAATTTATTTTTGCATTTGATGGCCCAAATGTTGAGGAAGGCTATTTAACAACATGCTAGGACTCTTAGGAGCCGAACAAAAATGAAAAAACTGGCCAAGTGCGAGTCGGACTCGTACACGAAGGGTTCCGTACCACAAGGCAAAAACGCCGAAAAAAACATGTTTGTTGTATGGGAGCCCCCCTTAAATATTTATTTTATTTTAATTTTATTATTTATTATTAAAGTCAAAATACAACTGAGTATTTTGTGGATATTTCAAGGGCCTACCTATTACCATTTTTGATATCGAGCAAAAAAGGGCAAAAAATCGCGTTTGTTGTATGGGAGCCCCCTTAAATATTTATTTTATTTTGTTTTTAGTATTTGTTGTTATAGCGGCAACAGAAATACATCATCTGTGAAAATTTCAACTGTCTAGCTATCGCGGTTCTTGAGATACAGCCTGGTGACAGACAGACAGACAGACGGACAGACGGAGAGACAGCGAAGTCTTAGTAATAGGGTCCCGTTTTTACCCTTTGGGTACGGAACCCTAAAATGATTGGCCAAGTGCGTGTCGGACTCGCACACAAAGGGTTCCGTACCACAACGCAAAAACGCCGAAAAAAACATGTTTGTTGTATGGGAGCCCCCTTAAATATTTATTTTATTTTAATTTTATTATTTACTATTAAAGTAAATATACAGTTAAGTATTTTGTGAATATTTCAAGTGCCTACCTGTTGCCATTTTTGATATCGAGCAAAAAAGGGCAATAAAATCGCGTTTGTTGTATGGGAGCCCCCCTTAAATATTTATTTTATTTTGTTTTTAGTATTTGTTGTTAAAGCGGCAACAGAAATACATCATCTGTGAAAATTTCAACTGTCTAGCTATCGCGGTTCTTGAGATACAGCCTGGTGACAGATAGACAGACAGACGGACAGACGGAGAGACAGCGAAGTCTTAGTAATAGGGTCCCGTTTTTACCCTTTGGGTACGGAACCCTAAAAAGATTGGCCAAGTGCGTGTCGGACTCGCACACAAAGGGTTCCGTACCACAACGCAAAAACGCCGAAAAAAACATGTTTGTTGTATGGGAGCCCCCTTAAATATTTATTTTATTTTAATTTTATTATTTACTATTAAAGTAAATATACAATTAAGTATTTTGTGAATATTTCAAGTGCCTACCTGTTGCCATTTTTGATATCGAGCAAAAAAGGGCAATAAAATCGCGTTTGTTGTATGGGAGCCCCCCTTAAATATTTATTTTATTTTGTTTTTAGTATTTGTTGTTATAGCGGCATCAGAAATACATAATTTGTGATTTCAACTGTCTAGCTGTCGCGGTTCTTGAGATACAGCCTGGTGACAGACAGACGGACAGACAGCGAAGTCTTAGTAATAGGGTCCCGTTTTTACCCTTTGGGTACGGAACCCTAAAAAGTAAGAAAGAACGGTAAACGAAAACGAAGTAATACCGAAGGCAGACGATGCGATGCAACGGGGTGTAGAAAATTTCGCGCGGACAATGCCACGGGCAGACGCTAGTTGTAAATATAGTATAAACTTGATACGAGTAAGTATGGCGAAATTTTCGCATTCACGCTCAATCTAGTAACGGATCAAATGGCAGACCTTCAATTAATTGAAAGTGGTCTTGCTAAATGTGATCGGGGCAGTTATAGGAAAGGAAGTCAAGTCTTGACATCTGACTTATTATATCGGAAGCATGATTAAGATATAGCAAGAGATTATAAAACACGGAACTGAGCGAAAGAGTCGAAAGAAAAAGGAAGTGTGAAGTTTTAACTTTTTTGTAATTTTATTTATTTACAAGCTGACCCGGCGGCGAACTTGGTACCGCCCCGCCATCGCCAGCGGCAACGAATGAGGTCCTGGGCACGAAAAAGTTGCCTATCCTTTTAAATAGTAGAGTAAAAGCAGATAGATGCTCTCACTTTGTTACTGGCTGGCAGAACTTGTTCTGTGACATTTATTTTTTAAATGTCGCAGCATCATGCTGAGATAGGAGCCTTTTGGCCTCGTATAGGACGTTCTGTTTCTTTTTCCTTTTGTTACTTTTTTTTATATAACTTGGATTTTTATTTTACTGTGTTTAGTTTAGTCTGTGATCTTCCTGTACGAGTCGCAATAAATACTTTTCTTTCTTTCTTTCTAACTTTCCCACTTTTTTCCCGCATAGGTACGCTTAATGAAGATTGAGGAAACCTCTCAGTCCGATTTATCAGGATATCAACCAGTTTCATTAGGTACTCATGTTATTCTGCATTACGTCTAGAGGCTCATAGTAATTATAACAAAAATGAACAAAACTTACCATTATAGCCTAAAGGCGCGTTCTCCTGTACCTTGAACGTGAAAGGTATGTGCACCCTCTGCATGAGCAGTCTGGGGGGCTGCATGGTGCGCGCCCACGCGTCTTCCCGACCCTCGCCCATTATGCCAATGACCTCCATGTTCCTGTAAATAAAGAGAACATTCGTAAGGTTTTGTTGTAAGATACTGGAATACCTTTTTGTCGATATGAAAAGAGAGAAAATACATTAGCCGTTCCAATAGAGAATTTAAAAAAAAAAAAGGAGGGATGGTTCAGGGGATCAGAACGGAATAATTCGGTGTTTCTTGCCGGTTCTTCTCCATAGCAAAATTAGCAAACGACGAACCGTGCACCTAGCTTCTGACGTTTCATAAGTGCCCATGTAGGTTTATGTGAAATAAAACATTTTGAATTTGAATGTTCACACTACTGGGACACAGGCCTCCTCTCTGTGAGAGTAAGTGCCACCAGTGCCAGTGCTAGTACCACGCGGACCCAGTGCGGGTTAGTTAGGTATACACAATCAGCCTATAATTTTCCCACTGCTGGGACAGGCCTTTACTCTTTGAGAGGGGCTGTAATCTACCACGCGGGCCCAGTGCGGGTTGGTAAAGTCACACGTCTTCGAATTTTTGGTTTTAGAACATGCCAGTTTCCTCACGATTTTTTCCTTCACCGTTTTGAGAGCAATGGTGGTGAAATTATTTACACAAAGTAAAGCACCTGTCTGGGTTCACACCCACGACCTTCGACTCGTAAGTCTGGGCCGTTACCACTTGGCCACCACAGCTCATTCATACCAGTTATGTAACTCCATTTGAAATTAGATTAGACATTTAAATAAAACTTTTTTACAGTCCGTTCAATCGATTTTGAATTCTATTGCGTTGGTGGCATGACAAATGGCAGCTGCAGTAAACAGAATTGTAAATAGTATTGTAACCACTTTTTTGCTTTTAATGCCATCCTTAAGCCTACAGCATAGAAGTCAAAATCGATCTAATCTTATTTCAAATGGAGTACAGGTATGTTGGTAGTGAATTATCTAGAGTGCGTTCGATCAGAATTTTTATAGCTATACTAAGTAGTTATCAATTTACGGCTAAAAAAAACCATCTTTACAACAAAGTCTAGAAAAATGATTGCTAAGCAAATTGACTATCAAATGAAATTTTACGTATAAGTACTCAATAACAACTAACAACTGTCATGCTTTGACAGTCCTATAAAATGGCTGACAAATAGACGTAGTGTGACAAACAATTAATTTCCCAGACTGTACAGACGCCAGCACATCAACCTACCCGAAACTGTCAAATTTTCCCAATCAACTTTGAACCTTATGCTTTAGCAATAAAGTTGAAATCTATTATAGAAATTAGACAGATTGTAGCAGCTTGATGTGCTGGCGTCTGTACATAGTTACACAGATTATAAAAGTCTGTCTGTGTCACGGGTTCCTGTTTTTTTTTATTATCAAGTGGTTTAAATTAATATTAAAATTACATTACATAAAACTAACATGCGTAAAATTAACATTTTATTGGTCTTTGTTACGAGTATGCATAGTAATCGTTAATTAACAGTTTTTTGCCACAAGTAGGTAATTAAAAAAATCCTTACAATGAAATAGCTAATAAATTCTATGAGGATAATTAAAAATCTTTGTTATTGAATTTTCATGCGCCTTATGCCTGGCTCAATTTTTTTTTCTTTCAATTGCGCTCTTTTTTTTTAGTAGGTAGGTACTACAAACAGTGGCTGGGGCTTGAGGCTTGAGAGGTTTGTGGCTAAGTAATAACAGCCGCACAGGTCGATCGATCAGGTTAAGCTACGCTTGCCGCGGTGACCATATTTATATACCAAGACCCCTCCGTGCCTCGCAAAGCACATTAAGCCGTTGGTCCCGGCTGTCATTCGTGGATCTTTGACAGTCATTATGGGTCGTCAGAAGCCTGAAAGTCTGAAAACAAGGGGTTTCGTATTACCCAGTAACTGGGTTGTGGAGGTCAGATATGTAGTCGCTCCATGTAAAATACTGGTACCTACTCAGCTGCCATCCGGTTAGACTGGAAGCCGACCCCAACATAGTTGGGAAAAGGCTAGCTAGGGAGACGATGAGGTATTATACAATAACAATAGCTTGGTATCGGGAGACATAAGTATTTTGTTAGGAGCACGTTGTATTGTGTAGCACAAATTACTTTTGGTTCGTCAGGAAAACAAAGGCATTTACTGTGACCCACTCTAGGTACCTATAGCCTGGTTTACTTACGACACCAGCTAAGTAGGTCCCATCAAAGAAGTATTTTACAAGAGTTTTAGATTCAAAATCTGTGTCAAGTCGCAAGCTGTCACAAGTGATGGTTCTGGTTTGTTAGTCTATGCTAATTTTTCGCTAGTATTGGCTAACTGCATTGCTCTATGTGGATAGGCACAGGTGGTATGTTACAACTATTTCTATCAAACTGCCTCTTTGGTCTAGTGGTCGCAAGCATTACTACTGAGCATGAAGTCCTGGGTTCAGTTCCCGTCGGGAAGAAAAGTGTTATTGAGTTTTTCTACCTGGAATTTCTCAGTAACAGAACAGCCTGGGGCTTGGAAGCTGGCGGTGTGATGCCCCCGTGCACGTTAAGCTACTACTAAACCGTGGAGTGATCAGGCGCAAGACCCGTTGGGCCTGTGCCTGATCTCTCTCCGGTTTAGTTGGATTGCCGTCCCATCGGACTATGAGAGTGAGGGAAGAAGAAGTGCACCCGTGTCTGCGCACAAACTTGTGCATTATAATATCTCCCGCGCAGAAGGCCCTGTCTCCGTTGAGACTGGCCGCCGTGGCCGAAATACGGTCTGGAGGACTAAATATCAATTATGGAGAAATCCTAAATCAAAGAAGCTAAAGGAATTTGATTCTATAGACACAAACATAATTTATCGGTCTTAGTAGTGTGTTTTAACTCATATTAGATACTAGCAGCGCCCCGCGGTTTCACCCGCATAAGTACGATCCCGTGGGAATATCGGGATAAAAACTACCCTATGTCCTTCCCCGGAATGCAATCTATATCTCTGCCAAATTTTATTGAAATCCGTTCAGTGATTTAGGCGTGGGTAACATACAGACAGACAGAGTTACTTTCGAATATTTCGATAATAATTATATATATTATTTTATTATTTACTATATTTTATTTAATTATTTTTTATTATTATTATCCTGTCTTCGTCTTCTAGATTTAAATCTTGACCAAGTAGTAGCTTGCCTACGTTTCGATCACGCCGCACAAGTCTTTAGAGTATAAGAAAGAGAAAAAACATTGTCTCCGTCTTGTGGCGCGCCGTCCAGGCGACACCTCATTCTTGTCCGTGCGCTCACGGCGTTTGCACAAGCACCTACAAAATAATAAAAACGGTTTATGGGCCATTTTCAAATTCTTTGCAGGTAAATGTTAATTCAATTTCTAGAAATTTTAATATTACAAATTATTTATATATTATTTTTTACTAAATGTATCGTAATAACCATCGAATTTTGAAATCCTGTCGTCGGTCGTGATGTTTTACTAATAATTGTAGGCTTTTTTTGAGATTTACGGTCTCAAGGTGTAAATAAATACCATTCTGTTACCAATGCGAAATATTTTTTATTTTAATACAGACAAAATGTATCACCAATATTTTGGTATCAATATTAATTACAGCCTTTTCTCTCTTAGGAACATGCAGAATCACAATATAAAACATTACTAATATGTATTAAAATAAAGTCATAAACAACTATGTTACTTTAAATATTAGGTTAAACCTTAAATTCTACCTAAATTCTGAAAAATCTTTATTTTAACATCAATCATCACTATATTGCACAAATTTTTAAGTTATAAATTGGTTTATAGCCAATTTATAATATTTTACAGATTAGTTTTACTGAAAACATTTATTTTGCGCCTTATATTTTTGGGACCGAAAAGTAACATAGTTGTAACACGGTAACAAAGTTGTTTGTTGTACTAATTATACTCGCAAACCTAGCTTAATATCTATAGACTATGCTTTAAATTGCAATAATGAGATCTCGTATTAACGTATAGACTTAAAAAAATATGTAGGAATGAAAAACTTCCTAAAAATAATTATGAGATTTTCAACAACATAATCAACAGCGCACTACTACTTCTCAAAAATTTCTAATGGAGTATTAAACTGATAGTATACTCTTTTGCCTTTGTTTACTATTTTGGGTTCCGCAACAATAGAATAGAATAGAATATAATTATTACATATTAATACAATAGCCAGTAAATTTTCAAAAGGCTCATAAGACAAATCAGTCTCAACTAATTTGATTTTTTTTGCAGTATCGTCCACTGATTTGAAAAACATAATTTTTATCTCACCATCATCTTCTACTTCGCTCAACGCTTTACCCAAATAAACATAATCTTGCTTCAAACCCGAAACTTTGACTAAAACGCACACACCTTGTTTTATTTTATTACCATGGATATTTTCCTTCTCTATCAAAGAATCATCGTCGATTCCTTTTGATGTGCTGGGTTTTTTAGTTGAAGTTTTATCTTTCAATGTTTTCAAGGGGATGTCATCATCAGAATCTGAACCATAGACTGTGTTATAAATTTTTTTTTTTGGGACTGCATGAGGTTGCCTGTATCTTTCAGAAAATCTGATTCGCATTCGATAGAATGAATTGATAGTTCGTCTACGGGTTTCAGTGGACGGTATTCTTTGGGATCCATGCAAGAGCAAAAACCGCGCTGGCAGAAACAGCTCAAGTCTCTATACTTCAGAACTCCTTCCTCTTCAGTAAACACCTGGTGTACTTTCATAATGCCAGATAAAGGTACAATATTCTCTGGAATTTTCGATGAACATATTTTAATATCTTCATCAGTTATAAGATGTAGCTTTACTAATATCCTTCAGAGCAAGATAGAAGTGTGAAGCATCAGAAATATCCTGTCCACGTGCGACACGTGAAGCTGTATTCAGAGAATAATTTGTTGCAAATTAGTTAGAAATTCTGTTTTTGTCGGTACTGGGTGGCCGGGCCATCTGAAAACACATGAGGGCTATGTTCAGGAGGAGTCGAAAGTTGAGGTGTTGACAAACGGCAAATTGGTAGCAAAACACGTGGAACGTCATGATCCCGTGGGTTTGGAGTAAGACGTGGGGTCATTATTCCAGGTGATGATTCCGGAGTGTGCATAACTATGCCAAGAGCCTTGGCTCGATCTCTCCGCTTGGCATTCGCAGCTAGCCATTTTTTTTCAGTGCTCGGGGTTCCCGTGATGATAAATCTCTGACTAAACGTTTCTTTGCATGGTATCTCTGAAGGTCCTTTTTTTAAATGCCGCTTCTTTTTCAGGGTTATTTTTACGTCGTTCCCCATAACGTCGCTGCTTTTCTGCAGGCGTTAGAGCCATCTTCGAACGACGTAAGTCATACAAAGTCATACAAAATGTCCGGAAACAAATTATTTATCAAAACCAATAAAAGTACCACTCTGTTATTCAGTTTACAACTCTGTTATCACGTGCTAAGTAACAGAGTTGTTCAGTAACAGAGTGTTAAATTTAACATTCCATAAGCAATTAATCACAAAATACACTACACAGGAAAAATAATACTTCTGATTTAAAATATTCACTAGATGTACTATATAAATATTGTTAAATCATATAAGAAATACTAATTACTTACGCAAAAATATCAGTAACAGTGTGGTAGTTGAATAAACACACGTGACTCTTTCCAAGAAACGCGGCCGACTGACTGACGTTGCGTCCCTCCCCCGGCCCCGCGAACTATCGAGAAAGATCCCAGACACCGCGCCAAAGCTACTGCTAGGAAAACAGTAGCGCTATCTGTATTTTTTAATCTAAATTACTATAGTAACAGAGCGTTGCTATGATTTTCAATGAAGCGCGGGACAAACTTGAAAAATAAAAGAAAAATACACTTTATCAATCTACTTGTCTTTTAACGCATTTAATGTGATTCAACAATGTCTCTATTTAGTTATTCTATTTATTTTAATTTATCAGTTTTCCAGTAAAACAATTTATTAATGAATATTTGTATTCTACTTCTGTCTGGGACACGATAATTTTATATAGAAAACAACTCTGTTACCAAGAATGACCGTTATGTTACCTTAAAAAAGAGGAAAAATAATGAAATTTGATAAATAATTATTATTTAAGATGCTTTATGTAACAATTTATTTTAGGTTTATTCACTTTGTATTCGAAGATTTTTTGTTATTTGTTATAAAAAAAATATCTTTTTTGAGGGACACAGTTACCTGCGATGAATTTGAAATTGGCCCTTATATCAGTTTGCATCAAGGATGCCTAAGCGGAATCGTGATGAAACCAAAGAAGACAGATGGAGAAGGAAGATGAAAAAGTATGAAGAAAAAATTCAAGGGAATCGGCGCAGTGTTCGGAGGATTATATATTCGGACGACGATGTTGATGTCTACCCTCAAGGTGATTTTTATGTACCCTTTGTATTCTTTGGGTTCACTAAGCCTTTTAATCCGTTGTATTCTTCGGATGATTTCTAGTTTAGTAATAATTAATAAGTACGACCGTTGCATTCATCGGGATTCGTACGTTTTTTGCAAAAATCTGTTGTATTCTTCGGATACCTACTAAGATACTTTTACAAGTTTGTTCTGTGTGCGTTCAAAGGAACGGGTATGGCTATTGCCTACTGGAAAATAACGCTCATACATACAGGGCATATCATCAGCTATAGCCGTATTTGTTCGCTGTTGCAATACTCATTATAAGTAATGGTTTCCAGAACATCTCGAGCTGGATCCACCCGTCATCTTGCCGCTTCCCGCGGAGTCTGAATGCGTGCTTCAAAACAGGGACCACCCAAATGAGAGTGGAGATGGCGTTATTACAACGGTCGACGCGGAGGATGCTGAGCCCTGTTTGACGCACATCGACCCCGCGATACCGCCGCAGGATGAAACAACTGAGTCTGACCATTTTGACCCTGAATTATTAAAAGCCCTCGGTGATTCCGAGGCTGACATCGTTGAGTACGGTAATGACCTTCAAGTCGAGTTAGCCACCCGATTTCAAAAAATTCTTTCGTGTGGTTTAAAAAAGGAGACTAAAGAGGAGATTTTAAAGAAACATCTTTTTCCAAAAAATGTTCCTCTCGCTAAAGGTCCTGCTCTGAACCCGGAAATTGGCGCCATGCTGGTAGAGACCTGTAAATTAAGGGATAAGCGACTACTTGCCAAGCAAGATCAGCTCGGCAAAGCCCTATCAGCTTTAGGTTATGCTATGACATGTCTCTTAAAGAAAACTTCAGATATTCCAGATATCATTCGTACTTTGAACGATGCGGGTCAACTCCTGGCTGATTCCCACTACACTGAAACTGATACTCGTCGCTCAGTTATCACTCCATTGATTGATAAATCTTTGACAGATCCCTTTAAAGATAGAAAAAGAGATTCCCTTTTATTTGGCGAAAATCTAGGCGATTTAGTCAAGAATTCTAGAACTATTAAAAATACAAGTCAACTAATTCAAGCTCACACATCAACTGTTGATTTAAACGGAAAAGGCCCATCGACCCGAGTTCGGTTCCAACACCAGCGCAGCGGCCAGATGTACCCATCCAGAGCCGGTGGGCCGAAACAAACGACGTCGTATGCGCACTACGCATACCCGGGCCGCAAGCGAGCGCCACCCCCGCCGCCACCCCCCATGCGTCGGGCGCCGCCGTCGTCCGCGCGCCGCCCGCAGCCGCCACCTGCGCCGGCCCGAGCACCGCGGTACACAACGAAACATTGAATTTACCAGATCCGCTGCAAACCCAGGTACTCGCTGGTCAATTAAAACACTATTATTGTGAATGGCAATCGTTCACCAATGATAAATTCATTTTAGATGCTGTGTCTGGTTACACGATACCCTTTATTAGAAAGCCTAATCAGAAACCAGAAAATTACCCACGTCGTAGTTTTTCAAAATGTGAATCTGTAGCAATAGACAATGAAATAGAACATCTTTTAAAAATTAAGGCTATTAGGAAGTGTAAACCAGTCATTGGTTTCAGATATTTTCCTAATTCCTAAGAGTGAGGGTGGTAGTAGGTTTATTTTGAATCTAAAGAAATTAAATGAATATGTACATACCGAACATTTTAAAATGGAAGATGTAAGAACAGCCACCAAACTCATTACTAAGGGTTGTCACATGATTAATATCGATCTCAAAGAGGCCTATTTTTTAGTCCCCATTCATGATAGTCATACAAAATTTTTACGTTTTTATTTTAGAGAAGATTTATATGAATTTATAGTTTTGCCTTTTGGCTTGTGTTCGGCACCTTATATTTTTACAAAAATATTGCAACCGGTTATGACTCATCTTCGGTCTAAAGGTTTTCTTTCAGTACGCTATCTTGATGACATTTTGTGTATTGGAAAATCCCCTAGTGATTGCCTAGAAAACGCAAATAAAAGTATTAGTTGTTTAACACAATTAGGCTTTATCATTAACTATAAAAAGAGCAATTTGATACCCAAAACGACTTGTAAATTCTTAGGTTTTATTTTAGACTCTGGTTCCATGACTTTACAACTACCAAATTCAAAGCGACACAAGATCCTTAAGGGAGTAAATTGGTTATCAGATTCAAAGAGACTTCGAATAAGAGAATTAGCCCGTTTCCTAGGTACTCTTACTGCAGCATGTCCAGCTATTCCATACGGCTGGTTATATACCAAGGCTCTAGAAAGAGTTAAATATTTGGCGCTTCTTAAGAACAACGATAATTATGACGCATTCCTGAGTGTACCAGATAGTTTACATGATGATTTATCTTGGTGGAAAAATAATATCTTATTAAAAGTTAATCCAATTCGTCACCATAAATACGATCTTGAGATTTTCACAGACGCCTCCTTAACAGGTTGGGGTGCAGCCTGTGGTTCTCAAAAATCTGGTGGGCATTGGAACGCCACAGAGCGTAATAATCATATAAACTATCTGGAATTGTTGGCAATTTATTTTGGCCTCAGATCATTCGCAAAAGATAGAAGAAACTGCGAAATTCTTTTACGCGTTGATAATACTACCGCTATTTCGTACGTTAACAGAATGGGGGGAGTTCAATACCAGCACTTAAACGAGGTAGCCAACATGATTTGGAAGTGGTGTGAAGAAAGAAATATTTTCATTTTCGCATCGTATATTTGCTCTTCGTCAAATGTAGAAGCTGATACCGAATCTAGAAAACTGAATATTGATACGGAGTGGGAATTAGGTTCTAGACAATTTAAACAAATAACATATAAATTCGGGAAGCCCAACATAGATTTATTTGCTTCTCGCATAAACACGAAGTGTTCTGTTTACGTGTCATGGAAACAAGATCCTTTCGCTTACAATATTGATGCTTTCACGTTAGATTGGTCACAATTTTTCTTTTACGCTTTTCCGCCGTTTTCTTTAATTTTAAAAACTTTGAGAAAGATCATACTTGATGAAGCGACCGGCATAATAGTCGTTCCATTATGGCCGTCTCAGCCGTGGTACCCACTTTTCAGATCACTCTGTGTTAAAGAGATGATAGTATTTTCTCCAAGTAAATATCTCCTTCTCTCTCCTTTCAGATCAGTACACCCCCTGCATCCGCACCTTTCCCTGGCAGTTTGTGTGTTATCCGGGAAGGTTTCCATAGACAACACGTTCCTGAATCAGCGTTAGACGTTATGGTTTCGTCCCTCTCACAGAATACTATTTCGCAATACAGTTCAAGTCTCAAACTATGGTGGAATTATTGCATACAAGGAAATATTGATTTCTACAATGTTAACGTCTCTTCCGTAATAGACTTTCTGACGATTTGTTTTCAAAATGGATCATCTTACGGTACTTTGAATAGTCATACATCAGCAATTTCTTTGATATCTACACAAAAAATAGGCGAAGACAGTAGACTCAAACGATTTTTTAAAGGCATTTTCAAGTTAAAACCAGTATTTCCTCGTTATGATGTTACATGGGATCCAAATATAGTTTTAAATTATTTAGAACACATTCAGAATGAATCAGCTAGTTTAGAAATGCTAAGTAAAAAATTAATCACTCTGTTAGCACTTGCTACTGGGCAAAGATTGCAAACTTTATCATTGATAAAATTGTCTGATATTAAAACATTCCAAGATCGATTTATAATAACTATTAGTAGTCTGATTAAAACTTCAAGAATTGGTAAATGTCAACCCCTTTTAAATCTAACATATTTCAATCAGAAACCCGGAGTTTGCCCAGCTTCTGTCTTTCATAAGTATTTGACGGTAACTTCGGAGATCAGACCAGATTACGAGGAGCGTCTGATTTTAACGTTTAAAAAGCCCCATAGGGCAGCGTCTTCTCAGACCCTTGGACGCTGGGTTAAGCAGATATTATTAGAAAGCGGCATCGATACTTCCATTTTTAGTGCTCACAGTACGAGGCATGCCTCGACTTCGGCAGCCGCTCGTGCGGGATTAACACCCATATTCCAAGACGTTTCCTCGAAACTTCCTCGACTCCACTCAACCTCATTCAAGGAAATCGGTATTCACAGTTGTAAAAAATCACCTCCACTTGGCGTCCCTCGACATTTTTCCTTAGTCGAGGTGAGGAAACAACTGTCAAACTCAAGGTACATCGCGACCTACCTTAAGGAACACTCAAGGAAGATTTACGCCATTCTTTACGTTGTTTTCGCTCACGCTTGTAAACAGAACTGATTAATTTATTTGGATAGTTTTCCCAATAGTGTTTTCAATGGATTTCCAACAATTTCTGAATTATCTGTATGATAATCCGTACGATTACCCTGCACGCCGTTATTTGCGGGATGCAGAAAACCCCATAGAATTTTATGACAATGAAGAATTCCAAAGACGCTATCGTTTTAGAAAAGAAACAGTGCTGAATATGTTGTTACCGCTTGTGTTCAATAACAGAGCTATACTCAGTAACAGAGGACTACCCATTCCGCCTATAATTCAGTTGTTAATTGCGTTAAGATTTTATGCAACTGGAAATTTTCAAGTAAGTAAAATCTTGCTGTTTGCCTTGTCTACAGCCATTATTTCATTATGTTTTAATAATAATTAACATGATTTTTTTTACTTTACAGATTGTATGTGGCGATTTGCACAAATTAAGTCAATCCGTAACATCCAAAATTGTGGCTAAAACATCAGAGACCATTGCTCTTAAAATAAGACAATTTATTAAATTCCCCACATCTGGTGAGCAGACAGAAGTGAAACAAAAGTTCTATCGAGTAGCAGGATTTCCGGGTGTATTAGGGTGCATAGATTGTACACACGTTCCTATCAAGAACCCCGATAGACGGCACGGGGAAGTATTTCGTAATCGCAAAGGTTGGTTTTCGATTAATGTGCAATTAATTTGTGGACCTAACATGGAAATTTACGACATTGTAGCACGTTGGCCGGGATCAGTACACGACTCGCGCATATTTAATAACAGCAGGTGTTGCATGAGATTTGAAGAAGGTGAATTCTCAGGCATATTAATAGGAGACAGTGGATATGCCCAGACGTCATATATGTTTACACCAGTAGCGAATCCACAAACACAGTCAGAAATAAGATATAATAGAGCGCACATAAGCACTAGAAATATTATAGAAAGACTGAATGGGGTTTGGAAGCGGCGGTTTGCTTGTTTGAGCAGAAAGCTCCAAAATAATTTAGTTAATACTTGCAATATAATTGTTGCCTGTGCAGTCCTCCACAACATCACTTTGCTAACCCATGAAGATCTCTTAGCTGAGCCAATTGAAGATTTACAAGAGGTACCAGTACCACATGTAAATGCCACTGAACGAGGTAGTTTAATCAGAGCTGCGTTTATTAGAAGACATTTCTAACATTGTTTTGCTAGTTTTATTTAAATAAATCAGTTTTGTCTATTAATTTTTTTTAATGGTTTCTGTCTGCTTTTCCATAAACAAACTACACAAGTGATTGTCAATACCATTGCTGCACAAGTTTTGTTACACAATAGGCACAGGGGCAATCACTAAGGAATAGCTTTTTACTACGGAGTGAAACTATGGAAGCGAACCTCTAGAGAATTTTGCCTATCTTGGAAAACGATTTTCCATTTATAATAGCAACTAATAGTGATTAAAGTTGGTTTCATTTTTAAACTGACATGGTCACTAACACTATTATTAGCACTCATAGGATATTCACCATGTTTTTCACTTGGTTTGTATCCATGAACATGGTGCTTGCAACAGTGCCGAAATATTGGAGCCTCAAATCAAGTAAAAAACATGGTAAATATCCCGTAAGTGCTAATAATGAAAGAAGTTTCAATAATTGATATACTTACTAATTATAGTACTCAACTAAAGTCATTAGACTAATGTTCAGTATAATAAAATATGATGCACATAGCTACAGTCTACCTACACAAACACACAAGATAATGCTTTTCTATTATACATTACTAGCTTTTGCCCGCGGCTTCGCCCGCGTAGATGTCGATAAATTATACACCTAAACCTTCCTCATGAATCAGTGTATTAGTGAAAACCGCATGAAAATCCGTTCAGTAATTTTTGAGTTTATCGCGTACAGACTCGGCGGGGGACTTTACTATATATAAGCAGTGATAATAAAATAAATAGGAATTTTAATTGGTCCAGTGAAACAAATTATTTATTAAGAAATTAGACATAGTAATAATTAAAAATAAAAATACACATTTTTATTTTTCTAACAATGATTCTGCTTGCTCCCTTTTAATTTGGTTGCAGCGCAGGAGCTCTTCTGCACTTCTTCGCTCAATTACAGCCCTTTTATAAATTTCCTCCGCTGCTTTTAACATCAACTTTTTCTCTTCAACCAATATCCTGTGCAGCTCTTCTTCCCTCTCTTGTGCCCGTGCATAATTGTTTTTTCTTATTTCAAACTCTTCACTTATAACCTTAGTCCTAATATTTTTAGCTGCCCCTAGAAAATAAAATAAAATATATCATACACCAGCTCATCAAGCTACCCGAAACTGTAAAGTTTTCCCAATCAACCTTGAACCTAATGCTTACTCCAAACATAATGCAGACCAAAATACAGTGTAAACTCTATATAACGACACTAAAGGGACTGTACATTTTATGGCGTTGGAGTTGTCGTTAAAAGGAAAGAAGAAAAATCAGAATTATGAAAAGAAAAAGCTAGTAGTTAAGTGCTAGTAGCTAGTAGTCAAGCTATGTCAAGCTATGCTAGTTATGTGGATAAAAAAATAACAGAATATACGCAATAGCATTCAAATAAGATTTTATTTGAATGCTATTGCGTATATTCTGTTATTTTTGTCTGACGTCTTTTGCTGCACCCAAAAAGTACTCTGTGACTGCACCAGTAATTTTGTTGTATGACAAGTCTACACGTGCAATCCCAATTTGTAAACAAAAGAACGAATTTCTTAGAAAGTTTGGTTTGCATGATGCTGACAGTCGAGTTTATTACGGGCTAGGATAATAAAGCGACAAAAGAACGTACACAGCTGCGCGGTTTTCACTAATTTTGGCAACTTAAAAGGTACCTACTTTTTATTACTTAATTGTTGTTGTTATTGAGAGTGGGTAAAACAAGCTAAACCAACCAAAGACGGGTGATTTCGACGCTTTAGGGAGTTTGTCGTTAAATCGATTGACGTTACATGGAGTTTACACTGTATGTAAGTATAGTATTTTAAAATGGCAATATATTCATCCCCTTTTACATGGGACTTGGGGCATACGGTATGCCACACCTCTGCCTAACCGTTAGAGGAAAAACAGGTGTGATATTATGTTAGGCCCCTAATTAAATGTATGCTGGGATTGTCTGAATAGTTACCTGGTGTCTGTTGTGTACTTGCACTGTAATCAGTGTGACGAGATCCAGATCGGCCACGGGTATCTATCAAATTAAAAAATAGATGTTAATTTATGTTCTATAGGTAACTACATTAAGTTAATAAATATAAGTCATTATAATATGTGTAATCACTGGCTGCCAATATAGAGGATAATCAAATCACCTCTTTCAGTTTCTGGTTCAGGTTCAGGGTCTGTTTCTACCGCAGTATATGACTGTGATTGTGGACCAGGATCGGTTTCAGGCACAGCTGTCTGTGACGAGTCTGTCTCGAAATGGGGTATCTCTAAAAACAAAATATAAAAGTAAGTTATTTGTTTACATTAAGTTTGTCTTTGCGGCAATAAATACAGTATCTGAAATTTACCCTGAGATGTAGGATCCGCAGGAAAATTGTCACTATCAATTACATATTGCAGTTCCACATCTGTTTGTTCTAACAAAGCCTCGTCAACAAGCATAGGATCGTCCTTTGATGTCCCTGGCTTGGGATGAAATGCCCCTCCGCCTGTCCTCATGCGCTCTTTTTTCTCTTGCGCTAGAAGAGCTTTTTTACGGGTCTTAAGGTTGTCCCAGCATTTCTTCAACTGTGATTCAGTTCTCTGAAATTTGCAGATAAAGTATTTCAATAAAAGGTTTATTTTTTTAATGCAGGGTTAAAAGGCGAAACTATTTTTGAACTTACAACGCGGTCACATTAACTTGACGCTTGACGTTGACGTTATTTTGTTTTTTTTTGGTAATATACCTAATAAAAAATATAATTAAAACAACAGCAGAAAACTAGCCAAATTATCGACGCGCGTATCGGTAACAAAGACAAAGGTAACACTTTCCAGAGATGCGTCAAGTTAATGTGACCGCGTTAAGTACTCAAAAAAATACCACGCTTTAGCAGAAACTCACTGCGACCACCAAATTCTCCGCTACGCGTGGTATTTATAAAAGTGAATTATAATTGGCAAAATTAGGAGTTACGCTGTAGTTTATAATTAGGTGTATGATTACTTACCTTAGTATTGGATTCAATTGAGTTGTACTCATTCACTAAGCGTGCCCAAGCCTCTTTTTTTACAGCAGGATTCCCGGCGGCTTTCGTAGATGCTGAATGTAATTTATACTTAATAATTAATTCTTGGAGACACGCCTTCTCTGACTCACTGAATATTTGTCTCCCAGACATATTTGGTGAAGCAATAAAAATAAAAACGGAGTAAAACTTTCAAGTCACAACACAAACACAACTGTACTATTAAAGTTTCAATGTAAACATAACACACAGGATGACAGGACCGACGCGATCACACAGATAAAAAAAAACGCAATTTGACAACTTTTGAGTGACCATAGACAAAAAAAAACAAAATATATACTGTAATCTATGATTCAATGACGTATTCAATGACGTTTTACCTCGACTCGACCTCGACTCAACCTCACTGGAGGATCCTCAAGATTACCTCATGACAAGACCGAGTTTTAACTAAGAATACCGATTTCGAGGATTCCTTGAGGTAGTCCTTAAGGTAACCTCGAATGAGTGGAGGTGGAGGAACTTTCGAGGAAACGTCTTGGAATATGGGTGTAAGTATCGACGCCATTAGGAAGACCGCAGGTTGGTCTGCTCAATCAGCAGTTTTTGCTAATTTCTATAATCGACCAATAGTCACTGACCAAACGTCAATTAGTACAAATTTGTTAGATTTTTTAACATAAATTTCAAAATTAAGTAGGTATCTACAATCATATTGATTAAATAGGAACATAATATAATAAGTAATTATTTATAAAAGTTGGACAGTATTTTTGTTAATTTACCTAATTTTAAATTTGGTTGATTAATGTTATTTGTGAAATCTAATGTGTTATAACTGTATCAGTTTATGAATAATCAATAAATATTATTTTCTATTTTTTTCCTTAAAACTATTGTTTGATTTTTTGCAACATAGATCATGGACCTCTAAACATCTACTTGGTCAAGATTTAAATCTAGAAGACGAAGACAGGATAATTAGAAGATCAAACGAACTTACCTGAAGTGAAGTTCGATCTTGATTATCCTGTCTTCGTCGAAGAGATTTAAGGTCCCTCCCTAACCCAATAACCCTGTATGATCAATGTTGCTGCTCTCTATTCTACTCTAAATATAATGAGGTGTCGCCTGGACGGCGCGCCACAAGACGGAGACAATGTTTTTTCTCTTTCTTATACTCTAAAGACTTGTGCGGCGTGATCGAAACGTAGGCAAGCTACTACTTGGTCAAGATTTAAATCTCTTCGACGAAGACAGGGTAATCAAGATCGAACTTCACTTCAGGTAAGTTCGTTTGATCTTCTAATTATAATTATGTCATAATCAGCCTATAATGTTCCCATTGCTGGGACACAATCTCCGTGAGAGGGAGTGCGCCGTAATCCACCACGTGGGCCCAGAGCGGGTTGGTGGATTATTAGATACGTAACTATACATGCAATAAATAATTTTATGTAAGTATTTGACTAGATTACCAAAAGGTTTGTCTTTTTCCCCTATTTTCCTAAGGGCTGATTTTTCCAACACCCGATAACTTTATCGGAGGAATAATTTTGAATTTTTGACAGTTCTACCATACAAAAACTGTCTGACGTCAAATTTATTCCACGAATAAACTTATATGTCGATTGAAAAATCAGCCCTAAATCAATCAAACACGTTATTAAAAACACCTAAGTACTAAATACACACATCAAAAGTGTCTAGGGATCAACATATATTTTTGCAATAACTTTTCTCCTGATTGATATTAATTAAAATTTTCTTTAAGGATTCATCAAATAAAGTGTTTTCGTTTGTCACAGTAACGATAAACCAAGTCACCTTTGCATTAATAAAGAAATTTGCCATTTTCCTAATAAAGGGATTTTTGACATTTGAACCACTAACACAAAAGTTCGAAAAAAAGACTGAAATAACAGTTTTCTTTAAAATTTTATTGGGTAACTTAAACAATTAATAATCCGTGTTTCTACCGCGAACACTAACAACACAAGAACATCGGTTTGGCATACTCAAAATGAGTTCATCCAAATCACGCTGTGGAATGGCCGCCCAATCGCCCATGTTCGTTGCAACAACAAAAAAACCGGGCAAGAGCGAGTCGGACTCGCGCACCGAGGGTTCCGTAACATCCGGGTTTATACATAAGGTTTATGTTTATAAAATTAAATGTCTTATTTTATTTTTGAGTTGATTGAATGAATGGTAAATTGTGGTTTACGATTTATGACGTATTAAAAAAAACTACTTACTAGATCTCGTTCAAACCAATTTTCGGTGGTAGTTTACATGGTAATGTACATCATATATTTTTTTTAGTTTTATCATTCTCTTATTTTAGAAGTTACAGGGGGGGGGACACACATTTTACCACTTTGGAAGTGTCTCTCGCGCAAACTATTCAGTTTAGAAAAAAATGATATTAGAAACCTCAATATCATTTTTGAAGACCTACCCATAGATACCCCACACGTATGGGTTTGATGAAAAAAAAAATTTTGAGTTTCGGTTCTAAGTATGGGGAACCCTAAAATTTATTGTTTTTTTTCTATTTTTGTGTGAAAATCTTAATGCGGTTCACAGAATACATCTACTTACCAAGTATCAACAGTATAGTTCTTATAGATTCGGAGAAAAGTGGCTGTGACATACGGACGGACAGACAGACAGACGGACAGACAGACAGACAGACAGACAGACAGACATGACGAATCTATAAGGGTTCCGTTTTTGCCATTTGGCTACGGAACCCTAAAAAAGGTCTTCTTGCGACTGGATACCCTCCATATTCGGCAGAGCTCTTCTCTGTAGCATATCCCATGCATGCTCAATCGGGTTCAAGTCTGGCGACTGAGCAGGCCAGGGCAGGATATTGATGTTAGCTGCGGCGAGAGTCTGTCTTACAACTCTTGCGGTGTGCGGTCGTGCATTATCATGCATTAACTGAAATAAGGGACCGATTTGCACTTGTAGAGGAACGATGACGTCTGATACAATCGTCTCAGCATAAATTTGAGCGTTGAGGTTGCCTCTGATCCAAATCAACTCAGTTCTTCCGCCGATCCAAATACCCGCCCATACCATGATGGTTCCACCACTATAAGGATGGACTTCCTGGCAGGATTTTAATCGCTGTTGGCGTCCAGGGGTTCTCCAGTGTCGTATACGTCTTGTATCCGGTCTCATACCAAAACGAGACTCATCAGAAAAGCACACGAAACGCCATTGTTCTTCTGCCCAATTTCTGTGTTCAAGAGCCCATTGATATCGAATCCTACGATTGTGCATTGCTATAGGTGGTACCCGTAGCGGTCTTCGTGAATGAAGGTTCACTTCATGCAAGCGGTTTCTGACTGTTTGGTCGCTAATTAAGTTCCCTGAAGAGTGATGAAGCCTCACGGCTAACATCATGGCGGTTATTGTTGGAGCTCTTCGAGTTAAGATTTGAATGTATCGGTCTTGTCTCCGTGTGGTGCAGCGATACCGTCCTCCATGGAGCTCAGCCACGGTACCAGTGCTTCGGTAACGTGTCCAAAGTCGACTGATAACACTCTGACTTGTATTCAGAGCTAAAGCCACAGTACGTTGCCGGGAACCAGCTTCTATCATTCCCACGGCTCTGAGCATTTCTTCCCTGCTTAAATGACGTCGCCGCTCCATAATAACCAGGGGCGGGCATTCCATAGAGTGATAAAGACAGTGTCTACCTCGTAGAACTGATCTAATATTACATAAGTAAGTCAATAAACAAAACTTAACAAAATATAAAAATTCTTAAATCATAAATCAGCTCCACCTACCGAGCGTCGGTAGTATTATTAAGATTTGACTAATTTCCTTGATTCGCGCTGCAGTCGCGCCACCACACAATCTCAACGGCGAAGACACAAACTATTCGTCACTAAATGTTTAGATGTGTGCTCTCGCGGTCAGTCGTGCTCATACGATTTTATGAATGTGTGCGCGCCTATAACTACGTGGCACACAATGAAAAAAATAACGCACACAACTCCGATAATAGGCAGGTCTTTACTGTAGTTTTTACCCGACTGCGGCGAAGCCCAAAAGGAGGGTTATGTGTTTGACCTGTATGTATGTATGTATGTATGTATGTATGTATGTATGTATGTCCGTTTCTTTGTTCCCTCGTAACTTCTAAACGAATCAACGGATTTTGATAAATTATACGTCTTTAGATTTGTCTTGGTGGCGCGTGTGTCACTGGGTATATCAAAATTGAAAAAATATAAAATGGCCGATTTTTGGCGCAATATTATGTCTTCAAAAAAAAATATTTTTCTCGAAACCTATCGAGTGGGGTATCAAAATAAAGGGTTTTTAAAGGTGATTACAAAAATATATACAACTTATATGGTTAAAAGTAATTCGAAGTGACAAATCGTAAAAAAACACGTACCAAGAGCTAAATCGTCTGCGAAATCTTTCACATTTATTTTGTAAACTAAAAAGCTGGAAATAAAAAAGTTATTCAAAAAAATAAAAAAACCCGACTGCGGTAAAAAACTGAAAAGTTAAAAACAAGCCCATTTTAAATTAAATAAAAGTTGGAAGCAGGCGGGCCCATATAATCATTTTTATTATATTTTCAAATTCAAATGGGTCCCGCCTGCTTCCAACTTTTATTTAATTTAAAATGGGCTTGTTTTTAACTTTTCAGTTTTTTACCGCAGTCGGGTTTTTTTATTTTTTTGAATAACTTTTTTATTCATACAGCAGAACACGAAAACTGCCGAACTCGCACCGAACTCGCCCGAACGGAAGTTGGCTATGCAATGCAAGTACCTATTTCAATAAACTTTTTTTTTTGTGTCTTTGTTACGCAATTACTCCGCCAATTGTGAACCGATTTTCAAAATTCTTTTTTTGTTTGAAAGGGTATACTCTCGAGGTTGTCCCATTATCATCAAGTTGGAATCTGATGAGAGGATCCCATGGAAATCGAGGGAAACCCTCAAATTTTATAGGCAAAGCTAAAACGATTTGGGTATTTTTTAAAATAACTTGAGCATTTGCTCTCAGAAATCATCATTTGGTAAAGTGGAGCTGATGATGAAGACCACAGATGGCCATTGGAACTACTCAATGACAAATATTTCACGGGTTGCGATTCGATTACTTTATTAAGGTTGCTAAGCAATTTATGCCCGTCACAAAGCGTATGGTGAGTGGTTGTTGAGGAGTTCTCCTGGTTCTTACCAGAAGAACTCCTCAACAATTAACGTCCCAACATCGGTAAAAGCAATATTTTGTAACAAGTGATGAGCAGTTGACATTAGGCTATTGTAACTTAGATAAATTACAAACGGACCGAACGAAAAAAAAAACAACCGACTTCCAAAAAAACACTACAAATTAAAAAAATAACTTTAATTTCTGAAGTCGGTGTCAATAAACGAAAATGCGGAACCAAAGACACCGACTTCCGAAATTAAAGTTATTTTTCAATTTGTAGTGTTTTTTTGGAAGTCGATTGTTTTTTTTTTTTTGTAAAATGTTTTTATTTGTCGTAAGTATAATATCCTTTTTTTTCGCGTCAACTCGGAACTACGAGCGACAGAGACGCCAATAAGCGTCAATCGATCGACAAGACGACGAACCGAAACCAAAGTGCAGTATTTTTGGTGAGATTTTTTTTTTGCCTACCTACTTCGAAAAACCTGTGCACGCCCCTGATAATAACGTTGGTTTTAATCAGTAGTAGGGAAACAGTAGCACTAATAATGTCTTCAATGCGTTGTATGTTTTTATAGGGAAAATATTGACAGCTGATTTTCATCTTTTACTCGAATTTGATTCACAGTTCCTGATTCAAATTATGAAATGCACCAAAAAGGATCCATATAAATTTATAAAATCATAAATTTATTACAAAGCCACTATTATCGCCTTACCATAATATCTTCACTTCCCTTTTAATCACAAACTCGTCAATTTTATAATACAGCATAATCATCAATCAGGGGCCCGTGGCTAAATAATAACAGCCGCACAGGTCGATCGATCAGGTTAAGCTACGCTTGCAGCGGTCATCTTTACATACCGTGTCCCCTCCGTGCACGGAAAGCACGTTAAGCCGTTGGTCCCGGCTGTCATTCGTGGATCATTGACAGTCTTTACGGGTAGTCAGAAGCCCGAAAGTCTGACAACCAGTCTCCGGGTATCGTATTACCCAGTAATTGGGTTGTGGAGGTCAGATAAGCAGTCGCTCCATGTAAAATACTGGTAATCAGCTGCATCCGGTTAGACTGGAAACCGACCCCAACATAGTTGGGAAAAGGCTAGGCAGATTTTTTTTTTTTTTTTTTTTTTAAAACGTTGCCCCGCACTAGGAATTTCTCCTGTATTGTGGGTGCGTTTACAAACATTTAAAGTCACATACACAAACAGCCAGACCCGAAACAACTACTTGTAGGTCGTACAAATATTTGTTCCGTGCGGGAATCGAACCCGCGACACGCAGCGCAGCAGTCAATCGCTTAACCACTGCGCCAACCGTGCCGTCAAAAGATGAGATGAGATTGTGATGATGAATCACCTATAATGTTGAGATGAGATGATGAATCACCTATAATGTTCCCACAGCTGGGACACAGGCCTCCTCTCTGTGAGAGGGAGTGGGCCGTAATCCACCACGCGGGCCAAGTGCGGGTTGGTAGATGTCACAA
Source organism: Mesoligia furuncula (assembly GCA_916614155.1). NCBI lineage: Eukaryota > Metazoa > Arthropoda > Insecta > Lepidoptera > Noctuidae > Mesoligia > Mesoligia furuncula. The sequence goes on along the minus strand of OU744797.1, from coordinate 29,076,353 downwards.
GTCTTCGAATTTTTGGCGATATGCCGATATCATACAGCGTGCAGCCCATATATGTATATATGAAAGTAGTTTCTACGGTGCAGCCTAACTTATTATGACCGCACATTTCTGATAGGTACTCGTTGTATAAGCGCCAAGGTTTCATTAACAAAAATAACGTAACCATGAGTTATTTGACGTAAGATGTTATTTACTAACAAAATAATAAATGCCTGCTGACTGGAGATTTTATAATATAAATGTCAAGGGCAAGGGCAAAGCTACGGAAATACAGTAATTTACATATCATTTTATATGGAATGCCAGTTAGGCTTAGAAGATTATTAGGTGACCTCGTAATAATAGGGTTTCATTTATGTCCATTTAAAATAATGAGCCTGTATTGTCCCCTCTCTTCGAGAGGGAGTGGGCACCACGTGCCCAGTGCTGGTTGGTAGATGTCACATGTCTTCGATTTTTTAGTTCTAGCACATGCCAATGTCCTCACGGTGTTTTCCTTCACCGTTTTGAGAGCAGTGTTGACGAAATTATTTACACAAAGTAAAGCGCATGCCTGGGTACAAACTAGTGTTGCCAGGTCCGATTTGTTGTAAATCGGTACATGAGGTCAAAAAAATCGGGATTTAGGGTTGCAGATCGGGACAGTAAACAAAAAAAAAACAGGGGGTTTTAAGTCTTTTTGCACAGTTTCGAAATTCTCAATATTTGAATATATCCAAAGCCAATAGATGGCGTTCCGTGTTAAAAAATTACGTAGCTTAAATATACATTTTTTTAATAATTTTTTTTTAATTTTTTTTTCATCGGGAATTTAGCGTCCCGATCAGGTACAAATCGGGACGCGTCCCCAGACCCCTGAAAATCGGGACGTCCAGCGCAAATCGGGACACCTGGCAACACTAGTACAAACCCACGACCTACAACTCGTAAAGGTTCCAAAGACCGCTCGTTACGCGACTTGCGGTGCCTTTATGTCGCGCGTGATTGTATCGCGTGTCGCGCCTGTTTGTAGGACCCTTTAGTCAGGGCCGTTACCACTGGGCCAACATGGCGCCCTGTCTATTTGTGTTTTGAATATTGATGTCCACATCTGTGGTGGGATGCGAAAAGGTTAGATTACCTAGACTGACGACAACTTTTTATTTCGACAAGGCAATCGATCATTCAATATATTTTATCTTCCTAGGCCTTTCCCAACTATGTTAGCGTCGGCTTTCAGTCTAACCGGATGCAACTGAATACCAATAATTTACATAGAGTGACTGCCTATCTGACCTCCACAACCCAGTTTCTAGATAGCAGGATCCCTCGTGGTAAGAATGGTTGTCAGATTTTTAGGCTTCTGACTAACTTTAACGATTGTCAAAGATCTACGAATTACAGCCGGGACCAACGGCTTCACGCGCGTTGTTTGGCTCGGAGGAGAGAGGAGGGAGACGAGACCGTCTGGTCTCGATAGGTAATGTGTGGTCATCCATCCACGAAGCACGAACCTACCGCGGCAAGCGTATCCCCCCTCGAAAAACCCGTACAGTGCTGTTAGTGTCACTATTTTTGTAGAATACTGACACTGATAGCTCGAACGCGTTTTCGGAATCAGATCAGTAGATCCGAAGATTACCCCCAATATATAAACTCACAAATTTTACAGATTAAAAAAGGAACCGGAAGAGAACCGTAGTTACGGACATAGCTTGCAGAATAAGCAAACTGAAGTGGCAGTCAGTGGGCTGGCCATGTTTGTCGAAGGACCGATGGCCGGTGAAGCAGACGAGTCTTGGAGTGGAGACCGTGTATCGGCAAGCGTGGTGTGGGCCCCCAGCTAGATAGACCGACGACCTTAAAAGGTGGCTGGAACAGCCTGGATGAGGAAGATAGAGTGTTGTGGCGCAACCTGGGAGAGGCCGATGTCCAGCAGTGTGGATCTCGATATGGGTTGATAGATTGATATTTTTAAAAAACTGGCCAAGTGCGAGTACGACGAAGGGTTCCATACCAGAAGGCAAAAACTACGAAAAAAACACGTTTGTTGTATGGGAGCCCCCTTTATTATGTTTTTAGTATTTTTTGTTATAGCGGCAACAGAATTACATCATCTGTGAAAAATTTCAACTGTCTAACTATCACGGTTCATGAGATACAGCCTGGTGACAGACAGACGGACAGTGGAGTCTTAGTAATAGGGTCCCGTTTTTACCCTTCGGGTACGGAACCTTAAAAAGCAACATGAACAACCGAGTGAACCAAAGATTGAGTATTTCTGGCGGATGCCCTTTACTTACAAGAATGTAAACAGGATGTACAGACGCCAGCACATCAAGCTACCCGAAACTGTCAAACTTTTCCAATCAACTTTGAACCTTATGCTTTAGTAATAAAGTTGAAAATCTATTAAAGTAATTTGACAGATTGTAGTAGCTTGATGTGCTGGCGTCTGTAGTATAAAATCACGCTCACACACTAGTATTATTACAATGGACATTTTTATAAGCTATTGCGACTATTGCCTCCATTGAATCATACGATATCTTCAATTGATTCCCACAGAACATAATAGGCTAGCTAGACGGATAATTTATTGAAAAGGAACCGGAGACATTTATTATAACATAAAATTCCTATGCTACTTAGCTAAAATAACAAATAATACAAAATTCCAGCAAGAATTATTAACCCCTTACCCGCATGTGTTTTTTATTTTTTCCAGAAAAATATATATTTGATAGTCCTTGACACGTACTATTAAGTTAGTTAAGACAATTTTCCAAAATACGATTACTTTTCGAAATATGATAAAAAACTTATATTTCCCATAAACGGCATAGTATGCAATAAAAGCTTCTTAAACTAATTTGACATAATTGGCATAATATGCATTGCAGTAAAGGCAACTCAAACATAATGCCATTTAAGGCATCGCATGCTCTAAAGGTAACTTTAGATCAATCCTCAGTAGAAAAGGTTTTAGAAAATAAAACTCATTTAATGAAATTATAAAATAATTTTAATGAGATCTGTTGCATTTAGGAACTTCACATTTTACACTTAGTAACTATACTGATTTACAAGCTAACAATTCACCAGTGGCGTAGCGTGGATTCAGTCTCATCATTCACCTTACGTAAGATGAAACGATCTAAAGCAATTCCTATCTTTATTTAGACAAAGGTGTATGTTACATTTCTCACATTTGATGAAGGATTTGCCCGAGCAACCATACATCTTACAGAGTTGTCGTTCCTGTGTGTATGCGGGCAAATGATCTAAACCGTCATTGGCAATTTCGGGGAGAGGTAAATCTATTCGTCGTTTTCTTCTTCTTTTAGGTTCTTCGGCAGCAGGTCTTCCGCGATTTCGTGTTGGCGTGTAATATGCTTAGCTCTTGTTAGTGCTTCGGCCAATACTAATTTAAAATCCAGCATTCATTTGGTATATCAAGACCGTAGAATCGTAATGGATCCATTTTTCTGAAAAAAATATCAAATAATGCTTCACTGCATAATTTCCCACATCTGGTTGAATGCAAAAATAACTAGTAATGCATACAATGCCAAATATGGAAAACTCCTGCATAATATTCCATATTTGTCATGCTAATGTTTGGCATGATTGTTGCTAAACTATTGCTTTTTACTTACATGTTTTTAGTGTTTTGAGACCTTAGATATGTCTTCTTAGCACCACGAAATGTAGATCGAACGAAAAATCGATACACAATCACAAATCAAATTTTAAAAACATAGCACACACTAACGACAAATTTCAACGACCACCGACTGATTTTGACAGATTATAGTTTCGTTAAACGGTACACTAGATGGCAGCTCATGTATTTTTATTGAAGCTTGGACGTTGCCTGATCTGTCTTGTTATGCCGTAAACGGTAAACTAACATCATATTTTATTTCTGAATGTTTGAAAATAAGTGCCCATATTTGGGTAGCTATGCGGTAAGGGGTCTTCACAGAAGTGATCAAACTCAAACTCAAAGCATTTTTACAGGCACTTTTGAATTGTCAAAAAGTCGGTCAGTCAGAAAATATGAAGCTAGTTGCCCATTCCAAAGCGTAGGTACCTACAGAGAAGAACGGAAACCAAGAAACTCCATGGAGTCTCTTTTGAAGGGAGCTAAATGATGGAAACCAAAGGATATCAAAGGATAACATACCTATACAGGGTTCTTGGTAAAACATTAACAACCTCTTAAAAGGTCAAAAAAAAAAAATCTGCTGTTCCCTACATTTTGATGAGTTATACGAACACAACATGATTTTTTTTTCGCGATTTCAGGTTTGCTCCCACAGTAAAAGTTGTTCATAATGATGAGTACAATGACCTCTTAAAAAGGTTATTCATAATGATGAGTACAATGACCTCTTAAGAGGTGTATTTTATGTCAAAACAAGAAATTTTACGCGGACGAAGTCGCGGGCAGAAGCTAGTATTTTATATGTTAAAATAATTTTCGGATGTTACCATGTACCTATTGCCTAATTACTGATTACCTTGAGATTGTAATAGCGTGAAGAACACATAAATTATACCATGTTCTACACATGCATATTTATTCAATGGCAAAACTTATTTTAATAAAATGTAAAGGAAATAATCATCATTTGTAATTTATATTCCTATGTATGTTACCGCTAATGTGCGTAAATCAGTTAACAGTGCAAATTAACTTGTTAATCTGCAGATTATCTGGTTGAGTCCGGTAAGGATAAACTAGTCGCGAGCTCGAACTCACTGGTGGTCATGGCCAAAAAGCACGCTGTCTTACCTGGCTTCGTGTCCGACAGAGCTAGTATTAGTGATGAGCAGTTAGACGCTAGTCTACACGAACAACGTCTAGTTCTCACGCACAGAAACTCTAAACTGATAGGCGCGTAAAAAAATTCGAAAAGTGCTCCGGAAATCGAGTTTCTAAGAAAAAACTAAAAAAAACCAATCGATGTCTTAATTTGACATTACTAAACTAATATTTATCTTCTGTCCTTGTCTCAATGAAATAGAAAGAAAAAACAAGTAATTAAAAAAACTAAAAAACCCGACTGCGGTAAAAAAAAAAAAAAAAAAACGGAAAAGCTAAAAACAAGGCCATTTTAAATTAAATAAAAGTTGGAAGCAGGCGGGACCCATTTGAGTTTGAAAATGTAATAAAAAAATGGCATGGGTCCCGCCTGCTTCCAACTTTTATTTTAATTTAAAATGGCCTTGTTTTTAGCTTTTCCGTTTTTTTTTTTAATTTTTTTACCGCAGTCGGGTTTTTTAGTTTTTTTAATTACTTGTTTTTTATTTCCAGCTTTTTAGTTTACAAATTTGAAAGATTTCGCAGATGATTTGTACGTGTTTTTTACGATTTGTCACTTTGAATTACTTTTAACCATATAAGTTGTATATATTTTTGTAATCACCTTTAAAAACCCTTTATTTTGATACCCTACTCGATAGGTTTCGAGAAAAATAAATTTTTTTGGAGACGTAATAATGCGCCAAAAATCGGCCATTTTATATTTTTTCAATTTTGATATACCCAGTGACACTCGCGCTACCAAGACAAATCTAAAGACGTATAATTTATCAAAATCCGTTCATTCGTTTAGAAGTTACGAGGGAACAAAGAAACGGACATACATACATACATACAGGTCAAACACATAACCCTCCTTTTGGGCTTCGCCGCAGTCGGGTAAAAAGATGCCTGAATTTATATTTAGTTTAGTTTGTGAACAACAGAATCGGCGCCAAATGCTCTTTTGGTATTACAGGATATTTTTTATCACATCTATTCAAGATGTAATAAAAAATATCCTGTAATACCATTTCAGAGGGAATAGGCCGTGCGATTCTCCATACAAATGTATTCCCTTTTTTTCTTCCTGAATAATGCCTCTAGAGCAATATTTTTTTTTTCATACAATCTAGGTCTGTTGTTTACAGCAGAATAAAAGAAAATCCCTGTCATTTTCTTTTTTTCAGCAACTTATTAGTAAAGAAATTATGACCCTCTAAAAATTACAAAAAATACCCTAATTTTACCGCCGTGATTACCAGACACATTAGAAAAGTTTTTAACTTAAAAAAAAATGTTAAGTAACCATACTCTTTTATAAAATGTTAATGTAAAAAATAATTGAATCGGATCAGAGTTCGAGGAGAAAAAAGGGGAATACGAAACGTCGATCTCGTCAAAATTTTTGTGATAATTTCGGCCTGAGTTGCAGCTGTCCCATCACACACTACTGGGGCAGACTTGAGGTAAGGTATTCAAATTCCTCGCAGGCCCCATCCCCTCTCACCTCGTTTAGCGAATATTTCCTGTTTTTTAAGACGATTTAGCAGCCACCTCTAGATCTATATCTTCTTGGCATGGCCACAACTAGTTTGAAAATAGCAAAAAAATCAATTTACGTCGAAAGATAAGAAACCTCTAATGATCCCCTGCGACCTAGATCCTACAATAGGTAATTAAAGCGCGTGCTTCAACATTCATGTTGATTGCTGATTAATTTATCCATTAACGTAGGTAATTACTCAATTAATCACATATTTTTTTATCATCATCATCATTTCAGCCGAAAGACGTCCACTGCTAGACATAGGCCTCCCCTAAAACGGGGGGTTTGCCATAATCGCCACGCTTGGCAGGCGGGTTGGCGATCGCAGTATGGTATGGTGGTGGAATGCATAGAGAACGCTGCTGCCCATTCTCCGGTACGCGCCTTAGTCGCCTTTTACGACACCCACAGGAAGTATGGGGTGGTGGTATTCTTTAAGTCCGGCGGTTTTTATACATAGATTAAATTGCACTACTTATGTGCTAGTAATAATTATAAGACATGTGACATCTACAAACCCGCACTGGGCCCGCGTGGTAGATTACGGCCCACTTTCTCTCGAAGAGAGGAGGCCCGTGTCCCAGCAGTGGGAACATTATAGGCTGATTCAAATTCAATCAAATGACGATGATGATGATGATGATGATGGTAAAAACTGCATTAAAATCCGTTAAGTCATCATCATCATCATTTCAGCCGAAAGACGTCCACTGCTGGACATAGGCCTCTCCCAAGCACCTCCACTTCGACCGGTCCTGTGCTTCCCGCATCCAACGGGTTCCTGCGGCCTTCACAAGGTCGTCGGTCCACCTTGTGGGAGGCCTTCCAACGCTACGTCTTCGTAGCGTAATCCGTTAAGGTGCCAGTAGTCGATATTTTTCCATAAAAATTTCGGGAGAGTATTACTGCACTGTTTGACATTGTGCATCCAAAGTGAAACATAATATCGTTTTGTCTTATTATAAGTGTTGTCTGTACGGAAACAACTTATTAAAATAAAAAGCCATTAAAAAGTTATGAGCCAACAAAGATTCGTTTTTCTTGCTATTTTTAACGTAACTTTGGATGTAAATAAGTAATAAAAAACTGCAAAATCTTTAAAACCAAGTCCGTACCGACAAAGCTCAGTTATCGAATAATTCAATCAATTTTATTTGTATATGATTCATGTAGTGGTTTTTTCATAAAACTCGATTTTCCGAAGCACTTTTCAAATTTTTTTACGTGCCTATCAGTTCGGAATGGTGTTTCTGTGCGTAAGAACTCGACGTTGATCGCGTAGACTAGAGTCTTACTGATCATCACTGATACTAGCTCTGTCGGACACCAAGCCAGGTAAGACTTTGTGACGGTGCTTTTTGGCCATGACCACCACTGAGTTCGAGCTCGCGACTAGTTTACTCTTAAGTAGTTTAGATAAATTAAGTATGTATTTTAGAGCATTGTAAGCACGAAAATGTGTAATCTGTGGAATCTAATGGGTAATTATTGAGTGTGCATTACGGGACAATGTAGACTGTTTAAGCTCATAAGTATACTAATAATATTATAAAGAGAGAAAGATTTGTTTGTTTGTTTGAATTTTATAGGCTCCGAAACTACTGGACCGATTTGAAAAATTCTTTCACCATTAGAATCCTACATTATCCCTGATGAACATAGGCGATAGAATATTATCAAAAAAGTTAAGGATCCGTATGAAAACTTCGATAATGTAACCCAAGGTGTGAAAGAAATACCAAAAAAAATCCTTATCGCGTACGCTGCGGAAAATATTGACAATAGAGCAAAGTGATATACTACAGTTTTATAGAGGACATCAATATCTACAAAAAAATCCGGGATACCATATGTCTAACTACCACAGTTATGTCACAATAACTACTTTTATGTTAAAATAAGCTATAGTAAATACCGAAAAATCCATGTAGGTATCTTATTTTTGCCGGAGCGGGCCGCTAGTTATTATACGAGTATAAATAAAAGATAATTGAAGTAACATCTCTCGTTGGACAAAATAAGGGCCACCATGTATTTTCTGTATTCTTATAAATGTATCGGGTTTGAGGTTAGATAGATGATGAAATTGAATTAGCTAGCTAATTTTTAATGCAAAAACCTTAAAATTAAATTTATTGATAGATATGAGAACATCTGATTAGGTTTTTTTTGTAAAAAATGCAATTTTTGCGAGTTCGGTTCGACCTCGTAGAGAGATTCCTCCCCATACCATGACATTTGGGATTTGGGACCCCCAAATCTGCCACTTTCATGGATACAAGCATCCGAAAATCAGTCACCTTCTCGTCTCCATATCCTAATGCGACGATCATCACTAAAAAAATTCACTTTACACTCATCAGTGAACCATACTGTGCTCCATTCACTTATGTCCCAGTCCAGGTGCAGCCTTGAGAATGATAATCGGTTTGCACGGTGTACACTAGTCAATGGAATCCGCACTACGCGTCTCCTAGAAAACTGCTGGTCTTCATGTAACCGATTTCCAATCGTTTGGACACCCTCGCGGGTACCGCTCGTCAGGCGCAAGCGATTTTGTAAGGCGCGGGCGGTGACGACGCGCTCTCTTCGCGCAGTTAAACGTATGTAGCGGTCTTCTTGTGAGGTGGTTGCTTGATTCCTGCCAGATTCCCGTCTTCTGGTTACACTCCCAGTCTCTTGAAATCGATTCCAAGCATTCTGGATCGCGCGCCTCGAAAAGCCAAGCTGTAAAGCTACAGAACGCTGTGAATGTCCCTCTTGGATCAATGTGATGGCTGTAGTTGCGGTTTGCAGCTCCATATGTCTTCGAATCCTCGGCATAGCGCTTTCAAAAGGTTTATTCACGTTCTAACTTAGCAAATGTAAGACTGTTCACAAAAGAATCCACAATTTAAATGACTTAAGAATTCGTCTTAGAATAGGGTAAATTGCAGTGGTTACAAAAAAAGTATCAAAGTTCAAATATTATGCAAGTGGTATCCTCACATTATGTTTGTTAACACTTTAGGAAATACCACAAAATAGATTATGTTGTTTAAGAACGCTTTAAAATAATTAAATCAGTCCGGATGTTAAAATTCAAAAGTGGCCCTATTATTTTGTTTTGAGTAGTATAAAATATGCGTCGTCAATTAAGTTTTTGCCCCCACATTATTAACCGGTCTTGACCCTCAACTTGCAGACTATTAATAATAATTTACAGCGAGGTTAAAAATAGTAAACACAATATAGTATTCGCCTACTTAATTATAGTCGTTAAGTCAGGTTGACTCATCGTGGAATTACGCATTAAATCTCAATCAAATTAAATACTAATTAAGTAAACACTTCACACTCTTAACCCTAGGCAAGGATTCTAAATGAGGTGGGTGTCAATTATAATAATTATGCAAACAGGTCTGACACAGCCAGAAGGCGGCAGGTCCCATAGAAGATGGCAGGACGAGCTAGCAAACATGTCTGACACAGCCAGAAAGACGCCGGTCCCATAGAAGATGGCTGGACGAGCTAGCAAACATGTCTGACACAGCCAGAAAGACGCCGGTCCCATAGAAGATGGCTGGACGAGCTAGCAAACATGTCTGACACAGCCAGAAAGACGCCGGTCCCATAGAAGATGGCTGGACGAGCTAGCAAACATGTCTGACACAGCCAGAAAGAGGCCGGTCCCATAGAAGATGGCTGGACGAGCTAGCAAACATGTCTGACACAGCCAGAAAGACGCCGGTCCCATAGAAGATGGCTGGACGAGCTAGCAAACATGTCTGACACAGCCAGAAAGAGGCCGGTCCCATAGAAGATGGCTGGACGAGCTAGCAAACATGTCTGACACAGCCAGAAGGCGGCAGGTCCCATAGAAGATGGCTGGACGAGCTAGCAAACATGTCTGACACAGCCAGAAAGAGGCCGGTCCCATAGAAGATGGCTGGACGAGCTAGCAAACATGTCTGACGCTGCCAGAAGGCGGCAGGTCCCATAGAAGATGGCAGGACGAGCTAGCAAACATGACTGACACAGCCAGAAGGCGGCAGGTCCCATAGAAGATGGCAGGACGAGCTAGCAAACGTGTCTGACACAGCCAGAAGGCGGCAGGTCCCATAGGAGATGGCAGGACGAGCTAGCAAACGTGTCTGACACAGCCAGAAGGCGACAGGTCCCATAGAAGATGGCAGGACGAGCTAGCAAACATGACTAACACAGCCAGAAGGCGGCAGGCCCCATAGAAGACGGCAGGACGAGCTAGCAAACATATCTGACACAGCCAGAAGGCGGCAGGTCCCATACACAGAAGATGGCAGGACGGGCTAGAAAAAACAAACGACCAGTGGGCCACGTTACAACAAAACAAAAGAGCTGGAAGTCTTGGGAAGAGGCGTTTGCCCAGCAGTGAGATGATGTGAATGGCATCTACTATATGGTTTGGCTGCTAAAGATGTAGTGCATCAGCACGACTGCGAGCTACACAGGTATCTTGGCAATGCAACTTCTTCATAGTACTGGCACGAAAAAGAATAGCTGATGCCGTGGTATGTACTTACAAATATTTGCCAGGTAGCAAATGGTGGGAGGAAACCTGTGTCCCAGCAGTGAAAACATTATAGGCTGATTATGAAGTGGTATCAGACTGACTGAAAAAGGTAAATGTATCCCCACGCTACTCGTCAAGGCTATTTGAATGCACTATTTAAATTTGGTTGAGCCTTTGAACTGTTGACGGTAAGGAGACGGTTCATACGTTTCTGCTGTCACAATTCGCGGAATTTTCACTGCGGCTAGTGGCGATGTCCAGATCTGACTTAGTTTAAAAAAAAATAACGGGTTGCGGTTACGTTTTCCATCTCCAGCCTCTGATTCCCCGAAACTCGGGTTTGATCAAATTGTCAGCTCCATGGTACACGGTATTGTCATCAAGATATCGCCTTCTAGAAGCAACCCAATACATCGTTTGTTTTTAATATAATTCCATCATAACATTCATTACCTACTGCGCCATGTTAATTAATACGTAATCAATGTCAAAACGTCAAACATATAATGTATAGTTTTATGACAGTTGTGTGCACAGATTACTACAGGTTGAAATTGAAAACATGCGACAAACACAAATTGGAGATTGTATTCATCATTATGAACAACTTTTACTAAGGGACCAAAGCTGAAATCGCGAAAAAAATATCTGCTGCTCCCAACATTTTGACGAGTTATGCGAACATAAATGTAGGGAACAGCTGATTTTATTTTTCACGATTTTAGGTTTGGTCCCATAGTAAAAGTTGTTCATAATGATGAATACAATCTCCCATTTCGATTTCACCGTGTATAGGCCGGGGCGGCGGCGCGTGAGTCGCTGCCCGGAATGTTACCATTTTGTAGAATATATTTTGTTTAGATAAACATTTAGGTAACTATAGGTATTGTGTATTTATTTTATTTCTTATTGTGTTATTCTCATCGCATACTGCACCGGTTGACATCATCACGTCAACGCCGGCTGTCGCTGAAAACCAGCGCTGGGGCTCTGCCCCGCTTAGGGTCGCAGCATTATCCTGTGCAATACCCCAGCTTGTTCTTTTTAGAGTACTTATGTGTCCTTTCTCCGAGTCATTTTGCAGGTTTGCCCAAAATAAACGTATTGTTTTCTAGTGTCCTTTTAACCGGTCAGCGGATTTTCGAGTGCAATTTTCTTATTCACAATCGCCGGTCTATAGGACTTTATGTCACATGGTAGGTACTCTGTGTGAGCAAGGCGTGCTACACTTGTCCGGATCAGCTTCTTCTCTTCGAGTCGATAGCAAAAGTAAACATATTATACAGGGTGAATGAAGAAAGAAGGTAACCATGAAGACAGCACGTGATTTTAGACCCCCTTTTTTGTTGCCGGCGGTAAACCTTCAAAAGGCACCCAACCTCCGGAGAGGTAGTGTGCGATTTTTACCTCATTAGTGAGGTAAAAATCCAACACTACCTCCACCCCGGTGACCACCATCAGCACATGGGGGTGGTCCCGGTTCCTCTTAAAAGACCAATTCCGGAACGCCGTGCAACGCCTGTAAGGCACATCCCTAGGGAAACTGCAAAGAGACCTCCCTTGAGCCTCGCAATGCACGGCAGCACGTGACCACTGTGCCACCGTCTTCCCTGGGGTCACTTGGTGGGCGGAAAAAATTTATTCTAGACCCCAAGCGCAGAAATTTTTCGTCGGGTATAAAAAAAAATCTGCTGTCTCATAGAAAAGTGCAATACCTACGCGGTCAAAGTGTATGGAACAGCAATTTATTTTTAAGGGGCTTACGTGACCTAACGCGCGGTCACTGTCTGTCTGAAAAAGAAAGAGAAGCGCGATGACACAACACAACGCTGCTAATTTATTGCAAAATCATCATCATCATTCTCCTGCCCTTTTTTTTTCAGGATGGGAAATCATCAAATGACCCCTCCCTCTCTGGGTGGAGCGGAAGGGAGTGTCAGACTCTTACTGATTAATCTCCTCCTCCTGAGTTCCTTCCTTAGCCCTTTATGTTCCGGGCCAGCGGTAACTCTTTCGAACAATTCCGCTGACCCATTCTCCTGCCCTTATCCCAATTTATTTGGGGTCGGCGCAACATGTCTTTTTCCTCCATACTTCTCTATTAGTCGTCATCTCGGTAGTCTTCCCCTTTCTAACTATATCATCATTCACACATTCCATCCATCAATCCATCTTTGGTCTTCCCCGAATTTATTGCAAAATATGAAGCAATTATTTAATTACAACAAATCTATTGTCTGGACTAAAAAATTAAAACACCAGTATTTTAGTATGTTGCTTGTAGAATAATCTGACAAAAATCAGAATGTATATTAGTACGGTTTTTATTGTAAAAATAAAGTTTTTAGAGGTATCTTCATGATTTTTTCTATCGCGTATATCTTGAAGAATATCATATATTTTTCTGATACTGTATCTGTTTACTGTAGTCGATCATATACCTTTATTGTTTCTAAAACTTGCGTTTTTTGTGTTTAGGTCCTGTAAGCCCCTTAATAACCGACGAAAACTTTCAACCCGGTGGGCTTCAGAATTATGTACGAATGTAAGGTTGCACATCAATGTCTCTGCCATCCTGTATTATGTGAAATGAGTTGGGTCTACTAGGTGACCGACAAAATCAAATAATATGTTGTTCAACAAATACTGTCGAATCGAACTCCCACCCGAACAATTGTGTAGCATAGCAACCCTAAAATAGCTTGTATGTGACGTTTTCAAAGTCAAAGTCACGAGTGAATGTGTGACAAAATTACCATTCCTATTTCGGTACAAGATCAATACTGTAGTGTGAGACGCCCGCCAGCTAGGTGGACCGACGACCTACAGAAGGTGGTTGGAACAGACCGGATGCGGATTGAGCTGACGACGTTTTGTCGACACATTGCCATGCTTAGACCCGTAGAATGCGTACTAATATTTCTACAATCTGTCATTTTGTCTATTCGTCCGTCGACAAAACCCGTTTCTACGGCGGTTATGCTACGCGTGCTGGGAGAGGCCTATGTCTAGCAGTGGACTACGATAGGCTGAGTTGATTGTTTTGATTGATTGACAAGAACTTGTTTTGACTGACATTTGACCAATTTAAGGACATTTCCAATACACCTCATCATCCTATTATTGCGCGTCACCTGTGCACTTGATGATCTGATGAACTGCGTCAGTGAACGGCCGCAGCTAAATTTTGAGCCAAACACGTTTGGACTTCTTACCATACAGCTGAATTTTGGGCCAAATATGTTTAAAAAAATTGCTATACCTTATGCTAAGAAGCTTTGCAAAACGTTTGAGATATGTACAGACGCCAGCACATCAAGATACTACAATCTGTCAAATTTATTTAATAGATTTTCAACTTTATCGCTAAAGCATAAGGTTCAAAGTTGATTGGGAAAATTTGACAGTTTCGGGTAGCTTGATGTGCTAGCGTCTGTACAGTACCTATTCTCTTCAAGACGAAATTGACAGTTTTGTATCAACATCTATCTCGCAAGCTACTGCTAAATAGGGTTCACGGTTGGGGTGCATTCAAAATAACCTCCACGTGTGGCGTGGTGTACCTAAATGTATTGAGCGTTAGTCACCGACTAACGCTCAAGGAGCCGAGATAATTATCGACGTAAACTAAAGGTTGATAGGTAGTCTGTTTAAGATGGTTTCTATGAACAGCGACCGTACCTCTGGAGCACCCTGGGCCTCAAGTCTGCTATTACAATAGTGTCAGAAGGGTCTATCGTTGATTTCATAATTGTCGATTTTGACAAGTTTGGTAATCTACTTATATAATGGCGTCATTATGACTTTCCAATGGTCAATCAATCCACTCCAATGAAAGAAATGGCATATGAATGGTAATCTCGTACATAATAACAAATGAATGACTGACTTAGGCGTTAATCTGCAAAAATTTTGACAGTTCCTTTGATCAGTGACCTACCATTAAGAACGTCATTGTGCAGTCATTGCTTTTAATTATTTACGGGTATTGTTTAAGTTCTGTGCCATTGACCGACCAATGATCGACGGTTATGAATTTAGCAGATTACGAAATTTTAGCAAAATGACAATGGAATCGTGTTGGAATGACGAATTTATAAAAATAGCAGACTTGGGCTCCTGGACTGGCACACTGGCAGCCACTACCTTGCTATACTGCTGGGGACTTTGTTGCACAGCTTCTTCGCAGCCCGAACAATTGGAATTGGTGAAGGGCGTTTTGAGGGACTGTCTTATAAGTAATTACCGACTTCAAAAAAAAGGAGGTTATCATTTCGACACGTATGTATGTAATGTTATTGGAATTGCATTATATTCAAATATTATGACAATCTATTACGGTTTCCAAACAAATATATCCAAATAAATATAGCTGACGTAGATTCAATTTTCATTTTACAGAAGAGGGCAATCCGCGCAATCTATAAAATGGGTCCTCGCGAGTCTCTTAGAAACAAATTCAAAGAAATTGATATACTAACTCTGCCTTCTCTTTATATTTTATAAAGTATTTTGTATGTTCGCAAAAACTTAGGACTCTTCAAAATAAGAAGCGAATTCCATAATATAAGTACACGTAGTAAAAATGAAATTGTGTTACCTAAATTTAGATTAACTAAAACTAGCAAGTCATTTCTTGTAAACAGCATCCGTTTTTATAACAAGTTGCCAAAGCCAGTTACAGAACTTAGCGATGGAAAGTTTAAAACCCTCATCAAACGTGTCCTTATCAAAAAAGCATATTATAAGATTAAAAACTACGTTGAAGACAAGGTAGTCTGGCAATGATTCCTTCTGCACATGTGGCTTCCCTGGCTTCTCATTTAACGGCATAACTATGTAAATGTCTATTAACTGCTCTCAAATTACGATGTTTAATTTTTATTAAAAAATTTTTTACATACTTTTTGACATAATTTCTTTATTATTTGACATTATATACTTTTTGACATAATTTCTTTATTATTTGACATTATATACAGATAATTGAAAATTTTCACCTCTTTATTAGTGGTTTTAATGGGAATCATAACACTTGGTTTTAGTAGGTTTTTATTATTATTATTTTTTTATTATTTATCCTTTTGATAGATTCTTATTTTGTAAATGTGAGGACTTTGTAGGCCTTATAGACTTTAGATCTGTAGACCATTTTCTATTTTATCAAGTACTTGGTACTTGTTGACAGGCCTGCGCTGTCCTCCCATACCTACTGTAATCTGGAAACATTGTAAAAGCCAATTATTTTTAAAAAGAGTAACCATGGAGTTTCTTGCCGGTTCTTCTCCATAGGAAACGACCAATTGGAACCGTGCACCTAGCTTCTGACGTTTCATAAGTGCCCATGTAGGTTTATGTGAAATAAAACATTTTGATTTTTGATTTTGAATATACAAAATTTTATAGACGTATGTATGTATGTATGTATGTCCACGCATTTCTCCGCAACTATTGATCGGATCGTAACTATTTTTTTTATTGGCTTACATTTACTTCAACTTAGGGAACAGTGCAAACATCAAAATCGATTCAGTAATTTTCAAGATATGGACTAATACGAGTAAGTGTAACTGCCTAACTTATTGATACGAGCTACGGGTGTAGTGTGAAAACATCTCAAAACCTTGGTCAAATTCTTGTGCAATATTTACAACAAAACTATTACCTACTTATTACAAACAGATATTTCAGTTTTTACTTAAAACTAGAAATTACAAAACAAAAATATAATTAACAAAATTAAATCGACTTCAAAAAGAAATTAACTCAAAATTGTGAAATATCTATAAATTCGGAAGTCTGTGGCAAAAAAATACAGATCCCAAGACACCGACTTCCGAAATTAAAGTTATTTCATAATTTTGAGTTAATTTCTTTTTGAAGTCGATTTAATTTATTAAATTACTTTTTTGTGACGTTCAAAAACTACTGATTCTCATTTTAATTTGAATAAATTATTTTTTTATTCTGATGACTGCCAGTGTTGTTATTCCTTGTATGTTCGGCACGTGTAAATCATAAAGCGTTACGAAGGCATGAGCTATTTATAGTTTGTGCGAAGTATAATATTATTCATCGTCCATTTTACAGTACTTATTAAAATTAATTCATGGAAATCATTTGATCCCCGTTGAAATGTATATAATTACATGCTGAAGTCACTAATTAAGTACAGACGCCAGCACATCAACCTACCCGAAACTGTCAAATTTTCCCAATCAACTTTAAACTGGGACCAAACCTCAAATCGCGAAAAAACCAGCTGTTCCCTACATTTTGACGAGTTATACGAACACAAATGTGGGGAACAGCTGATTTATTTTCGCGATTTCAGGTTTGGTCCCATAGTAAAAGTTGTTCATAATGATGAGTACAATGACCTGTTAAGATATTGTTAATGTTTTACCAATAACCCTGTATAAAAAATCTATATCAATGGTTCCAGGACATGCATGGTTTCTTCACGATGTTTTCATTCGAACGCAATGTGAATTGTTACTGAATAAAATTGAATTGAAGTGAATTGAATTGAATTTCCTTTACCGTTTTTAGAGCAGTGGTGATGAAATAATTTACACAAAGTGAAGGGTTGGAACGGACCTACAATTCTTTTAGTCGCGGCCGTTACCACCTGGGCTGCCTTTGCTCTTTGTTCGGGTTAATCTGCATTCATTGAGGGCCGGCCATTCATTGTGAAGGGGCCCGCGGCTAAATAATAACAGCCGCACAGGTCGATCGATCAGGTCAAGCTACGCTTGCCGCGGTTGGTCTGTGGATGGGTGACCATCTTTACATATCGAGACCCCTCCGTGCCTCGGAAAGCACGTTAAGCCGTTGGTCCCGGTTGTCATTCGTGGATCTTTGACAGTCGTTACTCGAAATCGTTAGTCGAAAGTCTGATAACCAGTCCTACCAAGGGGTATCGTATTACCCAGTAACTAGGTTGTGGAGGTCAGATAGGCAGTCGCTCCATGTAAAATACTGGTATTCAGCTGCATCCAGCTGCCGGTTAGACTGGAAGCCGACCCCAACACAGTTGGGAAAAGGCTAGGCAGATGACGAATCTGCATTCATTGGCAAAGCTGGACGGTAAAAATCTACTGCAACATGCCAATTCAGCGGAGGTAGATACCGAACGGAGTATCCGGAAGAGCCATTTTGAGAGCAGGGCCCCAATTCTGTATGGTAATTATTATTCCCCGCGTATTTCTCTACCACGTACGGTTGCCATGCGTGGTATTTTGTATTTTGACAGTTCAAACCGCGCCAACTTCGCGTTTTTTCGCGCGATTTTGTTTATTGTGTCATAGAGAATACGTTTTCTGTGTGGTGGCGGACATAAAGAATAGCACCACCCCATACTTCCCGTGGGTGTCGTAAAAGGCGACTAGGGGGCGTACCGGAGAATGGGCAGCAGCGTTCTCTATGCATTCCACCACCATATCATACTGCGATCGTCAACCCGCCTGCCAAACGTGGCGATTATGGCAAACCCCCCCTTTTGGGGGAGGCCTATGTCCAGCAGTGGGCGTCTTTCGGTTGAAATGATGATGAGAGAATACGTCATTAGTAGATGTCGTGATCAGCTAAGGAATTGATGTGGTTTAGAAGTAAGGTCATGGTGAATTAGGGCCCAGTGGTGATGAAATTAAATACACAAAGGTCAAAAAAATGAGATAAGTATGCAGGATCGTGAAGTTTAGTAAGAAACCGATGGAAGTTCTCGAATAATATTTAATTTTATTTATTGAAAACAAACAGCTCATTTATCAAATTAAATTTCGGTCGACAACATCCATCGGTACACAGTTCTCACGTACTCATATTTTAAATGTTTTTAATAGCATTACTTATGTACAGACGCCAGCAAATCAAGCTACTTGAAACTGTAAAATTTTCCCAATCAACTTTGAACCTTATGCTTTAGCGATAAAGTTGAAAATCTATTAAAGACATTTGACAGATTGTAGTAGCTTGATGTGCTGGCGTCTGTACTATTTAAGTGCGTCAATTATATAAAACATGTTAGGTCATGTAACTGTCACTTTACTTGTGTTAGCACTTAAAATATAATATATTATGTACTAAGTTGATCCCTGGCCTTGGCTAAGGTAGCAATTTAAGGGGGATACGCTAAGGAAGCCCGCAAAATTCAAATTTAGTAACGTCGTTTTGAAGTTTGCTGGTCAATGGCGCCGATTCTGTTGTTCACAAACTAAACTAAATTTAAGTTCAGTGCATCTTTTTCTTTCTATATCATTAAGAAAAGCACAGAAAATAAATATTAGTTTAGTCCTGTCAAATTAGTCAGCGCCGCGCGTACTTTTAATAGCCATTTTTTTAATCTCGTCTAAGTTGTCTATGGAAGTATGGAGTATCTTAATTTGACAGGACTAAGGCTGGCCGCCCACGTCTGACTTTTTGTAGCACCGATAATCGGGCCGATTTAGTTTACTTCATTATTTCTGACCTAATTTTTGTAGGACGTGTGCGTTGCACTATTGCTATCTGTGTGTTCTATGTTTCTCCTACAAAAAATCGGTCACCGATTATCGGACGTGGGCGAGCGGCCTAAACTAATATTTATCTTCTGTCCTTGTCTTAATGAAATAGAAAGAAAAAGAGGCCTGAACTTAAATTTAGTTTAGTTTGTGAACAACAGAATCGGCGCCAGTGTCGTTGTATGTTGATTAAAATATGATTCGCGACCGTAACAAATATACTACTACTCCTTATATTATGTTAGGACTGGCCTCAAATGTCATGATTTCATCAAATAGTCATTCAATAGGGTAATATGAACTATGAGAGTTGTATTGATGATTGTAATGATTATAAATTATTCTAGGTATCAGTAGCAATCGCTTTCATGTTGACAGTTCAGCAACATCCATTGCGTCTTTTACGTTGTTGAGCAGACAATTTTTTCGAACATATGAAGCAATGTATTAGCAATATCATATCATATAAAATGATTCAAATTGTGACGATAATACTGTGTTAGGGCGAGGCCCCATTAGTGCGTTGCGTTGCGTCGTGGCAACGGATCAACGCATTGTATGCCACACCTGCGTTTAACCATTATGAATATAATAACGACTAATAAATTAGACATTGGCGCCGATTCTGTTTTTTCACAAACTAAACTAAATTTATGTTCAGGCATCTTTTTCTTTCTATTTCATTAAGAAAAGGACAGAAGATAAATATTAGTTTACTCCTGTCAAATTAGTCAGCGCCTGACGTAAATAGATGTAGTTTTAATAGCCAAATTTTTAATCTCGTCTAAGTTGTCTATGGAGTATCTTAATTTGACAGGACTAAACTAATATTTATCTTCTGTCCTTTTCTTAATGAAATAGAAAGAAAAAGATGCCCGAACTTAAATTTAGTTTAGTTTGTGAACAACAGAATCGGCGCCAATGGCGCCGATTCTGTTGTGCACATACTAAACTAGATTGGTGGTTGGTGCACATACTAAACTAGATTGGTGGTTGGTGGTACAGACCTGCAAACTGCAAAAAACGTAAGAAAATTTAGATATCGCGGTCTCAACTACCCATTCACCTTAATGGAACTTCAAAGTCCAACCCATTTAAGTTATTAAAAAAATAATTAAAACAGATAGTCTACACACTATTAAATGTTGGGTTAGCAACCTATTGCAGTACGTGTAGTAATTTTTAATTTCCTATGACGATTTTGCATCATTCTCGAACCTATAACTGCCTATTGTTCTACGTTAGGGAGAAGAATTACAGAACCCTGAATCCTGATTTTGTAACACACTTCCAATCACAATCCAAGGGTTTTGAAGAAAATTCTTAACCCATTGCTTCATAGGTTTGAAAAATTCGTCTGCTCAACAACGTAAATAACGCAATAAACGTGGCTGAACTGTCAAAATGAAAGACATGGAGATCAGGGGGCCTAAAAAGGCCACTTTGGCAGAATCATAAAAGGATAACATTATGAATTATAATATGGCGAAGACAGTCCGTGTTTTTCTTTTTTTCGCTGCACTACGTAGGTATAATCAAAGAGTTTGAATTTGGATTGGATTGATTGGTATTTTAGCACAGACAAAAAACAATAGGTAAGTGAAAAATGCTTCACCAAAATCAAATCAAATCATTTATTTTTGCAGAAAACACTGTTTCAATGGTGTTATAAATATGTACCTGTTTCAAGTGATTCTACCGTCAGGCATGCAAAATGTATACAATCATAATCATGGGATTTGATACGAATATCTAACTTAACAGTTACCTGTCCATTATGTTATCCTTTTATGATTCTGCCAAAGTGGCCTTTTTAGGCCCCCTGTTGTCATTTTATGTGTGTTACGCAATTACAACGCATATCGTACTTTTTTTTTAAACAGGGATCAATATGGCAACTTTGCCATAGTTAGTGATTTTGTAATACGATTTATGAGAAATAAAAGTTTGTTGATATATTTTTTACCGACTTCAAATAAAAGGAGGTCATCAATTCGACACGTATTTATGTAATATTATTGGAATTGCATTATATTCACATATGACAATCTATTAGGGCTTCCAAACAAATATAGTTTTATAGACGTATGTGTGTTTGTCCACGCATTTCTCCGAAACTATGAATCGGATCGTGAGCATTTTTTTTATTGGCTTACATTTACTTCAACTTAGGGAAGAGTGCAAGTTTCATCAAAATCGATTCAGTAATTTTCAAGATATAGACTAATATGTGTAAGTGTGATGGCCTGGCTTATTGATAGGAGCTACGGGTATAGTGTCAAAGGGAAAAACATCTCAAAACCATGGTCAAATTCCAAATATTCCAGTTTTTACTTAAAACTAAAAATTACGAAATAAATAAGTAATAAAAAAAATTAAACTGACTTCAAAAAGAAATGAACTCAAAATTATGAAATTTACTTTAAAGTCGGTGGCAAAAACTAAAATACAGATTCCAAGACACCGACTTCCGAAATTAAAGTTATTTCATAATTTTGAGTTCATTTCTTTTTAAAGTCGGTTTAATTTTTTTTAATTATTTTTTTTTATAACAAGTTTTTCAACACACTTGCTCGTAAAGTGGCTCTTATTGAACCGCTTTTAGGTCCATAATGCAGTGTATTAAAAACGCGTGCTTATAAAGAAAAAGCTTTAATCCACAAGTGCTTTATTTCCACAAACAACTATTTACTAGTCGGAGATGCGCGCTTTTTTAATCTCATCAATTCACTTTTTTTTTTTAAATACTTAGTTTGTATTGTCCTTGGTTCCAAAATTAACTAATATTTATTTACCTTAAGGTGAATGCGCAGGGACCACGGACAATTTAAGGTGAAATTTTCTTAGGTTTTTTGCAATTTTCAGGTCAGTGTCAGGTTATATCTTGATCAAAATATGATTTGCGACTATAACAGGTACGTCTTTACAGAATGATAATCATTCGAATCATTAATAATCTTTCTTATGGAAAAGTTCTTAGGGAAAAAATCTAACTTGAAAGATTCTATTCTAATGACTATAATTATGTAAATACATATGTATATATTATAGTCGCGAATCATATTTGATCAAGATACAACCTGATACTGACCTGCAAATTACAAAAAAAACGTAAGAAAATTTTAATTATCCACCATAAATTGTCCGTGGTCCCTTCCGAAACCAAACGGAAAAGACCCTGACTGGCGTTCTATTGTTGCAGATTCTCACTGAACTAATGTATATTTCTCTATGCCTATAGTACTTTCTAATTCCATACTAAATAAACTACAATTTGACATGTTACGACAACACTACGATCAGTCTAAACATTATTTTGTGTTTATTATATTTTTTCTATAGGCTGTTTAGAGGTTTTGTCAGTGCCATAGACTAATATATATTTAAAATGAGAGTCTGCTTTTATTTACACCTGCGCGCGCATCGCTAGTGCTGGCAAGCACAGTGCGCGGAAAAACAAAATTAGCGCGCCATTTTCCAAACAACTTAATATTTAACAATACAAGTCTGTTTTTTTCCTCGCAAGTGTGTTGAAAAACGTCGTATGAAACGCGTGTGCATTGATCATTAGACTCTCGGCTTTTTTATCGAATAATACCGCCTCGAGCATAACGATCAACATAGCACACATGTATCATAATGTACTATAAAAGACCTGCGGGGTATTTGCATAACACACTTTACAGTAGCATCACTTTTATTAATATTATACAATAACTACTATGGTGGATCATTTCTGCCAAACCTTTTCCCAACTCTGTTGGAGTCAGCTTCCAGTCTAACCAGATGTAGCTGAGTACTAGTATGTTACACGGATGGAGCGATATCCTATCTGACCTCCATACTTAATACAATACCCCTTGGTAAGGCTGGTTGTCTGAATTTCGGGCTTCTAACGACCTGTAACAACTGTCAAAGATCCACGAGTGATAACTGGGAACAACAGCTTAACATTCTTTCTGAGGCACTATAAATTAATATGTTACCACATGACACTGGCAGAATAGTCGACATCAGCTCAGTTGCCAAAAGAAGAAGAAAAAAAATAGTTGTTACGGCCGCAAACCATATTTAACAGACTTACTTTTTGCTAAAATACTTTGGACCCATATCTAATGAATAATTATGATCTTGTCAGAAACATCATTGTTACAAACACAAAATATTTAATTACAATAGAATACTCTTTATTATTCTGTCCTGTTATAATAACAGTAAGTAAAAAAAAAAAAAATCGTCAGAAATCACACTTTTGTTTCAAGATTTAGATCTTGATGATAATAGCAGATATTTCGACGGATAACAAAATATACATTTGTGTAGATTAATCATGAATATAATTTATTTGTTTAATATTAATGGGTTTTTTTTTAATCATAACACCAGTATCACAACTTACTGTAATTATAACATCGGGGGCAGTATCATACACCGTAACCCAACCAACCATGAGTGTCCCTATCTGTCCACACGGTGTGTATTGTTGTGTAGCAAAATCAGCCTATAATGTTCGCATTGCTGGGTCACAGGCGGAGTGGGCTATAACCTACCACACGGGCCCCCATACTGTTGTGTAAATGAGTTTTTATTATAGAGGATGAAATCATCAACATTATTATTATTTTATTTTATTAAATAAGTACTTAGTTATCTTTAATGTTAAATAAAATACAAGAACTAAATTAGGATTGTTATGGGTTAACCTGAAATTATCCAGTGGGATTGTTCTTAATAATAATCTGGCTGAAGTTGACAAAGTCAAGAGTTAGTGTTTATATAAATTCCTCTAAACCAATGTGTTGAATGATCCCATGTAACGCACACAGGAGGACTGTATTTATAACAAAGTAGAAGTAAGTTGATTACTGTTTCAACTCTTATCTCCTTTAACTATCAGCATAAACATACTACAAAGATAGTTGAAATACCAGATAAGTACATTAGTGACAAACTGTGCAAGTACCTACTTGGAAAGTACTAAAACATTTTGTTTTTTACTTTCAAATTCCAGTATGATAGACCAACAGCTAACATGATAAGTTAAAGAGAAAGTGAAGTGTGCTATGTACTTCAAGAGCAGCTTTCTTTATTTTAGATGTAACAAGATTTGCAATTTTTACTACAATTTTAATGAATAATAAAATGACCAAGGTAGGCTGTTCCTGTAATATTCCTACCAATTACCAAAAAGTTGTTTTTTTTTAGTTTTAAATAGCAAAAGTATTTCCAGATTCAGCCACTTAATTTATGGGAATCAATTAGGCTCCAATCACTTGTCCAGTCTCAAACAAACTGACCAATAATTAAAACAGATTGTTCCACGCGAATTTTTCAACATAATTATAATATTAATCAGTACCAAGGACCAAAAAGTTGTTTTTTTAGAGTTCTATACAGCAAAACTATTTCCAGATTCAGCCAATTAGTCTATGGGAATCAAATAGACTCCAATCACTATTGTCCAGTCTCAAATTGGCCAATAATTAAAATAGATTGTTCCACGCGAATTTTGCAACATAATTATATAATTATTTATGGGTTTGGCAAGAGGAAAAAATCTAGCACATTCTGCAGGATAACAACCATCATAAACACATTATTTATAGTTGTAAGTATTCCTTATCTATTGCGGTAAACTTACCTGAGTAGGATGACTAACATTACGAACAGCGCCACGAGAGCGCCGATCATAATAAAAATATTTGGCAAATCTGCCAGAGTTAGCCCCGTGGTGCCCATCGTTGAATCCGCTTCTCACTGTCACAACACTAATTTACAACACATTAAAGTACCACAAACGACGGGAGCACGCATCAGTTCACTACACAATCTAGATTTTCATCTCAAAAAGTCACGACCTTGCTGCAAGATACAATTTGCAAAACCCCTAGAGGCTAGTACTGTTTCACATAATTCTTATCGAGTGTAAAATGTACAACGGGTGTATTACACAATAATATTTTCGTAAGAACATTAAAATTTAAGCGGCCCTAGCGGATGGGACGACTGGACGATTTATCACTACATTATACAGTTCACAAACAATAACAATGATCATTGATCGAGAAATCGGGCAAATAACGTGTTCTCGTACGCGAGTTTTTGACAGGAATGAATTCTTGCCAACTTTGTCGACGAGTCGTCAATCGTGAGCAAATCACAATCCAGCGCATGACAATTGAACGAATGAATGAGATAGCAAATATGTTATAGCCGGGTGCTGCCCGTATGTCTGAAAGAGATAGACAAAACAGCTGGCTCTTTCTACGACGGAAATGTTCGAAACGTTTCTTCACGAACGTTTCAGTTTACAATTTTAGGATTCTTAGCATTTTTTTTTTTTACAATATTTTACTGGTTTAAAAATGAGGGAGGTAAGACCAGTTAGATTCTGATAGGTACTATGAATAAATTAATAAATTCTAAAGCTTACTCAATATGGCTTACTCATTAGTAAAATAACGTGAATTCTGAGCTTGGCGTACGGGTTCGAACCCCAAGTCGGGCAATATGCTTTTAAGTTTTTATTAGGAATTGTTCAGTAGTAGCCCGGAGTCTGGATTTGTACTCCGATTGATACAATCGTTATCCGTTTGTACTAGCGGTAGGCTCGCCACATAATGGGACATCAATATCATTTGAGCCTCCCCCAAGCACGCCACTTTGACCGGTTCGGTTGAGTAGGCCATAAACCACCACGCGGGCCCAGTGAGGGTGAAGGACATGTCACATGTCTTCGAAAATTTTTGTTCTAGCACATGCCTGTTTCCTCACGATGTTTTCCTTCACCGTTTTGAGAACAGTAGTGATGACATAGAATAAAGAAAACCATTAATGGTTTTACATTTTGAAATATTTTTTTTTTACATTTTGGAACTGTAACAAATGGATGTAGGAAAGAAGGCTGCCAAGCTCAAATGGGATTGGGTGGGTCACATCAGCCGCATGGTCTGTGTGGTGCCGGACTTAAAGAATAAGTACCACCACCCCTTACTTCCCGTGGGTGTCGTAAAAGGCTACTAAGGGTCGTACCGGAGAATGGGCAGCAGCGTTCTCTGTGTATTCCACCATCATACCATACTGCGATCGCCAACCCGCCTGCCAAGCGTGGCGATTATGGCAAACCCTCCCTTGGGGGAGGCCTATGTCCAGCAGTGGACGTCTATCGGCTGAAACGACGACATCAGCCGCATGCAATATTATCGCTGGGCAAAAGTCTCTACTCATTTGGGTACCTACCTACCTGAAGTCGGACGTCGCCGCCGAGGCAGGCCCGGAAAGAGGTAGCGAGATGACCTGGACCATGAGGGCTGGCTTGAGGTGGTGCGGGAAAAGTGATCCTGGAAGGACTTGGGCGAGGCCTTTGACCTGCAGTGGGACAGCATAGGCTTGGGTAAAAAAAAAGGTGCGTGTTCAACCGGTTCTTAAGGGATTTGTTCATTTGTATTTAGGTACCTTATACCTACATAAAAAAAATCATGTAGGTAGGTCTACTTTCATAGATGCATTCTTGAGGAAGGCAATCAGTCTCTGGAAACTTCCACTTTTCAGTAGTTGATCACACAAGATCACTTTAATTAATAGTTGGCTCCATTTTGCCTATCAGACAACTTACGAATTCTCTAGTGCAAATTGTACTCGAAAATACCTCTATTCCACGACACTCATCGTCTGCCTTTTCCCTACTATGTTGGGGTCGGCTTCCAGTCTAACCGGATGCAGCTGAATACCATTTTATACATGGAGCAACTACCTATCTGACCTCCACAACCCAGGTACTAGGTAATACGTATCCCCCTTGGTAAGACTGGTTGTCAGACTTTCGGGCTTCTGACTACCCGTAAAGACTGTCAAAGATCCACGAATGGCAACTGGGACCAACGGGCTTAACGTGCTTTCCGAGCCACGGTGGGGTCACGGTATGTAAAGATGGTCACCCATCCACAGACCAACCGCGGCAAGCCTAGCTTAACCTGATAGATCAACCTGTGCGGCTGTTATTATTTAGCCACGGGCCCCTCCCTGTCATTCCTCGGGTCTCTGTTCCACGACACTATATTATGTAAATTGCATGATTATGCTGAATACACGAGAACCCTCTGCTTCAAGTGGCACTTAGCAGTGTAAATGCTACATGAAAATATAGGGAGAGGGGCAGTAAATTATGCAGCTTAATTGAACTCAATAATAGTGTGAACTATTCTATTGATGAAGATTAAGTAGGTAAGTACCTGTACTTTCTAATACAATAGTCTATTATATGTATATGTTACCGGAAATGTATCAAACCTAGGAATTTTACACAATCCCTAGGAAATATATGCAATTCCGAGCCTACTTAGGAAACGTGTAAAATAATCTTTCAAAGATTCTTTAATACACACATTTCCTGTTATTCGTGGATGTTTCAGTCAGAAGTCCGAAAGTCTGACAACCAGTCTTACTAAGGGGTATCGTATTACCCAGTAACTGCGTTGTGGAGGTCAGATAGGCACTCGCTCCATGTAAAATGCTGGTATTCATCTGCATCCGGTTAGGCTGGAAACCGACCCCAACATAGTTGGGAAAAGGTTAGGCAGATGATGATGATGTTAGTTTAAAGACTAACCATAACCGTTACAGTGATCATTTGGATTGGACCCTTATATTCTTGGTTAGGTACCTACTCGTATGATATACAGGATATTTTTTTAAGCAGTGCGCACATTTTCACAGGGTGTTCTACCCATGAGTATGAACAACTTTCACTATGAGACAAACTCTGAAATCACGAAAAAAAAATCATCAATTTCATACAAAAGTTCAATACCTACTCGACCAAAATGTATGAAACAGCCGATTTTTTTTTCGTGATTTCAGAGTTGAACCCATAGTGAAAGTTGTTCATATTCATGAGTAGAACATCCTGTGAAAATTTGCGCAATGCATAAAAAATTATCCTGTATATACCTACCTATATTACATGTACCTAAGCTACGGATATGACTGGCGTTCCCCGCCAAAAATAAAGCATCACATTATTGGAAATTATAGATATAATAAACGAAATGCATTCACATAAAAAATATTAAACCATTAAATATTAAACCTGTGAAATGTATGTATTTCCTGGGAATTGTATGCAATTCCAAGATGATACTAGGAAATATATAAAAAGTAATGCTTTCTGTGACTAAAAGAAATAAAACACGTTTGTAAATTTCTCTAATTATAATAATGATTAAGCTTATCATTCTAAAGCATAAATTTAGCATGCTGCATGTTTTATTTCTAACGACGTCGTCGTCGACGTTGACGACAGGTCGACGGAGCGACGCTGCGCGGGGCTCCCATTTCTGTCTGCAGGGTTTAAAGGAACCTAACCAAACCGAACCTCGGGGTGCCCTTCACTCGCTCTTGCATCCACGTCGTCTAGTAGCACAACATATTGAATTTATAAGATTTCCGATTGCTATTTAGGAATTGTATAGATTTCCTAGGAAAAGTGCATATTAAAAAATATATCATAGATTTCCTATCTATTTTAGGAATTGTACACATTTACATTGTATAGAATGACGGATGGCACACTTTTCCGTTAACTTATATACAAATAATAGGTCTACTATTTCATTGGCAGTGAAAGCTCCTCATTTTTATGTATTTGGGTTCGCAATAAGTCGGAAGAAGTCGGAAATCCGAAGAACAACGAAACTTACCGACATGGCCGCGGTGATTGCGGAAAGTGAAAATGGGTGGGTCACATAGGGCGTAGAACAGATGGCAGATGGGGTAGAACAGTGCTGGACTGGAGACCTGGTAGTAGAAGTGTGGGCAGACAGCCAATGAGGTGGACCGACGGCCTGGTCAAGATTGCTGGACGACTCTGGCTTAGGAAGGCTAGAGACAGAGAGGAGTGGCGTGCATTGCAGGATGCTTACACTCAACATTGGGTGGCGAAAGGCTGAAGAAATGTAAACAAATATGAGTTTATGGAAAAATAACTTTAAATCCTACACAATAAAGTTCAGTTTACATTACAACTTCAAACATTTTTATAACTTTTTCAATAATGTTAGTCACTCTGGAATCAACTTAATTACCATTAGAATAAAGTTGACATTTGTATATCTTGAAACATAAGTTTGAATAGATTTTAGGTACGTAGTCCGTCGTCTTGCATGCATGTCTGTATTTCCCAAACCCAGGCAGAGTTTGTGCCATTAAATAAGGTAGGGGATGGTTGGTATTGTCTAGATTTAGAAGATGAGCAGAGTATCCTAAAATTGCGTCTTTGTAACTGATAAAAATATACGAAGGTAAAATATCTATAAGACGCACCGAAAATGCCTGCATGGAGAAGCTATTGGGCCATGAATTTCGTTACTTCAAGAACAGAAAATCCATCGTGATTCAGAAAAGTAATGAACAGTGAATACATTTTTCACCTTCCATGTGATGGTAGCGAAACGGCCAAGCCAGTTATTTTAAATAAGGTGTAGAGTTTATGAAGTTAGGGCTAGAAGCTTGGCTCCACATGAGATTTGTTAACTTTTTGACAGTGCGAGCCATATCCCTTTACACCCGCCCTGAAACGAGGGTCTCGTCTTTGCAACATTTTACGTGAAAATGTTTTTGGTGGGATTTCACTTCTGCTTGTAAGTTGCAACAATACTTTTTCTTTTTTCCCAAGTTTTAGAATTTTGTGTTGTTTGTGTACTATTACTAGCTTTCTAGGACTTCAGGAAGTACCCTAGAGTTTTGATGATCATCAGTGAGTCAGTGACGAAATCGGGGTTTTTAAGATATCATTAAAATCTAAAGTATAAGAGCTATGCAATTGAAACTTTATATGTTTGATAAGTCCACTATTGACATCATATGCCGAGAATTTTGTTTATCTGGTATATTCCAAACACAAGTTATGAGTTTTCAAAAAAACGACGAAACGCTTCGAGGAAAGGGAAGTAATGCCCTTGCGGTGCGCTTGGCTCGTCTTGGCGGGGGCACTGCCGTGCCTCTAGATTAAGGCTTTTTGTTAGTAGTGTGGTGTTTGTGAATAAATAATAATGTTACTCTTTAAGGCCTAAAAGGGCCCATGGCTAAATAATAACAGCCGCACAGGTCGATCGATCAGGTTAAGCTATGCTTGCCGCGGTTGGTCTGTGGATAAGTAACCATCTTTACATACCGAGACCCCTCCGTGCCTCGGAAAGCACGTTAAGGACGCCTTTACGAATCTGACAAAAATAAGCCGTTTTTCGGTGCATTTTGCGGCAAAATGAGACGAAACCAAATGTAACTAATAATTACCACAGATAGACTACTCTTTCATCTCCAAATGGTAGCCATTTTTTATTCGAAAATGTTGGTTTATAATATAGTAAAAAATAATTTCCGTTGCCTCTTCACACAAAATCGACGATATCGTGCTGTCTTTGGGATCATTTTTCTTCTATTTAATAACATACATTTGTAAAAATAACTTTAAAAAAAATGTTAACTCAGTAAATAGTATCAACCTAGTGCATCAAAATATTCAAGGATTAATGAACAAAGATTTAGAAGTAGAATTATTTATGAATTTTAATCATATTGACATTCTTTGTATAACAGAACATTGGCTGAAAAGCCACCAGTTCTTGTTCAATTTTAATAATCACCAGGTTGGTAGTTCGTTTAGCAGAATAAATGCTATACACGGTGGCTCATTAATTTTAGTAAGTAACCAGCTCAAATTTAAAGACCGTAAAGACATTGTGAGCCTATCTGTTGAGCGTACTGTTGAAATTGCCTGTATAGAATTGGAGCACTCTATTGTATTAAGCGTGTATAGACCCCCTTCAGGATTGTATGACTGCTTTGAAAAGGTAATGGATGAAGTGTTACACAGGATTTGTAACTCAAACAAGTCCGTTATCATTTGCGGTGATTTTAATGTCAATTTATTAGAAAACTCAGGTTCTTGTAGTAAAATTTTAAGTCTGTTTCAGTCCTACAATCTTCTAAACCTATTTTTAGAGCCAACAAGAATAACCCCTACTAGTGCCACATGCCTAGATAATATTTATACAGATATTATACCAAGCCACAAAGAAATTATAACTTTACTAGATTCTGATCATTGCGGGCAAAGGATAACTATTGAAAACCAAAACAAAAAAGTGGCTAAAAAGGATATCACTGTTAACCCCAAAACTGCAAGTCGCTTGGAGGCTTTTAAAGTTAAACTCATTAATAAACTACCCGTTTTGCCTCTTCATGCTGACCCCAATCATCTTTATGATAATTTTTTTAATGTATACTGTAAACAATTTGATTCCACATTTATCCCCAAGACTATCTCGGTTAATAGTAATGCATCCTTCAGTGATTGGGCTACCATTGGCATTCATAAAAGTAGAACACGGCTTTATGAACTGTACAATGAAAGGAATTATATTAACACTGATGAATTTAATTTGTATGTTAGAAATTATTCAAAATTGTTTAAAAAAGTTTGTTACATGGCCAAGTCACGTTATTTGGGTTCAAAGATTAAAAACAGCAGTAATGTAATTAAAACGACTTGGAATATTATTAATAGTGAAACGGGAAGATCTAGTAACCGAAATACTGACTACAGCCTGTCTATTAATGACAACATAATAAAATCAGACTCACAAGTCGCCGAGGCTTTTGAAAATTTCTTTTCAGATATTCCCGTTTCAACTACTAAATCACTAAACTCATCACCTTCTGTTGCTGAGTCTTTGCTTAAGGAAAATGTTAATGGTTGCGATTCGGAATTTCATTTTGAATATATTACCTGTAGAGATATAATTAAAACCTTTCACACTTTAAATGTAAAAAAGACTGCAGATCTGTGGGGTAATTCTGTAGAAGTAGCTAAGTCTATTATTGACATTGTAGCACCTTCTTTAGCTCTTATCTTTAATAGTTGTATTGACAATGGGGAGTTTCCTGACCTTATGAAATATAGTAAAATAATACCTTTGTTTAAATCAGGTAGTACATCAGACCCCACAAATTATAGACCTATTTCTGTACTACCTACCTTTAGTAAAATTTTTGAGAAATTAATTTTAGACCAAATGCAAAGATTTTTTAATAAACATAAATTATTACACAGCAAACAGTTCGGTTTTACACGGGGTCGTTCAACTACTGATGCCGGTGTTGAACTTTTAGGACATATTTATAATGCATGGGAAGATAAATGCGATGCCTTGGGCATCTTTTGTGATTTGTCCAAGGCATTCGATTGCGTTCTTCACGAAACGTTAATCAGGAAACTCCGCCACTACGGAATCCGGAACACTGCTCTGGATCTTCTTACTTCATACTTGAGTAAAAGGATTCAGAGCGTTGACGTTAATGGAAAAAGATCACCCGGATCTATAGTAACAATGGGAGTCCCACAGGGCTCAATTCTTGGTCCTTTCTTGTTTCTTATTTATATTAATGACTTGCCGTACCTCATAAAGGATAATCATGATATAGTGTTGTTTGCAGATGACACTTCTCTTTTGTTTAAACTTAAACGTCAGCAGTTGGTTACTGACGATGTAAATAGCGCGATCTCGAAAGTAGTCCATTGGTTCAATGTTAATAATTTGCTTCTAAACGAGAAAAAAACCAAATGCATTAAGTTTACGCTACCTCACGTTAGGCATGTGAAAACTAATGTGTTGATAAAGGGCGAGGAATTGAATCCTGAAGACAACACAGTATTCTTGGGCATAACTTTGGATGCTAAGCTTCAGTGGGGTCCACATATAGATAAATTGTCAAAAAGGCTAAGTTCCGCAGCATATGCTGTTAGAAAAATTCGTAATTTAACTGATATAGAGACTGCCCGTTTAGTGTACTTTAGCTATTTTCATAGTGTAATGTCGTACGGTATTCTATTGTGGGGAAATGCCGCCGATATTCAGACTATCTTTGTTTTACAGAAACGAGCTGTTCGATCAATTTATAAATTAAGTCCGAGACACTCTCTCAGAGACAAACTTAAAGAGATTAATGTAATGACTGTGCCTTCTCAGTATATTTATGAAAATCTTTTATATGCCCATAAAAATATAAAATTGTTTAAAAAATACAGTGATATCCATAATATAAATACTAGAAACAAACACAAATTTGTTGTACCTACAACAAGGCTCAAAAAAATAGGTGGCTCGTTCAGATGCCAATGTATACGCTTTTATAATAAGCTACCAAGCCACGTTCAAGATCTAAGCCTCAATAAATTCAAATCATTCATTAAACGTAAGTTGTGCCAGAAAGCCTTTTATACAGTTAAAGATTATATTGAGGACAAAAAGGCTTGGGATTGAGCTGCTTCACACTTCTGCATTTGGAACGTCCTTTTTTTTTATATACACTTTGACATTAATGATTTTTTTATAAACAATGACATTTGCTTACTTTGTAAAGTATTACATTATTTTATTTATTGTGATTTGTGAATGTGAAGACGATGTGGGTCATTTTGTTACTTTTATATATATTTTTTATTATTCTTTCTGTTCTGTTTTTTTTTTCTTGGTCTGGCAGTTTGAGTAATTTATGTGGCCTACCCAAATGTCCTTTCTTTGGTATTGTTCGTCGAATCGTTGAGCTCCTTAAGTCTTGAGTTGAGCTGCACGATTTCTGACAAATGCGTGCACTGACTGGACAGGTCCTCTCAATCTGTGTGGTTCTTTCTTCAAAAGACCGTCTCAGACATCGATCTACATGGTCTTCATATAACCTGACCAAGATTATGTCTGGACTTTAAAAGAGACTGTGACCTCTGAGTTTGTTTCGGCCTTTCTTCTCAGAGTAGTCAGATAGGAAACGCCGACCTCATCTAGTTTTAAAAAAACCATGATTGACGTGTAAAAGTGTTTGTACAAACCTACTTACAAAAATAAAATCATTTATCATTTATCATTTATCATTTCATTTATCATAAACATATTTATTTTAAAATATTTTATGTAAGCAGACATGTTCAACTCAAAAAGGTAGCCAAAAGAACTATCAAAATGTTAAAAATAAGCTCAGAAAAAAATAAAAATCGGAGTCTATTTTTTCACATATTTAGCTGTAATACGTGAATCTTATTGGATTGAAATAAGGGTTATTTTACTGGTCACTGTCTCGGTTTATTGCACAAAAATTTGTAATGAAATATTAGTTTGCGCTCGGCCGCCGTTGTGAGTGGACTCTGTGTCGGTTGTAAGCAGCAGCTTGTGCTAAAAGAAGATCGCTGTACGGATACAAAATATTTGACATACAAAACTTGATACTTCACGCATTCTGTATGTACCTATTACCCAAGGAAAGATTTGATTCAGTCTTATAATTTTTAGGGTTCCGTACCCAAAGGGTAAAAACGGGACCCTATTACTAAGACTTCGCTGTCTGTCCGTCTGTCCGTCTGTCCGTCTGTCCGTCTGTCCGTCTGTCCGTCTGTCCGTCTGTCTGTCACCAGGCTGTATCTCAAGAACCGCGATAGCTAGACAGTTGAAATTTTCACAGATGATGTATTTCTGTTGCCGCTATAACAACAAATACTAAAAACAAAACAAAATTAATATTTAAGGGGGGCTCCCATACAACAAACGCGATTTTTTTGCTCTTTTTGCTCGATATCAAAAACGGCAACAGGTAGGCACTTGAAATATTCACAAAATACTCAATTGTATTTTAACTTTAATAATAAATAATAAAATTAAAATAAAATAAATATTTAAGGGGGGCTACCATACAACAAACATGTTTTTTTCGGCGTTTTTGCCTTGTGGTACGGAACCCTTCGTGTGCGAGTCCGACTCGCACTTGGCCAGTTTTTCTAGAAGTAAGTAGGGTTTATAAATTCATATTTCGTTTCGGACTTGCTGGAGTGACCTGCACAGCAGGTGTACTTCGAAGACTGCTACTGGAACTAACAGCCGAGCTGAGGAGTTATTCCGGTCTGATCCCCTGAACCCCCCCTCCACCCTCCAATTACAATTTTTCATGATGGGTGTCAATTTCGTGGTTTTCGAGGTTGCTGAAACCGATGGTTGGGTCAAAATAAAAATCCAAGATGGCGGATGTGACAAATGTTACAATTTTTCATGATGGGTGTCAATTTCGTGGTTTTCGAGGGTGCTGAAACCGATGGTTGGGTCAAAATAAAAATCCAAGATGGCGGATGTGAAAAATTTTATAATTTTTCATGATGGGTGTCAATTTCGTGGTTTTCGAGGGTGCTGAAACCGATGGTGGGGTCAAAATAAAAATCCAAGATGGCGGATGTGAAAAATGTTACAATTTTTCATGATGGGTGTCAATTTCGTGATTTTCGAGGGTGCTGAAACCGATGGTGGGGTCAAAATAAAAATCCAAGATGGCGGATGTGAAAAATGTTACAATTTTTCATGATGGGTGTCAATTTCGTGGTTTTCGAGGGTGCTGAAACCGATGATGGGGTCAAAATAAAAATCCAAGATGGCCGATGTGAAAAATGTTACAATTTTTCATGATGGGTGTCAATTTCGTGGTTTTCGAGGGTGCTGAAACCGATGGTGGGGTCAAAATAAAAATCCAAGATGCCTGATGTGAAAAATGTTATAATTTTTCATGATGGGTGTCAATTTCGTGGTTTTCGAGGGTGCTGAAACCGACGGTGGAGTCAAAATGAAAATCCAAGATGGCAGATGTGAAAAATGTTACAATTTTTCATGATGGGTGTCAATTTCGTGGTTTTCGAGGGTGCTGAAACCGACGGTGGGGTCAAAATGAAAATCCAAGATGGCGGATGTGAAAAATGTTACAATTTTTCATGATGGGTGTCAATTCCGTGGTTTTCGAGGGTGCTGAAACCGATGGTGGGGTCAAAATAAAAATCCAAGATGGCGGATGTGAAAATGTTACAATTTTTCACATCATGAAAAATTTTAACATTTTTCACATCTGCCATCTGTAAAATTATTAAAAAGGGTTCAAACCGGGTGCGGTGACTTGACAAAGACGAAAATGTGGAGTCGTTGTTTCTCAATACTAACATACACGTATTCGTTATAATAAGAAATTACGAACTTATGTATTTCAATAAACCCTGTACTTATTTTTGTTGCTGACGATCCTTCAGGATCAAAAACAAAAGAAAAAGCGGTTCAAACCGGTATGAGAAAGTTTTTAGTGGATAAGACAGAGATTAAAACAGAAGACGATCTAGGAGGGGATCGAGGCGGGGAGGGTGGAGGGGGGGTTCAGGGGATCAGAACGGAATAATTCGAGCTGAGTCAGGTGTGCCGAGTATGGGCTCGTTTTCTTAGTTATGTTGAGACCTTACCTCCGGGCTTGATGGAGTGACCTGCAGGTGTACTCCGAAGACTGCTACTGGAACTAACAGCCGAGCTGATCTAGGTGTGCCGAGTATGGGCTCGTTTTCTTAGTTATGTTGAGACCTTACCTCCGGACTTGATGGAGTGACCTGCAGGTGTACTTCGAAGACTGCTACTGGAACTAATAGCCGAGCTGAGCTAGGTGTGCCAAGTTTGGGCTTCTTTTGTTAGTTTTGTTGAGACCTTAAGAATAGGTAGGCAGGCACTAGGCCGGGTCTAGTCTAGGCAGATGCGGTCACTAATCGGAAACATAAAACAAAAGTATCTAAAAAAAAAGATTACAGCCGCCATCTTGGATTTTCATTTTGACTTTGTTTTCGGCTCCAGCACCCTCGAAAACTATGAAAACGACACCCATGATAAAAAATATAAAACAAATTACAGCCGCCATCTTGGATTTTCATTTTGACCTCACTATCGGCGATCTCAATATCCGTCACTTTGCACGGCCAAAAATGTAATTGACAGGCTTATGGTGATTTATCGAGGTAGCCACTGCTAATATGCCTTTATGCAATGCACGACACTGCTTAGTACGTTATCCTAATTGCGTAACACACTTGGAATGGCAATCCATTCCGATTTGACAGTTCAACAATATCCATTGCGTTGTTTTTGTTTTACGAATTTTTTAAATATTTATGAAGCAACTAGCTGTGTCCCGCGGTTTCACCCGCATAAGTTTCGATCCCGTGGGAATATCGGATAAAAAGTAGCCTATATGTGTCAGCTACCTCTATACAAAATTTCATCAAAATTGGTGAAGCCGTTTGAGCGTGAAGAACAAACATATAAACATACACACACACTCACAAACTTTCGCCTTTATAATATTAGCGTGATGAATATTGTAGCATTTGTACTGTTTGCCTTGTAGGGTGTGTGCCAAATAGACGTATTTTCTTTCTAGTTTTCGAGAACCTACTTGCATATTTTGATACCATAGCAAATTTATTATATAAAATACGAAATAAACCGAATAAAACAAGCTTGTTTTATATTTGTTTTCAATAAGCTCGTCCGCAAATTGTTAATAAATAGGTACTTTGGCAACTTGTACTTGATTAATCACTGTCCAGTGAAATTAAGTAAATAGCATTTTACTTATATGAACACTTCACATTACCTACAAACTGTTTGAAAACAAATCACCGTAAACTTAAAAAAAATACATGGCAAAAATAAAATAAAATTAGGCTCAAGTATCAAGTCGTGTCAGTTTACTCATAATTTCACCGCTTCGCGCATGTCGCTGTGTGTGTGAGCCGTGCACGTGTAGTAGTAAGACTCAATACCTAAAATTGAAGCGCGTCAATTCGTAAACGCGTCCTTAAGCCGTTGTCCCGGTTGTCATACGTGGATGTTTCAGTTAGAAGTCCGAAAGTCTGACAACCAGTCTTACTAAGGGGTATCGTATTACTCAGTAACTGCGTTGTGGAGGTCAGATAGGCAGTCGCTCCATGTAAAATGCTGGTATTCAGCTGCATCCGGTTAGGCTGGAAGCCGACCCCAACATAGTTGGGAAAAGGTTAGGCAGATGATGATGATGTTAGTTTAAAGACTAACCATAACCGTTACAGTGATCATTTGGATTGGACCCTTATATTCTTGGTTAGGTATGATTAACGTGACCAGACGTCCCGTTTTGAACGGGACTGTCCCTTTTTATAATTACGAGTCCCGGTGTCCCCGAAATGGACTCTGGGACGCAAAATTGTCCCGTTTTCGGAAACCGCGCGAAAATTTGAGCAGTGGAGCCGGCCGGATCCGGCCGGACGCGAGCGGTGTGCGAGAGAGAGACCGCGTCATCGGTATCATTATCATCATCATCATCAATTCATCATCGGTCTCGTCACCGGCATGCTACAAATGCTCCAGTAGAAAGAGTATTTTCTATGATGAACAAATTGTGGACATCTGAGAAAACTCAATTAGATATTCCGGTTCTAAAGGAATATAAAAAAACGTGCCACGAGTTTCATTCTTACTAAAAATCATGACCTGCTATATTGAAACAAATTTGCTCCTCTGATTAATATAACTACATATTATAACTAAACATTTTCGATATATTTTTTAATTCGTAACTAATAACTTTTTCTAAGTAAATAATTTTAAAAAGTGTTCTATATTTTCATTGACTAACCTGTTGATTGACCTAAATAAACCAATGTCCCATTTTGAGTCAAAAAATAAATGGTCACGTTAGGTATGATATACAGGATATTTTTTTAAGCAGTGCGCACATTTTCACAGGGTGAACCCATGAGTATGAACAACTTTCACTATGGGACAAACACTGAAATCACGAAAAAAAATCATCAATTTCATACAAAAGTTCAATACCTACTCGACCAAAATGTATGATACAGCCGTTTTTTTTTTTCATGATTTCAGAGTTGATCCCATAGTGAAAGTTGTTCATATTCATGAGTAGAACATCCTGTGAAAATTTGCGCAATGCATAAAAAATTATCCTGTTTATACCTACCTACATTACATGTACCTAAGCTATGGATATGACTGGCGTTCCCCGCCCAAAATAAAGCATCGCGCTATTGGAAATTATTGATATAATAAACGAAATGCATTCACATAAAAAATATTAAACCATTAACAAAAGGAAGGAAGTGGAAAAAATACCCATAATGTATATAAATTGAATGGCGTTTTGGTTCAAAATATGTCTTTTATGTACCATAAAATCGAATTAGAAACATTATTTTTTACACTGGAAGTCGTAAACTCATAATTTCTGGATTGAGTCGAACCCAGACAGCCGGCTATGAAAAACTTCGCGTGTAAAAATGTTTTAAATTAAGGGAAAATATTTAAATTATACCTATTACAGTGGGGGCATTCAAATTGGGCAAGGGTATACGTTGTCATACTTCGTCGTTTCAGCCGATAGACGTCCACTGCTGGACATAGGCCTCCCCCAATTTTGGGGGGGGTTTGCCATAATCGCCACGCTTGGCAGGCGGGTTGGCGATCGCAGTATGGTATGATGGTGGAATAAATAGAGAACGCTGCTGCCCATTGACCGGTAAGATCCTTAGTCGCCTTTTACGACACCCACGGGAAGTAAGGGGTGGTGCAATTCTTTAAGTCCGGCACCACACAGACAATTCAGACAGTTGTCATACTTACTTAAAACTTTTATTAAGTTCATATGTTTTCATACGATAAGTACAGTAGGTAGGTAGGAATTTCCCGTTATACAGATGTTTTTTTTTACCGGTTCAAATTTTTACAGGGTGTTCTACCCATGAATATGAACAACTTTCACTATGGGACCAAACCTCTTACCAAAAATCAGCTGTTCCCTACATTTTGACGAGTTACACGAACATAAATGTAGGGATCAGCTGATTTTTTTTCGCGATTTCAGGTTTGTTCCCATAGTAAAAGTTGTTCATAATGATGAGTGCATTGTAATGCACAATGACATATCTTAAAGAGGTTGTTGGTGTTTTTCCAATAACCCTGTATAATGAATAAGTAGGTAAGTAGGTACTTCTGTAGGGCTTTTGTGTAGGCTAAAATAGTGTAGGTAAACAAAGCAGTCTAGAATTATTTTCAACTAGCTTCTGTCCGAATTTCTGACCGTATAAGGAACACAATACCTACTGCGCGCCAAAACTAAGATAACAGACGTTACCCAAAAAGCCGCTAAACTTAAGTGGGACTGGGCCGGACATGTTTGTCGCATGTCAGATGACAATTGGGCTAAGAGAACCACCGATTGGGTCCCATTAAACGACGCCATCGTGGTAGGCCATGACGAAGATGGCGGGACGAGCTTGACTCCTACCGTAAGGACTGGCCGGCACTAGCTCAAGACAGAATTGTGTGGAAAAGGGAGAGGGAGGCCTTTGCCCTGCAGTGGGACAGTACAGGCTAGTTAGATTAGATTAGATAGCTTCTGTCCGCGGCTTCGCCCGCGTCCTTGTCCGAAATTATCCCACGGGAACATACTACCGGGATAAAAATAAGCCTATGTCCTTCCTCAAGATGCCGTCTATCTCCTTGCCAAATTTTGTCGAAAACCGGTCAGTGGTTTAGACGTGAAAAGATACACAAAAATAATATAGGTACTTGGTCAGAGTTACTTTCGAATTTAGTATGGACGGATAAGGCGATTTTTTTTTCAAATATCCTAACATATTAATCCTACAACTATTATTATATTATTATACTAGTTAATATTATAAATGTGAATGTTTGTGAAGATGTTTGGATGATTGTTACTCAATCACGCGTAAACCGTTGAACAGATTTGGATGAAAATTGGCACATAGATAGACACTTTCTTGGATTAACACATATGATACTTTTTATCCCGATATTCTCACGGGATCGAAACTTACGCGGGTGAAACCGCGGGGCACTGCTAGTAAATGTGAAAGTTTGTGAAGATGTTTGGATGTTTGTTACTCAATCACGCGTAAACCGTACCTTTAGAGACAGTTTGAGTCCCGGGAAAGGACATAGGATAGTTTTTATCCCGATATTCCCACGGGATCGAAACATACGCGGGTGACACCGCGGAGCGCTGCTAGTTCCAAATAAATTGTTTATGTTTAAAACGTCTGCGACATCTAATAGGTTGACTGATGTCGGGGCCCCACATGACATGTATTTATCGTCGATTACGAGCGATGGGGACCACCAGCATGTCATGCATGAAATCTTTATGAAAGTGTAGTCCAGGAGATAGGCATCCTATTTTTGTTTATTTGGGAACTTTATCTTTCTATTTTTTGTAACGGAAAGTGATGATTTATAAAATAGACCAATATGGGTTAGTGATGTGGAATTTCTCGAAAGTTAAATTATGTATCTTCATCATCATCATCATCATTCTCCTGCCCTTATACCAATTTATCCAAATAAATTCATAGGTCGGCGCAACATGTCTTTTTCTTCCATACTTCTCTATTAGTCGTCATCTCGGTAGTCACCCCCTTTCTAACCATATCATCATTCAAAAAAAAAAAAATGTATGTAAATATGTATGTGTTGTAAATTATGTATAATAATTATATTTCTGTCACTCTCTGATGGGCACCGAGGTGAGATACCGTGCCTATTGGCCACCTAAATGTACTCTGCACATAAAATAATTACATTAGAAAAGAAACTGAAAAACATGAGTTAGATACAAGAAAAAAATCTGACACAAACGAACATAGAACTTTAATTTTCCAAGCCGTTGGTGTGATTCCTCCTCCTCCTCAAGTCCTACCTACCTACTGAGGGTCGTGATCCTCCCTTGAAAACATCTTTTCGCTGACAATGTTTCGCCATCTCTGTCTATCCTTGGCCAGGTGAAGCACATCATGAAATTTCGTGTCAAGAGAAGAGCTTATCTGGTCCGACCATCGCAAAGGGCTGCGACCTCTTGGACGTTTGCCATCCACCTTGCCGGTAACCATTAATTGTTCAAGGTTATTGCCATCTTTTCTCGCTATATGGCCGAAAAGTTTCAAAACTCTGCGGAGACAGGTCGTAGAGAGTCTGTCTTTATTCTGAGCTCGCGTAGGATAGACTCGTTGGTGCGGAATGCAGTCCATGATATCTGAAGCAACTTCCTCCAACACCACATCTCATACGAGCTCTGTCGGCCTTTCTCAAGGTCCAAGTTAGTGTGATTACCTACGATTATTTTTAGCTTGTGTGGCTCGCTCTCCTTCTTCATACACTTCATTAGCAATACATTCAGCTTAGTATTTTTAAAGATTAATTAAATCCACGTTACGATTCTGACGATAATTATACAATAGATTTTAAAAATTTAGAACAATACATGAATACAAAGAAATAAAAAAGGACTCGGTCCTCTAGCCTACATTCCGCCCTTCCACTGCGGTTGTCATGTACACAGGCCGACAGAAACTGTAAACAAACCAGCGATCGATATTCTCGACAACCACAACTAAAAGCTTGGCAGCATTCGTGACGACAACTCGTGCACAAATTAAAAAAATAAAATCGCCATTACTGTCATTTACGAGACGGGCGCGAATTTTGACATAATTTTTGGCGGGATATGATCGCGAGTTTTCACGTTCGGATACGCGAATGAAGGATTCTATTGTGTGGGACTGTTCGCGAATCAAACTGTGGAACAACGTGGCGTCCTGTATGGAGAAATGGTTCGGTGATAAACGTTTGTGGTTATTCGGCAACAACCTGCCGCTGCTACCTAGAAGGTAAACAACTAGTGGTATGAAATAATTAATTAAGATCAGTGATGTGAAAATACGAGTGTGAGTTTTGCACTGGCACAGAGTTTAGTGTTTTCATGTTTTTTACGCAGCTTATCCTTTTTATAATCAATACTTATTTATGTATTTATTTAATACTTCAAGCACATATGTACAGAGGCGGACTTAATGCCAAAGGCCAAAATAATGGCTTTGTTTAATTAATAAAACTATTAATTTGGGTCTATAATCGGAATTTAAGAAAATTATTTAACTATGACTTTTTTATTT
Source organism: Mesoligia furuncula (assembly GCA_916614155.1). Classification (NCBI taxonomy): domain Eukaryota; kingdom Metazoa; phylum Arthropoda; class Insecta; order Lepidoptera; family Noctuidae; genus Mesoligia; species Mesoligia furuncula. Next base: position 29,033,120 of record OU744797.1, on the reverse strand, counting down.
ATTACTTAATATTGATTATTTCTTAATTTTCTCTTTTTTAATCCAATTAAGTAAATTATATTAAGCTTAATGAAGTTAAAAAAAATGATCACTGGACGTCACATACTTCCGTCACGCGATTTTCCAATATAAAAACTATGAAATTTTACCGCATAATCTTATCTTCGATAAAATTCTCCACCCTCTTGAACACACTGCAGCATAGAGGATATGGTACAGCCAGCACATCAAGTTACTACAATCTGCCAATTTTCTTTGATAGATTTTCAACTTTACCTATCGCTAAAGTATAAGGTTCAAAGCTAATTGGCAAAATTTAACAGTTTCGGGTAGCTTGATGTGCTGGCGCCTGTACCATGGTATGCTTCGTGCACAATTACAGAATGGCATATTCACAGAAAAAGAACTTTTGTATTTTGCATGTTTGTTTAAATAAATATATGTTCAGTGCTATAATGCTTGTGGCTAAGTAATATCAAGCAAACGGGTCGATCGATCAGGTTATGCTACGCTTGCCGCGGCAGATCCATGGATGGTCAAGCATCTGTACATACCGAGACCCCTCCGTGCCTCGGAAAGCACGTTAAGGCGCTGGTCCTGGCTGTAGTTCGTAGCACGAATGGTGATCTTTGACAGTCTTTACGGGTCGTCAGAAGCCTGAAAGTCGGACAACCAGTCTTACCAAGAGATGACAGATGAACAAGGAGCCGTGTTATGTGTCAAGAGCGTAATGTAAGGCTCCTTGTTCATCTGTCATCTCTAGTGCTATCATTATCCGTTATGTTTGTAATAGGCATTGACTTATATGTAATAGGTATAATCTTCCAAATAAATTCGTTATAAAAGTTCAATTGTATCTAGGTATAATCTTCCAAATAAATTCGTTATAAAAGTTCGATTGTAGGTATAATCTTCCAAATAAATTCGTTATAAATGTTCAATTCTAGGTATATTATCTTCCAAATAAATTCGTTATAAAAGTTCAATTGTAGGTATAATCTTCCAAATAAATTCGTTATAAATGTTCAATTCTAGGTATTATCTTCCAAATAAACTCGTTATAAAAGTTCAATTGTAGGTATAATCTTCCAAATAAATTCGTTAGTAAAGTTCGATTGTAGGTATAATCTTCCAAATAAATTCGTTATAAATGTTCAAATCTAGGTATTATCTTCCAAATAAATTCGTTATAAATGTTCAAATCTAGGTATTATCTTCCAAATAAATTCGTTATAAAAGTTCAATTCTAGGTATTATCTTCCAAATAAATTCGTTATAAAAGTTCGATTGTAGGTATAATCTTCCAAATAAATTCGTTATAAATGTTCAATTCTAGGTATTATCTTCCAAATAAATTCGTTATAAAAGTTTATTTGCCCTTGTTTATATTTCTTCAATATTGTATAACCTACCCAGTAACTAGTTCAGATAGGCAGTCGCTCCATGTAAAATACTGGTATTCAGCTGCGTCCGGTTAGACTGAAGCCGACTCCAACATAGTTGGGAAAAGGCTAGGGAGATGATGATGGGTCCTATAATGCTGTACCTACTTATCTATAAAGTATTTAATGAGTGGATAGGTACCTATTCACTATAAATACACCTGTGTTTCGAGACAAAGGGAACAAACGTCAATCGTATTATAGCTACACAAAGGTGACGTCGGCAGAACTTCATAAAGTCCGATCACTTTACTATTGTCTCGCTATTAATCTATTCTGTTGTTTATTATACAACTACAACATACATAGAAACCGGTCAAGTACGAGTCGTACTCGCACACGAAGGGTTCCGTACCACAAATCAAAAAAACGCCTAAAAGAAAACGTTTCTTGTATGAACTTGAAGACCCTTCTTTATTTTTGAATAACTATAATTTATTTGTATTATACACACTCTGTGAAAATTTCAACTGTCTACGTATTATCGTTCCTGAGTTACAGCCCATTGACAGATAGACGGACGGATGGACAGCGGAGGCTTAACATTGGCACCTTTTCGGTACGGAACTCTAAAACGCACGGTTTATCCTAAAACTGCCACAAAACAGAAACAGGGGTGACAAAGTTAATGTTTACCCTAGTTTGTGTAAATTAGTAGCGAACTTGAACTTGAAAACATCCCCTAACTTAGACAATGAGGTCTGCCTTGACACAGAATATGGATAAAGCAGAAACTAGAAAGTTTATGAAAGTAACTACCTACCTATTGAATGGCCACGAAGTCTTCTGCCACCTGCCCGTTCGTCATCATCCTCATCATCATCATCATTTCAGCCGATAGACGTCCACTGCTGGACATAGGCCTCCCCCAATTTTGGGGGGGTTTGCCATAATCGCCACGCTTGGCAGGCGGGTTGGCGATCGCAGTATGGTATGATGGTGGAATGCATAGAGAACGCTGCTGCCCATTCTCCGGTAAGACCCTTAGTCGCCTTTTATACACCCACGGGAAGTAAGGGGTGGTGCTATTCTTTAAGTCCGGCACCACACAGACAACCGTTCGTAACGCACGTAAAATGCCAATGCCATTCATTTTGACCATTCAACAACATTTATTATTGTGATAACGCTTTCGAGCAGACGAATTTTTCAAACATACGGAGCATAGAGTAATGGAACATGAATTTCCTTCAAAATCCTTCGGATTGAGATAGAAAGTATTGCGTATTTTTCCTTGGTTTCTGACTATCCTGTATAGTCATCTCCTTCAGTCTTCCCAGAATTTGATCCTTATTAGGGACACTATCGAGTGGTGTAATAATACAGTGTTTTTTTTAACAAAATCAACGATTTTCCAAAAATCCAATGATGTAGTTTTAGTTTTCATCAAAATCGAGCCCGCGACTCCTTTGAGTACTTTTCGCTATTCCTCATAGTTTCGGATTTGGACATCCACGCCCACTTGGAAAAATCACAATGTATAATCTTTTTACCGTAACCTTTCATGTCAGGTCTGTTCTCGTGTAGCTTGTGCCAGCACGAAAGGAGAAATACTCGTACAATGCAGACTACTCTTTATTTGTTTAAAACCCTTGCGGTTATGGCATCTCAATTTATATGTTTAACTTGTGTATAGTCAACAAGGATCGTCGGATATAGTTGAAGTTTTATCTTTAGCAAGATCCGAGATATAGATCTCGCCAAGAGAACATATTCTGAGCTGTTACTACATACCATGAGAAATATGACATGACTTGAGCAGAAAAAACAATTCTTCATAGGTCATAATTTGTCAAACGATAGGCTTTTTGGGGCGGCGCTGAAAATAGGGGTTCAACCATAGGGTTCAACTTAATGGTACTCCATAAAGCCCAATATAGGATGGAAAACATTATTGTTATTGAGAACATAAACGTGACAACTGACAATAATAATATTAAAACCCGCACAAAATGATAAGATAATAAAGAAATTACAAACAATTCACAGGTAGGTAATTTACGTGCAATTAGATTGATTGAAACGTGTTCGATAGCCGTGGACTTATCGAGCGTATGATATAAGATATAATTGAATTAATGTTCAATAGGTAGACATATAGACGACGCGATGTTTTATTGAAATAAATTGTCTAACGTTATGCCATGCATAATCCCAGAAATATTTTTCAGAATACCAATGAATATTTTTTTTAATATTTTGGCAAGATTGTGTAGAAAAGGGAGAGGGAGGCATTTGTTCCGCAGTGGGACAGTAAATGATAGTAAGATAGATAGATTTTTTTATTGCTTAATGGGCCCGCTCTTGACTCGATCACGCCTGATGGAAAGCGATGGATGAGGTCTATGATGAAACAAGCGTGCGCAGAAGATGCCTAAGGCACTGGACACCCCATGCATCGACGAAATACAGCAGGCTACTTGATGGCGGACTCCAGTGGGAGGGTGGTCGCAAACCCGGCGGGCGTTAGCCCTACCACCGCAAAGGAAGAATTGGCCAGTCAAATAAGGTGTTGATGGGTGTGACTGTCCAGGATGCGCCGAGCGCTCGGTTCAGTTGAGTAACTGGCGGAACAAACTGCGCTACACGAGGAGGTTTCTTCATGCATCCCAGATAGAATTCGGAAAGAGACTACTTCAAATCAATTTATTTACCTATTAACCTATTACCTAAGGGTGTCCTACGATTTGTTCTTAACAGATGATATAATATTTTGTTAACTTTCAATTTCCTATTTATTTCGACTCCCGAACTACAAAACTTTTTTGTTGTATTGGCATTGGATATATCAGAAAGAAGATCTAAGACACCTTGGCCATCTTCTTTCTGGTTCAACAAGAACAGACTAACGTCAAACAAAACGTCACAAGTCTCCACAGACTAAGAAGAGAAGTTAACCTCAGGACATGTTAGATTAGGTTAGAATAACCCAAAGTAAGATACCTACTTTTAAACTGCTTTCTGCAACTTATGTTCGAGAGCAGAATCAAATTATGCAGTCTACTTTTCTTATAATGAGTTAAAATCACAGTGTCGAGATGAGAGGGGAGATAAACAGAGATATCGTGTCGCCGGAGGTGATCGGATTTAGGTAACGTACTTTAAATATTTACTTCTTTATAAGTAGTTTCTAGGACTTCGCCAGCCGGTCCTCGGTTCCTCACGATGTTTTCCTTCACCTAAAACTGTGCCCCAGATGTCCTAGAACCAAGAATTCGAAGATATGTGACATCTACCAACCCGTACCTACTAGGCCGCGTGGTGGATTACGGATTTACGGCGCACTCCCTCACCGAGATGAGGACTGTATCCCAGGAGTGGGGACATTTTATGCTGATTATGCATTATACATAAGTAGGTATCGTACCCCTCCGTGCCTCGGAAAGCACGTTAAGCCGTTGGTCCCGGCTGTCATTCGTGGATCTATGACAGTCGTTACGGGTAGTCAGAAGCCCGAAAGTCTGACAACCAGTCTTACCAAGGGGTATCATATTACCCAGTAGCTGGGTTGTGGAGGTCAGATAGGCAGTCGCTCCATGTAAAATACTGGTATTCAGCTGCATCCGGTTAGACTGGAAGCCGACCCCAACATAGTTGGGAAAAGGCTAGGCAGATGATGATGATGACATAAGTAGGTATCGTGTTAAAAACACAGTGCTGCACGTCACCCAAAAAGCAGCCAAGCTTCAGTGGGATTGGGCCGGACACGTTTGTCGTATGTCGAAGTAGTCATGAGCCAAATCTACCACCACGTGTGTCCCAGAAAACGTCCAGCGACACATCCAGGAGAAGATAGCGAGACGAGCTTAATGCCTATAGGCTGATTGGTCCCAACTAGCTCAAGACAGAGAGGAGTGGAAAGGAGAAAGAGACGCCTTTCCCCTGCAGTGAATCAAATAGATGAAAGAAATTGGCCCTTTATGTTCCGGGCCAGCGGTAACCCTTTCGGACAATCCCGCTAACCCGGCAGTCCCGCTAATTTCGTGCAAGCATCTAGAGAATGCTTAGTGCTAAAGTATAAGTATTTCTATTTGGGCAGAATCATCATCATCATTTTAGCCGAAAGACGTAGGCCTCCCCCAAGCACCTCCACTTCGACCGGTTCTGTGCTTCTCGCATCCAACGGGTTCCTGCGGCCTTCACAAGGTAATCGGTCCACATTTAGAGAGGCCTTCCAACGCTACGTCTTCCGGTACGCGTTCGCCACTCCAGAACCTTTCGGCCCCATCGGCTATCTGTTCTGCGAGCAATGTGCTGCCCACTGCCACTTAAGTTTGGCAATTCTTCTGGCTATCTTTAGTTCTCCTGCGGATCTTCTCATCCCTGATTCGATCACGCAGGGAAACTCCAAGCTAGCCCTCTCCATTGCCCTTTGGGTGAGTTTTAGTCTTTTAATAAGGCCCATTGTGAGCGACCACGTTTCAGTGCCTTATGACATCACAGGCAACCCGCACTGGTCAAAGACTTTGGCCTTAAGACAGTGCGGTATTTGGGACTACTGGTTGGGCACCCTTTAAAGCACCCGAAATTATGTGGGAACGGTGACGATGACGATACTATGGCAAATATCTCAGTACTTAGCATGTCATTCTTATAATGTGAAAAGTATGATGGACTTTGGGAAGAACAGTCTTCCCACCGCTAAATTCTCCAGTGGAGTATAGTGGAACGCAAACCGTGGCCATATAGTACCTTAAGAGTCCTGTTACATTTTTTACGCAAATTCATGATTTTTGACGCTGTAATTTTCAGCAGTTGTAAGATATTTTAATTATATGTTTAAGAATAACGATAGTACTATTCTCTTTCTTGTAAGTTGCAGTTACACATTTTCATTTTTCTTTTCGTGTAATTTACTATAAATATTTTACGAACACAGTTTGCAAGAAAAACCGTTGGCGATGGAACTTTGACGCTCAAATTCACATTGTTACATTCAATTCTTATAAATGCTAAAATTATAAAAAGATACTTTGAATGTTTTACTTGTTTATTGGAGTTCTAGAATTCCTTTAAATTCCTTGAGTTTTTATGGATAAAATCGTAAAGAAAGCCTAATTTAAGCAATAAATGTCTTGATTCAGCGTCCATTACACTCCAAATTAACGCAACTTTATCAAATAAACTAATAACTATTATATAAAACTTCAATCTACAATGAATACGTTTCATTAGTTTCCGTTTCTCAATTTAATAAAACAAAATTGCAATAAATAAAGTTAAAATGCTATATATTCTGCGTCAATTCGGCGCGCCCCTCATTCCCGCTGATTCCCGCGCAAGCGCTTGACGAGGTAGGACCTGTCGCCGAATTTTTGGCGCGCAATCGTCCGGAGATCGCTACTATTATCGACTCGTGTACGCCGATCGAAATAATTTGATTTGCGTTTACGATCCGTAATAGGACTCTTAAGGAGCCTCTACGCTGTAGATGACGCGAAGATGTTCTGTGCTACGCCGTAGAGGCTCAACCGTTGTCCTGAGCTACGCCGTAGAAGCTCGACTGATATACTGTACCACACCGTAGAGGTTCAATCGTAGTCCTAATCCTAAGCTAGTGTAGATGCTCGATCCGAGGAAGGAAAGCCTTTTCCCCCAACACTCTCAGAAACAATGAGTACCTACAGTATACTTTGCAAATACAGGGTGTAATAGAATAGACCCAACACAAAGCCGCCATGTAGGCATTCGGTACATCTAAATAAAATTTGTACAATTTTTTTGTTTTGGGAAACTACTTTTGTTTTGAAAAATCGCTGTTTACGGTAGCGTACAATGATAACGTACGCAAAGCATTGTGCTTATGTGTGCATGCAACGGTACAGGGGTATTTCAAGTTATGCTATAACATTTGAAACTTGTTTCCGTAAAAAAAATTGTAACCAGACCTTAATAACCCAGGTTTGGTTCAGTACCCACAAAAACCCCCCACCCCTTCCTCAAGGAAGAGTTTTGGCCGAAAGGTGTTGTGTACCGCCGGTTTCGTGGCCGGCTACATGACACCAATCAGCGAAACACGACGCAGACACTTCGTGTGCGTTAGTTTTTAGTGTAATTATAATGTATGTATCTATAGTATTTTTATGTCATATTAATATTCTATTGTATGTGTTTATATGGGCCTTGATGCCTGAAATAAATGGATAAAAAAAAAATTACAATGAGGGAAAAAGCAAGTGACCATCGACTTCGTTAAGTGTATTTTAACAACCGTTATAAAGTCAGTACTATGGCACCTTAACTTTTTTCTTTCTATCTAGTGTGTCCTAACCATGTTAGGATCCATACTACCACAAAGTAGACAAACGGAAAATTTTATGGAATCGTGTTTTCGTCAAACATAGTAACTTAACATTAATACTCAACTTACCATATATTTATTTCAAAATTAATGCTGCAGTATTTTCGACATAACGGAGGATCATGCTAAGCAATTTGAGGTAGTATAGGCTCTTAATTCTTTCTTTCGTTGTCCAGGTCACGCGCGAGCAGCCGCGCGATGGAGCGGTACGAGAAGCTCGCCAAGCTCGGCGAGGGCTCGTACGGGCTCGTGTACAAGTGCCGCAACAGAGACAGCGGCGAGATCGTCGCCGTCAAGAAGTTCGTCGAGAACGAAGACGACCCGCTCATACGCAAGATCGCGCTCCGGGAGATACGGATGCTGAAAGTGAGCTTCTTTTTCTATTGGAGTTGTAACACACTGAGTGCGGATTTTTATGCATTTGATTTGGGTATGACGAACGGACCGGCTGTCTTGCTGGTCTACTGATTAATAGGTAATACGGGCTGGTTTCCGCAACTCCACGTCAATGCGCGTATTTTGCGTACGGGTGGGAAAATTGATTATTCGATCCACCCCAGCTCCTCAAGGAAGGCCAGCAACGCCTTGATGTTGCTGACCGTCTCGCGTAGGGTACCTGGGTTACCGAAGTACTTTGCCCTGTACGTGGTGATCACCGGGCAGTTTAGAAGCACATGTGCCACTGTCTCGTCATCCTCCATGCAGGCCCTGCACAGCGGACTGTCTGTTACTCCTATGACATTATTCCTATGGTCTACTGATTGCCGGCGCAACTATTTAGCATCCTGAGTCTTGATTCTTGAGAGGTTTGATTTCAAACCATTTGCCATAGACAACCTTTAAACTTTTTCTATCTATGGTCTGTGGTATAGCCAGGCAATGCGTGTGTCGATTTACGCAGCCACAGCTAGACCTACTCGTATTTTTTTACTATGTGGTCGTAGTAAATCCATTAGCTTATCATTATATTTAGGTATTTTCACGCCCATCGAGCGTCATTTTCGATCTAATCTACGTAATACGTGACCTATGTTTAGCTGTCAATCAGAGCTTTGCGGAAATAATTAGAAACTGTGTCCAAGCGATGTTATCTAAATTAATAAATGGTTGACGTTTATATTAAAAGTTTTGTAAGTAAATATTGACATCTTCCATAGCCCAATAGGAAAATTCAAAGGTCTTATCTTCAAAACTCTTAAAAAAGTTAAAAAACTCTTCAAATTATCGCTTTAAATCTGTCCGGGTTATACACTTTTTATTTTTCATCTTTCTTTTATTTTATTATTAGCAAAATACAAATATTGTTATACTAGTTTTAGGTTTTCATAATGTAACTGTTCCCCTTAATGAAAATAAAATAAGCAGATAAAAAAATGAACTGTGAATGTCAAACGGTGAACTTCTTGAAATGTCCACAAGGATGCATGAAAGTAGGTCCCATAAACTCTTGACACCGAAAATATCGTCCCAAAATACTATAACCTGCGAGGTCATTGCGTAATACACTAATAGTATCTACTTAGCATTGACTTTCATTTTGACAGATAACAAATAACAACATTCATTGCGTTATTCAGGTACGTTGTTGAGCAGACAAATTCTTCGAACATAAAATATTAAGGGTTAGCAATATATCCTTCAAAATTCAGATTGTATTTTATAGTGTGTTACGGAATTAGGGTGCTGGTTAAGTAAACCAATCATCATTGAAAATCAATCTAAGTTAATAGTGGTCTGGTAGTAAAGTTTCCTTCTTAAGTAAACTAGTCGCAGGCACGAACTCACTTGTGGTCATGGCGAAAAAGCACGCTGTCTCACCTGGCTTCATGTCCGACAGAGCTAGTATCAGTGATGAGCAGTTAGACGCTAGTCTACTCGCACAACGTCTAGTTCTTACGCACAGAAACACCGTTCCGAACTGACAGGCACGTTAAAAAATTTGAAAAGTGCTTTGGAATATCGAGTTTTATGAAAAAACCACTGCATAAATCAATTACAAATAAAGTTTATTGAACTCGTCGATAACTGAGCTTTGTGGGTATGGGCTTCGTTGTGAAGATTTTAGAGTTCTTTTATTATTTATTTACACCCAAAGTTACGTTAAAAATGGCAAGAAAAACGAATCTTTGTTGGCTCATAACTTTTTAATTGCTTTTTATTTTACTATTCTGTTTCCGTACCAACAAAATTAATAATAAGTCAAAATGATATCATGGATAACTTTGGATGCACAATGTCAAACAGAGGCGTAATATATACTCTCCCGAAATTTGTATGGAAAAAATATCTATTAGTGGCACCTTAATATCACTTTTTCGATTACTCCACATATTTCTATCCAACAAAATAAAATGCTGCCTGTGATTATACCTTTTTCCTACGCAATGTTGACGTGACGCGACCTTTAAGCTCTAAGTTATATCGTTTGCAACCCCACCAAGGCCGTGTGCTTCGATAAAGAGCAAAGTGGCCACGAACTATCGATCAGTGCAATCACAATGAACATGGGAAACTCATCAGGTTGCTCGTCATATCAGGGGGCCTAAAAAGGCCACTTTGGCAGAATCATAAAAGGATAACATAATGGACAGTTAACTGTTAAGTTAATCGTATCAAATCCCATTGGTGAAGCATTTTTCAGTTTTTTTTTTGTCAATCTAATCCAAATCCAATCCCAATCTCTTTGATTGTACCTAACGTAGTGCAGCGAGAAAAAGGAAAAACACGGACTGTCTTCGCCATATTATAATTCATAATGTTATCCTTTTATGATTCTCCAAAGTGGCCTTTGTAGGCCCCCAGTTCTTAGAAGTGTAGCTATTAAGTCATTAGAAAACTAAGTCGTCTTATTCTACGTATCAAAATAATAATAATTGACACACACACTCACGTGGTAGACAATTAAAGAAGTTCGTAAATCATTAAAATAGGCCAAGTTCGAGTCGGACTCGCACACAGAGTTCCGTACCTACCACCGTACAATATTTAACACTACATACATACTACTACATACTATGGGGACACCGTTTAATTTTTAACTTAATTTTATTGTTATACCGGCAATAGAAATATAGGTACACTGTGGAAATTTCAACAGCTGTCTACCTATTATGGTTCATGAGATACACAGACGGACGAATATTTTATAAAGCCGGAGTGAAACATGATTTCGAATTTAAAGAATTTGGCTCTACATTCTGTGGCCGCTGCGCAGGAGCATGTGGCCAGGATGCGGCAGTGATCGCTATTTAGGTAATTTGCACAAATTCCTTCACAAGCTCTACAAAATACACTACTAGAAAGTATTGAAATCTATTGTAGTAAGAACAACATTGTGACATTACAGACCTACTTCCGATAGATTTGCTTGATTGATTGGGTCGACGGAGTCGCCCCCCTATCATATGAATGTTGAAAAACTGTGAGTATCAGTACGTTGACCTTTGCTTGTACCTACCCCTTCGGAAACCACGTATGCGTGACGATAATTGTAATGTTTTATTCGAAGTTTTTTGTCCTGTGGCTCCCTCTGTCGGTAACTGAGTACGCAATTATGTAGTGGGTAGCGTTTGTTAACTTTATAGTCATTTTATAAAGAGGTGAGAGGTCGAGGAACTTGTACAATACAAGCGGCAGGTGCAGCATTTAAGTACCTATCAGAATCAGACACAATATCCAACTTAAAACAATGTGAAAACGAAACTGTTCGTCATTATGCTAAACTATAACACAAAACCTATGAAGAGACGTATTCGAACTTGTTACATCCGGTCCGTCTTACGTCACGAGAAAATGAAGTGTCAAAGTGCTTTTTTCGAGCCTTCTCGAGCTAGGCGTGCGTCGTGCTCCTCCATATGTTATTAGCCTTGCAAGTGGAGCCCGAGAAAAGACAATCTTAAGACCTGTTGCTGCTCCATTATGGTTTATCATCTGCATTCACTTGCTTCAGACCACGTCTTCAAGATTTGAATCAACTTAACGAATCATGTTTTTACGTGATCCACGAATGACAGCCGGGACCAACGACTTAAAGTGCTTTCCGAGGCACGAGGTCTTGGTATGTAAAGATGGTCACCCATCCACGAACCGAACGCGGCAAGCTTAGCTCAACCTGATCGATCGAACCGTGCAGCTGTTATTTCTTAGCCACAAGCCCCTCAATTACGCCATTCCTACTGTTAGTGTGTTACGCAATTTCCCCGCTGTACTGATTTTTAACACGCTTTTATTAGGTCGACCGTCGACCTGTAGGTATGTAACTAACTATGTAATGGAATCTAAGGTAACTAATTTAACCACCTTCCAAGGGTCGTAGCGTAATGAAAATTGGCAGCTGTATGTAGTTCTGATGACAATACAATAATATGTTACTGTCGAACTGATCTGATGATGGAGCCGGAAGATATGAACTGGAACTTCATGATGGAAAATCATATCATAGCTGTTTTGGATTTCTTAGAAAAGTCTTGTAATGAACTTTGACCACGATTAGGTTTCAAGATCTGATGATGAAGCCGGAAGATAGGCACTGGCATTCCATGATAGAATATCGTATTATAGTCGTTTTACACGCGTGTTTTTCTAGTGTTTTTAAACTATTAATTTATTATCCAAGTATATATGTATATATCAATATCTTAATATTAAGTTATTCGTAATAAAATGTTGTTGTCCCCAGAACTTAAAGCATCCGAACCTAGTAAACCTGATCGAGGTGTTTCGCCGCAAGCGCAAGCTTCACCTCGTGTTCGAGTACTGCGACCACACGGTGCTGCATGAACTGGAAAAGTATCCTGCTGTGAGTATATTCTAGCTTTTTATTTAAGGCTCCTACAAACAGGCGCGACTTGCGGTGCCTTTGTGTCGCGCGTCGTGTCGCGCCTGTTTGAAGGTGCCTTTATGCGGTAGAGCGAAACGAGCGAAAGCCAGCGAGGTTTTTAAATTATCTTTCATAATGAGCCCAGTAGATGGGCTTGTGGCTAAGTAAGAACAGTCGCACGGGTCGGTCGATCAGGTTAAGCTACGTTTGCCGCGGTTGGTCCGTGGATGGGTGACCACACCACTTGAATAACATACCAAAACCCCTTTGGTCCCGGCTGTCATTCGTGGATCTTTGACAGTCTTTACGTCAGTAGTCCGAAAATCTGACATCCAGTCTTACCAAGGGGTATCGTATTACCCAGTAATTGGGTTGTGGAGGTCAGATAGGCAGTCGCTCCAAATACTGAAGTAAAATACTGGTATTCAGCTGCATCCGGTTAGACTGGAAGCCGACCCCAAACTTAGTTGGGAAAAGGCTAGACAGATGATGAATGAGCCCAGAAGCAAAAAAAAACGTTTAGGAAATAATTTTGCTTTGCAACGTAATTTCTACGACTCACGCTGGGCTGATATAGAATTATTGGAGGATAGTTACTTCAGTTGCGAGTTCAGTTTAGTTCAAACTTAACAGCTTACGTAAGGCGCTCCCTAAACAGTCCAGCCACAAACATACTGAATGGTTAGGTAATCTTTTTATCATGTCAGCTAGTTTCGTGTAGCTTGTGCCGACACGATTGAATACACAAATACTTTAGGAAATGTATTTCGTATTACATGTGTAGGTGTACATTATGAATTTATTATACCTACGTTTCATAGGCTTTGGTTGACATACCTACCTAACTAATAATATGTTTAAAGAAAACATTCACAAAATAATGAAACATTCATAGTACAGACCTACTAAAGAAATACTTATAGGAAATCGACCCAAGTTAACGAACAGTAATAAAATGTCGGATGTCCTTCCAACGTTACGTAATTTTTACTCGTAAGGGTTCTGTACCCAAAGGGTACCAACGGGACCTTTTAATGCTCTGCCTGCGGTCCGTTCGAAGTGTAGAGTATCTTTTAAACCGCGAGCTTTTTAGATGAAGGCCGTCAAATTGACAGAGCGTATTCGCAACACCACACTGCGTTCCAAAACACAGATTACTGACGTTGCTCAAAAAGCCGCTAAGCTGAAGTGGGATTAGGCTGGCCACGTCTGCCGTATGCCCAATAAGCTGTGGGCCAAAATAGCCACTACATGGAGCCCTGACACAGGTAGAAGGCGTCGCGGCAGACCTCGCAGAAGATGGCGGGACCTCGTAAGTTAGGGCGGCTACTGGGCCACCACTGCTCGTCCCCAGTCTGCAGACAAAAATTCAACCAAATATTATATCCAATAGTTTCGCCACTATAGCTAGTTAAATATTGGCAAAACGGCCCATCACGACTGTATTTAGTTCGTTTGAAAAAAGTAGTTTAAAAAAAACAAAACCAACTTCAAAAAGAAATTAAAACAAATGGCCAAGATTTTGAGATGTTTTCCCTTTACACTACACCCGCAGCTCGTACTTACACGTATCATATATCATGACAATTACTGAATCGATTTTGATGAAACTTGCACTGTTCCCTAAGTTGAAGTAAATGTAAGCCAATGAAACAAAAATGGTCGCGATCCGATTAATAGTTGCGGAGAAATGCGTGGACAAACATACATACATACATACATACATACAGCCCTAACAGATTGTCATATTTATGTGAATATAATGCAGTTCCAATAATATTACATACATACGTGTCGAATTGATAGCCTCCTTTTTTTTGATGTCGGTAAAAACTCACTTACAGTGGCTAAGTAATAACAAGCCGCCCGGGTCGATTGACCAGGTTAAGCTGCGCTTGTTACGGTTTGTCCGTGGATGGGTGACCATCTTTACATACCAAGACCCTCCGTCCCTCGGAAAGCACGTTAAGCCGTTGGTCCCGGCTGTCATTTGTAGAAATTTGACAGTCGTTACAGGTCGTCAGAAGCCCGAAAGTCTGACAACAGTCTTACCAAGGGGTATCGTGTTTCCTAATGACTGCGTTGTGGAGGTCAGATAGGCAGTCGCGCTATGTAAAATACTGGTATTCATCTGCATCCGGTTAGACTGGAAGCCGACTCCAACATAGTTAGTTGGGAAAAGCCTTGGCAGATTGTCACTTTTTTAATTACGATAAAAAGATTTATTTCATAGTTGTACAAACACACGTAGATACAACGTTGTTTTTAGTATATGCGAAACCTGAATATAGTTTGTTCAGAATAAGTAACTGAATCGATCCCAATAATTTTTGTTATAAGTATTTTGTCCCATATTTAAAAAAGGTTAAAAGTTAGACATCGAGCGACACTAAGTAGAGGTTATCCAATCTCCGCGCCGTACGGTTAGGTACCTAGGTACTATCAATGAGCGCTAGAACGCGCGGCGCGAGCGGCGCGGGTGAGCACGTTTTTGTACAGACAAACAGGTAACTTAACAAGCTTATAACTTTGTGATTTTTCATGATACAGTTTTGAAATTTTGTACATAGATTCTTTACATAAAAATACTAGGCACGTGTGTCGGGTTTCGCATACTAAAAATAATGTTGTTTAAACTATTTCTTACTAATATTATAAATGTTAATTATTATTTCCCTTATAAATGTGAAAGTTTGTATGTTTAGATGTTTGGATATTTGTTACTCAATCACGCAAAAACGGCTGAACGGATTTTATAATCTGGCTATGTGTTAATCTAGGTTATAAACTATGCTACTATCCCGATATACGATATTTTTTATCCCGATATTCCCACGGGATCAAGACATAAGCGGGTGAAACCACAGATCGCTACTAGTAAAAAATAATACTCATTACATATGGAACGTGCGACCGTCGGACTGAATAAAAAATAATCTTTATTAGCATAATAATGGCCATAATAATTTTAATAGGTATTTTGTTATGCAGTGTTGTACAGTCGAGTTCTATAATATCAGAGCATGTTCAAGAATCAAAAATATATAGGCAATGGTAAGTTTCATAAGACTCTAAACAGCTTGTATTGCATGTACCTACATGCTTACAGTTGTCACAATATTATGAACTTTTTTGACGTTTAAGTATATATTTTTGAAGCCAGAAAGGGCCAATATATTAATGAACTCGACTGTACACATAACATCATTACACGCGCCATACTTTTGTGATTGTGACTTGAAAACAGTTCATTATATCACGCCTGTATATCCCGAATGGTTAGGCAGAGATGTAGGTACTTAAATTACAACAAATTTCGCCAATTATGTTTAAGTCCCATGCGATAGGGAGCGAGCCTATTCAGGCCTCTCTTTTCCATAGGGCACTCTGGTTAAGTGCCCAGGGCCCCGCGATCTTCGGGGGCCCCGGTCTGCTCTGATAAAAAAACATTATTTGCAACCGCCGCACCGTTCCATTCTACGCATTATTATTGGTACCCGATTCAATGACAAAATAAGTGCGAAGTGCGATTTACAATAGCTTTCTAGCCCCCCAGTTATTTAGGCTGGTTTTAGAGTCGCGCTGACCGCACGCTGACCGTCGGCGCTGACAGCTTGAAACGTATGAACTTCTAGGGAGCGTTTTAGAATAACGCGTAGCTATCAGCGCGTGCGTTTCATACGTTTCGGCTGTCAGCGCCGACGGTCAGCGTGCGGTCAGCGCGACTCTAAAATCAGCCTAAATATTAGAATGCTTCTCTTATTGTCTCTTATCAACACAGGGGCCCCGTGATCCGTATGTGCCTAGGGCCTCCAATAAACTAAAGACGGCCCTCCTATTGTCACCAACCGGGTACAAATCCAGACTCCTGGCTGCCAGTGAGAAATTCCTGATAGAAAAACCCAACCTGCCTGACCTTGGAATCAAACCCAGAGAGTTCCTGGGTTCGAGTCGTGAGAACTACTACTGAGCATGAGGATGCTCAGCTGTTCTTGCGACTACTAGACCAAAGAAAAAATGAATAGAAAAAAAAAATGTTTTATGGTATTATCTCTAGAATTGGTGTCATAGTTCCCCTTGATAAGGTGTGAGGTGTATTTAATTGCCTAAAATACTTACTAATTAGCATCATCATCGTACATTTATTCATGTATTTTATAGTCTTTTCCTAGCTATTTATCCCTTTTGTTGCACCTGCCATGTTTTGTCTCTGCATCACCCTAAGGTTGACTGGTAGAAAATGCCACAGGCATTAAATCCGCCTTTGTTCAATATTTCTTTTACTAGTGCATAAAGTTTTAATAAATAAATAATAAATAAATCATCATTTCCGGCACGGGCCTGGTCCTGATCGGACGGTGAGCTACCCATTACTCTCCGTCTGCAGGCCAGCGCATCTCGTGGCCCTTAAAGTAACCTCTTGGCAAGCATCTGGAAAATGTTTTGTGCTAAGTATAAGTATTTCTATTTGGGTACCATCATCATCATCATTTCAGCCGAAATTCGTCAACTGCTGGACATAGGCCTCCTCCAAGCACCTCCACTTCGACCGGTTCTGAGGCCTTCCGACGCTACGTCTTCCGGTACGCGGTCGCCACTCCAGAACCTTTTGGCCCCATCGTCTATCTGTTCTGAGAGCTATGTGCCCTGCCCACTGCCTCTTAAATTTGGCAATTCTTCCGGCTATGTCGGTTACCTTGTTTCTCCTGCGGATCTCCTCATTTCTAATTCGATCACGCAGGGAAACTCCAAGCTAGCTAGGCTAAAAGTCACCGAAAGGGCAGTGGAGAGGGCTATCTCTCCACTGCCCTTTCGGTGACTTTTAGCCTTCTAAAAAGACCCATTGTGAGCGACCACGTTTCAGTGACATATGTCATCACTGGCAATACCCAAAGGTCAAAGACTTTCGTCTTGAGACACTGTGGGAAGAGAAGATATTGCGTAACTTCCCGAACGCTGCCCAGCCGAGTCGGATTCGACGATTGACCTCTTTCTCGAAGTTGGACCTACCTAACTGGACAGTTTGTACTAATTAGCATACCTATTATAAAATAGACTTACACGTGATTTTATAAGACCAAGGTTTTCGCTTTTTTCCGTGTAGTTAATTATACCTTTTGTTTTGTTTTATTAAATAAATACCTATCATTATTCGAGTTATTATAAATTTATTATCCACGTGTTTGTGTGATAATGTAGGTAGGTAATATTTTTTTCTTTAATCGGTTGGCAAGGTCGTGTAAACCTGGTCATTACAATTAAGTTCAAACATGAATTACGGACTATGTAATTAACCGATAAATTATTTCATAACTCCTCCACATACAGAACTGCCCCGTTGGTCTCGTGGTTGCAAGCGCGACTGCTGAGCGTAGGGTTCGATTCTCGGGTCGGACAAAGTGTTATTGGGTTTTCCATTAGGAATTTCTTAGTAACAGTCCGAAGTTTGGAAGTTGGCGGTTTAATACCCCCGTGCCTCGGAAAGCACGTAAAGCCTTAGGTCCTGCGCCTGAACTCTCCCCGGTCGTGTCGGATTGCCGTCCCATCGGACTATGAGATTAAAAGGAACAGAGAGTGTACCTGTGTTTGCGCACACACTTGTGCACTATAATATCTCCTGCGTACCTGGCTGATCTCCATTGAGATTGGCCACAGTGATCGAAAACGGTCGGGGAGATAGCCTCCCTATTATTACATACAGAATCCGTTAAAACTTGAAATAGAAAGCGCCAAAGCGCCAGCGACACAGGCCCATAGATAAATACAACATAGAGAGAAAAGAGAGAGACACAGAGACATAGAGACACACAGACATAGAGACACAGAGACAGACGTAGAGTTTAAAGGGAGTGCATGTGACCCAGAAGCCACATGCAGTCTCTTTTTAACCGACGAAAAAACGGAGGGGGTTCTCAAGTCGACGCGTATATTTTTTTTATTTTTATGTATAACTTTTGTACAGAGTACGAGTAGTCCGGTTTTGATAATTATTTTTTAAACTCCAGATATAATCTTAGTCAGATCAAGATTATGTAGATTGGTGTATGAAATGGTCTTTTGAGGAAAGAAACACAAAGATTGCGTCAACTTGTCTGCCTTACTTTTTCTGCTATTCTGTGTCATCCCACTGTTGGGCAAAAGCGTCTCCACATGACTTCCAGTGCTTGAGATCGAGGGCTAATGTGGACCACTGTTCGTTTGTTTTGTCCAGCTCATCCCGCCACTTTTCTGTCTTATTCGGCACAAATATGATAATTTCTATTCTACTGGCAAATCGTTTGGCTAAGATTGATTGATTGACTACGATAAAGACACACAAACATGACAAGCATTCTCGTGTTTATTTAAGTTTTTCTTGTTAGCACCAGAAAAACTTAAATAATGCAGATGGCAGTTCATTTTGTTTATTACTTACCTGCATGCCTTTTCCCGTCCGCTTCCAGTCCAACAGGATGCAGCTGGATGTCAGTATTTTACATGAAACGTCTGCCTATCTGCCCTCCACAGCCCAGTTACTGGGCAACATAATACAAGGAGTATTGTACATCTGTCAAAATTTCTTTAATAGATTTTCAACTTAATCGCTGAAGCATAAGGTTCAAAGTTGATTGGGAAAATTTGACAGTTTCGGGTAGCTTGATGTGCTGGCGTCTGTACAATACTGGTTGTCAGACTTTCGGGCTTATGACTACCCGTAACGACAGTCAAAGATCTACGAATGACAGCCGGGACCAACGGCTTAACATGCTTTCCGAAACACGGAGGGGTCTCGCTCGCCTCCGGTATGTCATCGATGGTCTCCATCCATGAACCAACCTCGGCAAGCGTAGCTTAACCTTCGATCGATCGATGGAGTTATTATTTAACCACGAACCCCTCTTTACTTGTAAATAATGCTGTATGGATGGCGGGTATTTTTTTTGTTTATAGCTGTAAGTTAAAGGGAAGCCTTTAACTAATAGCTATAAACAAAAAAATACCTTACTTACGACTCCGTTTGAAACCCCATTCGGTACAAAATGGCAAAGGTGAACGTGAATTCAACATCATTGTAAGCAAAACAAATAAAAGTCAATTCGCGATTCTATTTTGGTTAAACGCTTTCCGATCGATTTTATCGCGAGCTTAGATGTATTTTTATCTTTGAACGGTATATGGATAATGGTACAAGCACATGGACATTATGGATTGAACATTGAAGGGAATTTGAGGTTGAAGGGTCGAATTTAACGCTATAAAGCTTGTAAATAATGCTGTATGGATGGCGGGTATTTTTTTTGTTTATAGCTGTAAGTTAAAGGGAAGCCTTTAACTAATAGCTATAAACAAAAAAATACCTTACTTACGACTCCGTTTGAAACCCCATTCGGTACAAAATGGCAAAGGTGAACGTGAATTCAACATCATTGTAAGCAAAACAAATAAAAGTCAATTCGCGATTCTATTTTGGTTAAACGCTTTCCGATCGATTTTATCGCGAGCTTCGATGTATTTTTATCTTTGAACGGTATATGGATAAGGGTACAAGCACATGGACATTATGGATTTAACATTGAAAGGAATTTGAGGTTGAAGGGTCGAATTTAACGCTATAACACACGATTAAATGATAACTAATTAGGTATCTACCTAAGGTACACGAATACAGGGAAAAAATTTAACCAGTGCCCAAACTGTAACCATTCAGCATGTGATTCTAAACCCCCTAGGGTAGATATTTTTCGTCGGTTATAAAAAAAAGTATTAGTTGTTCCATTTTTGAACGTGTCGGTATTGCACTTTTCTATGAAAGCGCACAGGTGTTTTTTTCCTGTATAAAGATAATACACAAAACAAAACACATAGGTATTTTAAAAAAGAAATAATATGACACTATTGCGTTAAACTGAGGCTATTATTATAATTTTTTTTAAAGTTTACGCTTTCACGAAAAATAAGCCCAAATTACGAATCATAAAACCTTTCTTTACGCAAACACGGGTAGAATGTCAGTCCCTCCACAAAAACAGAATTTCTGTCTAAAACGAAGTTTGCAACCAAAATTGCAATTTCAAACGTCTCTCTAAAGTACACTTTTGTTAAATTTACATAAAAAATACATAAGGATGTCAGGTGGTTCGTTCAAGACTGTCACGCCAGGACGACGCACGGGATAGCGTGACACGTACACTATATGTCACGCGATCTGTGACGTCAGTGTTACGTGGATATTTGCAACTTCGTGCCAGTATTTTCTGGATCGTTTTTATTTTAGTTTTCTTTCCATTGTTTTCCGTAGCTTATTTAAATATAAATTGGCCTCGTGTCCGGAGCCCTTAACATCTTGATCAGAATTTCAGATGTTGTTGTCTTATTTTATTTGTAGAGACTTAAGGTCACAAGGCACAAAAGGGACACGTATCAAACTGGAAAGGGATCGGCAACGTATCAACTCGAGCCGTTCAGTATTCTTTGTATGAAACTCCCTACTGCAACGCACACTAATCGGAATCGTAACGTAATCGCCTCGCCTCGGGACAAGCTCACGAACAGCGGTACGATGCGTTACGGCTCGTCGTCCCCGCGCTTACGGCTCGTCGTCCCCGCGCTTTCGGCTCGTCGTCCCCGCGCTTACGGCTCGTCGTCCCCGAGCTTACGTCTCTTCGTCCACCCTTGCCCCTCTCACCCCTCCGGCCTGCCTGCTGCACCATCAACCAGCGGTCGGCGAGCCGTAAGCGCGGCGTCGCCTAGCCGTAGCCGAGTCGACGTATCGGAGCTTCTGATCCGCTTTGGTTACGTGCGGAGAGAAGTAAGCGCGGGGGCGACGAGCTGTAACGCACCTCACCGCGGTTCGTGAACTTGTCCCGAGGCGATGCGATTACGTTACGGTTTCGATTAGTGTGCGTTGCAGTACGGAGTTTCATACAAAGAATACTGAAAGGCTCGAGTTGATACGGTGCCGATTCCTTTCCGGTTTGATACGTGTGCTATTAAATGACCTTAATTGTCATTTAATGGTTTGTGTTTGTGTAAAAAAAATTGTTTTGTGTGAAAAAAGTGGAGCAGTGTCATGAAATTCGAAATGGTGCCAAAGTGTCGAAAGCTCTGTTTTTGGGTCAGACTTTCTTTACCGATAAAATAGCGTTTTCAGTCCATTTCCGGTTCAGAACCTTGGACAGTTGCCACAGAAACAGTTTGTAGACACATGTGACAGCGGTGTGTGGTGTGTTTATCAAATTCAAATGCCGTAAAGCCAAGCGCACATTTCAGCCGCAACTGCCCGCAGCGCAATGCATTTTCATACAAATTCATCATTCATCATCATTTCAGCCGAAAGACGTCTACTGCTGGACATAGGCCTCCCCCAAAAGGGGGGGGGGGGGTTTGCCATAATCGCCACGCTTGGCAGGCGGATTGGCGATCGCAGTATGGTATGGTGGTGGAATGCATATAGAACGCTGCTAAAAAGATTCGAAACGCGAAGTGAGATGGCGCTAGTGCCACACACAACATCGTCTCTGAGTATTTATATCGTAAAAAATATTTAAAACGCATCTAAACAAGAAATATCTTTTGAAGTGTAAATGTAATAGTGTGAATAAAAAGTACTATTGTTATCTGAGTGTTACGTGGAAGTATAGTGTATAAAATACTACTTTTAAATAAAGTGACACAACAGATGTTTACCTTTAAGACTAAGAATAAATAGGTAACGCTTTTAAATGATAAAAGTGCAGTGAAAATATCATTAAATATAAGTGAAACAATAGATTATTAACAAAATAAAGTGTTTGTGAGAATTAAATAAAACTGACGGTTACGGTAAAAAAAAAAACCACATATTCAAATGAGCGTATTACACTTTTTGTGTTTTTAAACTTTCTTTCTTAGTTACACAATTCTCTGCATTTCGTTCCGGACTTAGTAATTAAGCACAAGAAATTCTTGAGTGGTTTGTATTACAATAATATTATTAAAATGGATAATATTGAGCAGCAGAATGTAACGTTTCGACGTATGAGGCGGTCTATATCATTCCACGAAATATCTAACACAACGATATTTGACTCAACAATGTTAAGTTTGCCGGACACCTCTATTAATACACACAAATCCTGTTGTGAAGACTTGCGATATAAGGTTGAAACATTAACAAAAAATCTTGAAACTGCGACCAATGAAATAGACAACTTACATGGCGAAATTAGCAATCTAAAAAACGAATTAGCTAAGTATTTGAAAGTTATAGAAGTATACAAAAAAATAGATTGCTCTGATTTACCGAAAACCCTATCAAATAGTAAGAAGAAAAGGCTATCCATGCATGACAAGAACAGAGCAACCCTAGTAACTTCGTCCCCTACACAGAACGTTGCAGTATCCCCAGTAACGGACAAATGTGATTTGGATACTCCTGTCAGTGAGTCTCCTGCTATCAATAATATGCTGTCAGAAGGCACTACAGCGTTAGCAGCGAACTTGACCTCAGGACCTGTAAATAATATGAACTCAAGCGCTGGTACTCTTTCACAGGAATGTATATCCACTATAAAGACGACGTCAACCCACAAAACTATACCTGTGAAACAGAAGAGGGTCATTGTTTTAGGTGATGACCAAGGGCGAAATATTCGATACACCTTGCAAGCCCTGCTGGGCAATGAATTTCAAGTATTATGCTTCTGAAAACCTGGTGCAAAAACAACAGATGTCTTGATCAAGTCTTATGACTTTGATTCTCTAACGAAAAACGACTATGTTATTATATTGTCAGGTACTAATGACACCAATTCTGTGGATTTATCTTTGCATTGAATATGGTCATTTCCCGGACAAATTAAAAATTACTGTTATTAAACCTATTCATAAAAAAGATGATAAAAGTAGCATGGGTAATTATCGACCGATAGCACTTATTCCTATTTTTTCCAAAATTATAGAAAGAGTAATATACAATAGCCTTTCGTCGTTTTTTGAAAAACATGATCTCATAGCCAGGGAACAATTTGGATTCAGGAGAGGTAAATCCATTAATATGGCGATTTATGACGTGATTCAAAAAATTGTTTCTAATGTTGATGCTAGAACTCCAATGGCGGCCTTGTTTATGGATATGTCTAAAGCATTCGACCATGTAGATCATGGTATACTGCTAAACAAATTGGAGCGTTACGGGATTAGAGGAACTGCATTAAACCTATTACAATCTTATCTTTCTAATCGCACTCAAATCACAGCGCTTGATAGACTATGTGCGAGCTCGAAAGTTGAAAGAACGTACATGTCATGTCCTAGGAAAATAACTTATGGTGTTCCCCAAGGTAGCATTCTTGGCCCTCCATTATTTAACGTTTACATAAATGATATGCCTAAGGTCAGTAAGCACCAGATGGTCTTATTTGCTGACGACAGCACTATTTTATTCTCTAGTAATGACATTAGTATTCTTGAAAATGACATAAATGACGATCTTAAAAATATAATAAATTGGTTAGTTAATAATAATCTAAAAATAAATCTTGACAAAACTAAAATAATGACATTTAATCAAAGAACAAATAAACCGAAACTGAATATAAAATATGGTAACGTAGCAATCCATGAAAGTGATATCACAAAATTTCTGGGCCTTTACATAGATAGTCATCTGACTTGGAAACATCATATCGACGTTTTGTCTAAGAAGCTTAGTCAATTTGCGTATGCTCTGTACAAACTATCAAAAAAGGTTAACCGCATTACAGTACGAATAGCTTATAATGCTTATGTGGCTTCTAGCATTAGGTACGGAATCATTTTCTGGGGCAACTCCACTGACAGAGACATTGCTTTTAAAGCTCAGAAGAAATGCTTGCGATCGTTTACCAAATTACAGTCGATTGATAGTTGTAAACCATTGTTTAAGGAACTTAGTTTGCTCACTCTACCGTCTATGTACATATATGAAATGGGAGTGTTTGTTCGCTGTAACCTGCATTTATTTGAAAAACTGCGCTCTCGCCGTTATCAAAATACCATTCATGTTGCCTCTCATAAAACCGCATTTTTTGGCAAAAGTGTGCTAGGTATGGCCCCAAAAATATATAATAGTATACCAGCAGCTATTAGAAATAAAGAGTGTCTGGGATCCTTTAAGAGGTCTCTGTTTAAATTCCTTTTAGATAGATGCTACTACTCCATCACTGAGTTTACTACTGATAAACAGAGGTATGACGATTCCGACCTGCTAATTAAGCACATATGATTTTATTTGTTAATTATGTATGAATTGTAGTGACCTATTTTCCTGACATATTTTAATTCTAATTATTTTTATTGTAATCCATTGACATGCCACCTTAATTGTAATTTGCTTATTTTAATTTTAATTTTTTAATTTTAATTTTTTATGTTAATTTTGTACGCCATATATATTGGCAAGCATAGTGCACATAATTATATTGACAACAAACTATCTGTAACCATACCTATGTTAACAAAATAAATGATTGATTGATTGATTGATTGATTGATTGCTGCCCATTCTCCGGTATGACCCTTAGTCGCCTTTTACGACACCCACGGGAAGTATGGGGTGCACACAGACGCTCATACAAATCATTACATTAAAATTATTGTGACCTGCCTTATATGCTCTTAGTTTTTGTATATTGAAATGTGATGGCTTTTGGTGAAATAAAGAATTTATTTACTTATTTATAAATACAAAAATTTTTTGGACCGATTTGGCCCTGCAGTACTGCAGTGTGCGTTGCGTTGATTCATAGAAAATGTACAGCCGCCAGCACATCAAGCTACCCGAAACTGTCAAATTTTCCCAATCAACTTTGAACGTTATGCTTTAGCGATAAAGTTGAAAATCTATTAAAGAAATTTGACAGATTGTTGTAGCTTGATGTGCTGGCGTCTATACTAAAGTGTTCTAGGACAATTTTTGCAATGCGTTGCACTGCGGCGCGCCTAATCTGCGTTAGCCTTAAAAGAACATCCCATTAATCTGCGTTCGCGATTTATTTGCCAAAAATGTACACAAATATGAGTTTATGGAAAAATAACTTTAAATCCTACACAATAAAGTTCAGTTTACGCTACAAATTCAAACATTTTTATAACTTTTACAATACTTGCTAGTCACTCTGAAATCAACTTAATTACCATTAAAATAAAGTTGATATTTGTTTAACTTGAAATAATATTAATTTGAAACATATTTGAATATACTTTAGATCATTTTCCCCGAAGGGTTAAGCAGATTATCACAATTCCGTAAAATAATGAAATCACACTTATTAGTATAAAGGCGAAAGTTCGTGAGTGTGTGTGTGTGTTTATATGTTTGTTACTTCTTCACGCTCAAACGGCGGGACCAATTTTTATAAAATTTTGTATGGAGGTAGCTGACACCCTAGACTAACATATAGGCTACTTTTTATCCCAATATTCCCACGGGATCGACACTTCTGCGGGTGAAACCGCGGGGTGCAGCTAGTGGACTATGAATCCAATTGCCCAACAAGTAGAATTAAGTTTCTATCCACTTTAAAATAACGAATTCTGAATGTACTCGTATCTCTCAATTTTTCTCTTTATTCTTATCCTGTGTGTGTGTGTGCGTGCCTCAATAACAAAAAATAATAAAAATGAAATAAAGTTAAAAAATAAAAGGGGTCCAAGAAAAGTGTCTTTTTTAAATATGTAGTGTTAAATATTGTACACTGGTACGGAACCCTTCGTGTGGTAGTCCGATTCGCACTTTGCCGGTTTTTATAAACCGTTTTAGTTTACACAAATAAACACGATTCCTGGAATTCAAACATTTCTTTCAGTAACGAATAACTGAACGGTTAATTTACCGTTTATTTTATAGCTGATATGAATGATAT
This sequence comes from Mesoligia furuncula, assembly GCA_916614155.1. NCBI lineage: Eukaryota > Metazoa > Arthropoda > Insecta > Lepidoptera > Noctuidae > Mesoligia > Mesoligia furuncula. Next base: position 29,006,696 of record OU744797.1, on the reverse strand, counting down.
TGTGTTACATTCATAAATGACAAAGTTCAACCTTCCCAATAAAACCAGAAATTTGAAAAAAAATATCAGTAGTTTTTTTATAGCCGATTCAAATTTAAAACACTAAATGGCCCATCCTTTATATATAGTTCAGGAATCGAGTCTAAATAAAGGCGATATTACTTGCCAAATTTCATAGTTCTATCTCAACGGAAAGTACCCTATACATTTTGATTCCCTCGAGAGTGTCGAAATATACGTTTTACGTATCTATTTTTACGGTAACTTAGAAGTTTAATTTTTACACAGCTCCAAGGGACTGTAGAGTATATGGTTTTAATTTCAACTCGATACCTTCACGCGTTTCCGAGATAAAGGGTCTTAACAGACAGACAGACGGACAACAAACTGATCCTATTAAGGGTTCCGATTTTTCATTTTGAGGTACGGAACCCTAAAAATGGTTCCGAGTTATCGGCAACAGTCTATTTCCTAACTCTAATCACTGTAGATGGCATTTAAAGGGAATCGGTTGAAATGTTCCGACCGCATTATAGCCGCAGTGGCATGCAACGGCCGCCAGCTAACCGCCGATTTGAATGAACCCTTACGTTTGTGACGAAGGTGCAATGTTCGAGTGTATTAAGGCCTAAAATTGAAATAAATAAATTGAATTAAATTGCTATGCTTTAAAATGATGCCGTGGCATCGAAAGGGATTTCATTGCATGGAATTGAAAGACGCGTCACGGGCTCCCGCGGCGGGATGCCGCAGCGTCCTGCGGTAGGCAACGGCATGCCAAGGACTCCGGCGCTCATTATGACATACTGCGGGGTGAGGCGGCGGGGATAGAGAAGCGGGGAAGCCGCTGGAATGCCGCGGTGTCTAAGCGGCTAGTGTGCGCTGACTGACGGCAAAATCCCTTGCCATGCCGTCCCGATCTGCGTAGGCCTTTAGTTGATGTTGTGTTTATAAAGGAAGCGCTAAGGTAGCCCATGAAATTCAAATTTTCTTACGTTTATTGAAATTTGCTGGTCAGTATTAAGTTATACGTTGATTAAAATATGATTCGCGACGGTAACAAATATGTCTTTACAGAATTATAATCATTAAAGTCATCAACTGTCTCTCTAAGACCAAGTAATCCCCCTGAATGACTATTTCATGAAATCGTGACATTTTACAATCATATTAAGTTAACAAGTTGTATTACTGATCCTAATGATTATAATTCGCGAATCATATTTTAATCAACGTACAACTTAATACTGACCAGCAAATTACAAAAAACGTAAGAAAATTGGAATTTCATAATTCAGTCACTTGCATCCATAATAATATTATAAATTCGAAAGTAACTCTGTCTGTCTGTCCGTGTGTATATTACCTTTTCACGCCTAAACCACTAAACGGATTTCGATAAAATTTGGCAGAGAGATAGTTTGCATTCCGGGGAAGGACACAGGATAGTTAACGACGTTGTTGATAAGCTAAATCAAAAATTTAAGGTAGCTGGAGTCTTCTTGGATTTGAGTTCGGCTTTTGACACTGTAAATCATTCATTATTACTTGCTAAAATGGAACATTATGGGGTAAGGGGACAGGTTCTGGAGCTTTTTCGCTCCTATTTAACAAATAGGAAAATTTATGTAGAGGTTAAGGATATGGATCAAAATAAATTCCAATAAAAAAACTAAAAAACCCGACTGCGGTAAAAAAATTAAGTTAAAAAAAACTGGAAAGCTAAAAACAAGGCCATTTTAAATTAAATAAAAGTTGGAAGCAGGCGGGACCCATTTGAGTTTGAAAATGTAATAAAAAAATGGTATGGGTCCCGGCTGCTTCCAACTTTTATTTAATTTAAAATGGCCTTGTTTTTAGCTTTTCAGTTTTTTTTAACTTAATTTTTTTACCGCAGTCGGGTTTTTTAGTTTTTTTAATTACTTGCTTTTTATTTCCAGCTTATTAGTTTACAAATGAAAGATTTCACAGACGATTTAGCTCTTGGTACGTGTTTTTTACGATTTGTCACTTCGAATTACTTTTAACAATATAAGTTGTATATATTTATGTAATCACCTTTAAAAACCCCTTATTTTGTTACCCCACTCGATAGGTTTCGAGAAAAATACATTTTTATTAAGACGTAATTTGCGCCAAAAATCAGCCATTTTATATTTTTTTCAATTTTGATATACCCAGTGACACTCGCGCTACCAAGACAAATCTAAAGACGTATAATTTATCCAAATCCGTTCATTCGTTTAGAAGTTACTAGGGAACAAAGAAACGGACATACATACATACATACAGGTCAAACACAGAACCCTCCTTTTGGGCTTCGCCACAGTCGGGTAATTACTTGTTTTTTATTTCCAGCTTTTTAGTTTACAAATGAAAGATTTCACAGACGATTTAGCTCTTGGTACGTGTTTTTTACGATTTGTCACTTCGAATTACTTTTAACCATATAAGTTGTATATATTTTTGTAATCACCTTTAAAAACCCTTTATTTCGATACCCCACTCGATAGGTTTCGAGAAAAATACATTTTTTTGAAGACTTAATTTGCGCCAAAAATCAGCCATTTTATTTTATTTTTTTTCAATTTTGTTATACCCAGTGACACTCGCGCTACCAAGACAAAGCTAAAGACGTAAAATTTATCCAAATCCGTTCATTCGTTTAGAAGTTACGAGGGAACAAAGAAACGGACATACATACATAATACATACATACATACATACAGGTCAAACACATAACCCTCCTTTTGGGCTTCGCCGCAGTCGGGTAAAAAGTCTACCGCTCAAAATTGAACAGGGTTTTGACAGGCGTCCCTCAGGGTTCTTTATTGGGCCCAATACTATTTTTTTTTAAATTTTTGCTAACGATTTACTTAATCTTGTAATAAAAATCAAATCAAATGTAAAACTAGTAGCATTTGCATATGATACAAATGCTGTAATTAGCGATGCTACTTTAGAGTCGTTGAGTATCAATATAACCGCGGCTCTGGAGATTTTTCAATCATGGCTTAAGGCGAGGTTGTACCATTTTTAAGTTTTTTGGAGCTATGTATATCTAAATAATGTAAATATTCCGCAAAATAAAAATCATTTTAGCAAAATTGAACATATGGTCAAGCGCTGTATAAAGACGGAAACGTAATTACTAATAATTGACTCGATAAAAAAAAATCGCAAAGATGACACTAAATCGATTTTTCAAATGTACTTCTTAGCAAAAAATTATATTACGAAACCATCTAAATAATGTATCAAATAATAGGTTTTAATATTTTCTAGCGCTGGGTAAGGTAGATTTTTATATTAGTGGCTATTTATTTTTGTAAGAACAAAAACCATACGATATTGAGCTATTCGATTTCGAGCGGGCCGTTTAGTGCCGGCCGAGAGGTCTTCGAGGACGGACGCACGCCAATTTTTTTCCGCGTTTGCGCTTTCCATTATATGAAACGTTACGCTCAGTGTTGCCAACCCTACTGTTTTAACAGTAGATTTACTGTTTTCACCATGACATCCCTGTTTTCTGTTTAAGTACCAATTTCTACAGTTTTCATTATAATTTACTGGAGATTTCGTCTAAAACGATAAAACTCCAGTTAAAATACCTAGCTTCATGTTATGCATGTATGTATGCGAATAAATTTTTATCTATGTCTAACAAAACAGCAGTAAACAACTTGAAAACTAAACTAAGAAATAAAATGTCCACAACGAAAATCAAAGGCACATTACATAGTAAAACAGAAATAAAGGAATGCTATACCTACATTTAATGCAACTGAAAAACCTACGAAGAAATTCATTAAAAGTACTATGTATAATTTTATTAAAAAAAACGAGGCAGAAAATATCGAAGACAGAGAAAAATAAATTGATAAATGATAATTATTTGTAAGAATATTTGCAAGAATTTATCAAAGAACAAAAGTTCATACAGGAAATTGACACCTCGGGCATTACGAAAATATCAACTCGAGAAATGGTAAGTAACTCATTATCAATACTATAGTAGCACTACAATTTTGTCTAGTAGTTTTATTTTATCAGATTACTTGCATACGTAATAATACTTTGTTGAGGAAGACTTTTCCGTTCTTTTGTTTTTTTTTTGTTTTGTTGTGCGCGTAATTTTAATACTGTGATATCTTCTAAAGTATTCATTCTAATGACATGCTGTAAACTGCAGTTTTGATCTAAATTGAATGCTTAATTTTACTAACATATTTAATGAGATAAGGATTAATACAATGTATGTCAAAATTGCTTCGAAAGTCACTCATTATATTTTATTGATTGTAAAAAGATAAAATTGGTAGCTGTAAGTTATCCTTATAATATAGACATATACCGCCGCGAACTTTTTTGAGGGCATTTTCAAGATATACAATTCTGTAGTACATTATTTTGAAGTTCCTCGTATGGTTTAGCCAGCGTTAGCAATATAAGCGGCCGAGCGACGAGTTTTTTTCCGACTTCAATTACATTTATTATGATTTCCTATAGAAAATACATCTTTATCAGAATAAAAATAGCGTGTAGCACTCCTTAATAATGTAACTACCTATTGAAAATTTTTTTGTGAAAGAATTTTCTAACTCGGATCAGTAGTTTCAGAGATTACCCTATACATACAAAACTTACAATTTTATCTCTTTATAATATAAAAAATAAAAGCTTGTAAAAAAAAATACAATAATATTGTATAACTATTATTAGTGTAAATAAATGACGGAAAAGCACGAAAATGTTACGACCATTGTTTAGACGCGACACTGTACAAAAAAGTACAGTAGGTTTATTATTAAATTCGTTGAAATGATTATTTTCTTTGCTCAATAAGTTCGAAATATTGCTAAACTTATATAACAATTATAAAATATACTTGTAAAATGTATAATTTAAACGATTTGAAATGCCACTATAATGTCTACATTTATTTTGCAGCGTTTCAATGAGAAAAAATAAACTCGGGGGTATTGTTCAGACTCTAGATAACCCTGATACTACTTTCCATAGTCATACGTAAGTACTTACTTTCTTCAAAACATAAAACTTTAGTCATTACATACTAACAATTATAAAAGTAATATTGATTGTACTCATGATTGTCATGAATATAATCATCATCACCATCTTAATCATGGAGATAATAGTGTTAAGTTATAAATTGAATATAGATTGCGATTCATGACTCATAATGTTTATAACACTGTTACAGAACAACCTTAAACACTATTAGTGAACCTCAAAGTACCTACTGTAAGTCAAACAGAAATTAGTACAAGATAGAGACAAGATTTCAGAGAACTTTTTAACTGCCGATAATTCAGAAGTTGAAACAGCAAATAAGTAAGTCTTACTATACTATATGTTAACAAGTAGAGAAGAAATGAATCTTAAATGTTTTTATACCGATTGCCTAAATACATACGTTAACTTTGTTGATCAGTACTAGTACCGAGTACGATGTATAAAAACTAAAATGATATCAGAGTAAAAAAAAATCGAAAATAAATTAATACACGTGATTATAGTAAGCTATCTCTTAAACGTCGATTGCACACCAGAGGGGCAATTCTCGTAATTTTAAGAACGTTTACAGTCTGATCTCTGAAAAATTAATGCAATATAATTTCAGGGCCAACTCCATGTTACCGGGAGGTAATATTGCTTGTTTGGTATATGGTCAGGTGAAACAATACACGTACATGTAATCAAGATAGTGAAAGATAGTAAATTTTGGGAAGAAAAAATGGGAAAAAAAATTATTAATTTTTATATGAAGTGTCTATTGCCTGAAATCATAGATCCCCGACATATTAGAGGAATGGATATAAGAAAAATAAAAATGCGAGAAAACAAATAAAATATTGCAACACCTGGTATTGTTTCCACTTCTGTATCACAAATAGTGAATTTTGAGAATGTGGCGTCTACTTCTGTGTCACACACAGTTAATTTTAATAATTATTAAATACGTTTTATAACCGACATCAAAAAAGGAGGAGGTTCTCAATTCGGATAGTTATATTTTTTATTGTGTATTATTTTCATTTTCTTAATCTTTTCTGTTTATAACATAAAAATAAAGTTTGCTTAATCGATTTTGTTGTTTTTGTTCCTAACACTACATTATTGACAAGTTGTGAGTGAAGTTGTCCAGCACATATCTTCTCATCTGAAACGCATAGTATATGTAGGTATAGTGAAAGGAACGTCGTTCCATCCGGGTGTCCCGCGACACGTCCCGATAAATTTTATTTTGAAAAAAGTCTGATTTGTGAGATTTTTCGACATGTTACTGATGGTATGTGTATTTTAAATACGCACTATGTAAAAAATCTAAGGTAAGTTTGTACCTAAAACTTACCTTAGAATTTTTACATAGTGCGTTTCTTTGCCAAACTAACCTAATTTTTACTAACCGGAAACTGTCATGAGAATTTATCAAGCGTAGATGATAAGTTCCTACATACAAATTTTATTCATTAAAAATAAAATATAACATCAAAGTTGATCTACTGTATTTGTCTGTTTCGTGGCGCGCATTCATTGCACAAAGGTTATTCGCGGTCACAACGTGTCACGTGGCGCGGTCCCGCTCAGCGCATCGTAGTTAAATACGCCGCGTTCAACTGGCGGGGGCTGAGGTAGTGTTTTCTATGCCTATCGGTCCGGGAAAACCTCGCCTTAAGGCAAATAAATTAATAATAAATACTAGAACAAACATCATATTGTTCAAATCCACAACAAGTGATAATGCAAATTTAGATATAAAGTTAAATGGAGACAAAATAGATATTGTAGACTCAGTAAAATTTTTGGGAGTTCATATTGATTCCTTGCTAATTTGGAAAAATGAGCTAAAAGCGATAGACGCGTCAATATCATCAGCTTGCTATGCTCTTAGGAGCCTACGAGATGATCTTAGTATCAATATTTTAAAATCAGTTTATTATGCACTAGTCGAATCAAGATTGAGATATGGTATTCAACTATGGGGAAATAGCTACAAGTATAATTCTGATAGAGCATTTGTACTTCAGAAAAGGGCGATACGAACAATAGTTCGCATTCCACAAGTCGAGTCTTGTCGGGAATATTTCCAGAGTCTATCCATACTTACGGTACCAAGCCTTTACATATTAATGATCATGACCAGCCTGGCAATACATATAAATGATTACTAAACGAAGGACGAAAGACACAAAAGGGAAAGCACACGGAACAAATACTTAAAGCATAAAATAAATACCAAAATAAAAATTGTAGAACATTGTGTCCAGTATCAAGCGGTGAAAATATTTAATTGCTTACCTAAAGATATAAGAGAACTATTATATAAAACCACCTTATTCAAAAAGAGACTTAAGGAATTTTTATTGGAAAAATGTTTCTATTCTATTGATGAATTTATGACCCTAAATTAATGTTGATTACTAAATTATTTCTATTATATTATTGATAATGTTTTATTTAAATGAAATTAATTTATTCTGTTATGACATGTTTTCAAATTATTGCAATAATGATAATCTATAGCAGTCATGTCAAAGATACGGCCCGCGGGCCGAATCCGGCCCTCGGGCCATTTCGATACGGCCCGCGATCACAATATATCACAGATAAATTAATCTTTTTTTTTGAGATTTAATTAGACTGCACTCAATGCTTCTACGCAGATTTAAAAATACGCGCGCTTTACTTAAAAGTAATTTCAAGAGTAGCGCCTGACAAGACGAGTGAGAGTGTTAGTTATGCTTTTCTCTCTCTCTCGTGCGCGCGCGAAGTCGTCTTCTATTTCGTCCGTGCAGCTAACGCATACTGCGCCCCTCCCTCACCCTCTTTCTTACTTTTGGTATGATTTGTAACAACTATATATAACTAAATAAATAAAGATGTTAAAATAATTTAGTATGTTTTAGTATTTTAATTTGAACCTGGCCCGCCTACACATTCTAAATCTAATATATGGCCCTCTGCAAAATTGAGTTTGACACCCCTGATCTATAGGTATCTATGCAAAAGATTTTATCAATAGTTATTTATTTAAATGCGATTTTTTTTTGTTTTGTTTTTGTTGCAAAATGAAATGAAACTAGCCTGGTATTTTGTTTATTGTGTTGACATTATTGCATATTTTTTTATTTTTCCTATTGATTGTGATATATTTTTATTTTTTTTATGCATGTTTTATAATTATGATTGGTTTTTAATTGAATATTGTTTTTAGCTTCAAATATTATTTTTGTAAACATTCAGACACAATTTGTTAATTGTTAATGAATAAATGAATTGAAATGAAAATTATAGTTTTTATCGACATACCCCGCGGGCGAAGCCGAGGGTGGAAGCTAGTGAGAAATACAATACAATAGTGCTTATTACTAGGATTTTCGTCATTCGTTTTTTTTTTCATTAGCAGGTACTTATTTCTACATATATTGAATCCAGTAGTACTTGGCTGCTATTGGAGTATTATCGATATTTTTTTTTTGATGTTTTCCGCTTTTCCATCTGGAATTTCTCAGTAACAGCCGTAGCGCCTTCGGAGGATAGAAGGTATGTTATGTTATAACTAAAACGGTTTCGACGAGAATAATTATAAATCTTGACATGCAAGTCGCAAGGTTCACGTAGCGTAGCGCATCCTCGTAGCCCGTAGCAAGCGCTACGCGTAACACACGCACGTAGCAAACTGCGTAGCCGTATGCGCTACGAGCGTTGATGAGACACAGGAGTTACATAATTAATTATAAGTTAAAATCAGGGTTTTTGTAAAGGGCGTTTAATGGATGGTAAAGTTATTTATTTATTTATTTTATAATTTATGTACACACAGTAAAATACATAGAGATATGACATAATTATAATTTGAGTACAAAGGAACTGCTTCTTTCTTAAGAAATTTCTTCCAGCAGACCTGCGAAAGGAGTAGTAAAAAAAGAAATGTAGACAATAGTGTGTGAGAACAAGAAGAGAAAATATGAATGTGTGTTAGTGTTCATAATTTTAATAATTCGTTATTGTATAAACTAAAAATGGTTTCAATAGGATAATAAGTCACTGTTTCATAGAAAAGTGCAATACCTACGCGTGTGCAATACATGTTTGGAAGAACAGTATCTTTTTTTTAAACCGACGTAAAATGTCAACGCGGGGTTCAGAAATTCAGAATCATGTACTGAATCCACGGTAACAGCGGGTTAATTGCGTAACACATTCATCATCATCATCCTAGCCTTTTCCCAAGTATGTTGGGGTCGGCTTCTAGTCTAACCGGATGAAGCTGAATACCAATATTTTACATGGAACGACTGCCTATCTGACCTCCTCAACCCAGTTACTGGATAATACGATACCCCTTGGTAAGACTGGTTATCAGAATTCTGGGCTTTTGACTACCCGTAATGACTGTCAAAGATCCACGAATGACAGCCGGGACCAACAGCTTAACATGCTTTCCGAGCCACGAAGGGATCTCGGTTTGTAAAGATGGTCACCCATCCACTGATTAACCGCGGCAAGCGTAGCTTAACCTGATCGATCGACCTGTGTGGCTGTTATCGTTTAGCCACGGGCCCCAAGGCCCGGGTATAGTTTTATGAGGCGTTATTGGCCATTAAAGAGTGCTCCTATTCCAGGGCTGTCCAGAGCTCCTGTCGAAGCAGATAATCTGGCAGACGCTGCAGGGCGTGGCGTACTGCCACCGACACAACTGCATCCACAGAGACGTGAAGCCGGAGAACATCCTGCTGACCAGCGAGGGGGTCGTCAAACTGTGCGACTTCGGTTTTGCGAGGATGATCAGTGCGTATTGTTTTGTGATTCTTGTCTATGTTTTTTTTTACGTACAGTTATCAGTCATCATCATCTGCCTAGCTTTTCCAACTATGTTGAGGTCGTCTTCCCGTCTAACGGCCTGGCCACGACCTTGGGGGCGGAGAGCGGTAAAAACAAATATACAAAAATGTATAAATCAGGTCACGACGCACCGCACGCAGTGTCAAAGCTAGCAATTAAGACACCGCGCCGCTTGCCGCACCGCTTGCCGCCAAGTCAAAAGTGGCCGGGCGGTAACCGGATTCAGCTGAATACCACTATTTTACATGGAGCGACTGCCAATCTGATCTCTACAACTCAATTGCTGGGTAATACAAAAGCTCTTGGTAAGACTGGTTGTCAGACTTTCGGTATTTCTGACGACCCGTAACGGCGGTCAAAGACCCACGAATGACGACCGGGACCAACGGCTTAAGACCCCTACCAATTCCTAGAACCTGTCCTACCCTATCCTTGATATCCTATCCTCCACCAGGTGGCAGCTGCTCGTCGGAGTACTCCGTCCACACCATGATCCCCTTCGGCGTCGATGTCCGCAGGAGACCTAGTAAATACCTTAGTTTAATAACGGCCTGTTTACACATGTTGTCTGTTCCAAAAGTAGTTGATAAAAACACTGTTCAGCAACCTGATGCGTTACAACACACATCATCATCTGCCTAGCCTTTTCCCAACTATGTTGGGGTCGGCTTCCAGTCTAACCGGATGCAGCTGAATACCAGTATTTTACATGGAGCGACTGCCTATCTGACCTCCACAACCCAGTTACTGGGTAATACGATACCCCTTGGTAAGACTGGTTGTCAGACTTTCGAGTTTCGACTTTTGCGTTACACACTATCAATCACAATTTGAATCATTTTGATGATAGAACGTCCAGAGTCCTGCTAGCAGGACTTTGCGTACCTACTACCAGTGGGACGGAATGGTTTTAGTTATATGAGGCTTTCTGAGCCTGCCAGCAGGACGTAGTGAACTCTAATGCATAGTGCGTCTCTTTCTGATTCAGCGAGTTTTTGAATCGTGTTTCTGCGGTCAGTCTGGCCAAAATGGCGGCGAGTATAAAACGTGGTGTCCGCGTTCGCGCCAAAGCTACATATTTCGACGAAAATGATGGCCAAAACACCTGGAGTCGCAAGCATTTTGGTGATAACTACGATACTAGTTATTGTTGGGGTATTGTAAGAGGGTATTGCTAATCCCTTGCTTCATCATCATCATCATCTGCCTAGCCTTTTCCCAACTATGTTGGGGTCGGCTTCCAGTCTAACCGGATGCAGCTGAATACCAGTATTTTACATGGAGCGACTGCCTATCTGACCTCCACAACCCAGTTACTGGGTAATACGATACCCCTTGGTAAGACTGGTTGTCAGACTTTCGGGCTTCTGACTACCCGTAACGACTGTCAAAGATCCACGAATGACAGCCGGGATCAACGGCTTAACGTGCTTTCCGAGGCACGGAATCCCTTGTTTCATATGTTCGAATAAATTGTCCGCAAAACGTTAATAACACAATGAATGTTGTTGAACTATCAAAATGATTGCCATTCCTACTGTTAGTGTGATACGTAGTTACCCCGCAGGTGAAATTATTATGCAAACACATACTAGAAGGAATGAGTTACACAATCATCTTTATTTAGAAGGTTTATATCTCAGTACATCTTCCAACAATACCTGTTTGAATAACATTGCTTATAATTAATAATCATTGACAAAAATTGAGGTTATAAAATTAACCTTAACTAATTGTCAAATGAAAAACAGCTACGTGATTTAAAATTAGAACTTCGGGTTTGACTCAATTTATAAGTGACACTAGAAATTGACATCAATGGAGGTACGTTTTCTGATCCATTTGTTTATATTCTCAGATACCTACTTTAGGAACTGTCCATAGGTGCAGACGCCAAGCACATCAAGCTACCCGAAATTTTCCCAATCAACTTTGAACCTTATGCTTTAAAGATAAAGTTGAAAATCTATTAAAGAAATTTGAAAGATTGTAGTAGCTTGACGTGCTGGCGTCTGTAGATACGTCATCACTTCCAACAGATAGCTTTACAGTTTACTGTAAATAATTGAATAACCGTAGGTACCTAATTATTATTTTAGTTTGTTATAGTTTAGTTGTCAATTGTTTGCGTTATCATTTTGTACTTGACATTTCACAGTATTATGACAGTAGGTACGTCCCACATACGCAGTTCACACGTACCTTACAATAACTTAGTAAGTCATAACCTACAACAACAGAATTTAATTTATACATGTCATAACCATTTAAAAAGAAATGTCAATGAAGAACGAAATACAATTTAACTAAAAATGTAAAGAATATTATGAAGGTTGTAGGACCTTTCGTCCGTAGTCTCCGGACCGTGGTCGGACCACGAGTCCACGACCACTCTAGTCCGAATAATTCCGACCTAACTTTAAGCGTAGAAATTTAGCAATTTTCTTTTCCTACAATATTTTTGAAGTGAAGGCGCGTTGGGCATTTTTTGAGATGGGAAAAAGCCATTGAACTCGCGACACTGTTACCGTAAACCGCAGACCTACGCCGAACCATGAACTACGCAGACCGGGACGGGATGGCATGGGATTTAAATTTTTACTAATGGACATTCAAACGTATCGATATAGAAATACGACATAAATTACCGCGGCATTCCAGTGGCTTCCCCGCTTCTCTACCCCCGCCGCCTCATCCCGCGGTATGTAATAACGAGCGCCGGAGTCCTTGGCATGCCGTTGCCTACCGCAGGACGCCACGGCATCCTGCCGCGGATGCCCCTGGCGCGTCTTTCAATGCCGTGCAATGAAATCCCTTTCGATGCTACGGCATCATTTTAAAGCACATTTAAAATGATGCCGTAGCATCGAAATGCATGCCAAGGACTCCAGCGCTCGTTGTGACATACCCCGGGGTGAGGCGGCGGGGGTAGAAAAGCGAGGAAGCCGCTGGAATGCCGTGGTATCTAAGCTGCTAGTGTTTGTTGACTGACGGCAAAATCCCTTGCAATGCCGGTCCGGACTGCGTAGGCCTTAAGCGGGATGTGTTGGGCTGTCCTCAGGATGTACTCGGTTTTAATGTCTATCCGATATGTCAGTGAGTGATGGCAAAGTATTTGTGTTTTGTTTTCTCTTCTGTCGGCACATCTATCAATAGAATGACTAATTTGGAGTCAATCTTCATAAATAAAATTCAAAGTCCTGACTGACAGATGTATCTACTCACGTCGTCCTAGACACATGAAATTTGGAGGGTGTGTTCTTTGTGAAGAGTAGTTATCCACTAAGAAAGAGTGTTTCGAAATTCCACCCTAAGAGTGTGAATGGAAAAACAAACTAACGGAATATGATCAAAATTCAAATCATTTAATCTACTTTACGCGCGGAAATAATACAATTATAATTGTAACATCGATTAACCCTGAACTTAAAATTCATAAGATACAACCACATCACTAAGGCGATTCTCACACTGCACCGCATCACGCAGCGGGGCGCAGATAACGCACCCACGCGCGTGATTTTTTACATACAAATTCAATAAAAACGCACTCACGCGCGTGGAATTTGGCTCCGTTTCCCGCTCACCGCTGCGTGAAACGCAGCAGTGTGCCAATCGCCTAAACCAGTCATGTCAAAGATACGGCCCGCGGGCCGAATCCGGCCCTCGGGCCATTTCGATACGGCCCGCGATCACAATATATCACAGATAAATGAATCTTTTTTTTAGAGATTTTAGACTGCACTCAATGCCTCTACGCAGATTTAAACTTTTACTTAAAAGTAATTTCAAGAGTAGCGCCTGACAAGACGACTGAGAGAGTGTTAGTTATGCTTTTCTCTCTCTCTCGTGCGCGCTCGAAGTCGTTTACTATTTCGTCCGTGCAGTTAACGCATACTGCGCCCCTCCCTCACCCTCTTTCTTACTTTTGGTATGATTTGTAACAACTATATATAACTAAATTAATAAAGATGTTAAAATAATTTAGTATTTTAATTTGAACCTGGCCCGCCTACACATTCTAAATCTAATATATGGCCCTCTGCAAAATTGAGTTTGACAGCCCTGGCCTAAACCACATTAAAAAAACCGGCCAAGTGCAAGTCGGACTCGCACACGAAGGGTTCCGTACCATAAGGCAAAAACGCCGAAAAAAACATGTTTGTTGTATGGGAGCCCCCTTAAATATTTATTTTAGTTTATTTTTTGTTGTTATAGCAGCAACAGAAATACATCATCTGTGAAAATTTCAACTGTCTAGCTATCACGGTTCATGAGATACAGCCTGGTGACAGACAAAAAAAAACAATATTTATTATAACAGTCAGACGGACAGTGGAGTCTTAGTAATATGGTCCCGTTTTTACCCTTTGGGTACGGAACCCTAAAAAAAACTAACTTTCGATTACCCGTTGTTGTTTATATCTATCGCAAATTTAGAATAGTTTGGGATTACATACCTACATTTAAGTAAACCATACACCAGTATACAGGGTTATTGCTAAAACATTAACAACCTCTTAAGTGGTTATTGTACGCATCATTATGAACAACTTTTACTATGGGACCAAACCTGAAATCACGAAAAAAGAAATCAGCTGTTCCCTACATTTTGACGAGATAAACGAACATAAATATAGGGAACAGCTGGTTTTTTTTTCGCGATTTGATGTTTGGTCGCATAGTAAATGTTTTTCATAATGAGGAGTACAATGACATAAAGAAAAGAATATTTTCGATTATATTTTTTTTTTTTTCGATTCGCGTTAATTAAAGAATAGATAAATAAATAAATGACCTCTTAAGAGGTTGTTAATGTTTTACCAATAACACTGTATACAGGGCGTCCCACGACTATGCCACATGGAGGGAAATTACCTTGAAAGCAAAAAATAATCCTTATGATGAAGCCTTTCGATCGGTATGATAAAGCTACAGGGTAATTTTTTTTCTCGTGTAGCGGGTTCGATTCAACTATGTAATTATTTAAAAATCTATTAATGCAGTTTAAATTGTTTTTTTATTAATTAAAATAATGTCTTCTTTCGGTAAAATGTTCCATCTACAATATTCAAGGTACTTTCCCTCCATGTGGCATAGCCGTGGGACGCCCTGTATTCGCAATATACAGTAGGGCATTGTCCTCACTACCAGACGTAGATACAAATCAACAATAATAGGTACGACCGCCATTCATTTAAAATTCAAATTCATTTAAAGTGTGCCGAACTTATTTAAAAGGTCAGTCCGATGCACTATGTTAAATAGGTTTCATTTAAATGTATAATTTGATTTAATTGGATCACGTACCTGCGGAAATGAATGTTAATAATGACAATGAATGTACTTAAGTCATTTATTTTTAACTCAGTAGTTAACACACTGCGGCCCTTTGTATACAGCATGGTTTATGTTTACTTATGGTACAGTCAGCATCACATAGGTTGGAGCTTTCAAAGTAGTCAAAATCATGTGAAGAACATAATTTCAATTATAATGTTCGCAGACATTGCATTCAAATTGTCGTAAGCATCCAAAGTGGTCAAAATATCTTAGCTATCAGTTTTTAACCGACTTCTAAAAAGGAGGAGGTTATGAATTCGGTAGTTTGTATTTTTTTATTTTTTTTTAATGTTTTTTCACGCATGACTCCGTCGTTTGCCAACCGATTTGAAAAATTATTTTTTTGTTGGAAAGGGTATACTATCCAAATGGTCCCATGAAAATTTTATCGAATGTATCCAAATGGTCCCATGAAAATTTTATCGAAATCGGACAGGTGGTTTTTGAAACATCAACAAAAATCTCCTCAACAATTAACGTCCCTGCATCGGGTAAAGCAATATTTTGTAAAAAGGTGATGAGCAGTTGACATTAGGCTATTTTAACTTAGATAAATTACAAACTAACCCACTAAAAACTCAAAAATAAAACTTTTTTACAAAAAAAAACAACCGGCTTCCAAACCACTATAAAGTGAAAAATAACTTTTCACACCACCTGCTCGAAAATGTCAAATTATATGTCAAGCAACCTTAACCTAAAGTGAGTCATTAGTGGCCGGGGGCACAGCCGGTCAATAATGTTGTACTGGATTTCATTATGACTCGCTGGTCAATAATGTGATTTGAATTTGGAATCTCACATGCTCAGCTAAATTGGCAGTATAGTACTAACAAACACCCTTTAGTGCCAGAAAGAGGAAAGCTATTCTCGAAACCCTTACTACGCGTGGATGATATTCTCGATTTCCTACAAAATCATAACGACTGCTTCTTCATATCGTTGCCATGTTTTCGAAGACATAATATTGTAAGAATAATTAGATAACTACGAACCATTTTTTAAAAGGAATGGAATAACATTAAAACGGGCATTAATAATAAGAAATACCGTACCGCGCCGTAATACCGTAATAGTAATTGGCTGTAACATTAGTTAATTTATTTTAAGTAAACTGCGCTAAAATTGCTGTGGATTTTGTGAATAAATAAATCAATAATAAAACCTATCTATACTACAGTCGATTTATCACATTTTATCAAAAATACTCTATTTTCACGAGCGTCTCCAATGACGTTCTAAATTCAAAATGCATACAGCCAATCATCCAAAACCATTCTACCAGCCCTGTATAAAGCTTAGTTTACACAAACGCCACTTCCATGAGAGTGATATCAATAGACACACACGACAAAACCGTAGAAGAGACTTTTTTTTTTTTGAAAATCGAATTGATCGTGTCTTGGCTACTTCTTGGTAGACGCAATAAAGGCGCGAATTTTCGTACTATGGCTATTATTTTCTCACAGTAGGTGTAAAAAGTAGAGTATCCTCCTCTGGGCTAAAGGTGTCTTTGTCTTGGGCTAGCTTGAATCCCTCGCTGCATTCAGGATTCATGTATTAACTCCCTCGCTTCGCTCGTGAGTTAAACTCTTAACTCCCTCGCTGCGCTCGGGAGTTAAGTCCCGAATCCTTCATTGCGCTCGAGATTCAATATGACGCCCGTGACATAAGACACAACTTTAGCCCCTCGGTGCATAATCTACTATTAATTTCGGAAGTCGGTGGCAAAAAACTAAAATACAAATCCAAAGACACTGACTTCCGAAATTAAAGTGTAGACCTATCAATAATTACAAGGTGGGTGACGTTGTAATTATTGATAGGCCTACATTGCACTGTTTTCCCATACCTATTGCACTTACCTATTCTACTAACCTAACCTAACAATGCAATCTAGAAATATTTGGTGATTTTTAACCGACTTTAAAAAGGTGGAGGTTCTCAATTCGTCGGAACCACAGATATAGATATACCTAGATAACGCAAGTATCACGAACCGCATGAAAACCAAGCGTGCCATATTTTTGACTACCTACTATGACGTCACAAGCTCGCGCTCTCGCTCACACTTACCCAGCCAGCAGTACAAAGGACTGAGCGCGAAAGGGGCGGCTTACGATTTGTAATCATAAGTTGGTGCAATTTTTGGCACGCGAAGTAGTTACTCTTGCGTTATCTAGGTATATCTATATCTGTGGTCGGAACCTTTTTATTCAGGAAGGTCAGGTACCTACCCGGGGCGCGTGTTCGTTTACGTTTACGTAAACAGCAAAAGGAGTAGGTATAGGTATGTAAGAATCGCATCAGGTGGCGTTCCGTAGTTTCTGCCTGCCCCCATGGGAAGAAGGCGTGAGTATATGTGTGTATGTATGTATGTGTAGTTCAAACTTATGTCTTAAATGAATATTATTTCAAGTTAAACAATCAACTTTATAGTAATGGTTATTAAGTTGACTTCAGAGTGACTAGCAATATTGAAAAAATTATAAAATATTTCAAGTTGTAGCGTAAACCGAACTTTATTGTGTAGGATTTAAACACCTTTTTACACTTATAAAATCTTTAAATATAATCTTATAAAATAAGTTTAAATCTAATGATTTAAAGTTATTTTTCCATAAACTCATATTTGTTTACATTTTTGTCAAATAAATCGCGAATGCAGATGATGTATGTGTATGCTGCACTGCAATATAAACCACAAGGGCGGCGGTATATGCCAAGTATGGCACTTGGTAAAACACTGAAAATTTTACCGCATACATACACCGCGCAGGTCAATACCTTTAGAGGCTTATCGATTGGTCAAACAACTTGGAATAAAAAGTTGGGAAGTAGCAACGTCTTACTCTAATACAAGTCAATAAGTTGAGAAAAAAAAATGGTAGGTACCTACCTAATCAAAAATCTATCGGTTGATTAGGCTACCAGAGACGCGAAAAACGAATCTACAACGCTAGATAAGGTGCGTATAAATTATGATGCACCTTAAAAATATTAAAAACTATAAAAATCTTAAATTTTAGCGTGCTTCAAAGATAAAAAGCTTACATGACCTAATAAAGCGCGGTCACTGTCGGACTGCATAGAAAAGAAAGAGAAGCGCGATGACACAACGCTGGTAATTTATTGCAAAACATGGAGCAATTATTTAACTACAAAAAATCTATTGTTTGGACTAAAAAAATAAAACACTAGTGTTTTAGTATGTTAATTGCTTGTAGAATAATCTGACACAAACTCAGAATGATTGTATGTATATTAGTATGGTTTTGATTGTAAAAAGAAAGTTTTTAGATGTATCTTCATGATTTTTTTTTTATCGTATCAAATCAGTTGTATTATGTTTTCAACACACCATCTACCTAGCAAATATCCTGAAGAATATCATTTTTTTTTTTTGATTTTGTTTACTGTAGTCGATCATTAGTGTTGCTAGGTGTCCCGATTTGCGCGGGACGTCCCGATTTTCAGGGGTCCCGATTAATCAAAAAATGAAAAAAATATAATTAAAAAAATGTATATTTACGCTACGTAATTTTTTCCAACACGGAACGCCATCTATTGGCTTTGGATATATTCAAATATTGAGAATTTCGAAACTGCAAAAAGACTTAAAACCCCTTGTTTTTTTTTGTTGTCTGTCCCGATCTGCAACCCTAAATCCCGATTTTTTTGACATCATGTACCGATTTACAACAAATCGGACCTGGCAACACTATCGATCATATACCTTTATTGTTTCTAAAACTTGCGTTTTTGGCGTTTAAGTCCTGTAAGCCACTTAATAAAAAAAACTATCAAAACTGTATAAAAACCTTAATAACTCTTTTTAACGTGCTTCAAAGAATTATGATTAATGACGATTTATTCATCAATCATCTTTTAACTCCAACAAAACTAGTCGAATTTGCTCCAGTTTTTGTTCTTATATTTTAAACTTCGTTGTAGACCTGTCCACGTTTCCTTGCCTGCCTCGATCTAGGTGAACGATAAGTAATGTAGACCATTTCCCAGGCAATGCCTTATCGTCAATCGGCCTCCTTTGTCGATTTAACTGACAGATAAATGCCATATTGACGGTAGTACTTAGGAGAAATAACGTTGGTACGCATAATTTTGAATCATATTGTTGCGCGCCACAATTAATGCCTGGTACATGGTGACAGTAGTTACCACTAGCGCCATCTAGTATCGAGTAGCGGAACTAGTAGTGAAGACCCTTCTAGAAATTTCGATGCTCGAACTTTCTAGAACATTCCCGAACTATCGACATTTGGTCAGTCGGGACTGACATGTACTCGAACATTCTAGATGTTTCTACAATGGAAGATTCTAGAACTCTCTTTGGCGCTATATAAGGCCGAGACGCGCCACGACCGACACAGTTTGGATAAAGCGATCGAAGTGAAAGCATCGAAGCGATATTCAAGTGCGACTTAAGGCGATCAGTAGTGCAATTGTGTTTTGTAATTAGTGTGTTTGAGTTGTAATTAGTGTTGATTATTAAAGTGTCATTTTTTTGGTTATTAAATCGGCAGTTTTTATTGTCACGAACCCGAAGCTCGTAACAATTGGTGTCAGAAGAGAGGATCAAAAAGCATGCCGGTTTTACCCAAAGACGACACGGAGGGTATCCGTACCCGGAGTCAACGCCAGCAAGAGACGGACCAGAGGCGATTTGGTGGAGCTACGCCACAGAGGTCGGAGGGCCAGCTACCGACCATGGAGGCCGGCCCGTCCGCAGCAGCTCCAGCATCAGCAGCACCAGATTTGGCTGCTCTGATGATGATGCTGCAGGAGCAGGCCCGCCGACAGGAGGAACAGGCCCGTCGGTTGGAAGAACAGCTCCAGCGGGACAAAGAGGAACAGACTCGTCGATTAGAAGAACAGCTCAAACGGGATAAGGAGGAGCAGGCGCGCCGCCAGGAAGAGCAGATTTTCCTCATAAAGGACCTTCACGCAACCTTCGGGAAAGACATGAAGGAGGTGAAGGAGAAGGTTGCCCAGCATGACAACCGCCTGTCGGAAGCTGAAACTCAGATCAGCAAGTTTAATAACGTCATTGCTGATGTGAAGCAGGAGTTGGGTAACCTTAAACTTGAGGATAGAATCGCAGCTCCCGTAGCTACAACACCTTCGCTACGTGGATTCAAAGTGCCACCGTTCGACGGGACTTCTTCCTGGTCGGCCTACAAAATCCAATTTGAGGCTGTCATGAAGGCTAACGGGTGGAATAAAAGCCAGGCCATGACTGCTCTCACCCTAGGCCTGCGCGACCAGGCCTTAACTGTCCTGGAAGCTCTCGGTAAGGAAGTGACTTACGAGCAGCTCCTCGAGGCATTGGAGGCTCGGTATGGCGACGCTCACCTGGAACACGTATTTCGTGCGCAGCTCAAGGATCGCGTGCAACGCAGTAACGAAAACCTGCAGCAGTGGGCCCTTGAAGTGGAGAAGCTGGTTCGTAAAGCTTACCAGTCCGTACCTGCGCTTATTGATGGAAACCTGGTGCAGGCATTCATCGACGGCATCCGCGACCTTGAAGTGAGAGCTGCTGTGAGGCTCGGGCACCACGGGACGCTTAAGGACGCCTTGGCCCATGCACTGGAGGTGGAAGCTGTGCGACAGGATCATCGTTCCCATCGCGTCAGGGAGGTTGCAGCGGCTACAGTTCGCGACCGCAATAAAGGATACAGCCCTAGGTGCTACGGCTGTGGGGAAAAGGGCCACCTTCGATCCAGTTGCCCTAAGCGAACTGCAGAAAGAGAAGTCGACCGATCTCCAGAGGGCAGTGCGGCTAACAACACCACGCAGCACCAGCAGCAGGGAAACGAGTAATAGCCAGGACTGCGGGGCGGGTGCTGGCTGATGTTCAAAGAGCCCCAAGGGTTTCGATCACACAAACCCATGACGGGAACAGCCTTATCATCAAGGGCGAGGTCAACGGAACGCCGTGTAAGCTGACCATAGACACCGGAGCTTCCCGCACGGTTGTCAGTTCCCAACTTGCTAGTCGGTCCCTTGGGGACTCCGCATACAACCGGGAACGCATTAATTTGGTAACAGCCACCGGTCAGCGCATACCCGTCCATGGAGAGAAGAAAATGGAATTGACGCTAGGCAACAGAATCTACCTGCATAATGTCATCGTGGCTGATATAATGGATGATTGCATCCTGGGCCTTGACTTTATGAGGAAGAATTATTGCGAGATTGACGTCAAGCAAGGTGTTTTGAAATGTGGAGAAGAGGAACTTTTCATGGAAGGGGCGTTACCTGGGAATGTGTACAGCCTTAAGAAGATTGTTCTTCCGCCGAGATCGGAAACGATTGTGCCGGTTAGTCTTCCTCGGAATCCTGGGCAAACTCATCGTTGTGTACTCGTGGAAAGGGTAGACAATGACCTTCCATGGAAAGTGGCACGGACTTTGGTCAGAGCCACTGACATCTCAGGGGTACGTGTGCTGAACCTTTGTGATCAGGAACAGATAATAGAAAAAGGCACACTTGTTGGTACTTGCGAGGAAGTGGATTGGTTGCGTCGATGCCAACATCTATCGACTGGGACCCTCAGCAAGGATGCACAAACAAAAGTGACCACACTTTTAGAAGACTGCCGCAGCGCTTTGTCCCAAAATGAAATGGTCAAGGCGAAGAAGATGTTATTTAAGTTCGCCGATGTTTTCTCGTCAAACGAGGCTGACATCGGGAAGACTGGCATAGTTCAACACAAAATAAATACAGGAGAAGAATTGCCTATCCGTCAGCGGCCAAGGAGATTGCCGGTAGCACGTGAAAAGGAAGTGGAAACCATGATTGAGGGAATGGTGAAGGATGGTGTTATTGAACCTTCATCTAGTCCATGGTGTTCACCTGTAGTGCTGGTAAGAAAGAAGGACGGCAGCATGCGGTTTTGTGTTGACTATCGTCGTCTGAACGACGTTACAAAGAAGGACAGCTATCCTTTGCCAAGAATTGATGACACGCTGGACATGCTTACTGGAGTGAAGTGGTTTAGCACGCTGGACCTGAAAAGTGGCTACTGGCAAGTTGAAATTGATCCTAACGACAAGGAGAAAACTGCATTCTCGACAGGAAAGGGTCTGTGGCAATTTAAAGTTATGCCGTTTGGATTGTGCAATGCTCCGGCAACATTTGAGAGGTTGATGGAACTTGTACTTACCGGACTAATTGGCGATGCCTGCCTGGTCTACTTGGATGACATCATCATCGTAGGCCGCACGTTTGAAGAACACCTTCAAAACCTGGAACGCGTGCTCATGAAGATCCAGAGTGCCAACCTCAAGTTAAGTCCGAAGAAGTGTTCACTATTCAAACGACAAGTTAGCTTTTTGGGATATGTAGTGTCTGAAGAAGGTATCCGCACGGATCCAGAGAAAATCGCCGCTGTCAAGGATTGGCCAATTCCAAAAGACAAGACGCAGGTCAGAGCATTTCTGGGTTTGTGCTCCTATTATCGGCGATTTGTCAAGAACTTTGCAGATATAGCTAAACCCCTGCATAAGCTAACCGAAGAGAAGCGACATTTCTGCTGGGATGAAAGTTGCGACATCGCATTCCAGGAGCTAAAGGACCGTCTGTGCAAAACACCTATTTTGGGGTACCCTGATGCGGGCAAAGAATTTATAGTTGACACAGACGCAAGTGACATAGGACTTGGCGGTGTGTTGTCTCAACGTAATGGTGATCAAGAGGTTGTGGTAGCATACTTCAGCAAGTCATTGTCGAAACCTGAAAGGAACTATTGTGTTACGAGACGGGAACTGCTTGCTGTGGTAAAGTCATTGCAGCACTTTAGCAAATATCTTCTGGGGCGGAAATTCCACCTACGAACTGACCATGCTGCGCTGAAATGGCTATTGCAGTTCAAAAATCCAGAAGGACAAGTTGCGAGATGGATTGAACTACTGCAGGAATACGACTTCGAGGTCGAACATCGCAGCGGGAAATCTCATGGCAACGCAGATGCATTGTCAAGAAGACCTTGTCCTGAAAACTGCAAGCATTGTACTAGGCAAGAAAGTAAAGAAGTCGTACCTGTAAGGATGCTCAAGACAGACCTCAGCAACGAGTGGAAGGAAAGCCTACAACGTGCACAGCAGGAAGATTCGGACATCAAGCCGATTCTGGAGTGGATGAAAGCCAGAGCTCCTAAGCCCAGGTGGAGCGACGTCTCAGCAATGAGTTCGACCACAAAAAGCTATTGGGCCCAATGGGACAGCTTGGTGATTCAGGATGGAGTCCTGTGCCGTAAATGGGAAAACGCTCGGGGAGACAGCTGTCATTTGCAAATGGTTGTCCCTAAAGCTCAAGTACCGGATGTTCTACAGCTGTACCATAATGGTTGTTCAGGAGGTCATCTGGGAGTAAAACGGACTCTACTGAAGATACGAGAACGGTTTTACTGGGTCCACTGTCGGGACGATGTCGAGGACTGGTGTCGCAAATGTACAAGTTGTGCAGCTGTAAAGGGACCTCAGACTCGTAGTAGAGGTGCATTGAAATTGTACAATGTTGGTGCACCATGGGAGAGGATAGCCCTTGACGTTGCGGGGCCGTTTCCGGTAAGTGAAAGTGGTAACAAGTATTTCATGGTTGTGATGGATTACTTCACTAAGTGGCCGGAAGTCTTCGCCATTCCAAACCAAGAAGCTTCAACAGTTGCAGATAAACTGGTTCATGAAGTCTTCTGCCGTTTTGGAGTACCTTTGGAGATTCACAGCGACCAAGGAAGAAATTTTGAGTCCCAAATATTCCAGGAAACTTGTCGAGTTATGGGTACACATAAAACAAGAACAACTTCTTACCACCCACAATCGGATGGAATGGTGGAACGATTTAATCAGACACTAGAGAGGTACCTAGCCAAAGTTGTGGAAAATCGGCAACGAGATTGGGACAAGCACATACAACCGTTTTTGTTGTCATATAGAAGCGCTGTTCACGAAAGTACATCGGTGACACCAGCTTTTGCAAACTTTGGAAGAGAATTACGGCTTCCTGCAGACCTGATCACCGGAATACCACCTGATGCCCCACGCAGTATAACCGAGTATGCGAACGACTTGCGGAACAAAATGAATGACATTTATGAGCACGTCAGACAATCGGGCCAGCAAATGTCTGAAAAGATGAAAACCCGTTATGACCGTAAAATGAACAATAAAGGGTTCGACGAAGGTTCACTAGTGTGGTTGCACAATCCAGTCCGCAGCAAAGGGAAATCTCCTAAGCTTCAAGCTAAATGGGACGGACCGTACCGGATTGTGACAAAGATCAATGACGTAACCTACCGGATACAGAAAGGTGCAAGAGGTACTCCTAAGATCGTCCACGTGGATCGACTGGCGCGTTATTATGGGGCCGATAATGCTCGGGACGAGCATGTCTTAGGAGGGGGCAGTGTTGCGCGCCACAATTAATGCCTGGTACATGGTGACAGTAGTTACCACTAGCGCCATCTAGTATCGAGTAGCGGAACTAGTAGTGAAGACCCTTCTAGAAATTTCGATGCTCGAACTTTCTAGAACATTCCCGAACTATCGACATTTGGTCAGTCGGGACTGACATGTACTCGAACATTCTAGATGTTTCTACAATGGAAGATTCTAGAACTCTCTTTGGCGCTATATAAGGCCGAGACGCGCCACGACCGACACAGTTTGGATAAAGCGATCGAAGTGAAAGCATCGAAGCGATATTCAAGTGCGACTTAAGGCGATCAGTAGTGCAATTGTGTTTTGTAATTAGTGTGTTTGAGTTGTAATTAGTGTTGATTATTAAAGTGTCATTTTTTTGGTTATTAAATCGGCAGTTTTTATTGTCACGAACCCGAAGCTCGTAACAATATGCATAATTTTATTGTTACCCCGACGATTGGTTTTAAATTAGGGAAATGTTTTTCGTTTTCTTTCCGTTTGGAGATGTAAATGAGCGTAGCATTCTCATTATTTATTAATTTGAAAGTCAATGTCCGAAGTACAAACGCCAGCACATCAAGCTGCCCGAAACTGTCAAATTTTCCCAATCAACTTTGAACCTTATGCTTTAGGGATAAAGTTGAAAATTTACTAAAGAAATTTGACAGATTGTAGTAGTCAGTAGTAGTAGTAGTAGTTGATGTGCTGGCGTCTGTACATAGTATTTAAATAAAAAATATTGATTTCGGGTACCAGCACCCTAACTGCGTAACAAACTATCAGTCTCAAACTGAATAATTTTTAAGGATATTGCTAATGCATTGCCTCATGTGTTCGAAGAATTTGTCTGCTCAGCAACGTAAATAACACAATGAATGTTGTTGAACTTTCAAAATGAAGGCCATTCCTACTGACAGTGTATTACGTAATTACCGCGCCATGTAGTTACAAGAAAAACTGAGGTTGAAAAACCTTTTTTAAGTAACTATTACGAAATGTTAATATTAAGCTACATGATCAAGGGCACGCCACGACTGTGGCGTTATGACCCCTCTTTGAGGAGTGGCTAGAGAGGCGCCACGGCGTTCTCACCTACCGCCTGACGCAGGTCCTCACCAGATACGGATGTTTCGGGAGGTTCCTGCACATCATCAGGCGGGAGGAAACGCCCGGGTGTCACCATTGCCAGGATCGCCCAGAGGACACGGTGGAGCACACGGTGGCGGTCAACCCCGACGGGTCCTCGTAGAGGCGATCGGCAGCGGCGACCTCTCGCGTCCGGCCCTGGTGCAAGCCATGGTCCGGAGACCTTCTTCTGAGAAGCAGTCATGCTAGCGAAGGAGGAGGCGGGATTGATGAGGGAGAGAGAGCCTCCCGCCCAGATGCTGCGGGAGACGTTCCGGACGTCGGGAGCCACGGGACAACTCCCGGCCACCGTAGGCGCGGGCCTGCGGACGGAGAGTAATGGGTAGCTCACCGGACGGCGCGTAAGTGTTCTACGCGCGCCTCTAAGAGATGTCAGCCCCTTAGGGCCGAAGCCTGCCGAGTCAGCGGAATTGTCCGAAAGGGTTACCGCTGGCCCGGAACCTAGGACAGAAGATAAATATTAGTTTAGTCCTGTCAAATTAAGATTCTCCATAGACAATTTAGACGAGATTAAAAAATTGGCTATTAAAAATACGTCAATTTACGTCAAGCGCTGACTAATTTGACAGGACTAAACTAATGTTTATTTTCTGTCCTTTTCATAATAAAATAGAAAGAAAAAGATGCCTGAATTTAAATTTAGTTTAGTTTGTGAACAACAGAATCGGCGCCATTGTTTTAATTTTTTAGTCCAAACAATAGATTTTTTGTAAATAGATAATTGCTTCATATTTTGCAATAAATTATCAGCGTTGTATCATCGCGCTTCTCTTTCTTTTCTATGCCGACTTCTTCTTTTTCCGACAAAGACCGCGCTTTAGGTCACATAGCCGCCTTAAATCGCTATGCTCGATATTTATGGTTGTCACATATCGTACAGGTAAATAAATACATACGTCGCATGACTCGAGTTGTTTGTTCAGCACGTGAGCATGAAAAAATGTTATCGATTTTAGCTTTTAAAGTCCACGGATTAGTTGATTTATTCGTCTGGATTTGATGTTTCAAAAGGTTCCGGTTAGTTAGAAGGGTTAAGAGATTGTGTTTGATAACCCTCATTCTTTTACCTATCATATGCGTAAGTAGGTCAACAAGTATTTCATTTATTATTAGCAGCGCCTGCGGTTTGACCCACGTAAGTTTCGATATCGTGGGAATATCGGGATAAAAGTAGCGCATATGTTAATCCAGGGTGTCAGCTACCTCCATGCCAAAATTTATCAAAATTGGTGCAGCCGTTTGAGCGTGAAGAAGCAACAAACATATAAACACACACACACACACACACCCTCACTCGCACCCTCACACACACTTTCACAAACTTTCGCTTTTATAATATTAATGTGACTAGCAGCGCCCCGCGGTTTCACCCACGTAAGTTTCGATCCCGAGGGAATATCGGGATAAAAAGTATTCTATGTCCTTTCCCGGGACTCTAACTATCTCTACACCAAATTTCATCTAAATCGGTTCAGCGGCTTAAGCGTGAAGAGGTAACAGACAGACACCCTTTCGCATTTATAATATTAGTATGGATATAAAACTCATACCATAGTAAATTATTGGTCAATCAACAAGGTGTTAATTGTGCTGACTGCCCGTGGGTGTATAGAGGTAGGAGGAACAGGGTATAAAGTTCACACATACTCTATAGAAAAGGAAGGATCCTCCGACCAGACGGGTGTTGTGTCTGGCAGGCAACTGCTCGATGATTCATGTCGTATATATGCTAGTTGCGCGGTAAACTCTGCTTGTGAGATGCAGAATTTTGCGTGACGTCAGTATGACACGTTGTTCGCATGTGGCGTTGTAGATACCGCTACACGTGCGTTGGATGTAGGTACATTCCAGTGTCGCCATTCTACACGCTTGGCGACACTGGACTGGACTATACTAGCGACCCGCCTGTGCTGCGTCGCACGAGTGCAATGTCAAAACATCGAGATTTCTATGCTATGACTAAGTTTTACACACGTGTGTGTGTATTATACACGTAAACCTTCCGGAATAAATGTTCAAAATGATGCACCATCATTTTGAACATTTATTCCGGAAGGTTTCAAAATCCATTGTGTAGTTAAGAACATCAAAACGCCACGTGGCGCAATAAAAGTGGTGCAAGATTGATTGATTAGTACAGTTGAGAACTATGCATAATTATTCTCTTTGATGCGAGTAAACTAAATATTTGATGACAGTGCATCCGTGCAGGGCCATTTATACGAGTAGTATGGTCTGTTCCAAATATAACTAATGAAAATGTAAAAAAATGAAAAAAATTTTATTGAAAACGTAGGAACCTGTGGATCCCAATTTATAGTGTCATGTAGAAATTGAACGCTATGATTTGATTATTTTAAATAATACTTAAACCCGAAATTCTAGTTTTAAATCGCTTAATAGTAAGTAGATTGTTTGTCAAGGGAGCAAATTTTTATTTTATCACAAACTTTTTTTTTTAATTTGGCTTGCGCTGTTTATTTTTTTACAAAGTAGTACAAGGTAGTCCGACGACCTTGTGAAGGAAGCAAACAGTAACCCGTTGGATGCGAGAAGCGCAGAACCGGTCGAAGTGGAGGTCCTTGGGGGAGGCCTATGTCCAGCAGTGGACATCTTTCGTTTGATGATGATGATGGTTTACTTTATCTATCATACAGCCTGTTACTTGTTCATGCAATGTTCGTGATTGGTCTCTTTGGTAATTGGAACTTTTACTAACAATGTTTTCATTCCAAATTCAAATCACTTTTAGTCCCTAGGGATTAAAGAGGTATTTTAATCCCTGTTTACGATGAATACACTAGCTCTTTTTGAATAGATGTGATAAAAAAGATGTTTTTCATTTGACATTGTGGTTTATTTGACTTCCAAAATGTTTTTCGATGAATTTTCAATTACAATAATTAAATAATGTTATTCCAACAATTATTGTTTAGTTGAAACTATCTCAATGCGTAATGTGTTACTAATTCCCTTGAGTGAGTGATTGAATAAAAATTTAACCTGAACAGGGTTTGTTTACATTTTCATCTATCACTTTTGGAACAGACTATAGTTGTTGTTGCGTCTTCATGCATTCTCTCGCAGTGTTTAAACCCAATAGGCCAATACCGTACGTTATTGGTTAATGGCTGAACTGTTGGCTAAAGTCAGTGAACTTCGCGCTAGAGTTGCGGTGCTATGGTGCGTAACCACGCAATGAATAGCAAGCCCTAGATAGATCTGTGATGTTATGACAGATGCATGATTATTGTGGAATTGTAGTATAGTCTCAGTAAGCCTAGGGTTGTTAGGCCTTTTGAAAGAAAGAAGTGAAATGACATGTTTATTTATGTACTGACAGCGCCCGCAGTTCACCCGCATAAGTTTCCATCCCGTGGGAATATCGGGATAAAAAGTAGCTCATATGTTAATCCAGGGTGTCAGCTACCTCCATACCAAATTTTATCAAAATTGGTCCAGCCGTTTGAGCGTGAAGAAGTAACAAACAAATAAACAAACACACACACATACACACACGCTCACAAACTTTCGCCTTTATAATATTAGTGAGAAGTGTGATTAGGAACAACAACAATTTATGTATTAAGTATACCTATTTACAATACATTAAACGTTTGATTTTACATAGGATCTTCGCAACTACAACATCCTACTTTATTCATTTTTTTTATATAGTATATTATGTGTAGGTATTTATATTGGTATATTATACATGTGAAAGCTTGTTTGTTACTCAATCACGCAAAAACGGCTGTGAGGATTTGGATGAAATAAGGCACACAGATTGTTTATAATCTACATTAACATACATTTATAATGATGTTTTTGTTTTATCCCGATAGTAGGTACGTGCCCGTGGGATAATTTCTGTCCTCCATGCGAAAGATGCTAAAAAAAGTAGGTATTATATTTTTTGATAGATATATCTACAGTAATATTATAAAGAGGAAAGATTTGTTTGTTTGAGTTGAATAGGCTCTGGACCGATTTGATATAGTAGATTAGTAGCCAAGGGCTGTAAGGCATCAATTGCAGCCCGAGATATTTAGTCGCACGAGCGCAGCGAGGGCGCCTATAGTTCGAGGGTGCAATTGATGCTTACACCCGAGCTAACTACTCTGCTTTACATCTCGATTGTGAGGTAATTATAAAAAAAACCCAAAAACAAACAATATTTAAAGTAAAAATTTTCTATTCCACGTCTTTTTTCATCTTTTTTTAAATTATTTTTTTCAAGAATGAAATTGAGCTTCGCCGTTCGATATTTAAAATTGATGACTATTACTCATACGAAGACAAGGCTGAATAGCAAAGCGACCTCTTTTGTCATTGGGCTGAATTCATGATGTCTATTGCCAGTACCTATGATGGTTAGATGTACGCGAACTGTTTGAAAGAGTGAAGTTTTTTTTAATTACTTACCGCCCTAGGGCTTTTCTAGCTTCATTATTACCCTAGAGCGCTAATTGGTCACCTACAAGCCCCATTTGGGGGTAATAAGGACCTACTTACCGAATATGAGAGATCTAAAATTCTTTTTGTGTTGGATAGTCCATTTATAGAGGAAGGCTATAGGCTATATAACATCACGCTACGACTAATAGGAGCGGAGCATCAATGAAAAATGTTGCAAAAACGGAAAAAATGATTCGCGGGCAAAATGCCAGACATAAATAAGTGGTGTCTCCTAAAACTGAAAACTGCGGTTCGATTTTGTTTTCGAATCATGGGCGATCGAAATATCGCTCGTCAAGGTCATTCACTAACCCATTATCAAATAGCTTTGTAATTATCACCAGTATTAATCAATATCCACGAATAAAATCTAGAAAACCCCCGACGACCATGGCATACTGATTCGAATGTCGTGCCAAAAGATTTCGCAACGCTCGGAGCGCAGATTCTAAGTGGTTTACTTGCAGTTGCACAATACTGATAGGTCTTGGAGTTAAGACGTGGTATCAGTGCAAAACCTATTGTTATTTTTACTACTTGATGCCCTAAGCAATCCACGCCTGTAGGCCCTCCTATCCCACAGTGGCCTCGTATTTTGTGACTTTTGCGTCTGAAACCAGAAATCACGAAAAAAGAATCAGCTGTTCCCTACATTTTGACGAGTTATACGAACATAAAACAGGGAAAGGAACAGCGGTTTTTTTTTCGCGATTTCAGTTTTGCTCCCATAGTAAAAGATGTTTTACCAATAACCCTATAGGTATACAAGAATTCATACATTCATTTCACAAGGACCATAACATCACAGCCGTTCCTACCGAAGCAGTACGCAGTCAGTGTTAAAGTGACGTAGCATGAGTTTGTTTCGGAGTTTCGTATCTGAGTACCTAGTAAGAGTAGGTAACGATCTCCTCATCTATTTTTTTTTAAACGTTTTTACTTATTTTTGACGAGCAAAAGTGTTAGATAAGTTGAAATAATTTGGAAATATTCCGTTTAACGGGTCCAAATCCAGACTCCGGGCTGCTACTGAGAAGTTCCTGAAATACCCAGTTACAATATTACTAGTAACATGACTTGAATACCACTAAAATGCATACCAGAAGGCCAATTCGAAAAGAGAAAAGAAAGAGAATCGCGATGACAAAACGCTGGTAATTTATTGCAAAATATGAAGCAGTTAACTATTTACAAAAAATCTATTGTTTGGAATAAAAAATTAAAGCACTAGTGCTTAGTATGGTTTTTATTGTAAAAGAAAGTTTTTAGAGGTATCCTCATTATTTTTTTCTATCGTATCAAATTAGTTGTACGAGTACCTATTATGTTTTCAACACACTATCTACCTAGCATATATCCTGAATTTATTGTTTCTAAAAGTTGCGTTTTTCGTGTTTAGGTCCTGAAAGCCCCTTAAAAACATTCAAAGCTATCTCATCTCAGAGACAATCAATACCAAAAACTTGTCAATTTTTTTTTTCAAATTGTAACTGAGAATGTTCTTAAAAAAAATTGCAACTATGTTTACCGCAGTTTAAGTATCTACTGCAAACCCATAAAAATCCGCATAGACCTTGAGTACCATCGCATTGTCAAGGGCAAGGCTTTATCGGACGGTACCTTCGACCTATTACAAACCGTAACAAGTTATTACTTTAATTCATCGTCTTGCTAGATTATAGGGTAAAGTTGAACTCTAATTTTGTTTAGGTACATAAATAATATAATCTAGCTTTTGTCAGCGACTTCGTCCGTTATTGGAGTTGGTTTAGTTCTGAATGTTCTAACTAGATTTATATTGGGGGAGTTAAACTGTAATTTGATGAAAAAAAAGGGACCTACAACTATAGCTTTAATCGGCGAATTCACACAAACACACACAGACTTATATCCCAAACCCCTATAAGGATGATTCATAAATAAAACTTTTTTTGTAGTTTTTACACCCTCTAAAATCTTTCAGATATCTTTTCGTGGTGATTAATGCGCAATCAGCGACTTCGTCCCATAAGTATTCTTATTGCTTTAATTTTTTCAGCGACTTCGTCCCATAAGTATTCTACTTGCTTTAATTCTGAATGTTCTAATCTCAAAACAAATAATCCAGCTTTTGTCAGCGACGTCGTCCCTTATTCGACTTGGTTGGCAATGGTTGGTTATATTCTCTTTGGTTTAACAACAAAAAAAAATCAACTAATATATGGGGGAGCTAAACTGTTATTTGAATTTTGGGAAGATAAATAGACATCAGGCTGAGACAGGTCTTTTGGCCTCGTAAAAGACTCTCTGTTTTTATCTTCGTCTTACTTTTGTTTTTTATTTATTGTTTATGTTTCTACGAGTGTGTTTAGTTTGTGATATTCCTGTGCGAGTCAAAACGATGTAGGAAAACATCGTGAGGTAACTGGCATGTCTACCAAAAATTCGAAGTCATGTGACATCTACCAACCCGCGCTGGGCCTGCGTGGTGGATTACGGCCCACTCTTCACCGAGAGGAGCCCTGTCTCCCAACAGTGGGAACATGATAGGCTGATCTGATTATGCTGTGCGAGTCCCGATAAATACTTTTTCTTTCTTTCTTACATATGACTACCTTGTGTAAGCGACTTCGTCCGACCACTTGATTTTTCATCACACAAAGTTTAATTCCCACCATCATATTCATTCCATATGTATGTCTACGGGTTTATTTTTGAAAACTTAGAGCTTTTCTAAACACTAAAATCTTTCAGATTTCTCTTTAACGTGCCCAACTCTGTAAGTTCTGTGACCGACGTGCAATAGGAACAGGATGAAATTCTTTGTCGTCAACATTTTCTTTTAAGAAAAACAAGCTCAGAGAACAGCAGACTGTCAATCGAGAGCAAAAATACCCTTCTTTTTTACCCGACTGCGTCAGAAGGAGGGTTATGTTTTTCGAGTGTATGTATGTATGTATGTATGTATGTATGTATGTATGTATGTATATTTCTTTGGCACGCTCTGTAGCCTAAACGACTTGATCGATTTCAGCTTGAGAGGTGCCGTTAGATTCGTCTTAATTGTGAGAGTGACACTGGGTATATCAAAATTGAAAAAAAAATTAAAATGGCCGATTTTTGGCGCAATATGTCTTTAAAAAAAATTTTTTTTTTCTCGAAACCTGTCGAGT
Source organism: Mesoligia furuncula (assembly GCA_916614155.1). Lineage (NCBI taxonomy): Eukaryota > Metazoa > Arthropoda > Insecta > Lepidoptera > Noctuidae > Mesoligia > Mesoligia furuncula. The sequence goes on along the minus strand of OU744797.1, from coordinate 28,973,284 downwards.
GGGGTATCAAAATAAAGGGTTTTAAAAGGTGATTACAAAAATATATATAACTTATACGGTTAAAAGTAATTCGAAGTGACAAATCGTAAAAAACACGTACCAAGAACTAAATCGTTTGCGAAATCTTTCACTTTTGTAAACTAAAAAGCTAGAAATAAAAAAAAAGTTATTTAAAAAATAAAAAAACCCGACTGCGAAACTGAAAAGCTACAAACAAGCCCATTTTAAATTAAAGTTGGAAGCAGGCGGGACCCATTTGAATTTGAAAATATAATAAAAATGGTATGGGTCCCGCCTGCTTCCAACTTTAATTTAAAATGGGCTTGTTTGTAGCTTTTCAGTTTCGCAGTCGGGATTTTTTATTTTTTAAATAACTTTTTTTTTACGATGTTATGCAAACCATCTTAAACACGCTAAGTGCACACTCACGAAAGGCTATAAATATCCAAGGTCTTCCGTCTATAGGCTATAGGTTCCAAGTTACGTCTTGTGTGGGTGTTCCTCGGCCATTAATCAAGCTATCAACAAAGAACCATCTATTCGCAGATCGTATAGCCTAGCCTTTACCTTTGGCCTTTAAAGAGCCTTTTGTAATATTAACTTTACTGCATACCTACAAACACCTACACGACCTACACTTGTTTTGCAGAAAATGAAAACGTAGCTTATTAGATTTCCTAGGTGTTGTTATTTCGTATTTTGTAGCAGTATTGAAGAATACAAAGGTATCTTTGTTTGTTGTTGGAAATCGATTTCTTTTATAATCACACGATTTTAACCTGCAAGATTACTTACTGACCCATCAATCGTCGAATCCGACTCGGCTGGGCAGCGTTCGGGAAGCTACGCAATATCTTCTCGTCCCACATACCGCAGTGTCTCAAGACGAAAGTCTTTGACCAGTGCGTGTTGCCAGTGATGACTTATGGCACTGAAACGTGGTCGCTCCCAATGGGCCTTACAAGAAGGCTAAAAGTCACCCAAAGGGCAATGGAGAAAGCTATGCTTGGAGTTTACCTGCGTAATCGAATCAGGAATGAGGAGATCCACAGGAGAACCAAAGATAGCCAAAAGAATTGCCAAACTTAAGTGGCAGTGGGCAGCACATTGCTCGCAGAACAGATGGCCGATGGGGCCGAAAGGTTCTGGAGTGGCGACCGCGTACCGGAAGACGTAGCGTTGGGAGGCCTCCCACAGGGTGGTCCGACGACCTTGTGAAGGCCGCAGGAACCCGTTGGATGCGAGAAGCACACAACCGGTCGAAGTGGAGGTGCTTGGGGGATCTTTGTCCAGCAGTGGACGTCTTTCGGCTGAAATGATGATCCATCAAACACACACTGCGAGTGCGGTGCTCCTGATCTGACCATGCCGCACTTTCTGGAGTATCCTATCTGCCCGTTCACCTGCACTTCGGATGACCTAAAGAATTCTACTGAAGCCGCAATCAACGTGGCCACCTGATCTTAAACTATATAAAAAAATAAAATAACGAGGAAGAGTACTTACTATCGACACGAAAAGAAAAAGGAGGACCTGTAAGAGTGATCGCAGGAACAACCGTATTTTAAAAGTTCATGGAATGACAGTACGGCGACAGCCGTTTATTTTGGTACTTTCTTTACGTCAAACACGGCTACCGCAGTGTAAAATTGATTTGCTTATTGTATAGAGTTAGACTTTATGCTATAAGCAATAAGGCTGAGATCACGTTGATTTACTGTAAGAAAACACGTGGTGTGCTTGCTCTCAATGTGTGCCATACACAAACATCATCCACAACGTATCCGTATAGAGATACAGATACGGTTGTTTAGCCGTCTACCGCCGTACGTAAACGATTTAATTTTCCGTTATATTGTTGGTAGGTACGGTTGTGACAGTACCTATTGTGACAACCGTACCTACCAATTCTTCATCAATTGTCTTACCCTAAAAAAGGCCCGCGTCGGAAAGTGTTAAGAATAAATCACCATCATCTTCCTGCCGTGGTCCCATGTTACTTGAGGTCGGCGCAACACGTTTCCATCTTCCATTCTCCCCTGTCAACTGTCACGCTATCATTCACTCCCGTTTTTCATATAAGTAATTCATTACACCATCCATCCATCTTTCCTTTGGACTTCCTCTCCCTCAACATTTCCGCTGCATGCAATGCAATCTACCTACTTTCATCCAAAATGAATAAAAATTATAAATAAAATTAGGTATACAGCTGAATTTTCCGACTAGGTTCGAACTCTAACGAAGCCCCAAACAGACTCGAAATGTCTAGATTATGTCTAGACGAATCGAGCCTGTTTTGTGCAACGTTTTTCGTTTACGGTTTTATAATATTAAAACAAAATTATAGTTTACTAACTGCGCCCCGCGGTTTTACCGCATAAATGTCGATCCCGCGGGAATATCGGGATAAAAAGTAGCCTATATGTTAATCCAGGGTGTCAGCTACCTCCATACAAAATGTTATCAAAATTGGTCCAGCCGTTTGAGCGTGAAGAAGTAACAAACATATAAACACACACACACACGCACGCACACACAAACAAAAGTAGCCTATATAATCCAGGGTGTCAGCTAGCTACCTCCATATAAAAGTTTTATCAAAATTGGTCCAGCCGTTTGAGCGTGAAGAAGTAACAAACATAAACACACACACTCACAAACTTTCGCCTTTATAATATTAGTGTGATAAATAAAACTAACAGTATCTTTCCACTCTACATGTCCAGGTCCCGGAGAGAGCTACACAGACTACGTGGCGACGCGGTGGTACCGCGCGCCTGAACTTCTGGTCGGCGACACCATGTACAGTACACCTGTCGACGTCTGGGCTATAGGTATGTAGACCGACTATTAGGTTGAGAAAGCCGCTCCAAGCTCCAAGCTTTGTCCATCCTCGGACTACCAGACTTACGGTAGGTTGTACGAGTTAAGGATATGAAGAAGTATTCCAACCAACTACGTTTAAATATTATAAAAACACAATACCAAAATGGTGAATGTTTTGTGAGAACAGTTCGCCAATTACGTCAAGTTTTCGGTCGCAATAATGCGCCAAATGAATCGACAGAAATAGTTGAACATCATAGAGAGGAAATACGGCGCGTTATTGGTGAAATACAGCCACATTTATGCGAAAACGTTATTCAAAATTTAAACATAAGAATAACCCTGTGCCAGAGGTTTCGTGGTGGCCATTTGCCTGATGTTGTATTTCACGTTTAATCGGACCGGTTTTTTCTAAATTCAAATAAAAAAGTTTGCTTTAAAAAATAAATGTGTATTTCTATAAAATTAAATCCGGCGCTCTTGTTGGCACATCCTATAGAAACGGCACATCGTGTTTTAGAAAAAGTTCAACTTTGTAGAGTGTTGTCGAATAATACACAACTAAGAACCTGATGATAAGCATTGGTGATCAAGCCAAATTCTATGTAAAACTTGGTGGTTGAAATGCTGTGCGCCTGTCGCAATTCACACATTCACTAATCACTATTCGGTCTTATTATAATTTCATCAGGCGCTTGGTCTTTTCAGGTTGTGTGTTTGCCGAGCTCCTGTCAGGCGAAGCTTTATGGCCGGGCAAGAGTGACCTTGACCAGTTATACCTTATACGGAAGACCCTCGGGGACCTCCTGCCCAGGCACATGACTATATTCTCACAGAATACCTTCTTTCAGGTTAGTTGGAAATGGGAACTAGTCAATTCATTATTTTGGGATACCCGTTTGTAAACAGTCTGTTGATAGTTGGTAAACGGTCCATCTATAGATAATAGCTTACCTTAAGCCTTGACTTACGAGTTATAGGTCGAAGGTCCGAACCCAGACTATGTGTAAATACAAAACATATTAGATACTTTCGGAATGCAAACAGTCAAAATTGTCAGGCCCAAGCGCTGCAGTTTGAAAAAGAATGAAGTGTAAAGCAATACTTCCAGGGTATGGCGCTGCCGGAGCCAAACACAGTGGAACCGCTCGAGAAGAAGATACCGCAGCGGTACTCCTGCAACGAGCTGGTGTTAGATTTTATGAATGTGAGTATTCGTAATTTCACTACAACATTGTTTAGCGGTGCAAATACAGCTTTTTCCAATTTCCATCCATATAGTGCGGCCCGTGGCTAAATAATAACAGCCGCACAGGTCGATCGATCAAGTTAAGCTACGCTTGCCGCGGTTGGTCTGGATGGGTGACCATCTTTACATACCGTGACCCCTCCGTGCCTCGGAAAGCACGTTAAGCCGTTGGTCCCGGCTGTCATTCGTGGATCTTTGACAGTCGTTACGGGTAGTCAGAAGCCCGAAAGTCTGACAACCAGTCTTACCAAGGGGTCTTACCAGTAACTGGGTTGTGGAGGTCAGATAAGCAGTCGGTCCATGTAAAACACTGGTATTCAGCTGCATCCGGTTAGATTGGAAGCCGACCCCAACATAGTTGGGAAAAGGCTATATAGGCAGATGATCCATATAGTGCAAATACTCTCCGAGTACAATGGCTGTGTGACATCTGCACCTTAATTGCGTACAAACTATCAATCTGAATCTAAATGATTTTGAAGGATATTGCCAATCCATTGCTTCATATGTTCGAAGAAATTTCTGCTTAACAACGTAAATAACGCAATGAATTTTATTGAAGTGCCAAAATTAAAACCATTGTTACTGATGGTACGCAATTACCCCGCCGGACAGGTGGACATGACGAATTATAAGTGTTCCGTTTTTGCCATTTGGCTACGGAACCCTAAAATAGTAGTATACCAGGATCGGGTTGTCATCATCACAAGGTCCAGTAAGTTGCAGATAGAGGAACAAAACTACGAGCTGAAGAGTACCTACCTTTATGCATCAAGCCTTTGAACCAAAACATCTTTAGCCGTCTTCAAGGCCACTTTGGCAGAATTATAAAAGGATAACATAATGGACAGTTAACTGTTATAATCGTATCAAATCCCATTGGTGAAGCATTTTTCAGTATTTTTTTTTGTCTGTGCTAAAATACCAATCAATTCAATCCAAATCCAATCTCTTTGATTGTACTTGTAGTGCAGCGAAAAAAAGAGAAACACGGACTGTGTTCGCCATGTTAGGTATAATTCATAATGTTATCTTTTATGATTCTCCAAAGTGGCCTTTTTAGGCCCCCAGATCGAAGCACTTGTAGCAATTAAGATATTGTAGCTATTTGGCAGCGCCTAAGTTTCCGCCAAGTTCCCAGTTCCGATAATCCTGCACAGCATCGAAAGCTTGAAAGCCAATCGACACTGAGCAGGGGAAGTATAATTATAATTCGAGGGATTTCGTTAATAATAGGCCGTATCCTTTCCAGAAATGCCTAGACAAAGACCCTATGATGAGGTGGACGTGCGAACAGCTGCTGAGGCACCCCATATTCGAAAACTTCCTCTTCACAGTACCACATTCGGACCATGAGGACTACGAAAAGGCCAGAAGAGCACAGGTAAGATTGTTTAAATAGGTATCTACCCTACTTTACCGAATAAAATATCCAGACGCTATACAGGAAAAGTTTTTAACCAGTGCGCAAATTTTTTTTGGTGGCTCAGTGTAAGCAATAGAACACATTTCCATTTTTAGTTTATGACTTTTTTTTTTTCATTTTTCCACTTTGTCCCAATTTGAAATAAGCAAGACATGGATATAATTTAATAGTAATACTATGAATGAGCATGAATGAAAACGCGAAGGCCCAGCGCACGAGACGGGGGTGCGGGGGCATGCGGCGCGGCGCCGGCGTTTGATAAACAAAACGCATGCACACATGCAGTACGTCACTTGCGGAAGCGGAGGTCGGATGTCCCTTCGCCGTCTCTGCGCGCGTGCCGCGTACTAGACTAGCGTAGTGACAATGTCTCATTTTACTCACCGCGAGTATTATGAAATGGTGCGAGTGTATTTGTTAAGTAATGAAAATTTACGAGCAGCACGAAGAAGATACGAAAGGGAGAGCGTACCTCGTATGCGAGCCCAAACCAAGGTGTATGAAACAAGTGAAACGCCCCAGGTGTATGTAGAAGAGGCTCAGAGCCTAGATGACTTGAAAGAAAAAATAATTAACGCTTTCAATGAAGTAAAAAGTGGTGTTAGTGTCCTAAACAAACTAAATGCTTACTTATTTAAACGTGCACGTTTATGCCTTGAAAAGGGAGGAGGTCACTTCGAACAATACCTAAAATTATTGTGATTAATAAAATGTAGAGGTAAGAAGAAATTATAAACAATCTTAGTGTCTTAGGTTCTCTTTGATTAGACATTGACGCAAATTGTATCATGTCTAAGTACCTATCATACCTAAATGTTTTATTTTGAATGGACTAAAACGTATTACTTTCTTACTTATTATGATTTATTTTCTGCATTTTGATGGTCCTAAGCCCATGAAAGTATGAAGGATAATTTGGAATTTACGAAAAATTACTTTTACAAATAACTTTACACAGTCTAAACTTAAAAAATTGTAGCGCTAAACTGGGGTCAATAATCCGCGAGCGCGCGTGAGTACTTCTGATAGCAGCTGGCGCGTCAGGCGACCGGTCGACGCGCGGCGTGAATCGGGCGACCGGTCGACGGACTGGCAAGCGACGTCCATAAAATAAATTTCTGAGTAAACAAGTCTCGTAAGCGTTAACTTAATTTTTTACTATTGAAACATATCAAAACAAAAAATACGTGTTTATTAAAATATATTCAAGTTTATTATGTCAAAATTTGCGCACTGGTTAAAAACTTTTCCTGTATTCGCTACATCAGAATGCAATTCCCGTAGGTAATTAAAACCCAGAGCATGATTAAAACCGTTCTAAATCTACGCAATCTCATCTCAGCGACAATCAATGTCGAAAAAATGTAATTAAAGAAATTAGAGGTACCTATTTCTGACAGATTGTGACTGAGATAAGACTGTGAAAGTTCTTAAAATTACGAAAATAATTGCCCTCTGACGTCCATCAATTGTTCATTAGAACTGTACAGTCATATAGGTACAGTCTGTACCTATTAAGAGTTTTAAAGAGACCATAATATAAGTAATTAAAACTAGTAGGGATAAGTAAAACTAATCTAGTCCTTGTCCCGCGACGGTTGATAAGCAAGAGAGCGTTGCTACTGAAGGCACGCTATGGTTAGCGCCAGTGCCAGTTTTAGCACTACCAGCGCCCTGGGCGAGATTTCTACGGCGCTCCCTATCGCCATTGAAACCCATACGAAAAAATAAGTAAGAGATATAGTGAAATAACCATTTATTAAAAAAAAAACTTACTTTTCTAGCCTTTCTATCGGCAAACTAAGACATCAAAGTCTATGTTTTCCGCAATTTCATTGTCGATTGACAATGTTGCTAAGTTTGTCAATCTAGATATTGTTGATCGCAAATAGGTTTTTATCAGCTTAAGCTTAGAAAAACTCCTTTCCCCAGTAGCCACAGTTACAGGTAAAAGAAGTGATCAATATTCGCAATGCTATCCATACATTTGGAATTTGGATACAGCCGGTCAATTCTGTAAAAATCTCACCGTGAAAACTTAGGTGAAGTGAGTTTGTTTTTGCTAGGAATTGACACTATTGACTTACTCCACGCTCACTTCACCAGCTCACTCGCTCAGTTTTCACGGTGAGATTTTTACAGAATAGCACCCCTGTTCTTGTAAGTTGCGCGATCTTTGATAAATTTTCAAATAAAGACAGGAGTAACAATCATCTATATTTTATCGATGTAGAATCTACAGTTAATCTCAATTGGAGATCACTACAGAATTTGAGGTCTGGTTTTTAGGGTTCCGTACCCAAAGGGTAAAAACGGGACCCTATTACTAAGACTTCGCTGTCTGTCCGTCTGTCTGTCTGTCTGTCACCAGGCTGTATCTCAAGAACCGCGATAGCTAGACAGTTGAAATTTTCACAGATGATGTATTTCTGTTGCCGCTATAACAACAAATACTAAAAACAAAATAAAATAAATATTTAAGGGGGGCTCCCATACAACAAACGCGAATTTTTTTGCCCTTTTTTGCTCGATATCAAAAATGGCAACAGGTAGGCACTTGAAATATTCACAAAATACTCAGTTGTATTTTAACTTTAATAATAAATAATAAAATTAAAATAAAATAAATATTTAAGGGGGGCTCCCATACAACAAACATGTTTTTTTCGGCGTTTTTGCCTTGTGGTACGGAACCCTTCGTGTGCGAGTCCGACTCGCACTTGGCCAGTTTTTTTGTACACTAAAGAAAAGATTCTGCATAAGAATCTTTTCTTTAGTGTACAAAAAAGACCAAGAAGTACTTATGTTCAAATCTTTCATTGAGTGAATTTATGGTAGTGTCCATAAGACAGTTGAAAAATTCATCTTCAATTTTCTTTTCTGGAGAAGTTAAAGTTTGTAGCTAGATTTAGGGAATTTACTTGTAGGTAGGTACGTCGGACTCGCTCTATGAAGGCAGGCGTCCCTTCAAATCTGGCGCCCTGGGCGATCGCCCAACCGCGCTCTAACCTAACCACACCCTAACGCCGCTACTGGTTAGCGCCCCGGATCGTAGTCGCCCACTTAACAGGGGTGCGTTCCTGATTAACTAAATATGTACTTCTCTAAAACAAAACAGGCGACACCACGTATTCTAAGATGCGTTCACAAATGCACAATACGTGACGCCACAACACCCCAGTTAACCACTTATCATAATTCTGCAGCAAGAGTTCGCGGATCGTTACAAACCAGACGACGCTCCTCAAGAACAGCTCGCTGAGGCTAGCTCTGAAACTGGTTCCAAGAAGAAAGGGCGCAAAAAGAATAAATGATCGCTTCTTATAGCGCTATAGTAAAGCTCGAACAGTGTAGCAGTGTCGCGAGATGAACTCAAAAGTACGATTGTAAAATCTTATAAAACTACAAAGTTCTGCAAGGATCTTTTGGCGCCTGATTGTCATTGACCAAAAACAGCAGTGCGATTCTGTAACCATCTCACCGTGAAAACTTAGGTGAAGCGAGCGTGGAGTGAGCTGTCAGTAAAGTTCATTTCAAATAAACTTGCGATAAAGTTTGTTCACCTCCGTCTACTAATGTATCCCAATATTTCCAAACCATACGAAAAAAATGTATGGGCAGTGTCGGTAACACGATCAAAACATTGACTTACTCCGTGTTTGGTATTATGAAACTCAACCGATGCAATGTTAGCGACAGTTTTGTATGACGAACGATATCTATCGTAAGTTATTTGGACTTTTTGGTACAGGGTGGTTGAATGACATTTATCGCAAGTTTATTTGAAAAACACTTTAGTGTCAATTCCTAGCAAAAACAAACTCACGTCACCTAAGTTTTCACGGTGAGATTTTTACAGAATCAACCGGCAGGATGGCGGCGTTAGTTCCGAATTTGGCCACGCGCCAAAAGATCCAACCAGTTTTGTTTCGGTATTGAAGTTTGAAAGTTAGTAACATAAAGTTGTAAATAGTAATTTAGCTTGTATTGCAAAAAGTATTAAATTGGGTAGTTATTATAACATTGCGTTGCGTGTAGGAATGAGAAACCATTTTTAAGTACCTAGGTCGGTATTTTTATGTTTCCTTAATGAGTTGTACTCATTGAGTAGGTAGTTTAAAAAATAGGTTTAGTAGGTAGCTATGGTATGACGACGAGGGACACGTGCTGTAGACGGTATGGGCTGGTTTATTATGAAGCCTACCAAGGCTTCAAAATAAACCAGCCGGCCGGCGGCATGTTCAGTTTTCTTTCAGGTCTGTGATTTTAGCAAAATCCGTCAGTAGGTATCTTGTGGTTGCTATAATGTGGGCATCAAGACCGGCTGGCTTCTCGGCCGGCGCGGCGACCGAAATGATAATTAAGTATCTACTTATTTGAAACTAAATGGTCTGATAGTTTCATGAGCCCATAAACGAAACGATCCGAGTTCAGACCATTTAGTTGTAGGCCACGAATCCAGTCAGACCGGATACTGACGCATATTTGTCTGCTCAGATCGTCGATCGATTCTTGGTCGAAGGTTCAGATTGATCTTTCCAGATAGGGTCTTAAGACGACATTTCTTTATAGGTGCAGTCATCACCGCTGCTGCCCCAGCTGATAGTGACAGACCGGAACCAGCCTACCAAGAACAAGAAGTCAGACCTCGACTCCAGGAGTCATCTACCGACCATCTGACCAGCGCCGCGCGTGCGCTTACTACCCTCGTTGTGATTAAATGTTTCTTCATATTGAGATGGTATTTTATTTGTGATAGCTGTAGGTACCTACCTATCACGTCATGTTAGGTACCTACCTATTTCACTACCGACCGTCTGACCAGTTGTGATTAAATCATTCTTCATATTCAGACTGTCTTTTATTTGGGATTAGAACAAACATGACCCACTTGCTGGAGTGCCCTCAAGTATCCGTCTCCATAAAGGCATGCACCTGCACTATTACCTACCTGCATGATCTATGATGACACACACACCATAGATCTTTGATACAAATTGATAGGTAGGTAAGTACTTAACCTACTGGGCCCTGTAAGTAATGGCCATACCCTGTGGAGGTATACTCAACCATCGACTCGAAAAGACGATTTATGATGGCTAATTAATAAACATAGTCGGCCATAGGTAATACAAAACAAGGTTTATCTTTAGACCCAGGTTTAAACCATCGATCCATTTTTAAATTTCTAACTAAATGTTAAAGTTCAACAAAAACGGACCTTTAAAACCCTTGCCGATAGTCACACCAGAGTTGTCAATTTTGCAATAGGAACTTTACATTTGTCGGAATAAAGTCCAAAATACAGTACTAAACTGGCTCGAAGGTTTAGGCTAGGTCTTAAGCTAGAAACTCGTTTTGCATGACAAGGAGAGAGATTTGACTAGAGCCGCAAGTTCTATTGCAACTGAAGAAAGTTTCAGTAGTTCAGTGAATCGGGCTAACAACCGAACTACTGCTACCTACTAGAGGGAATACCAAGCTTGTTGTGAATAATGTATCTCCACCACCAATGAATGGCTAGGGGCAGTGCCTTTGTTTAAGTAATAGAAGTTGTTTCATGAGACAGCTGTTTGTTCCCGCCAGTATCACCGAACAGAGCCACCGCACTGGTGGTACTACCGGGAAATTTCTTTCTATATAGTAAGGACAAAAACAGCAATTAACGAGAAGAAAAACAAGTTAGCGAGCAATGAAGCCACACAAATCAGGCTGCATTCATAGTAAAACTTCAAAAATAATAATTTATCATTGTTTTATTCTAAATTAATTCATTTTAACTAATTACAAAACATTATGCTATGTACAGATGCCAGCACATCAGCTACCTTAAATATAAAATGGGTGACTGATCTTCTTAAAGTAATTTTTTCATATGTACAAGGAAAGGTGAGCGGTGTCATCAATCAGACATACTGAAGACTTTTAATGCCTGAAAGAATGAATTAAAACTGAAATTATTTCACCTGCTTTATCTACTAATACAAAGAAAGTCTTTAGTTTTTGTTTAAGTCTATAATGTTTACACTGCTAGGAAACAGGCCTCCTCTCGGTGAGGAGTGGGCTATAATCCAACATAAGGGCCCTATGCGGGTTGGCGGATATCACATTTTAAATTTTTTGGTTCTAGGACATGCCAGTTTAAAGTGCATGCTTGGGATCGAACCCACAACCTACAACTCGTAAGTTGCAGTTGTTACCACTGGGACAACACTGCTCCCCCGGTTTGATATATGCATGAATTAAGGAGAGGATGCAAGATTTGTCTGAGAAACAAGCGGTAAGGTACAAAAGCAAACGGTTAGGGGTTGAGGATTGTTGTATAAGAGGAACACAAGAATTTAAACTGTGGTTCTAACTATAGTTTATTAAGAAAACATACACACTAACATTAGGGGCACACGCAGTCATGAACTATCGTTATCATGTCAAACAACTATGACGACGACGATAGATCTGAAATTACTTTCGTAATCGGCAGTTTATTCCTTTCCTCCTGGGACACCAATGAGTCGACATGTTGCAGTCTGTACCAGCCGTAGTGGGCACCAACGAGTGCGGGCACCATTACAATAACGACAATGTTCTTTTTAAAGAACTGTCCCACCTTCATTTTGTCTAATTTTTTTGAATCTCTCCAAGTAATATTTTCCTCTAAGGTTAAGTATGAAATTTGGAAAAATAAGCCTTTTAACTTTTCTCGATTGTTATAACAATATTTGTTTGCAGAGGTAGTTTGGGTGGTGAATTCTTCAATGCATCAACAAATATTTTATTTGGCCGGTTAATGTAAATAAACCAACTGTCAATGTCAACCGCTCAGCAGATTGACAGCTTTGAGGAACGTTCCAACATTCAGTTTCGTGTCAGTTTACAAAGTTGTTTACAAGATTTAATAAATTCTATTGAAACGATACTTTGAAATTAGTCTATACAAGCCACACTCTGGTATAAGCACTTACCTCAAATATGCACAAAATACGTAACCATAAAGCCTAATAACATCATAGTAGTTACTAACTTTCGAATGTGTCTAATACGATTATTAGACACATTACTACTACATAGCTTTCGAATGTATCTCATGCGTTTTGTTACAGTCACTGAAAGAAGTCATTATTAGTTATTTTCTCAACGACTCCACTTAAACTGGGAATACGTAACTTTTATGTGAATTTAATTAGTATATTACTATACCACGGTCTTTGAGAATTTATCAAGTACAATTTTCGGAAGCTAAAAATGTAAACTGATTTTGTGCTTGCGTCCGCGTCGTGTGCGTTAACGCAAATTAAACGCAAAGTGTGGTTCGCCATTGCAATAATGACTTTATTAACAAATGGCCTATCAAAACTGAGGTAATGTATTTTAGGCCAATCACAAACCGAATACAAATGTTGACTGACACATGATTCTATTTGAAGTGTGTCAAGAAAAACGTGCCTCAAAAACATGGTGGCAGCTCAGTGAAGAGGGTGAACCGCTCGACTAGTCATTAAAATAACAGAGGCTTATTTAGCAGGAGTGTTTGATACAATTTGTAAGTACACCTCCGACACCGGTTTAACATAAATCTCGAGGTGAAATAGTGATATCAACGTTAAATTTTAGGTAAACACCGTTTAATAAGCTTCATACAAAACCGAGGATGACGTCTGAAGAAACCCAAATATCTGAAGAACTGAAGGGATGTTACGAGAATCTTATTGTAATCGACATTGGCGCGAACTTGACGAACAAGAAATACGGCCGTGATCTCGATTCTGTCGTGCAAAGGGCAAAAGATGCAGGTTGGTTAAAAAAAAGAAGTACTTAAAAAAAAAAACATATGTTTGATTGCGTGTGTACAATGATTTGGTGTTACAATGCCGACACTAGCGTTATAGGTAATTTATTCATTTAGACTGATTGCACATTGAATACCTCGCGAGTTACTGGGTTATTGTCATGCTACATATTTTTTTTCCTTGGAATGTTATGTATTTTTATGTGTGCAATGAAATATGATCTAGCACTTAATTGTTGGTGAAGAAAGCAATTAATACTGCGGACGAGTTTTCTAGTAATAAAGATAATGTAAACTGTTTACATATCATGTGGTTTATGAAGATAATTTCATAGGAAATAATGTTGTTTTTAAATATAAGGATGACTAATACACAGGTCGTTGTCTGCGTCCGTGTTTCACTTGATGGTACCCCAAAAATAGTTATGTTATTCTATAAAACTACATTAATACAAACAAACTCATTATCCATACTAATATTATAAATGCGAAAGTTTACCTGCCTGTTACCTCTTCACGCTTAAACCGCTGAACTGATTTAAATTTGGTATAGAGATAGTTTGAGTCCCGGGAATGGACATAGAATAGTTCTTAACCTGATATTCCCATGGGATCAACACTTATGCGGGTGAAACTGCGGGGCGCTGCTAGTGAACTATATATAATACATTAGTGTTCCTACTGCTGGGAGTGGGCAGTAATACCATGAGGGCTCAGTGTGGGTTAATTCAATGAGATGTCAGCATCGAGGAGGGCTGCCGGGCCAGCGGGATTGTCCGAAAGGGTTACCACTGGCCCGGAACATAAAGGGCTAAGGAAGGAACACGGGTGGGTTTTAGTCAGTAAAAGTCTGACACTCCCTTCTGCTCCACCCAGAGTGGGAGGAGTCATTCGATGATTTCATATCCGAAAAAAAAAAAAGTGTGGGTTAATAGATGTTGTATGTCTTTGAATTTTTGGTTTCTTGGATCCTCATAATGAATATCAAACATTAATTTATTATTAATTCTTATAAAAATGTTTCACAAAATTATTATTGTAGAATCACACCTAACTTGAGTCCTAAAATATAATTGCAAGCATAGAATGCATGTGTTACTTCAACTTAAAAACAAAAACTAAAATAATCTCAGTTTAATGTTATGATTTGAGCAGTGTGCTTGTTTTTCTTATAATAAAACAATTACGATTTCAATTTCAATTATTTTTGTGTGTACAATCTGTTTCAAAACTTTTTGATGAAAGTGTACACAAACCTGTTCAGGTTAAATTCTTACGCAATCACTTACTATAATTTATTTTATTTTATGTTGTTCCTTTCCACTCCTCTCCTCTCTGTCTCACGAAAGATAACGAAACAACGAAAACGAAAAGGAAACTAGTGACTGATTTATCTATTTTCGAAGGTTTCAACTTTATATCTCACGCAATGTTACTAAATTGTACAACATTATTAAATTGTAATTGAAAATCATTGATGAAACTTGAGAGCAGTGGTGGGCCAGTGGTAACGGACACGACTTACGAGTTGTAGGTCATAGGTTCGAACCCACACAGCCACTTTGTGCAAATTATTTCATCACCGATGCTCTCAAAACGGTGAAGGAAAAAATTGAGAGGAAACCGGCATGTCCTAGAACCAAAATTTCGAAGACATGTGACATCTACCAACCCACACTGGGCCCGCTCTCGCTGAGAGAAGGCCTGCGTCCCAGCAGTGGCTAATTATGATGAACTCGAGGAAAGCAATATGAAAACTTGAGGAAATTCAGAGTGTTTAAATTAAATTAAAATCTCAATTCTCTAATGAAAAACATCTTTATGGTGATTTAATATAACCCCCATACTAATAAACGTATATTAACAGATGAATAGTTACACACCGATTTCTCTCT
Organism: Mesoligia furuncula; assembly: GCA_916614155.1. NCBI lineage: Eukaryota > Metazoa > Arthropoda > Insecta > Lepidoptera > Noctuidae > Mesoligia > Mesoligia furuncula. The sequence goes on along the minus strand of OU744797.1, from coordinate 28,958,099 downwards.
TTCAGTCGTCAGTAATTTGACTTTCGAAAGAAGAAGACAAAGCAATGTGTAACTATACAGATGCTGTACAGCGTTTATTATTAAGGGGTATGGATCTCGCCGTCCGGTAAGGACCAGGCTCGGGTCGACGGTGCTTTGTTTTCCACGCACGTCTCAAAGAGATGTCAGCACTCACTGACGGTTTCCGCTAGGGCCGATGCCTGCCAGGGTTGCGGGTTGTTCGAAAGAGATACCGTGGCCCCTGGCACAGGCAACTGAAGGAACACGGATGGGTTTTATTCAGTAAAAGTCTGACAGCCCGGCTCCGTCCAGAGCGGGAGAAGTTATTTGAAAACGTTCCACCCAAAAAAAGGGGGGTAAAGGTTTAAGTATTCAAAAACCAAATAACATCACTGAATTTGTAAGGGGTGCTACAAATTGCCACGTGTACATTTTCTGGCTGTCATTTGTGGATCTTTGGCAGTCGTTACGGGTAGTCAGAAGCCCGAGTCTGACAACCAGTCTTACCAAGGGGTATCATATTACCCAGTAATTGGGTTGTGGAGGTCAGATAGGCAGTCGCTCCATGTAAAATACTGGTATTCAGCTGCATCCGGTTAGACTGGAAGCCGACCCCAACATAGTTGGGAAAAGGCTAGGCAGATGAGATGATGATGACATTTTCTGACAATTTGTTTATATTTTTCATCAATTAGTTTTGGAACAGAGTATAAGCTTGATGCATTTGTATATTCCATTTCTCTTCTATTGCTTGATCCTGTTGTTGTTATTTTTATTGTAATAACTTAGTTTTGTCTTGTAAACCATATTTATATATTATTTGTACAGGTGTCCAAAAGATCATGGTCACGGGCACTTCGGTGCGGAACAGCAAGGAAGCCCTACGACTGACCCGCCTTTATCCCAGCACAATTTACTCAACAGCCGGTGAGTCTCTCAGATTATAACTATGTCTGTGTACTTCTGACATTATAGGGACTGATTTTATCGGATAAAGTTTTGCTGAATAAAATATAGGTATGTTTGACTGCGAAAAAAAAAAACAAACATCAGATTACCAGATAAGTTAAAGAATAAAATTGACAAACTTTTCCTTGAAATAAAAAAAAAATAGGAAAGAATTAGAATAGATAAAAAAACGCGAAAAATAATCAGCTGTTCCCTGCATTTATGTTCGTACCTATAACTCGTCAAAATGTAGGGAACAGCTGATTTTTTTTCCCGATTTCAGGTTTGGTCCTATAGTAAAAGTTGTTCATAATGAGGAGTACAATGACCTCTTAAGAGGTTGTTAATGTTTTACCAAATAACCCTGTATACATAAACTCATGCCCATTTCCCATGGGGTAGAAACTACAGACAACTACCTGCCAGTTTATTATTTAATAAAAAAAACCAGCTGATTATTTAATAAAATTTAAAACTGCATTATGAATATAACACTCAATTTGTTTTATGGTCATTAATTTACCTACTCAATAACAAGACAGTTAATAGCGCTGCTAATTAATTTTATTATTCTAATGATTATAATTTATAAATATTCTGTTCAATAATTTCTATGCCAGTATGTTAATTCAGGCTGATATAAATAAATGAATATAATCTGCATTTTAATGAATGTTACGATACTTGCTAAAATTCTTAGAACACTTTCATTCTACTTATTTGAAGACTTTACATACAAACGTGGGAGATCCACAGTTTTAATTAAATACTTATATTTGGCAATTCATCATTTGCCTAGCCTTTTCCCAACTTAGTTGGGGTCGGCTTCCAGTCTAACCGGATGCAGCTGAATACCAGTATTTTACTTGGAGCGACTGCCTATCTGACCTACACAACCCAGTTACTGGGTAATACAATACCTCTTGTTAAGACTGGTTGTCGGACTTTCGGGCTTCTGATGACCCGTAACGACTGTCAAAGATCCAAGAACGACAGCCGGGACCAACGGCTTAAGTGCTTTCCGAGGCACGGAGGGGTCTCGGTAAGTAAAGATGGTTACCCATCTACGTGCCGACCGTGGCAATATTTTGAAATTCTAAGTAGCTAATCCAATTACCTACTAAACCTAGGTTGCGTTTTGATATTTGTTTAACTTGAAATAATATTAGACTTTTAAGCGCGTGGCTAAATATCAATTGCCGTGCCTCTAGCGCGCGGCTACAAGTCGATATAATAATCATCATCATCTGCCTAGCCTTTTCCCAACCATGTTGGGGTCGGCTTCCAGTCAAACCGGATACCTAATACCTAAATCGATAAAATAATACCTACAATAAATAAGGAGGAGCAATCGTTGAATAGAACGAAAAAATCATGCATGTTCTCTGTCACAGAAATACGACACGAGCGCAGCGGTAGGGGCACGGAAATATGTGTCGCATTAAAAGGTTAATTTGAAACATAATTGAATATACTAGATGTATGAACGTAAACGAAGTAAAACGACTATGTAAGGATCGTATCAGGTGGTGTAGTTTCTGCCTACCTCCATGTGAAAAAGGCATGAGAATGTAAAACAGTAGGTGCCTTCCAAAATATTCATTTAAATCAAGTGAAAATTCCGTCGAAATTCGTGCGGTAGTTCTCTAGAAAACCATAAGCCTTCAAGCAGAAAAATAACCACTTCCTTATCGTACAGATTATGTAAATATTCAAATAATAAATTAAATTCTACATAAGGCTAATTGCCCTACTTTTACATGAGGTGTAATTAAAATTTTGTAACTCTCTCTTTGTTATAAATTCACGTGCATAATTATAATGAGTGTAGGTACAGTTCGCGTCAAATGACTTTGCCGCTCTGAAGTAGGCAACAAAACTCTGCCCAGTAGTTGAATCTTAGGAATAAAACAGCAGCGCGCATGCGCGGCTAGCGAAAAGCCTAGCTTCACAGCGGCAAAATTATTTGACGCGAACTGTATGTAGGTGAAGATAGTTAGTCGTTACGATTTGCGAGTTATTTTAACACCTTTTCCGGCTAGAATGTTTAGCTTAGCCTTTCCGCTGAGATGCTTCTGGCAGGCTAAATTATATCAGACTGTTCAGATGCGCCTGAAAAGAACAAAAATAGCCAGTGACTTAACGATGTAACTTTTTTTCAGCGAATTTGCAATTTATAAGGTTAGAACCAGTTATCTAAGTAATAAAAGCCGCACGGGTCGATCGATCAGGTTAAGCTACGCTTGCCGCGGTTGGTCTGTGGATGGGTGACCATCTTTACATACCGAGACCCCTCCGTGTCTCGGAAAGCACGTTAAGCTGGTCTTTGACAGTTGTTACAGTCAGAAGCCCGAAAGTCTGACAACCAGTCTTATCAAGGGGTATCGTATTACCCAGTAACTGGGTTGTGGAGGTCAGGTAGGCAGTCGCTCCATGTAAAATACTGGTATTCAGCTGCATCCGGTTAGACGGGAAGCCGGCCCCAACATAGTTGGGAAAAGGCTAGGCAGATGATGACGACCAGTTATCAGAAATTCACACTGTGTGAATACTACCTCTATCTATCTGGGGGCACGGGAGTGCCCCCGCCAAGACCAGCCAAGCGAAGCGCAAGGGCACTACCTACCTTTTCTCGAAGCACTTCGTCGTATTTTTGAACCCTCTTAACTTGGGTTTGGATTATACCAGATAAACAAAATTTTCGGAATATGATGCCAGTGATTGACTTATTAAACCTATAAAGTTTCAATTGCATAGCTCTTATACTTTAGATTTTATTGATATCTAAAATACCCCGATTTCGTCACTGACTCACTGACTGATGATCATCAAAATTCTTAAGGTACTTCCTGAAGTCCTAGAAAGCTGAAATTTGGTATGTAAGCTAGTAATAGTACACAAACAACAAAAAAATATTAAAACTTGAAACTTTTAGCCCCCCAAAAAAAAAAAAAAATCCGTAAATTTTGATGCTAGAGGTCTGAAAATTTATATAGGGGGTCCTTGTTATAAATAAACCCCAAAAAAAGAAAGAAAAAATGAACAACAGCAAAAATACTCGTATAAATATCATAAGCAACTTACAAAAAGAAATGAAATCCCACAAAAACATTTCATGTTAAATGTTGCCAAGACGAGACCATGTAGCTCGCACTGTCAAAAAGTAATCAGATCTCATGTAGAGCCAAGCTTCTAACTCTACCCTCCCTAACTCTACAAGGCCTGATTTCGCAAACTCTACACCTTAGTCAAAATAATATGGCTGCTAGCAAGCAGTTTTGCTGTATTCTGAAGAATCGGATCCCTTAATCTCTGAAGTGACAATGATGAATCTCGCTGTCTAAAATCTACTTAATAAAAATCTTAAATTCAGTCACTCACTGACAAGTGACAGACCAATAAATTTTGTACAAGAGTTCCCCATATCACGAAAGTAACCGCTAAGGAAGGATTTTTGAAAATTCGTCTCCTAAAGGGGTTACAAAGGGGATGAAAGTTTACTTATGAACTTTTGTAACTTTTTAAAGTTAAAAACAAGGAAATTAGCGTTTAACGTTTTTTCTTTATAAGTAAAACTGAGTTGTATCATCATTTTTGCTAACTCATCCCCTAAGCATCCTGAAGAACCAAAATTGCCGATGGGAATTCCCGGCACACGTCGACAATAAATTAAACCGTTCATCAATTCGTCTAGGTGTTCACCCCCACGATGCGAAGTCGATGATAGAAGAGGACATGTGGGGCGACTTGCACGAGATCGCAGCTGCGCCGGAGTGCGTGGCGGTGGGCGAGTGCGGCCTCAACTACAGCAAGGACTTCTCGGAGCCACACGTGCAGCGGGACGTGTTCAAACGACAGGTCAGTTGTGGAGTAGAACATAATCTTTCATCATCATCGGCACCATTTAGACGAAAAACTTCCACTGCTCGACTGCCTTCTCCAAGAATCGCACAACGGCTAGTCCTGCATCCTAATTGCGTTACACTTTCAATCAAAATCTGAAGGATTTTGAAGAAAATTGCATATACAACGATATTTTATTATATGCGAAACCTGAATATAGTTTGTTCAGGTTTGTTCAGTAACTGAATCGATTCCAATAATTTTTATCCCATGTTATATTTTGTCCCAAAAATATTTAAAAAAGGTTAAAAGTTAGACTCCGAGCGACACTATGTAGGTTATCCAATCTCCGAGCCGAAAGGTTAGGTACCTAGGTACTATTTATCAATGAGCGCAAGACGGCGCGGCGCGACGCGGGTGAGCATGTTTTTGTACGGACAAACAGATAACTAAACAAGCTTATAACTTTGTGATTTTTCATGATACAGTTTTGTAATTTTGTACATAGATTAATTACATAAAAATATTAGACACGGTTTCGGGTTTCTCATATACTAAAAATAATGTTGTATTGCTTCATATGTTTAAAAATTTCATCTACTCAACAACGTGAATAACGCGATGAATGTTATTGAACTGTCAAAATTAAAGTTGTTGCCAGTGTATATCTGTTACGCAACTACCCCGCTGTATCTTCACCAGGTTATCAGTACATCTTTTGGGGCTTATCCAAATAAACTATAGTGTAGGTACACCTGTGGCGGCATATACACCGCCACATACGAACTACGCACTATAATGACGCCAGGCAAGATCCTGTTTCGCGCAAGCAGAGTTTACCTTACAAATAGCATAGATACAACGTCCCGACATGAATCGTCGGTCAGTCGGGGGATCCTCCCTTTTCTATAGAGGATGAGTGATCTTTACAGCCTGTTCCTCATACTTCTATACACCATTTAAGGAGCTTACAGGACTTAAACACAAAAAAACGCAAGTTTTAGAAACAATAAAAGTATATGATCGACTACAGTAAACTATATGATATTCTTCAAGATATATGCTACGTAGATAGTGTTTTGAAAACATAATACGACTAATTTGATACGAAAATATGAAGATACCTCTAAAAACTTTCTTTTTACAATAAAAACCATACTAATATACATACAATCATTCTGATTTTTTGTCAGATTATTCTACAAGCAACATACTAAAATACTAGTGTTTTAATTTTTTAGTCCAAACCATAGATTTTTTGTAATTAAATAATTACTTCATATTTTGCAATAAATTACCAGTGTTGTGTCATCGTGTTTCTCTTTCTTTTCTATGCAGTCCGACAGTGACTGCGTTTTAGGTCATGTAAGATTATGGATATTTCAACTTTGACATATCGACACAAATCAGCTGTATACAGTTTGATCGGGTAAATATTGCATTTTTGCATGGAACAGCTGTTGTTCTGATAGTTAAGGGTTTACAGATCGATAGAATTATTGTACTTTATTGTACTACACCAAAATTGTTACACAGCTCTCTTAAAATATGGCTCATTCTATGGATACAATGGGAATCTTATAGATGACAGCAATATCTTCCAGACAACCTTTGGATGAACTGGAGATGAACGAATAAAAGTCGTTCAAATTCATGTTCTTTGTAAGCTACCACGCTTTGTGTCCAACATCCACAAATATAATACCAAGTACCTACATGAGGTACATCCGGAGACACTCAATAACAATCATCTGGATTGCTCCAGAACTACACACGACGTCCACCCGCACACGTCGTTCGTCCAATCTTTTCAATAGGAACACTTACGGCATTCAATATAAATGAATCAGCTACGAATGAGATGCGCTGCAACGCTCCCATTCTATTGAAATAGCGAAGAGTTTATTAAACAAATGCTTTACAACCATAACATCTTTTATTCTATTCTTCGGAACACGTAGTTGTACGGACATATAGCGATGCCATAGAGTGAAAACCTCGTAAGCGTGCTGTACATTTTTTGTACGGCGTTTTTTATATTTTTTTTTACTAACTTCAATAAAGGAGGTTCTGTATTCTTATTAATTAATATGGAAATTTAACCCGCTTTTATATCTAGAACTGTTCGATACTAAAAGATTGTCCGAAATGCATAAAATGCTATTTACATTCCCGAGGTTTTCACTCTAAGGCGACGATAGGTAGAATTGAATCTTTATTATGTGCACCATACAAATTAAGGGTATAATAACAATACAATTCATCGTATGCTTTATCATGAATGTTAGTGACTAGATTTACATTCGCATTTATAATATTACTCAAAGTCAAATCATTTATTTCAAACTAGCAGCGCCCGCGGTTTCACCCGCATAAGTATCGATCCCGTGGGAATATCGGGATAAAAACTATCCTATGTCCTTTCCCGGGAATCAAACTATCTCTATACTTACCAAATTTCATGTGAATTGGTTCAGCGGTTTAAGCGTGAAGAGGTAACAGACAGACAGACACTCTTTCACATTTATAATATTAGTATGCATAGGCACATTAAAGGCACGTTTGAACGTGAAAAATTACAATAAAATAGAATTGATTCTAGTCGCCCCTTCCAAAGGTAGTTTTCGTATGGAGAAGAATGGGCAAGAAACTCCACCAAATGTTTTACAAAGTTTTGTATACATTCATTATAATTATATGTGAAGACGATGCACCTAGATTAAAATTAGTCTACCACAAAAGGTTAAAAGAATTAAAAATAAAGCAATGACAGGTAAATCAATTATGTGATAGATACATGGTGCTCACATTTTTACAAATATTGTAAAAGTAGATGGTTTTCCTAGAATTTTAACAAGTGTGTGAGTTACTGTAGTCACAGAATGTAAAAATCAACGTCATAAAAATTTAAAAAATATACCTAAATTAAATTAGCAATCAGTTTTATTTTGTCTAGATTAGCCTCTAGCGTCTCTCCGCGACTTCGTCCGTGTGAAATTTTTTGCTCCCCCCCCCCTCCCCATTTCGTCGCATCGCATCACCTGCCCACGCGATTACTTCGTTTTCACTTATCGTTCTTTCTGACTTTATTTCTTCTTGCTCGGCTCCTTTAGAATCCTAGCGTGATGTTACATAGCCTATCTCAATAATTGGGCTATCAAACGTAATAAAGAAGAAAAGAAGAAAGAAAGAAAGAAAGGAAAATGTTTATTCTGCACAAACAAAACGCACATTGCAAATAAAAAAAAAAAGACATAAAATATACACAAGATATGTTCATTTTAATGATATGCTGTAAAAGGCAATTTTGATCTCCATGAAATGCACAACGTATTTAATTGGATAAGGAATAATACTGTATTGTTTAAAATAGCTTGGTAAATAACCCATAATTTTTTTGTAACGGGTGCCGTCGGTTGAGACTGGTCATCTCTTAACTGCCAAGGCTTATTTTTAATCTTATATTTTGAATTGTTTCTTCATTTGTCTTTTTTTTTTTACATTGTTCTCACATATAGAAGCAACAAGAATAATGTACCCAGGATTTTGTAATAACTTGATTTAAAAGAGTGTCCATGGAGTTTCTTACCCGTTCTTCTCCATAGAGATCTACGTTTTGGAATGGGCAACTAGCTTCAACTTTCTGACTAACTGACAGACTATTTAATTTTGACAATTCAAAAGTGCCTGTACAAGGTTTAATTGAAATAAATGCTTTGAGTTTGAGTAAAATGTAAAAGATAAAAAAATCGGGCAAGAGCGAGTCGGACTCGCGCACCGAGGGTTCCATAACATCCGGGTTTATGCATAAGATTTATGTTTATGAAATTAAATGTTTTTTTTTAATTTTTTAATTTGAGTTGATTGAATAAATGGTAAATTGTGGTTTACGATTTATGACGTATTAAAAAAAAGTACTTACTTGATCTCGTTCAAACTAATTTTCGGTGGAAGTTTAGATGGTAATGTACAGTGCCGACCAAAAGTCCATACGCAAGGTCGCACAGTAATCGCTTAAAGGTTAGTTTGACTTATAACCTTTTTCTAATGAGTAATTAAACACACACATACTCGCTTAGTAGGTACTCGAATAATCACGCTATTGATAGTTCCGTGTCATGTGCGTCTGGTTCACATAGTTCTTAAAACTTTATGATTATACCCACACAAATCTAAATAAATAAATTATAAGGTAGACAGATGCACCATCCACCGCGACTAAATAGAATGTTGTGATTCTTTGTTGGTTGATAATAATTTGATATATTGAGGGTTAGTGAAGTGTGTTTAATCTATTAACGGTGTTGTGCATTGTAAAATGCAAACTTTAAATATTGAGATGAAAGCGGATATTATCGAGCTGCGTAAAAGTGGGCTTAATATTATATCACAAATATTTGATGAAACCGGACTGACTGTGAGTATTACGATTTAATTATTTTATCGAACATTTATGTAATTAAAGATTCTTGATCTTCTGATCCTTGTAGTTATTTTATTACTTAAACGTTTTATATTTACCATAGGGTCTAAATAAAAAAATAATATTTCCAAAAGTTTCTTTATTTACTTTTTGAATGATGAATATAACATTACCTATGTATAAATTATAATATAATTATTTTGTATTAAATCAATTTTCAAAATAGTTTTGTTTCAAAATAGTAGGTAAGTAATAATATTTTATAATTTTGCTAGTAGCCTTACAGAATTCCTTTTTTGTTTTAGATAAATTACCTACTGTGAGTCGAAGGGTCAAAAGATATACCTAAAGAAGAAGGTTTTAACAGCAGTTACCAGTTGAAGTTGCATTGCAAGGAAATATGCAGATATAATTATGTTTAAATATTATAGGATCCATACGCCAGCGTTTACTTGATAGTGTTGATAATAATGGGGGTTAAGTTATAAATTACAAATAGATTTTTAGTATTAAAATAATATTGTGTCATATCCGTAATAAGGATTATTTTGAGGTTTAGTTTCAATCTTCTTTTCATAATGAAAATGAATACTTAAGCTATAACCGCAATTATAGCACAATATTATTTAAAGTCTATTGGTTGTAGTTTACTGATTGTTCTTTATGAGAAAAAAAACTGTTTTAACTAGAAGTTTATTTATAAAATTATAACGAATAAAAATCACTTATGTATAAAACATTTTATTTTTAACCCCATATAACATAAACATAACAAAATAATAACAAAAATAAAATACCTAATTATTATTCTCGTATAATTTACTGAATAATAAAAAAACGAGAAAGATAATTCTTGAAAAGTAAATCATATAGTCTAACTCGAGGATGGAACCCAGACCTTTGCGTTTGCTAATCCAATACGTTACGCCACTAGCTATGTCTACTTGCTGTGACAAAGTGAAATTTAGCAATCGTATGAACCCACCAAGGTCATGCGTAATTACGTAGTACGTGTAAAAGCGAGACGGTAAGTTTTTTGTATCGTTCGACGCTAGCCAGTATTCGAAAACTGCGTGCGAACGTGTGTGCGCTCTGTGTTGATCACTCACACACAGATGTAGGTACGGGCTGGCAGCTGTGCTAAAGCATTTTGACTTCTAATATGCTTATGCAAAATTGATGCGTTACTGTACATCATCTATTTTTTTTAGTTTTATCATTCTATTATTTTAGAAGTTACAGGGGAGGGGGGGGGCACACATTTTACCACTTTGGAAGTGTCTCTCGCGGAAACTATTCAGTTTAGAAAAAATATATATTAGAAACCTAAATATCATTTTTAACCGACTTCTAAAAAAGGAGGAGGTTCTCAATTCGGATGTTTGTATTTTTTTTTTTTATGTTTGTTCGCGCATAACTCCGTCGCTTGCCAACCGATTTGAAAAAATCTTTTTTTGTTGGAAAGGGTATGCTTCCCAAATGGTCCCATGAAAATTTTATCGAAATCGGACAAGCGGTTTTTGAAAAATCAACAAAAATCTAAAAATGTATCTACATTAACGATCTTTTCATATTTCATAACTCCGTCATTTACGAACCGATTTGGAAAAAAATACTTTTTTGAGCATTTGCTCTCGAAAATCATCATTTGGTAAAGTGGAGCTGATGATAAAGACCACAGATGGCTATCGGAACTACTCAATGACAAATATTTCACGGGTTGCGATTCGATTACTTTAATATGATTGCTAAGCAATTTATGCTCGTTACAATGCATAATATGGTGAAATGGAGCTGATGGTGACTTCTCAAACAGCTCCAGTTCTCCTGGCTCTTATTAGGGGAACTCCTCAACAATTAACGTCCCTGCATCGGGTAAAGTAATATTTTGTAAAAGGTGATGAGCAGTTGACATTAGGCTATTGTAACTTAGATAAATTACAAACTGACCCACTAAAAAGTGAAAAATAAAAACTTTTTTACAAAAAAAAACAACCGACTTCCGAAAAACACTATAAAGTGAAAAATAACTTTAATTTCGGAAGTCGGTGGCATAAAACTATAGGTAATACAAATCCAAAGACACCGACTTCCGAAATTAAAGTTATTTTTCACTTTATAGTGTTTTTCGGAAGTCGGTTGTTTTTTTTTGTAAATAAGTTTTTTTTAAGACCTATCCATAGATACCCCACAAGTATGTGGGTATGATGAAAAAAACATTTTTGAGTTTCAGTTCTAAGTATGGGGCCCCCAAAATTTATTGTTTTTTTTTCTATTTTTGTGTGAAAATCTTAATGCCATCCACAGAATAGATCTACTTACCAAGTTTCAACAGTATAGTTCTTATAGTTTCGGAATAAAGTGGCTGTGACATGCGGACGGAGAGACAAACAGACATGACGAATCTATAAGGGTTCTGTTTTTTGCCATTTGGCAACGGAACCCTAAAAATGATTACTGTGGGTTATCCTTAGGAGACAAACGTATACCATCGTGGACTTTTTTATCGATATTTTTAAGATATACAATTCCGTAGTACATTAATTTGATCTATCTCGTAAGGTTTAGCCAGCGTTTGCAATGTAAGCGCACAAAAATATGTTTGTAACGACATCACTTTACAAATCTTTGAATTTCTTGGCTTTTCTCTACTATAATATGCATGTATGACTGCCCCGTTGGTCTCGTGGTTGCAAGCGTGGGGTCCTGGGTTTGATTCCCGGGTCGGACATAGTGTTATTGGGTTTTCCATTAGGAATTTCTTAGTAACAGTACGAAGTTTGGAAGTTGGCGGTTTAATACCCCTGTGCCTCAGAATGCACGTAAAGCCGTTGGTCCTGCGCCTGAACTCTCCCCGGTCGTGTCGGATTACCGTCCCATCGGACTATGGGAGTAAAGGAACAGAGAGTGCACCTGTGTTTGCGCATACACTTGTGCACTATAATATCTCCTGCGTACCTGGCTAATCTCCATTGAGATTGGCCACCGTGACCGAAAACGGTCGGGGAGGCTATTATGCATGTATTATACAAATAAACCTTTCTCTTGAATCACTATCTATTGCTGAAAATTGCATTAAAATCCCTTTCGGAGTTTAAAAGATCTAAGTTAACAGGGAGCGGGAGCGACTTTGTTTTATACTATGTAAAGATTGTACATAGTAAGTGGCTTATCACTAGTCTTCTCTAGATTAATGTTCGATACGGTACGGAAAAGTATCGAGTGGTTGTGTATAGCTATTAAGTTGTTTTCGATAATTTCGTGTGTCACGGTCTCGAAAATTTCGAGTCTCGACGATTTTTTAGTATTTTCGAGACTCGAGACTTACATTATCGGCCACGGGAATAACGAGACTTTTGAGACTTGAGACGCGGGTCACTTTTGTAATAAAATTAGGTCCCCTGTCTGAAACCACATTAAACACCCTTTGTTTTTTACGTGCCCACTACAAAAATGAAAAAAACTTCAACAAATATTTTTTAAAATTTTTAATTTGCGTTTGTTTAATAAAGTAGGTACTCGATTGAAATATCTTCTTTTGACTGCCTAATTGCATAGCCTATAAGTAAGAAAACTAGTTTTTAAATAGTTTCAAAAGTCTCGTTTTCCCCGGGAATATCGAGACCACATCGAGTCTCGTTTTTTGAAGTGAAAATTTCTTTAGCGGCGTTGTACACTTTTTTTGTAATGGGTCAAAAATGTTAAACTCGCGTCAGGTCACGTGACCCTGATCGTAAGATTCGTAAGATGACACGTGCTATACCCGGGTTTAAACCCGGGTGGATTCCCCATCTATAGACGTGACCCTGATCGTAAAATGACACGTTACCCTGATCGAAAATTCGCAAGATTCCAAAATATCAAAAATTGAAAACAAGTTACATACAGACAGACAGATAGAGTCAGAGTCAGATCCAGAGCCAGAGTTAGAGTTACAGTAAACAACTTTAATATTCAAGTTTTCACTTCTCACTCCCGGAGTGCAACCCGTCGTTTTTTTTTTCGGGTCTCAGTAATGCATCGAGAATTCGAGACTGAAAGCCGTAATAGCTATGCTTGTCTGTCATTTACGGTACGGTATTCTCCCTGTAATTTGCCCTGGCGTGTTGCCAACCTGAACTCCAGTAAAACATTGTACAAACAGGTTTCTATTTTCATTTTCAACTATGTTTGGTCACGTCTCACTTCTTTGTTTACCAAATGAATTTGCGTCAGAGAGATTTGTGTTCAGTGAAACTGAAATCGTTATGGATCAAGAAACTGGTTATTGCTAATGGATTCAGCATCGGCTCATGTAAGATGAATCGCTGTTTTTATTACGAGAAGAATCTGAGAGAAAACATTTGTCTGTCTTAAAACAAGATTTAGAGTGAGTCACTTCATCATCTGCCTAGCTAACATTTGTCTGTCTTAAAACAAGATTTAGAGTGAGTCACTTCATCATCTGCCTAGCCTTTTTCCAACTATGTTGGGGTTAACTTCCAGCCTAACCGGATGCAGCTGAATACCAGTATTTTACATGGAGCGACTGCCTATCTGAAGACCTCCACAACCCAGTTACTGGGTAATACGATACCCCTTGGTAAGACTGGCTGTCTGATTTTCGGGCTTCTGACGACCCGTAACGACTGTCAAAGATCCACGAATGACATCCGGGACATTGATCCCGGCTGTTGAGCTTAATGTACTTTCCGAGACACGGAGGGGTCTTGGTATGTATAGATGGCCACCCAGCCGCGGCAAGCGTAGCTTAACCTGACGGATCGACCTGTGAGGCTGTTATTTTTTTAGCCACAAGCCCTTCAAAGTGAGTCACTTATTAAGGAAAAAGAATACATATTAATAAGACATTCCAAGAAAAGAGAGGTCTGTGTCCAGCAGTGAGTGAAGTCGGGGTGTTGATGATGACATAAACAAAATTAAACAAACTACACCCTGTATTTTGTTCAGCAGGGTTAGGTTAGGTTGGTATGTTCCTGCCAACCTGTGTATTTTTGAGAGTCGAGGATGGAAAGGTACGCGTTATGGATCTTTGTGCCTTTCTGTGTCAATTCTTCTTAAGTTATTGAAGGAAATCCCAGAAATTTCGGGACAAAACGATGTCCGATATAATCAAATCAAATCAAATCAAAACGTTTAATTCGGATAATAACCCATATTTTGTTAGTAGATACAATACAATATTTTAAAGCTATGTTAGTACACGTAATATCAAAATTAAAACGAAAAAATTAAATTAGAATTAAATTACAATTATTTTGTCATCTAAATCAAAGTTAAAATAAATATTAAAATCAAAATCAAAATTACAAATCAAAATTAAAATCAAAATTACACTAAAAATTAAGCAATAATAATAAAAATAAAAATCAAATTAATTAAATCAAAAATTCAAATTACAATTAAAATAAAATCAAATTATATTAAAATTAAATAACAAATAAACTATCACATGTCCAAAAATATTAATATTATATTAAAACTATTAATTTAAAAATCGTTCGTCAGCACCAGGCCCGCAGCTATGTCTACGGGACCAGTGCATCAGAAAAGGGCAGTCTGGCCTCTCCACAATAATCCTCAGGATGCTATTGGAGCTTCCACGTATCCTACGCATTAGGGATGCCGTTCTTTTGCGCAAGATGGCCTCAAAACTGTCTATAATATAATATAAGAAGACGGGGTATTCCTCGAAACGCACCAAATGAAACGTCTATCGATATCATTTATTACGAATCCGCCATGCTCTTTTCTATGTTTCATCGTTGATGCATTTCGAGGAATAACATTTTTATTTTGATAAATTTTATTTTTTCGAGGAATACTTTTGGTGCGTTTCAAAGTAGGTGCGTTTCGAGGTATACCCCAAAAAGACGCTTCGAATGCACTACCTTTTTTTTTTTTAAATCAGCAGTATTAAAAGAGATTTTTTTTTTACATTATTGTTCCGCGATAAGCACAATCGTCCGGTTGCTGGGTACACAGTGAAAAAACACATTCCAAAAAAGTCTTCTAACACTCGTTTTAGTCCGACATTTTATTTATTTTAAAGGCCCATAACCTAAAAAAAACCCTAAAACAACGTGCTATGTGTCAGAAAGAAAAGTGATGCTCTTTTATTAAAAAGCAAAGACTTACACATAAATAGATGGCAACATAAGTACACATTTTAGATGTTTACAACAGATCTGCAGCTAACTTGACAAATGCAAACGTCTGAAGCGCAGGAAGGAAAGAAAATAATTAATAACTAGCCAACATCAGGGCCAAAGTCTAGAAAACCTAGCTAGTCACAGAGAATTTCCAATTAAATTCCCTAATAGCTAATGGCTGAACTAGAAATCGAGCTGCAGCCGCTATTACGACTAATAAACCACGGACCGGTTACGTAAAAATGCGTGTTTATTATACTTAGCTCAATTTATAACTACAAAAGAATGGAAATTTATGTTTGTATCATAATTTAGATCAGTAATATTATACGTTTGTATGAGGGGCTATTAACTCAGTTAGAAAGTTAAGGGCTTATTTAAAAACGTTGATTAGAGTTTAGAGACGTTACACTGTCTTAACCACAAGCAAAGACAATTTAAAAAAACTGGCCAAGTGCGAGTCGGACTCGCACACGAAGGGTTCCGTACCACAAGGCAAAAACGCCGAAAAAAACATGTTTGTTGTATGGGAGCCCCCCTTAAATATTTATTTTATTTTAATTTTATTATTTATTATTAAAGTTAAAATACAACTGAGTATTTTGTGAATATTTCAAGGGCCTACCTATTACCATTTTTGATATCGAGCAAAAAAGGGCAAAAAAATCGCGTTTGTTGTATGGGAGCCCCCCTTAAATATTTATTTTATTTTGTTTTTAGTATTTATTGTTATAGCGGCAACAGAAATACATAATTTGTGAAAATTTCAACTGTCTAGCTATCGCGGTCCTTGAGATACAGCCTGGTGACAGACAGACGGACAGACAGCGAAGTCTTAGTAATAGGGTTCCGTTTTTACCCTTTGGGTACGGAACCTTAAAAAAAACAAGATGCGATTTATTTGAGGCCTCAAATTTTGATTTTATTAAAACAACCTGTAACCATCGTGCGACCTAGATGAGTCGATAGACCCCTTACCTATTAAAATCCAACCATTCAATAATCCTTCGAGGGGGTATAAAGAATCCCACATACAATATCTTACATACGTAGATACGCATGAAAAAGACAACCTTGTCTTTGATGTCGCAAAGTCGGGTACCTAATAAAACCCTTATTGTACAGAGGCTAGAGGCTATGACAATTTGCAAGCATCGCGACGCTATTGGGACACGGGCTAGCGAGTCCCGCACTCTTGGCAAATTCATGGCACAAGAGTAACACCGTGGGGTTTGAGTCGGTAGAAGTCTGACATACATAAAACCCTTTAGTCTCCTCAAACGAAGAGTATCCATTCGGATATTCCCACGACAAAACTCAGACAGAAAGGAGACTAATTCAGTATGTATAATTATCTATAACATCCTAAAAATCAAAGTCGCTTGTAGTGTGTCTGTGTGACCGCGTCCTTCTAAACTACACAACTGATTTTGATACCGTTTTCATCACCATTTAGAAAACTTATTCCGGAAGGTTTATGTGTACGATACATTAATATTAAACTTACATAAAACAAAGAAATCACCATGTTTTCTAGCAGCGGGTCGCTAGTCTACGGTAATATACCAATATCATATTTATCCGAGGTACTTGATCTGGCAACGCATCTGATACTTGCGTGTTTGTCCCAAGCAGTAAAGCCGTTGATGTAAAATTGACAAGAAACAGCTATCATAGCATGCGTTTACGTTAAAAACAGACGCATTACACAGAACATAGAATTACCACCTATTAATGAGTGTTAAATGATCACTGTTCGTCACAATTGCACGCTAATTTTCATTTAAACATGACTTGCGAACGTATCATTACTGCTATTGATCCGCTCGGGTTAAATTTGTTCAGTGCATGCGCCTACGCATTGGTCTGTTACCGTGTAGGAATGTTGCAGTAGTGTCATTTTGAGCCGCTGTTAAAACGTTACTTTTGTTTAGTTATTTTTTGCCATAGTGCCATTCGTAGATCTTTGACAGCCGTTATGAGCAGTGAGAAGCCAGAAATTGACTAGCATCCTTACCAATGGGTACCGTGTTACCCAGTAACTGGGTTGTGAAGTCCAGATAGACAGTCGCTCCATGTACAATACTGGTATTCGGCTGAATCCGATTAGACTGCAAGCCGACCTCAAAAAGAGCAGATGATGAAATGATAATTATGATTAAATTTGGAGAAGAAACCATATTCTTTTACCACGACTAAATTTTATTCGCATACAAACTTCAAGCTTCCGTTTGGAGTGTAGAAAAATCTTCTCTTGGTTCACCCTAATCCGATGTTTCTATCTTTATTCGCTTTGCCTGTGATCAGAGGCTAGAGGCTATGACAATTCGCAAGGATCGCGATGGCATAGCCGCACTGGCTAGCGAATTCCGCACTCTTGGCAAATTCACACAACCGTTACAATATTTACTCATGCCTACTTCCTATGAAGATAGGCAGAAACTACAGAACGCCACCTGCTACGACCGACCCTTGCATACCTTGCTTCGTTTATATACATCAGAAGAGCAATTCTCCAAATTAGACAGATTGAGACTGAGATCAGACTGATGGTTCTTAAAATTATGAGAGTTGCTCCTCTGGTCAAACACGTCGGCTGCGAGTACTACGCTCTTTTGTAGTATTTATTTACCCTTCACCTGTAATGTTAACCTTACTTAGTTTTGTTCTGATATCACGAGTTCTATGAGAAACCCTCATCTAGTCAGCTCGCAGGACCAACCGTCCAGGATGCACCGGACATAATTTACAGTCAAGTATCACCACTACCAGCCTATAATTTTCCCACTACCTACTGTGAGAGGGAGTGGGCCGTACGTGGACCCAGTGCGGGTTGGTAGATGTCACATGTCTTCGTATTTTTGGTTCTAGGGCATGCCGGTGTCCTCACGATGTTTTCCTTCACCATTTTGAGTGCAGTGGTGATGAAATAATTTACACAAAGTGCCTATCTGGGTTCGAACCTACGATCCACATCTCGTTAGTCGCGGCCGGTACCACTGGGCTCTTTCGCACCACTCGTATACGCTATTTTAATGCATCCGACCTTCCTAAACATTCGACCTTGATGTTGACCTTACAAATAAAAACACGAACTCTTTTATCTTCTTGTACGTTGGCACTGTTCTAATTCGAGTGCCTCTGGTCCCATTTTGCAACGCTCAAGTTCTGAGTCAGGCGTGCAGTCATGACCTGTTTTAGATCGTTGAAGCGTTTTTATCGTATGTTCCTGTAAATTTGATGAATATTTAGGTTTCACACACTGGAATTTCAGCGGGTAATTGCGGAAAATAGTCGGATAAACGAAATTTTATAGGCTTAGGGTGGATTCTCGGACAAGGGTTTCCGAGTATCCACCTTGGGGTGGCTGTTTGAGGGTGGATAAACGGAATAAGCCTATCCCTCTATTAAATGGAACTCAAAACACAACTGGAAAAATGTGCTTGTAGGTATACGATAGTAGGGCACGCCGCGATAGCGGCGATAAGACCCCTCTTTGAGGAGTGGCTAGAGAGGCGCCACGGCGCCCTCACCTACCGCCTGACGCAGGTCCTCACCGGACACGGAAGTTTCGGGAGGTTCCTGCACATCATCAGGCGGGAGGAAACGCCCGGGTGTCACCATTGCCAGGATCGCCCAGAGGACACGGTGGAGCACACGGTGGAGGTCTGCCCCGCTTGGGCGGAGCACCGCCGTGTCCTCGTAGAGGCGATCGGCAGCGGTGGGGACCTCTCGCGTCCGGCACTGGTGCAAGCCATGGTCCGGGGCGAGAGGGAGTGGGAGGCAGTCACCTCCTTCTGCGAAGCAGTCATGCTAGCGAAGGAGGTGGCGGGACGGCTCAGGGAGAGAGCCTCCCGTCCCAGCCGCCGCGGGAGACGCTCCGGGCGTCGGGAGCCGCGTGACGACTCCCGGCCACCGTAGGCGCGGGCCTGCGGGCGGAGAGTAATGGGTAGCTCACCGTCCGATCAGGACCAGGCCCGTGCCGGACGGCGCGTACGTGTTCCACGCGCGCCTGAAAGAGGAGGGGCCCCTTAGGGCCGAAGCCTGCCGGGTCAGCGGGATTGTCCGAAAGGGTTACCGCTGGCCTGGAACATAAAGGGCTAAGGAAGGAACACGGGTGGGTTTTAGTCAGTAAGAGTCTGACACTCCCTTCCGCTCCACCCAGAGCGGGAGGAGTCATTTGATGATTTCCCATCCGCAACAAAAAAAAAAAAAGGTATACGATAGTGAAATTCAAAATATTTTATTTCACATAAACCTACATGGACACTTATGTAACGTCAGAAGCTAGGTGCACGGTTTATTTATTTATTTAAACCTTTCGCACAAAAAGGTACAAAGGCGGACTTTATGCCTTAGGCATTCTCTACCAGTCAACCAAGGGTGGTGAAGAGATTGGATGGCAGGTGCTTTGGTTGAGAGGAACAAAGATTAAAAAAAAAATTAAAACTTACTACACAAATACATAAATAGGTATATACACATATACACATACATACTATTGACTATAATATATACATACAAATTCAAGGGAGCTAGGTGTTGAGATGAATCTACGCTATTTGTTTTGAAAATAACTCTGCAATTTCCGCTTAAATTCATACCGACTGGTGGCCGTCCTGATATCAAGAAGAAGGAGAGGAGAGTGGGAGGTTCCACTTGGTCGTTTCCTATGCAGAAGAGCTGGATAGAAACTCCACCGTTACTCTTTTATTAAACACCTCTGCCTGGCTCTTTGGCTGAAATAGGCATGATGTTATGAATATAGACGGGTTATTCCTCAGATAGATAGGTAAACAAAGTCACCTTGGGTTATTTCAACTACATATACTTAGTTGTAGAAGACCTTTATTGATTGTGTTATCACTTCTCGTATGTGTCACACACTAAGATAATGCGTATTACGGTATCGGAAGTTATTGAAACATTCACACCTACATAAATAAATGCCTAAATATAAACGTGCTGTTGGATTTTAAACTTTCTCGAGTGAAGTAAAACTGAATCGAGCGTTGAAAATGCAACTTTTTTTAGGTTTAGGTGTCGCCTAGTGTTCTTTGAAACGGGCTATAGCTTATTCAAGTATTGTTATTTTACTGAAGTGGATTACGCGATATACACACATCAAAAGTGTCTAGGGATCAACATATATTTTTGCAATAACTTTTCTCCTGATTGATATTAATTAAAATTTTCTTTAAGGATTCATCAAATAAAGTGTTTTCGTTTGTCACAGTAACGATAAACCAAGTCACCTTTGCATTAATAAAGAAATTTGCCATTTTCCTAATAAAGGGATTTTTGACATTTGAACCACTAACACAAAAGTTCGAAAAAAAGACTGAAATAACAGTTTTCTTTAAAATTTTATTGGGTAACTTAAACAATTAATAATCCGTGTTTCTACCGCGAACACTAACAACACAAGAACATCGGTTTGGCATACTCAAAATGAGTTCATCCAAATCACGCTGTGGAATGGCCGCCCATGTTCGTTGCAACAACAAAAAAAGGTCTTCTTGCGACTGGATACCCTCCATATTCGGCAGAGCTCTTCTCTGTAGCATATCCCATGCATGCTCAATCGGGTTCAAGTCTGGCGACTGAGCAGGCCAGGGCAGGACATTGATGTTAGCTGCGGCGAGAGTCTGTCTTACAACTCTTGCGGTGTGCGGTCGTGCATTATCATGCATTAACTGAAATAAGGGACCGATTTGCACTTGTAGAGGAACGATGACGTCTGATACAATCGTCTCAGCATAAATTTGAGCGTTGAGGTTGTCTCTGATCCAAATCAACTCAGTTCTTCCGCCGATCCAAATACCCGCCCATACCATGATGGTTCCACCACTACAAGGATGGACTTCCTGGCAGGATTTTAATCGCTGTTGGCGTCCAGGGGTTCTCCAGTGTCGTATACGTCTTGTATCCGGTCTCATACCAAAACGAGACTCATCAGAAAAGCACACGAAACGCCATTGTTCTTCTGCCCAATTTCTGTGTTCAAGAGCCCATTGATATCGAATCCTACGATTGTGCATTGCTATAGGTGGTACCCGTAGCGGTCTTCGGGAATGAAGGTTCACTTCATGCAAGCGGTTTCTGACTGTTTGGTCGCTAATTAAGTTCCCTGAAGAGTGATGAAGCCTCACGGCTAACATCATGGCGGTTATTGTTGGAGCTCTTCGAGTTAAGATTTGAATGTATCGGTCTTGTCTCCGTGTGGTGCAGCGATACCGTCCTCCATGGCGCTCAGCCACGGTACCAGTGCTTCGGTAACGTGTCCAAAGTCGACTGATAACACTCTGACTTGTATTCAGAGCTAAAGCCACAGTACGTTGCCGGGAACCAGCTTCTATCATTCCCACGGCTCTGAGCATTTCTTCCCTGCTTAAATGACGTCGCCGCTCCATAATAACGTTGGTTTTAATCAGTAGTAGGGAAACAGTAGCACTAATAATGTCTTCAATGCGTTGTATGTTTTTATAGGGAAAATATTGACAGCTGATTTTCATCTTTTACTCGAATTTGATTCACAGTTCCTGATTCAAATTATGAAATGCACCAAAAAGGATCCATATAAATTTATAAAATCATAAATTTATTACAAAGCCACATCTCAATCTCAAGAAATCCGCATAAAAATGCTTGATCCCTAGACACTTTTGATGTGTGTATTTCAGGGACCTGTTTCTGAAAACTAGCCAAGTCTGAATAGGTACTAGTTTTGTAATCGATATTACTTGTATGTAGTTTGCGTTTCTTGATTTTACTATACCCGACTCGCTTTAGCGTGGCAATAGCGGTCATTGACATACCTACATTTTCTAGCATTCTTTATTTCAAAAACTAACTTCCTGAATCAATATCTATCAATATAATCATCAACGAGTTCCAATAACGAAAAACCATACTTAGTTGATTGTCTGCGTTCCTACGGAGATATATTAGGGAAAGGGCAATGACCGCTATTGCGTTATTTTTTTTTGCGGATGGGAAATCATCAAATGACTCCTCCCGCTCTGGGTGGAGCGGAAGTGTCAGACTCTTACTGACTAAAACCCACCCGTGTTCCTTCCTTAGCCCTTTATGTTCCGGGCCAGCGGTAACCCTTTCGGACAGTCCCGCTGGCCCGGCAGGCTTCGGTCCTAAGGGGGCCCTCGATGCTGACATCTCTTTGAGGCGCGCGTGGAACACGTACGCGCCGTCCGGCACGGGCCTGGTCCTGATCGGACGGTGAGCTACCCATTAGGTACTCTCCGTGCGCAGGCCCGAGTAAAGAGGGGTTCGAGGTTACATAATAACATCCATCGATCGACCTAAGGATAAGCTACGCTTGCCGAGGTTGGTTGGTATAGTCTTAGTTACAAGTCTTCATAAAAAATACACATAACTGCCGACTCTGATTTTACCTTTATCAGGGGCCCTACCACCCGCAGCAGCAGTACCTAGTCCCCAGTGCGGGAAAGAGTTGGAGGTATAAATACGTCTTGTATATGCCTCTTATCGTTATTTGTAGACATTTTTAGGGCTCCGTACCCAACCAACTCCGTACACCGTACAACTCCGTACTCCGTGCCAACGGAACCCTATTACCAAGCTTCCGTTGTCCGTCCGTCTGTCTGTCAGCGGGCTGTATCTCATGAACCGTAATAGGTACACAGTTGATATTTTCACAGAGTCTCAACATATGTGCGTGTGGTGTGAGGGCCACTTTGTTAAAACTCTTTGAAAATTTGCTTAGGATTTAGTGAACATTCCCAAAGAATTGTGAAAGTCGGTAAGTATCAGATTTTGTGAAAGTCTAATAACCGAGTTATAGACTGTAAACTTGGGCCCTCAGTTCTCACATAGAGGATTGAGGGCCCACTTGAAACTGATGAACTATGGACACTACAGAAAAAGTCTTTATGCCAAAATCTAAGCTAATGCCAAACAAAATTTGTGAAAACAAGATATTATCTCAAAACACTGTCCTACTTTGTATATCTTCGTACAAAATGGGCCCTCAATTCTCATACACGTAAAAGTTTATTACGCAATTATAATGAAATCATTAACTTACGGCTATTGTTTGAAATCCTATATGCTACTAAATAAATTGTGAAAATTTATAAAAGCAAGAACAGGTCACCACTTTTTGTTGTTTGAAAGTTATCCCTCAGTCCTCCATTTCTTTTGTTTTCGATTTATTACGCTTATCGTATGAAAGATAAGACAAATACAAAATTGTCTCTTTTTGTGTCAAAATTGTGCAACAAATTCGATACAAGAAAGAAATTAAAAGACCCTTTATTATATAAGAACATCGAGTTTTATTTTTATTATCTGAATTTGCAAATAGGGTGACCACAATTTCTTTTAGATTGCAGTAAAGATTAGTAAATGTAGAGTATAAGTTTTAATAAACTTTCTTCGATTATTCGCTTATTATCGTCATAGCATTTGTACTCAAGTTTCGTGATTAAAAAAAAATATTTCGGAATTCGAATGATCACAAAAAAAAATAATGTTACCCAAATCATTTTTGCTTGAAATATCGTTCGTTCTGAAATAACTAATGACAATAATGAAATAATTTATTTACTATTTTCATAAAGGCTTTTGCCCAGCCATGGGACAATGTAGGCTAAATACAGTATGTTAAATAACAGAGGGCGTTCCCTTAAACTCGTTAATCTATATCATTAATAGAATAAAATAAAAATGTCAGCATAGAAAAATAAGCATAAAATAATCCGAATTCAAAAAAATAATTAATTGACAATAAATTCGAAACCTCCTGTTTAAAATAAAAATAGTAGCGCGGAATAGTACTTGTAGTACGCTATCGTAGCACGAAGCCGACCGAGCGTCTCCGAGAGTTCACGAACCCGAGCGAGCCGACCGCCCGCCGCCCGCGCCGCGCGCCGCGCTGAATGGCGAGCGGCATTTTTGATAAAGGCGGCATATTGAATTACAAACACATTTATGTAAGTATGTTTAGTTTTAGCAATAACAACCCGTCTCAAATGCCCGACTGACAACCTTGGGCTTGGAAGGACCTATTCGCAAACATAGTAAATAAAAAAACATACATTCATGTACCTACCTATCTAAGCCACGTTTCAATAACACGCATCACTGAAGTGCCCACTGGCAAGTTTTTCTTTAAAATTTTAAAGGCTGCGACGTGACTCATGTTTAACAGGCGGCCGGCTCTTTCTAGGGCTTGAACCGGGCTCCTCCTCAAAATCCCTTAGTACGTTCTCTTCCTATCGCACAGAGATCACGGGTCGGGGGCCACCAGAACGACGTGGCACTACGGGTTCATTGTTACGAATGAATACGCACCAGGGCACTCACAATAACACGAGAATTCCGCGGTTGATGTGCTTTGGGGTACCTCTCAGCATACATCCTCAGAGTACGTGCACCATCATAATTACACTCAGCATAAATGAGCACCACGTTCACATACTCCTGAGCACTGAACTGATATTGCGGCATTTTTCACACCAGAATGACGCAAGATGTTGCAATGCGAAAATAATGCACGTCCGGTCAGCGCGTGAGATTAGTTCCGAATAAAATTAGGTGGACATTCGGGGGCAGGGGGCGGGGTTAGGCGCATCAATTAGATCGCCGCACACGCGGCCCGTCATTCATAAATAAATTGCGATATTGCTGTCCTTCAAGTACGCGTGTACAGAGTGTTTCTTTAACGTATCAATTTAACATTTTTAGTGAATATTTTCATATAAAAATAAATAAAAACATTTTGTTTTCGAATGGTAATATTTTTTTTAGCATGTATGGATGCTATACAATTGCGGGTTAACGGGAACGCCCTCTGTTAGTTAACATACTGTATAATCATAACTAATATTATAAAACTAATAACTAGCTAATAAATTAAAAATATTATTACATGTATTATATAATTATTATTTACATATATGCACAATAGTTGTAATATTTAGTGTAGTTACTAAACAATAGTTTATGATAGTGCAGCGGAAGTTGTAGGTAATAAAGCATTAAGACGAGTTTTATGAAACAGTTGTACTGAAGAATAAAAATAATAATAATTTATTAATACGCAAACACATCTTCGGTCAAGACACTCGATCATCTTCGGTCAAGATATCAAACATTCAAGGTAAGTTTGTTTTGATACATAGGTACTCATAATTTTATAAGTTCGTAATATTTTACTAAATAGTACTTAGATAGTCACTCTATGAATTGTTTAATTCAATTTCACCTATTTATAAATTGTAAAGTTTTTAAAGTAAAATATAATTATTTCATACTCCAGAAAACATCTTTGTTATTGCGCCCAGGAATAAAAAAACATCCAGGAACGCACTGCTTTATTAGGTACTAACTTCAGCCCGCGACTTTCGCGAAATTCGAAAGTCACTTGGCTCCATCTATTATCATAATAACGTTATTGTTGTTTTCCTCGGGAACAGAACTTTTTTCGGGATGAAAGGTTCAGTGGTTTAGGCGTGAAAAGCTAACAAACAAACTTACTTTCGCATTTATAATATTAGTTAGGATTATATTTAGCCTACATTGTCCCATTGCTGGGCAAAAGCCTTTATAAAAATAATAAATAAATTATTTGATTATTATCATTAGTTTTTTAGGAACGAACGATTTTTCAAGCAAAAATGATTTGGGTAACAGTATTTTTCTATGTGATCGTTCAATTTCCGAAATTATTTTTTTTATCACGAAACTTGAGTACAAATGCTATGACGATAATAAGCAAAAAATCGAAGAAAGTTTATTAAAACCTATGACTCTACATTTACTAATCTTTACTGCAATGTAAAAATTGTGGTCACCCTATTTCCTAATACAGAGAATAAAAATAAAACTCGATTTACTTATACAATAAAGGGTCTTTTAATTTCTTTCTGGTATCGCATTTGTTGCACAATTTTTTTCACAAAAAGAGACAATTTTGTATTTGTCTTATCTTTCATACGATAAGCGTAATAAATCGAAAACAAAATAAAATGGAGGACTGAGGGCCCGAATTTTATCAAGGTCATAACTTTGAAACAACAAAAAGTGGTGACCTGTTCTTGCTTTCATAAATTTTCACAATTTATTTAGTAGCATATAGGATTTCAAACAATAGCTGTAAGTTAATGATTTCATTATAATTGCGTAATAAACTTTTGCGTGTATGAGAATTGAGGGCCCATTTTGTACGAAGATATACAAAGTAAGACAGTGTTTTGCGATAATATCTTGTTTTCACAAATTTTGTTTGGCATTAGCTTAGATTTTGGCATAAAGACTTTTTCTGTAGTGTCCATAGTTTATCAGTTTCAGGTGGGCCCTCAATCCTCTATGTGAGAACTGAGGGCCCAACTTTACAGTCTATAACTCGGTTATTAGAGTTTCACAAAATCTGATGCCAACTTTCACAATTCTTTGGGAATGTTCACTAAATCCTAAGCACATTTTCAAAGAGTTTTAACAAAGTGGCCCTCACACCACACGCACATCTCAACATAGTCTGAAAAAGGCTAGGCAGATGATGATGAGTGTGTATTTCTTTTGCTGCTATAACAATAATAAATGTAAAGTTAAAAATTAAAAACTCCGAACAAAACACTTTTCTCGTATGAAGAGAGACAGACCCAAACATGAATTGTTTTTTTGCCTTGTGTACGGTACTCTTCGTGTGTGAGTCCGATTCGCACTAGGCCGGTTTTTATATTAGGTTTCATCATTTCTGTCAGTCATCATTCCCAATGCCATATTGTTTACACAGTTTCATTGATAAGTAGATATAGTATTAGTCACCAGTAATTTTACAACTAAACATCGCATCATTGGGTGATCAACACGCTAGCATGTCAGCGACCATGTCAATCGCTTTTTCAACCTATTCCAACAATAGTGTTTACATGTAATCGGCACTTTAATTGTGCAACATTCTTGTAATCAATTTTATAACAACAAAGCATAATGTTCCCACTGCTGGGGCCCGTTGTGTCTCGGAGAGGGAGTGGGCCGTAGTCCACCTCGCTGGCTCAGCGCAGGTTGGTTACATACAATCTTGGGCCTGGATGTAAAAATATGAAAGTAGTGTCAATTAATAGCATAAATACACACATCAAAAGTGTCTAGGGATCAAGCATTTTTATGCGGATTTCTTGAGATTGAGATGTGGCTTTGTAATAAATTTATGATTTTATAAATTTATATGGATCCTTTTTGGTGCATTTCATAATTTGAATCAGGAACTGTGAATCAAATTCGAGTAAAAGATGAAAATCAGCTGTCAATATTTTCCCTATAAAAACATACAACGCATTGAAGACATTATTAGTGCTACTGTTTCCCTACTACTGATTAAAACCAACGTTATTATGGAGCGGCGACGTCATTTAAGCAGGGAAGAAATGCTCAGAGCCGTGGGAATGATAGAAGCTGGTTCCCGGCAACGTACTGTGGCTTTAGCTCTGAATACAAGTCAGAGTGTTATCAGTCGACTTTGGACACGTTACCGAAGCACTGGTACCGTGGCTGAGCGCCATGGAGGACGGTATCGCTGCACCACACGGAGACAAGACCGATACATTCAAATCTTAACTCGAAGAGCTCCAACAATAACCGCCATGATGTTAGCCGTGAGGCTTCATCACTCTTCAGGGAACTTAATTAGCGACCAAACAGTCAGAAACCGCTTGCATGAAGTGAACCTTCATTCCCGAAGACAGCTACGGGTACCACCTATAGCAATGCACAATCGTAGGATTCGATATCAATGGGCTCTTGAACACAGAAATTGGGCAGAAGAACAATGGCGTTTCGTGTGCTTTTCTGATGAGTCTCGTTTTGGTATGGGTTCTCCAGTGTCGTATACGTCTTGTATCCGGATACAAGACGTATACGACACTGGAGAACCCCTGGACGCCAACAGCGATTAAAATCCTGCCAGGAAGTCCATCCTTATAGTGGTGGAACCATCATGGTATGGGCGGGTATTTGGATCGGCGGAAGAACTGAGTTGATTTGGATCAGAGGCAACCTCAACGCTCAAATTTATGCTGAGACGATTGTATCAGACGTCATCGTTCCTCTACAAGTGCAAATCGGTCCCTTATTTCAGTTAATGCATGATAATGCACGACCGCACACCGCAAGAGTTGTAAGACAGACTCTCGCCGCAGCTAACATCAATGTCCTGCCCTGGCCTGCTCAGTCCCCAGACTTGAACCCGATTGAGCATGCATGGGATATGCTACAGAGAAGAGCTCTACCGAATATGGAGGGTATCCAGTCGCAAGAAGACCTTTTTTTGTTGTTGCAACGAACATGGGCGGCCATTCCACAGCGTGATTTGGATGAACTCATTTTGAGTATGCCAAACCGATGTTCTTGTGTTGTTAGTGTTCGCGGTAGAAACACGGATTATTAATTGTTTAAGTTACCCAATAAAATTTTAAAGAAAACTGTTATTTCAGTCTTTTTTTCGAACTTTTGTGTTAGTGGTTCAAATGTCAAAAATCCCTTTATTAGGAAAATGGCAAATTTCTTTATTAATGCAAAGGTGACTTGGTTTATCGTTACTGTGACAAACGAAAACACTTTATTTGATGAATCCTTAAAGAAAATTTTAATTAATATCAATCAGGAGAAAAGTTATTGCAAAAATATATGTTGATCCCTAAACACTTTTGATGTGTGTATTATCAACCTTTCACTGAAAACTCTGCGGATTTTGTCAATCTGAGAACAGAGATAATTATAAGAGATTAAGTAAAAGTGAGGTTATGTTGCAATATTTAACAGATGATTCCTGATGTGCAAAATATGTTCTTTTGCACTAATAGTTATTATACATGTTATATGTATATAGTAGAAAATTTTTGAAATATCATACGAATGAACGTCAATGACTTTAAGTCATAAGTAGGTAACAGGTAGGTATGGAATTATAGAAAGGATGATTGTCTGCTAAAATAAAATAAAAAATCATTTAATATAGTGTTTTATTCGTCTTCTATTATTATAATTAAAATGTCGTCTATGAATTGTGTAGGTGGTATTAATATTTTGATCTTGGTACCTAGCCCAGCTAAGGCACCGTATAATGCACATTATTATGAGCGCAGCAATCCAAGAACTGTTTTACCATGTAAGGGTCGTCGACCCAGTGTATTCCAATGACCAGTTGTTACCCCACAACCTCACACAGCGATCCATAGTTTGAACAATAGGTATCCAATCCATAAGCCGGTGGCGGTAAAATCCAAAATAACAATTCCAAGTCAAACGTGTGAGTGATCTTCGGTGTCCAGTGTGAAAGCAAAGGTCGTATAAGGTAGGCAGGGTCAGAATCCGTAAAATACAAAGCAGTGGTCGTGAAAATCGAATAATAATCGAGAAAGCACTCAAAACGCATCTGAAAACACGAAACGAGTGAGCAAACAAGAGCAGTCGGCAACTGTCACAGAGTACTTTTTACCCGACTGCGTCAGAAGGAGGGTTATGTTTTTCGAGTGTATGTATGTATGTATATTTCTTTGGCACGCTCTGTAGGCTAAACGGCTTGATCGATTTCAGCTTGAGAGGTGCCGTTAGATTCGTCTTAATTGTGAGAGTGACACTGGGTATATCAAAATTGAAAAAAATTAAAATGGCCGATTTTCGGCGCAATAAGTCTTCAAAAAAAATTTTTTTTTTTTCTCGAAACCTGTCGAGTGGGGTATCAAAATAAAGGGTTTTAAAAGGTGATTACAAAAATATATATAACTTATATGGTTAAAAGTAATTCGAAGTGACAAATCGTAAAAACACGTACCAAGAACTAAATCGTTTGCGAAATCTTTCACATTTGTAAACTGCTGCACACACATTTAAAAAAAGCTGGAAAAGCTGGAAATAAAAAAGTAATTTAAAAAATAAAAAAACCCGACTGCGAAACTGAAAAGCTACAAACAAGCCCATTTTAAATTAAATAAAAGTTGGAAGCAGGCGGGACCCATACCATTTTTATTATATTTTCTAATTCAAATGGGTCCCGCCTGCTTCCAACTTTTATTTAATTTAAAATGGGCTTGTTTGTAGCTTTTCAGTTTAGCAGTCGGGTTTTTTTATTTTTTAAATTACTTTTTTGATAGACTGGAAGCAACTGTCTAGTGTCAATGTCAGTCAGCTGTCATGCCAGTGTATTCACCTCATACAGGTCAGTGTGCCAGTGACATAAATACAGACTAAAAATAGAAGACTGATTTTAATCGATATGAAATCGATAACCATTAATATTGGTTTTTCAATAATTAATTGATATTTTAATTATTAATATGACTGTAATTATATGCAATAGCATATAATAGTGCATTTAATTACTTTGAGTTAATAATGTAGTGCAAAGGTTTTATTTTCGTAAAACTGTGTAATCGATTACTCAATCGATAATCTCACAAAAACTATCTTTCTCATATTTCTCCGCTTCCAGATTGCGGATTGAGGTGATTTTTCATATTCTAAGATAAAAAATATGATACATTTTTTAGAACATATCTCAATTCATTACATTTGGGCCCACCGTTTCCCATCTCCTTTTCAGTTTTAGGACATGCCGGTTTCCTTACGATGTTTTCATTCACCGTTTGTAGAACAGAAGAATAGCTTTTATACATACAAATATTATAAATGCGAAAGTATGTCTGTCTGTTACCTGTTTACGCTTAAACCACCCAACCGATCCTTATGAAATTTGAGAGATAGATAGCCTAGGACCTGGAGAATAGGCTACTTTTCATCCTAGATATTTGTATTAAAAAAGTTACAAAATAACGTAGAAGAAGTCGCGAGTAAAAGCTAGTATATTAAATACTAGATTCTGCACCATAATTGCATAACACACTATCAATCTCAATCATTTTAAAGGATATTTGTAATCTATTGCTTCATAAGTTCGAAAAATTGGTCTGCTCAGCACCGTGAATAACGCAATGAATCAGCGGGGTAACACACTATCAGTATCTTTTTTTTTTTTTTTTTGCGGATGGGAAATCATCAAATGACTCCAGGTCACCAAAGGACGGTTTCACCAAAGGACGTTGTACGACCGACGCCGGCGTAACTTTATTAAAACACATTTTTAACGCGTGGGAAGAGGCCCAAGATGCCATAGGAATCTTTTGTGACCTCTCCAAAGCATTTGATTGCGTCGATCACCAAACCTTGCTTTTGAAACTTGAGCATTACGGACTTGGAAAACTTGCGCTCAGTTTAGTTAGTTCTTATTTAAATAATAGACAACAACAAGTTCAAATAAATGGTGTCAATTCACTTGGTTTAATAGTAAAAATTGGTGTGCCACAAGGCTCGATATTGGGTCCTTTCCTCTTTTTAGTGTATATTAATGATCTACTCCATTTATTAAAAAATCAACCTCAAATGGTGTTATTTGCTGATGACACTTCCTTAATTTTTAAGGTAAATAGACGTGCTACAAATTTTGACGACGTAAATAACGCCCTACTGCAGGTCCAAAATTGGTTCACTGCTAATAATCTAGTATTAAATGGAAAAAAAAACTAAGTGCATAAGATTTTCTTTACCAAATGTCAAGGGTAGTGATTGTGAGATAATATTGAATCAAGAGAAACTAGAATTCGTCGATGAAACTGTTTTCCTAGGGATCACGCTCGACTCAAGGCTACAATGGGGTCCTCATTTAAAATCTCTTGCAGGACGGCTAAGTTCAGCAGCTTATGCTGTCAGAAAAATCCGTCAATTTACTGATGTAGATACCGCGAGACTAGTCTATTTTAGTTACTTTCATAGTATCATGTCTTACGGTATTTTACTTTGGGGACGGGCTGCAGACAACGATTCTATTTTTATTCTGCAGAAAAGAGCCATCAGAGCCATATATAATCTCCGCAGGCGCGATTCTCTAAGGCAACTGTTTAAGGAAATTAACATCATGACGGTGCCTTGTCAATATATCTATGAAAACATCATGTATGTAAGGAAAAATTTACATCTTTTTAGTAAAAGAGGTGAAAGACATAATTATAGTACTAGAAATAGGGACCTATTAGTTCAACCAGGTTTCAGACTGGCTAAAGTAGATTCATCTTTTATGGGGTACTGTCTAAAATGTTATAATAAAATACCTCCCCACATTCTTCAACTGAATGAGACAAAATTTAAATCTTGTATAAAACGCACACTATGCAGTCAGGCATATTATAAGTTAGGGGATTACATCACTGACAAAAATGCCTGGCTCAATGCTAGTCCTGCTCCACAACTAATTGACTAACACTTGAAAATACTGTTGGAGCTGCTGAAGATTGTAAGACTATCCTTGCATTGTATAAACTCAATTTCCTTTGTATTGTATAATTGCATAGCACAGATGTGAGTTCTATGTAATCTATAGCTACCATTTACTGGGTAATAATATATCTTTCATTGACTTGAATATTCCCTGGCGGCTGATAGTGTGTCATGCTCACTCAAATGTCTCGCTGGCGGTGGCGTGTATGTTGGATCATTTAGCTCCCTTCAAAGTGGTTGAGCTGAATGGTGCTGATATATACGTCAT
The DNA here is from genome assembly GCA_916614155.1 of Mesoligia furuncula. NCBI lineage: Eukaryota > Metazoa > Arthropoda > Insecta > Lepidoptera > Noctuidae > Mesoligia > Mesoligia furuncula. The sequence goes on along the minus strand of OU744797.1, from coordinate 28,925,155 downwards.
GTTCGTGAACGGGCGCCGTCAGTTGGGACTGGTCATCACTTAGCCGCCTGGGCTTATTTTAATTGTTTTAATTTTGGATTGTTGTTTTGTTACTATTTGTTGTATTCTGGACGCTCTTAACGCGGACATCTTTTTATTTATTTTTTACATCGTTCTCACATTATATAATCATAAATTCAAAAGAAATGATGTAACAAATGTTTTTGTAAAATGTAATTTAAAAAGAGTGTCCATGGAGTTTCTTGCCCGTTCTTCTCCATAGGTACCTACGCTTTGGAATGGGCAACTAGCTTCATATTTTATGACTGACCGACTTCTTGACAATTCAAAAGTGCCTGTTAAAGGTTTAATTGAAATAAATGCTTTGAGTTTGAGTTTGAGTTTGAGTTTGCACCTGGAGAAGGACATAGCCCATTTTTCATCCTAGATATTTGTATTTTAATAATAAATAACGCAGAAGAAAAGGCGAGGAACAGTATATTAATTACTAACTTCTCGCGACGATACATAAGTTATATTCGTAATAATAGTGTAACGAGCTTCGGGTTCGTGACAATAAACACTGCCGATTTAATAACCAAAAATTGACACTTTAATCAACAACACTAATTACAAAACACAAACACACTAATTATGAAACACAATTGCATTACTGATCGCTTTAAGTCGCACTTGAAGATCGCTTCGGATGTTCGCTCGTATCGCTGTATCCAAACTGTCGCTCGCGGCTCACGCCGGCCTTATACATATAGTGCCGCAGAGAGTTCTAGAACCTTCCATTGTAGAAACATCTAGAATGTTCGAGTACATACAGGCCCCGATCGACCAGATGTCAATAGTTCGGGAAAGTTCTAGAAAGTTTTCGCATCGAAATTTCTATAAGGGTCTTGACTACTAGTTCCGCTACTCAATACTAGATGGCGCTAGTGGTAACTACTGTCACCATGTACCAGGCATTAATTGTGGCGCGCAACAATAGTTGTAATAATTTAATAGCATCCGTTGGTTGATCAAGCTATTAACAAGAAGGATTTTTTATAGTCCAAACATACGAGCAATGCTCATTGTTCAATTGTCAAATTGAGATGTAATGCAATCAACAGTGTCTTACGCAATTTCCTCATCTGACCGTAATATGTTTTATGCAACTGGCATCACCCTAGTTGCATAAAACATACGGTCAGATGAGGAAATTAAATAAATGCGTTACAGTCGCTGAGGCATGCTAAATTTTCAGGTTCCTATGAATCAGTTGCTATAATTAAATTTATGTTAGTTATGCTTGAACACCCATTCAAGGAGATACTCTTTAGAAAATATGGATATTAGCGGCAATATAAGTCGGCCAATATTCGTACACTTGGGGGAATTTCACCTGCGTTCAAGAGCTACCGGTGTCCCGTGTCTATATTCCACAACTTTGATGACACTGACAGCTCTGAATCTGAACGAGGTTTAGACGGGACGATCGCGTTTAGGCTTATTGATGAAATTCACCCTCATGGCCGATTCCTTTAATTTAAGTACGGATTATTACATGTTTCTATACCAATAATGAAGCAAAGACCTCATTTATAGCTTTGCATAGTAGACCCTCCCATGTAGAAGTAGATGTCGTAGGTAACATTAGCTGACGAATCTATTCATATGAAAGAAAACGTATTTATTGCGACTCGTACAGGAAGATCACAAACTAAATTAAACACAATAAAATAAAAATCCAAGTTGTATAAAAAAAAAGTAACAAAAACGTTTATTTTTTAAATGTCCCAGCATCATGCTGAGATAGGAGCCTTTTGGCCTCGTATAGGACTTTCAGTTTCATTTTCCTTTTGTAACTTTTTTTTATACAACTTGGATTTTTATTTTACTGTGTACTAAACACAGTAAAATAAAAATCCAAGTATAAAAAAGTAACAAAAGGAAAATGAAACTCCTATCTCAGCATGATGCTGGGACATTTAAAAAATAAATGTCACAGCGCTGGTATGCACAGTTTGGCAATAAAAAATGCTACCATTGGTAAGCAAAACGATTCGTTTTTGTTTATAGGAAGAAGCCGAACATAAGACATACAGATATATAGAAATAATGCTCTTTATTTTGTACACCATATGAATTACACAACGTATAAAAGTAGAAATCCTCCTTAGTTTGCAATAAACGTTTTGACTTTAATTTTCTGACGTGAACTCACTTCTACACTCAACTGCACAGGCATTATTTAGCTTAGTTTGAGTTTAACAGGAACGGAGCAATCTTTTCTAAAAACGGAAATAAATAAGCGCATTGCGACATCATCCATTTTAATGTTGTTTTCGTGAATGCACATTGCTCACTAATTAAGTTTATTCGTGTTAATGAGTATTTACGCATTGATAAGTGCCAGTGCCAGACAATAATTGTACTTTGCACATTTGTAACCAGAACACGACGTATGAGGCAAAATATTGAGGTCATCAGCGTTGAGGTAAAAATATTGAAGAGTAAGAATAACGTTTACATAAGAACGTATTTTTTTTTATTATTTCTTTCATGTTATTACAGGGCAAAGGCCTCACTCCTTTCCTCACACAGTCCTCTTTGTAAAAGTCATCTTCTTAACGCCATCTTCTTTTAGAGCGGTTCCGAATTAAAGATCCGACTTCCAATCTGAATTGGGAATGTTCTAAATTCGGATGGATAGAGTTAGGATCTAGTGCGAAACCCGTCATACAATTAGCACTATTGGACAAATACACACTTCGGACCGGCATTTCTCGGATTCGGATCGGATGTAGTGCAGAACTGCTTTTGTGCTTTGCTTATTTCATCAGTCCCTGAACCACTATTCTGCAAACTTGAGCGTCCTTCACAATACAACGAAAAAGAGAGAAAGAGAATAAGAGTACGACTGACCTTTTCGACAAATTGTGACGTTTTAAAAGCAAAGCGGGAAGTATCATACGTAAACGTACACGTAAACGTAAACGTAACGTAACGTAAACGTAACGTAACGTAAACGTAACGTACGTCATAGAAATTGTAAGCAAGCGCGAGCGCGACGTAAACAAGAACTGGACATGTTTTATTATCATTTCACTGAATCAATTTAGGGATTTGTTCAAATCACCAGATTTGCTTAGGGAAATGATAAAATCGTGTTGTGCCACAAGGCTCGATATTGGGTCCTTTCCTCTTTTTAGTGTATGTTAATGATCTACTCCATTTATTAAAAAATCAACCACAAATGGTGTTATTTGCTGATGACACTTCCTTAATTTTTAAGGTAAATAGACGTGCTACAAATTATGACGACGTAAATAACGCCTTACTGCAGGTCCAAAGTTGGTTCACTGCTAATAATTTAGTATTAAATGGGAAAAAAACTAAGTGCATAAGATTTTCTCTACCAAATGTAAAGAGTAGTGATTGTGAGATAGTATTGAATCAAGAGAAACTAGAATTCGTCGATGAAACGGTTTTCCTGGGGATCACGCTCGACTCAAGGCTACAATGGGGTCCTCATTTAACATCTCTTGCAGGACGGCTAAGTTCAGCAGCTTATGCTGTCAGAAAAATCCGCCAATTTACTGATATAGATACCGCGAGACTGGTCTATTTTAGTTACTTTCATAGTATCATGTCTTACGGTATTTTGCTTTGGGGACGGGCTGCAGACATTGATTCTATTTTTATTCTGCAGAAAAGAGCCATCAGAGCCATATATAACCTCTGCAGGCGTGATTCTCTAAGGGAACTGTTTAAGGAAATTAACATCATGACGGTACCTTGTCAATATATCTACGAAAACATCATGTATGTAAGAAAAAACTTACATCTTTTTGGTAAAAGAGGTGAAAGACATAATTACAGTACTAGGAATAGGGACCTATTAGTTCAACCAGGTTTCAGACTGGCTAAAGTAGACTCATCTTTTATGGGGTACTGTTTAAAATGTTATAATAAAATACCTCCCCACATTCTTCAACTGAATGAGACAAAATTCAAGTCTTGTATAAAACGCACACTATGCAGTCAGGCATATTATAAGTTAGGGGATTACATCGCTGATAAAAATGCCTGGCTCAATGCTGGTCCTGCTCCACAACCACAACTAATTGATTAACACTTGAAAATACTGTTGGAGCTGCTGAAGATTGTAAGATTATCTTTGCATTGTATAAACTCAATTTCCTTTGCATTGTATAACTGCATAGCACAGATGTGAGTTCTATGTAAGTATACCTTCTTTACCATTTACCGGGTAATATGTCTTACATTGACTTGAATGTGCCATGGCGGCTGATAGTATGTCATGCTCACACAAATGTCTCGCTGACGGTGGCGTGTGTATTGGATCATTTAGCTCAGGCCCGCCGCTAGCTGTTTAGTAGCCCGCGTGCAATACCGATTATGCCGCCCTACGGCTACTTACGCTGAGTTTTGTCAAAATAAGGCTATTCAATGTTTTCTCATTATGGTGGGAAAAAAGAAAAGAATCATAACGAAGATAAAACATTTATTTTGATTAGGTAGGTATGTACATAGTTATTTTCGTATCTACAAAAATTTATCTCTTCTTGCCTTTATACAGAGTGGCCGGGGAGTTGACGTTCAAACGTAAAATTGAGATACTTTATGATGAGGAGTATCCGAATCACCCCCATGTATGTTCTACGATTTTTCGTAGTTTTCGAGATAGAATTTTTTTAATGAGTTTTTTCGTAATTTTGACCTAACATCAGTTTTCGATTTTTTTCTCGTTCTGTTGAACATTTCTGGTTCAGTTTTTTTGTGATAACTAATTAACATAATAACTAACACCCTAAAAAATTATGGTTTATCTAGGAATTGCAGAATTTACTTAGAATTTATTCGAAAGTTCAAAATTAATATTTGAGCTCAGTACTCACAAATTTTCAAAGTATCAAAAAAAAATTAAATGGGGAGATTTTGGGTTCAAAGTAATTTTAAAAACTTCTTAAGACATTAAACTTTAAAACAAGGCTAAATAAAGTTAGGGTTAACAGAAGTTTATTTTCTGTAACTGATCTTCAAAGTAAATTAAGGCATTTTTTAAGGAAAAAAAATTATTATTTTATTTAAATCTTTGACTTTCTTTGCGTTATGATGGATTTGAGTAAAACACAGCTAATTTTTAATAAGATAAATTTATTTAAAGTAAATTTTCAAAATTTCGCCCTCCCACGGAAATGCACAATCTACACCTGCGTAAAAAATTATGTCTTAACTCCCTAAAAGCTTCGCGGTTATTTCTCACAGCAGTTTCGGTTTCGCGAATTTTTCTTCTAAGCTCTTCTTCACTTGAAGCTTCTCTTGCGTACGTTATTTCTTTAAAGTAGCCCCAGATAAAAAAAATCTAGGGGGTTGAGGTCAGGCGAGCGTGGTGGCCAGGCAATTGGCCCTCGTCGTCCGATCCACCTACAGGGGTACGTCTGGTTTAAATGGCGACGCACTTGCGCCGCGTAATGACATGGTGCGCCGTCGTTCTGGAACACCATTGTCCTTCTCAATTCAAGGTTTACATCTTCCAGTAATATTGGTAAATCGTCTTCTAAAAAACTTTTGTACGTGTCGCCGTCTAATCTGGGAACCCAAAATCTCCCCATTTAATTTTTTTTTGATACATTGAAAATTTGTGAGCTCAAATCTTAATTTTGAACTTTCGAATAAATTTTAAGTAAGTTCTGCAATTCCTAGATAAACCATAATTTTTTAGGGTGTTAGGTTAGACTATGCTAATTAATTATCACAAAAAAACTGAACCAGAAATGTTCAACAGAGCGAGAAAAAAATCGAAAACTGATGTTAGGTGAAAATTATGAAAAAAATCATTAAAAAAAATTCTATCTCGAAAACTACAAAACGTAGAACATACATGGGGGTGATTCGGATATCCTCATCATAAAGTATCAAAATTTTACGTTTGAACGTCAACTTCCCGGCCACCCTGTATTTGCGATATCTTGAATCAACTTTCTTGTATTCAAGCTGTCTAAGATTTCATGTTCAATTGAAACTATAGCTAAATAACTTAGTCTTTGCTGGAGCATTGTTGATCTTAAATAGTTTTAAATAATTTTCAATTTTGAAAAGGATCTTTCACCAGATGCAACTGAAACCGGCAGTGTAAGTAATATTCTTAGCGCTACTACTGTGTTCGAAAATGTAATAGGGTTTGTGGATCATTATACTGGTTTTCTGCAAAATGCAACTTTAATGCAATGATTTCATTAAACAAATCAATACGGATGATAATAGATGGCGGTGTTAATGCTAAGATTGCGCGCCGCCAGTCGGGTTTTTTTTTTTTCCATGCGATGACATTTCTTATTCTGTAGGTGGGGTGGGTATTATGACAATGATTTTGAATATTATGTGATGGGTCACTCGATTTGCCGCCCCCTGGACGTGCCGCCCGCGTGCGGTGCACGCCTTGCACGCCCGCTTACGGCGGGCCTGATTTAGCTCCCTTCAAAATGGTTGAGCTGAATGGTGCTGATCCATGCGTCATGTTCGTGAACGGGCGCCGTCAGTTGGGGCTGGTCATCACTCAGCTGCCTAGGCTTATTTTTAATTATTTTATTTTTGGATTGTTGTCTTCTTACTATTTGCTGTACTCTGGACGCTCTTAACGCGTACGTATTTTTTTACATCGTTCTCACATATAATTGTAAATTCAACATTAATGATGTAACTAATATTTTTGTAAAAATACAATTTAAAAGAGTGTCCATGGAGTTTCTTGCCCGTTCTTCTCCATAGGTACCTACGCTTTGGAATGGGCAACTAGCTTCATATTTTCTGACTGACCGACTTCTTGACAATTCAAAAGTGCCTGTAAATGGTTTAATTGAAATAAATGGTTTGAGTTTGAGTTTGAGTTATTTTAACATCCTCCGTGATTTGATCAAATCCCTTAGGGATTTGGCCAAATCCCTGTTTTTATCATATCCCTGCGACATGTACATACATATATCAATAGCGCGTTTTGCTGCATTGAAAAGGTGATACAAAAAAAAAAGAAAGTTTACCTTCAATTACTTCTTTTCTTATTTTTAAATTTTACTATTTTGATCTTAAAAGCGTTTAGGCCGTGCGGCATTTCATACAAACTTTCAAACCCTTATTTTTCGAAATGTATGAACCGATTTTAATGAAACTTCATACGCATAAGCAGGATACAAAGGTCTAAAAAGTTAGTAGAGAACATTTTCGAAATGTCTTATTTAAAAAAACATAACTGGAAATCTCTGTTTCTATGGAAAATTTAAAATCGGTTTAATTTGGCTGTAACACTATTTTTCGAAAATGTTCTTTTAGTTTATTATTTTTATTTTATTATATCGTTGATCCTTTCGAGGAATAAAATTATAATATTTTTATTAATATTTTATTTTAAATTTTTTTTTTGGCGAGGAATACTTTTGGTGCTTTTCGAGGAATACCCCAATAGACTAGGTATACCTCTAAAACTTCGGAAAAAAACTGGCGTGATCTATGAGCGCATTTTTATTTTTTAAAGAGTCCTTTTCAACGGCACGACCAAATTCATAGTTCACACATAGTTAGATAGTTGCCACAAATGGCAATGAACGATACCACAATGTTTCTAAGAAAGTGGAATGTGTTTATCTATAATAAATATGTACACAATACACATGCACACACAATAATGAATCATAGAGATAACAATGATATGATTATTTACAAACCATTCAGATATGTAAATAATCTTGACTTCTGAATCCGGAACAGAAGTTTGTACATACTTATCAGTATTTTGTAAGGATTTTTTTTTTAGTATGAATGCGGTTGACTGAATAGGTGAAGAAAAATCTTAGCAACCATGAATAGGCTTGATTGTGATATTGCTAGAGAGGGGGGGAATAGTGACATGACGGCTAACATGAGTCATTAGTTGTCATGCTACGTCACAGTCAACGACCATACAGTGGTCGTCGGTCACAGTGGTACTCTTCAATTTAGCAATGTTATAATTGGTTAATAACGTTACTAAATTGAAGAGTACAACTGGCGTAGCATGACAACTGAATAGACTGGTATCACGTTTAGTCGGTTAACCTCGTCACGTGGTTTTTTGTTATCTTTGTTTAATACCTAAACCTATGGAGTATACTTAGAGGTGCTAAGATGTGACGACCGCATATAAATCGGAATACTGGCAGGACGTACTTTTTGACATAATTTCTTTATTATTTGACATAATTTCTTTATTATTTGACATAATTTCTTTATTATTTATTTTTATATACAGACAATTGAAATTTTTCACCTCTTTATTAGTGGTTTTAATGGGAATCATAACACAGTAGGTTTTTATTATTATTTTTTCTTTTTTTATTATTTATCCTTTTGATAGATTCTTATTTTGTAAATGTGAGGACTTTGTAGACCTTATAGACTTTAGATCTGTAGACCATTTTCTATTTTATCAAGTACTTGGTACTTGTTGACAGGCCTGCGCTGTCCTCCCATAGTTCCCATACCTACTGTAATCTGGAAACATTGTAAAAGCCAATTATTTTTAAAAAGAGTAACCATGGAGTTTCTTGCCGGTTCTTCTCCATAGGAAACGACCAATTGGAACCGTGCACCTAGCTTCTGACGTTTCATAAGTGCCCATGTAGGTTTATGTGAAATAAAACATTTTGATTTTGACGATGATGATGTATTCACCTGTTCATTGCTGGAACTAGCCTCCCGTTTCTTTTACATAGCCTCTCGCCAAGGACTTTTCAAAATTCCCCTTTGTATGTTCAGCGATTATTTATAGTTTAGGTGAAAACTAAACTCAAAGGGAAAAATTTTGTTGGACAAAATTCGTTATAACTAGTGCTTTAAAATTAAATAAAGGTAACATTGCAGATAAGACTTACCAGTAGTTTTAAAAACTCTTATGGTAAACCCGTGGCAAGAAGCTTCTAAAAACCGTTTTAGACTACTATAAATGGGCCATCCAGCATATCTTATGTTGGGGGGCCCATTTATAGTAGTCACCCAGCATATCTTATAGCCACGGGACGACTCAGGCCACCGTAGTCGCGGACCTGCGGCCGGAGAGTAATGGGCTGCTCACCGTCCGATCAGGACCAGGCCCGTGCCGGACGGCGCGTACGTGTTCCACGCGCACCTCAAAGAGATGTCAGCATCAGAGAAGGGTGAAGGGGGGGGGGGCTTAGGGCTGGAACATAAAGGGCTAAGGAAGCAACATGGGTGGGTTTTAGACAGTAAGAGTCTGACACTCCCTTCCGCTCCACCCAGAGAGGGAGGGGTCATTAAATTGATGATTTCCCATCCAAAAACAAAAGCATATCTTATTATTTATTTATTGATATGGCACTATAACGACTCACTCACTAATTATATAAACATTCTACTGAACATCAAAATCTCTAAAACAAATTAAAACGTTCCTAATATTTGTTTCCAATTAACTTTAATTTTAATCTGTTACCACGACGGAAACAGAATCCAATCTCGTATGATCAAAGGACTAGGTAACGAATGTCGAACTATATTTAGTTCGGTCCAGACGCTTTCGACTCACGGCATAAGAATAAAGATGGCAATCAACGTTAGCAATTGATGGCTTCAACATTTAAAAAATGTTTAGCGGAAGACATTTTTTTGGTCATATTTATTTATAGGATAGATGTGTGTGGTTTTAATTTTTTTATTAGGACATGTTATAGAACACGAATAATAGCTATCATATTATGATACTAACAGCGCCCCGCGGTTTCACCCGCATAATTGTCGATCCCGTGGGAATATCGGGATAAAAACTATCCTATGTCCTTCCCCGGGATGCAATCTATCTCTATGCCAAAGGAGATGTCCGCTTTTTGTATGGACGCTGGTTTTTTATTCCGAGAAAAATCTAACCAGAATCAAACTACATCCAAATAAAAGCTACTAAAATATGGAACTTGGAACCACTGAAATAATATTTTTAGAGCCCTCCATTTAAGAGAAAAATGATAAATTAATTAATGTTAGTACATGTATATTATTTGTTGATGGCAACCCAAATGAAACCTCCCACACACTTTGAAAATGTCATAATGGCAGATAGATTCCATTCATATGTCAAACAAATATGTCTGATACGTCACACTTTCGCTCGTGCCTTTTGTGTTATCCAATGATAACGTATTTTAATTTGTGCTTTGCTTTCTTTGATTTAACTGACTTAGCCTTTTCACAACGGATTCTTCTTCTTTGCACATGATTAGGATACCGTTAGCTTACGAACCTTCAACCCTGACGACTTTGCTTTTTCTTAACGATTATTTAATATTGCACGCGATTAGGACTTTGGATTTAAAACCCCGTATGTAAGTACTGTTCTTTATTTATATTTAGCTCATTAGGGGTTTTATTTGCACAACCTTTGCCTGTTTTACGACCTCTGATAGTCTGCAAAAATTAACTTTCATTTCTATCTTCAGATTATGGCTCTCTGCATAAATTGCAATATAGCAGTACATGCTATAAATCAGCACTATGAATATAACGCTTTAACATGAGCCCAGAGATAGTCTCAATAATTGAAGAATGGATGCTCAAGAGGTAATGTATTCTTTAACTTACATTATAAGTTTTTTTTTTAATGTGTAACCAGGCTTAATAGCTTATGTTAAAAAAGATTAAATAGCACTACTTTGCTCAAAGAAGATGCAGAAAAACGATTCGGTGTTCTTAAAATATTATTTTGTTTTAGGTAACAGATGGAGATCGCATTTGCCAAGAATGCATCAACCTTTTACTAATAGAACTGAAAAACAGAAACCAGCACAATATAGGTGACCAACAGCTGGGTCATCAATCAGTATGTGCATGTTGTGGCGTTTCTATCTCAAGAAGAACAGGCAGGCGCTCTCGTCCCTTACCTGTTGATCATCCTGAGCAGGCTTATATAGCTGGCATCATCAACCCCCGTCAGGTTAATATGTAAATTAAATAGTACATTGCACATAGTACATTATTGTATCTCTGATTAGTGGAACACACAATAAATTAAAACTTAATTTCAGATCCCTGCTAATGCTTGAGCATGTAATAGGAAGCGGTGCTCATGTGATGACAATAGTCTGGTATCTTGGATGCGCTCGGCATCAAAACGATATATCTCCACCTGCTCAGTTTCTCGACAATATTTTAATAAGAGAAGATATTGAAAATGAAGAAAGTTAATAAATGAATATTCAAAACCAAAAAAACGTTTTATTTCATAACAAAACTACATACATAAAATACATAGTAACACTTGCATCCAATTAGCATATTTATTGTCGAAACGCTTTTCTCTCGATTCCAAATCATTAAAAAGGAATTTCAATCAGTAGATACTATTATCATTTATTCCTGCTAAGCCATCCCTGTGGAGTATGCTGAAACATGCACTTCTTGATAACCGAGGTGTTTGTAAAATATTGCAACTTGCACTTGAACATTCGAAGTATAGCCATAATCATGTAGAATGCGCTTTAGTTCTAAAAGAATTATGCTACACATTCACTGAAAACATTTCTTATTAGCTTCTGCCCGCGACTTCGTTCGAGTTACGATTACATCATTTTCGCTTAGTGTTCTTTAGACCTTTTTCTTATTACTTTACTCGGCTTTTGAGGGTCGTAGCATGATGATAATGTATTCGATTGCCCTTATACTTCCTCAAGAATTAGGCTATCAAATTCAAAAAGAATTATTCAAATCCGACTGGTAGTTCCAGAGATTAGCGCGTTCAAACAACTTTTCAGCTTTATCATTAGTATAGATTATATTACAGAGGTAAATAAATAATCTTTGTTATGAATAATATTTGTTTCGTTCACATTGTTATACTCCATAATAATATATCATATTGTAGTCTGTGATAAACTCGCAAATCAAACAATAATTTATTATTGTATTCTGTGTTGTCAGTATAATGTCAGTACCATGTGTCAATACTGTCAATTTTGACAACTTTATAATTTTTTAGGGTGCGTTCACTGTATTATCCGAGATAATTAGAAAGGTTCGTTCGTTTTAGGAGCAAATTCACACTAAAATAAAAAAATATTTTTCTCAAAATTGGAGGGCTTTAAAAATCTGTGAAATAGTTAGAACCACTTATTTTTGGGATGTCTATCCAAATATATTTAACTTATCCTGGTTAGAATTATTAAATAATAAAAAACCATTTCTGGACATCTCCTTTTATTGAAATCCGTTCAGTAGTTTAAGCGTGAAAAGGTAACATACAGACAGACAGAGTTACTTCCGAATTTATAATATTAGTATGGATTGTTTCATTATAATAATATGTACAGTCAGTTATAGCAATTAGCTGACCCACCTTTGCATGGTTGAGATTTTTTAGAATACGAATCGATAGCATTTTATAATTATTTTATATTTTACTAGTTTCCGCCCGCGGCTACGCCCGCGAGGTATGTCGATAAAAACTATCCTATGTCCTTCCCCGGGATGCAATCTATCTCTCTGCCAAATTTTATCGAAATCCGTTCAGTGGTTTAGGTGTGAAAAGGTAACATACAGACAGACAGACAGACTTTCGAATTTATAATATTAGTATGGATTTATTTGAGCAAAGTAAATAAAATATAAAATAATTATAAAATTCTATCGATTAGTATTCTAAAAAATGTCAAGATTAATTTTTATTTTATTTATTTGGGCAAAGTAAATTAAATACATATAAAATAATAAATCCAGAAAGGCACTATCTAATAAATAAATTAGAAAGGAAACTGTTTTTGATCTACAATATTATTGAATCAAGTTATTATTGCTTTGCGTTGCTGCTGGTTTAACTTTTTATTCAGTTTTCTGTGTACAGACAATAAAATGGCGTATCGTCGGATATAGTTGAAGTTTAGTAAGAAACCGATGGATGTTGTCGACTGAAATTTTATTGAATAAATGAGCTGTTTGTTTTCTATTAATAAAATAAAATTTTATTCGAGGACACCCATCGGTTTCTTACTAAACTTCAACTATATCCGACGATCCTGCATACTTATCTCTTTTGTTGACTGTACATAAATAAATAGCTTGTTACTTCAAACACTTTCTTGTTTTATGAGCAATCGCTTATGTTTCGTGCACGACACATCAGATTTTTTACTGTCTCTTAATTTGATTAAATCTGAAGAATCTACTTGGTGTAGACAAACATGACAGTACATAAAAATAGTATGACATTTTAACTACAATATACTGGTGTAGACAAACATGACCGTAAATAAAAATATTATGACATCTACAATATACAGGGTGTTTGGTAGAAGGACTGACACAATTTTCTTAGGGATAGGAAGTGTCATATTATCCTAGTTTTCACTCATAACTGTTTGAAGTCTCACGGTAGGTAATTGACATAATAATATGTTCCTTTTTAAGCACCCGAAATATCGTCCAACTTTTTTGTTTGTGGTTGTAATAGAGCGTCATAATTTTTGGTGTAATCTTCAATGTACATTTATGTACAGACGCCAGCACATCAAGCTACTACAATCTGTCAAATTTCTTTAATAGGTTTTCAACTTTATCGCTAAAGCATAAGGTTCATAGTTGATTGGGTAAATTTGACAGTTTCGGGTAGGTTGATGTGCTCAGTCTGTACAATCGGTTCTAAAAAATCACGTGGGTGCTTCCAAAGTCCTAAAATTGTGTTAGGAAACGAAAATTTTCAATGGAAAAAATCATAATAAAAAAAAATTAAGTATCCACCTTAAATTGTCCGTCGGAAGGGATTCCGAAACCAAACGGAAAAGACCCTGGCTGGCGTTCTATTATTGGGGATTCTCACTGAACTAATGTATATTTCTCTATGCCAATATGTAGTACTTTCTAATTCCATACTAACTAAACTACAATTTGACATACGACAACACTACGATCAGTCTAAACATTATTTTGTGTTTATAATATTTTTTCTATAGGCTGTCTCCGAGGTTTTGTCAGTGCAATAGACTAATATATTTAAAATGAGAGTCGGTGTTTTTATTTACACCTGCGCGCGCATCGCTAGTGCTGGCTAGCACGGCCACCACTGCGCGCGGAAAAACAAAACTAGCGCGCCATTTTCCATACAAGTAAATATTTAACAATGTAAGTGTGTTGAAAAACGTATGAAACGCGTGTGCATTGATCATTAGAAACTCGGCTTTCTTATCGCAATAATACCGCCTCGAGTATAATGATCAACATAGCACACATGTATCATAATGTACTATTAAATAGTAGTAGTTTAAAAATTATTTTTTTAATCATTGTCAGCGGTGTCATGATAAAGATTTGGTAAATGATTGTAAATAATAATAGACACGCAGTATACATTTTTCTTAAATAATTTTAGTTTTATTGGTGGCAGCCGAAGTCTAATCTTTATGCCGTGTTCGGCTATTTGGCCTGTCAGTGCTAGTTTCAAATAAATGAGGGATTTTCTTTTTTTTTACGCTTCCCTAGTCGCTGGATAGAAGGCTCCTTGGTAAGTTACTGCAAGGAACGGAAGTCACATAATTTTTTTATTAATTCACTTGGATGTAATTTTGAGATCGTAAAACGAAAGCAAACGAAACTGTCACTCAACGAGCGTATATGACGTGACGCAATGTTTTTTTTCCCAAGCGTTTTGACTTTGGCATCTAGTAACGTAGTCAGTTCAACGCCATCTTCAGGTGTCTTGGAAACTATGTTTTTTTTTAATACTGAAAAGAAAAACCTCTCATTGTAAGTCCTTAACAAGCTTTTAATACAGCGTGTCTGCTAGTATATAGGAATAGTATTATAAAATGAGACACAGTAGCGTATTGACTGTGGGAAGCTCTGTGGTTCGATAAGAGGCTGATTCATTTGCTTTGCCTCAACGTCACTATTGAAATATGTCGGATCACTCTAGTGTTATGAAAAACAGAACTGTGACTAACACGACAACAATAACTTTGACCTTATATGGTTGTAAGCATGAATAGGGAACATTTTCAAGCGTTATTAACCCATTGAAGGACACTGAACGAGACAATACTTAAAAATTTTATTGTTACTCGTATTACGCCTGGGCGTCTAGTGTCCCTCGAAAGTGTTAATCACTCAGTTTTCGTGGAATCTATTAATTACTTAATATGGTCGAGCACTGGACAGCAAAAAAAAATTCGCTGAAAAATATAAAAGTTAATACCTATAAGTACCAGAAACTAGCGTTAAGTTTGATTATTTTACGTAAAACTATTTTTATTTTGAAGAAAATATTTTATGTTCGTTCGAACTAGTTGATTGTTTGCTGCAATACAAGTTTTATTGTTTGATCTCGTTAAGTTGATTGATAAAGAAGTACCTTTATTTTGAATTAGAATGAGAAGTTAATAAATAGGTATTAAAGACATTTTGGTATTACTAAGTTTTATTATTCGTATTCCATCTAAGCCAAAAAATCCGGACAAATTAAAGAGCCGCCCGGTCAAAGTTGGGACAAAAGCCTAGACGTCCGGATATGTCCGGACAATTACTTTAGGAAACATAAAATATTTCAATGTTTAATCATCAGTGGTATAGTCAGTGCGTGCGCGCTGCTTGCCAGCCATTAAGATAATCAGTCGGTAATCCAGTCACGGAACTACTTCATTTTATATAATAATCTATAATAATAATAATAAATAAATCTATAATAATCTAACAAACTTTTCTTTTTGTTACAGGTTGAAATGGCATGCGAACTAAGGAAGCCCCTATTCGTACATGAAAAAGAGGCCCAAGATGACTTAATAAAAATTCTAGACGAATTTGGTAGTCGTCTACCCGCCGTGGTAATTCACTCCTTTACCGGCACAGTAGAACAGGGCCTGAAGTATATTGAAAAGGGGTATTACTTGGGGATCACGGGGTATATCTGCAAGGATAAGTCCGATGGTGGAATTAGGAGGCTGTTATCTGAAAGGTTGCTGCCTCTGGATAAGCTGCTGGTTGAAACTGATTCGCCGTTCATGTACCCGAATATGAGGGCTTCTAAATTGCCGTTGCATGTTAAGGATTCTTTGACTGAAAGGTAAGATTAACATTGTATAATAATATATTGGTTTATACAGGGTTATTGGTAAAACATTAACAACCTCTTAAGAGGTCATTGTACCCATCATTATGAACAACTTTTACTACGTGACCAAACCTGAAATCGCGAAAAAAATCAGCTGTTCCCTACACTTATGTTCGTGTAACTCGTCAAAATGTAGGGAACAGCTGATTTTTTTTTGCCATTTCTGGTTTGGTCCCATAGTAAAAGTTGTTCATAATGATGAGTACAATGACCTCTTAAGAGGTTGTTAATGTTATACCATACCCTGTATAATATAATTATTTATTATAATATAAAATATGGACGCCACTCGGTCATCGGTGTGGAACCTAAGATTGTTCAATACGACTACATACAGAAAGCACAGCCAATAGAAATCTCTATTCCTAGACAGCACGATTCGCAGAAAACTTTGTTGATAGAAAACATTGTCTGTTGATATCTCGGTTCATAGGAAGCACAGTTTACAGAGATCTCTGTTCATAGATAGCAATTCTTGCCGTAAACTTTGTTCATAGAAACCACTCTTTAATCTTGGTTCACAGAAAGCGCATTTGGTTCACGGAAACCAATTAGATCATTATTTTTAGGTAAGCTGAATGCCCATTCGCTCGCTCTAGCATCCTATGTCGACGTTTATTCGAGATTTCTATTAGCAGTGCTTTCTGTATGTAGTCGTATCGTAAAAGCGTGTTTCTATCTTAGGTTCCACACTCCTCGGCGACTGCCTTACTCCAACTATCATCACTGCGCCTTGGGCGGTGTCCTGCCCAACTGCATTTGAGTTCCATGAAGGCTCCTACAAACAGGCGCGACACGCGGTATATTCGCGCGCGACACAAAGGCACCGCTCCTTGCGCAACTTGCAGTGCGTGTGTCGCGCGCGATTTTTTCGCGTGTCGCGCCTGTTAAAAGGGTCCTTGCCTCGTTTTCTGACATCGGAAACCTTCGTACGTCTGTAGATCTCGACGTTTGGGACTCTGTCTATGAGTCTTATGCCAAGCATGGAGCGCTCCATGGCTCTTTGTGCCATTCTTAGCCTGTACACAGCCCCCTTGGGTGAGCATCCATGTCGCAGCATCCTATGTCATGGTGCGCACAACACACTGGTTATAGAGGCGGGACTTCAGAAATCGTGGAATATTAGCCGATTTCAAAATCTCGTCCAATTTTCTAATGCCAAAAATTCGAAGACATCCACCAACTCACACTGGGTCTTCTTGGTGGACGGCCCACTCCCTTTCACAGATATGAGGTCTGTGTCCCAGCAGTACGAATGTTATAGATTGACAATGCATTATGGTAAGCTGTAAAAAAATACTGCATATATTACACAATTTATATCGTCGTTTTTTTATTTATTTATATTGAACAATTTCAGACGTATTCCACATTGGGCACCCGCTTAAATGGCACCTGAGTGAATGTGCAGCTGTGTGTCAATGTGGAATACGTCCAAAATACAATAAAACTGCGATAAAAACAGATCTAAACGTTATCCAGATAAAACTACCGAATGATAACATGACAGCACGGCGCTGAACGCTGGTTTATTGGGACATGGCTGATAATGATACGATAAGATAAATTTAGCTTCTACTTCTGTTGTTGATAAAAATAATAACATAACAACATTATCGTGCAACGTGCTATTTTTTTACCGCCTTCCAAAAAGGAGGAGGTTATGTGTTCGACTTTATGTAAGTTTTTTTTTAATGTATGTTCACCGATTACTCGAAGACGGCTGGACCGATTCCAAAAATTATTTTTTTGTTTGAAAGGGTATACTCTCGAGGTGGTCCTATTGTCATCAAGTTAGAATCTGATGAGAGGATCCCATGGAAATCGAGGGAAACCCTCAAATTTTATAGGCAAACCTATAGTGATTTGGGTATTTTTTAAAGTAACTTAAGCATTTGCTCTCGGAAATCATCATTTGGTAAAGTGGAGCTGATGATAAAGACCACAGATGGAAATCAGAACTACTCAATGGCAAATATTTCACGGGTTGCGATTCGATTACTTTAATATGGTTGCTAAGCAATTTATGCTCATCACAATGCGTATGGTGAGTGGTTAATTAACGTCCCAGCATCGGGAAAAGCAATATTTTGTAAAAGGTAATGAGCAGTTGGCATTAGGCTATTGTAACTTAAATAAATTACAAACTGATCCACTACAACGTGAAAAAAAACTTTTTTGCAAAAAAAAAAAAAAATTACTTCCATAAAATACTCCAAAGTGAAAAATAACTTTAATTTCGGAAGTAGGTGTCAATAAACGAAAATGCGGGACCAAAGACACCGACTTCCGAAATTAAAGTTATTTTTCACTATGTAATGTTTTTATGGAAGTCGGTTGTATTTTTTGTAAAAAGTTTTTCGTATGACCCGTGTATTTCTATTATGTTTGTTGTTTTTTATTTGATAAGGCCAGAGCGTCAGGGCAGTCCGCGAAATTATAAATTTTCATTACGTTTTTTGCAATTTGTAGGTATTTATTTATATTTCATGAAATACAGGGTTATATGAACTTAGAGCGTTGTATTGATGATTTTAATGATCGCTAGCTGCGCCCCGCGGTTTAACCCGCTTACGTTTCGATCCCGTGGGAATATCGGGATAAAAAGTTGCCTATATGTTAATCCAGGGTGTCAGCTACCTCCATACCAAATTTTATCAAAATTGGTCCAGCCGTTTGAGCGTGAAGAAGTAACAAACATATAAACACACACACTCACAAACTTCGCCTTTATAATATTAGTGTGATAAGTGATAACTCTGTCAATACATTGAGTACATACTTGTTATGGTCGCGAATCATATTTTGTTCATCATATAACCTGACACTGACCTACAATTGCAAAACCTTAAGAAACTTTGAATTTCGTGAGCTACCCTGGCTACCTCCGCCTTAGGCCTCATTTACGGAGACGCGGGGCGTCTCGCGTCGCGTGTGGCGTGGCGTCTCGCGGCGCGTCGGACGTTTTTTCTGTTTACGGTGGGGCGGCGCGTGAAGCGGCACGCATCATCGCACGCGTAAACACAAACTTATAGCAATATACGACCATGTTCATAGAGAAGCGAGACGGGAAGCGTGGCGGTGCCCGCCGCGGCGCCCGCGGCGAATCCTCTAGCGTGTAGCGAAGCACGCGGCGGGCATCGCGGCGGCACATAGCATAGGACATAGCTTCATCGAGAATTGCCGCTGCGTGCGCCGCCGCGATAAACGCCGCGTGGGACGCGTCGGTGCCATCCGCGGGCTCGGCCGCAAAAAACGCCCTAATTCAAACAAACGCGTCTAAAATCGCTTCTCCGTAAACGCACTAAAACAACGCCATATAATTGAATTCAGTGCGGGCCGCGCCGCTCAACGCAACGCGCGACGCCCCGCGTCTCCGTAAATGAGGCCTTAAGAGTACCTAAACTAGTCGCGAGCTCGAACTCACTGGTGGTCATGGCCAAAAAGCACGCTCTCTCACCTGGCGTGAGTCGCTGCGCAGTAACAAATAGCCCTTGGTGTGACTGGTTGTCAGACTTTCGGACTTCTGACTACCCGTAACGACAGTCAAAGACCTTCAGAACTCCACAAATTATTATTTTATTCTTCGCTCTTCCAGATCCATGAACTTCGTGAACCGCTACTGCACATTTCAGCGCAACGAGCCGTGTGCCCTGCCTGCTATCGTCGAGCTGATCGCCGGCTTCCTGGGTCAGAAGCCAGAGGATGTGGCCCTCGCCACCGCGTTCAACGCACTGAAGTTATTCGGTCTTAGCCAGTGAGTCCGATTTTATAGCCCTCTACTTATTGTAGGTCAGTTTTGTATGAGCAGGGGGGTTAAAGGGAGTTTTTAAAGTTGATTGAGCAATTTCTGCAGGTTTCTATGCGAATAGAAAAAGCTGATCTACATTTTGACAAACATAATTGAAGGATGAGTAAGAGGGTGGACATAAAAATATATTTTTAAAGAATCGAATAATAGTGCCCTAAGCGGCCTATACAGTGCCTTGATACATGATTACAATAAGAGTCAATTACATCCCGAAATAATAATTATTATATTAATCAGATGATTGTTAATAGGAGCTCAATTAATAACTAATCCTAGTTATTTATGAAATGATTACTCAGTTTCTTCGATCGTCATCCGAATAGTTCATGATTTTTTTTATAACAATAAATTATGAATTATAATAAACTAACCTCGAAAATTGAAAATACTCATGTTCATTGTTAACGTGCATTTCGATAATGACAAGAAACGACGATTTGTGGTATATAATAGAGATTTTTTTGTGGCACAATGAGGCTATTGATATTTTTTGCGATGTATTTTGACTATGATTTTTTATCGAGTCCGAAGCGCCGCAGAATTCGCCCCTAATTCGATACTAAAACATTCGATGATTAATCTTGCCATTGAATTAGATGAAACTAACATTAAATGTTGCCTCTCTACATCGTAAGTTTACCGAAGTAGGTGTTACAAGTTTTTGGGAGTTGGAAATCGGGATATTTGAATATATTTGACCTGGCAACAAAATTGATTACGCGATGAAAACTTCTCGATGTTATGAATTGTCACAAAAGCAGCTATTTCGATTGTGATTTAAATTATTGAGGGAAGATTAGCTTTACAGATTATTCAGCGTTTATATTTATTTATAGTTTATTGTCTGTGAGGTTAGTTTCACTTTAAATATTCAGTATTGTAAAAATGTGAGAATTTTTAACACGAGTTTACTTGTATCGTAATTATATTTTTAGTTAGTCAAGTATATTCCAATGTCCGACAAATAAAAGAATTATCATAATAATGAATGAAACGCTACGCAAGTTACAAAAGCGTACCTGAAAAGCGCCAAGTCTAAATTATTGCCATTTTAAAGTACTTGGTATTTTTGCATAATATACGAAGACCTTGTTAATTAAGTTTTTTTGACTATAAAATGTGGCTTATGTATGCACACGCCTTTAACATTTGGTGGCAACCGGGTTTAGTCACGACTGATCTCAAATATGACCGTGTTTGAATTTAATTTTGATTTATTTTTCCACTAACAGGATTTAAACGTCGTTTGAAAAACGCTTTGTTGTAAATCAACGGGTTTTTCGACGATTTTTGTTAACTTAGTGTTGCAGTCCACTTTCGCGATATTATTTAGTTGTAATTAATATTTTAAGTGTAAGGAAATGTAAACCATGTTTGATACTAACACTTGTACGTAAATATAGTTAGGTTTAGGCGAAGTGTTTAGACTTGGAGATAGATATTTTTTCGCCAAATATTTAGAGACGTTAGCGTTTTTCTTTGTGTTTAAATATGTATTTGAATAAGTCCGATAGTTTGTCTTTAGAACCGGAGCGGGAAGACACTGTAAAAAAACTTTTAATATTATTTTTTTACACCAGTTTTAATAAGGATTTACAGTTCTTTCCCCTCGGTGGACTAACTATCGTCCTGCCTGTATGACCGCGGCAGTGGACTGCAACCCTAACCCCTATAACATTAGCCTGTTGCCACCTTTTTATCTATGTGCACGGTGTTAGGTATCTCTTAGTTATTCTCGCTCTGCGCAGGGCATTCCTAATCGAATTACAATATTTATATTTTCATCGAATATTTGTAAATAGTTTGAAAAGAATGTGTAAGTAATTAATAAATATAATTATTTAATTAATGTTAATTTAATGCTGGTAGTCACAACGAAATCAAAGACTGCAAGTATTAAAGATGTGAAACTTGACATGTTAATTGTTTACGTTTTTGTATCGATATTTTTTACGTATTTAATCGTTTATTGTGTAAGAAGTACTGTTATTCCTTTATTTTTTGACACTTTGTTGTAGTGTGTAAGTGTGGGCTGGCGGGCTGGTGTCGCTATGTATAATATAATAGATAATTGTTACGTTATCTACTGCGGTGGTCCGCCGGCTCGGGTCGAGTAGTGCCTTCGATGAAACGTCCTTTTGTGATAAAAATATTTTCATAGAATGTACAGATTATTTCTTTCAATATACAATTAAAGAAATTAATTTGGGTTTTATTTTTGACATCCTTCAGTGTTTTTGTGCGTTAGTGTGAAGAAGAAAATACATTTATTTAGCACAGAATACACAGGCACACAATACGTCATCAGATAAAAACAAATAAGAATCAAATAAAAAATAATGAAACGTCCGATGTAAAAAATTTGCAGGAATGTGTGCCTCACAGCTGCGCCAAAAAGGCAGTTCAACAAAAATGCCAGACTAGTGCCTGACGCTGGTTTTCAACTGGATCTGATAAGTGAGGTGGTATATGAATGAAAATAAAACTATAAACTCGCTTGGAATTTAATTTATTGCTACTTATTTACAATTTTTGGCAGTCAACATAATTATTAGACTAAACATAATATAGAAATAATACATAATACAAACGTAACTTGAATTGTGGCCTAGACATTTCTAGAATAGCAGTTTTTTAATACTGTAATTTATTTTATCTAAGTAATCGAAGAGATGCTGTTCCCAGTTTCAATTAAAATATGTTGTCTCTTGTTGAAAAATACAGTAACAGTTGTATAACAATACATGAGGTTAGGCTTGAGGCACACGTTTTTCAAGGTTTTAGAGGTTTTTTTTAATGTTTTCATGGCAAAGATAACAAAACTTAATGTCAACAAGAATCCCGCTTCAGGAGATACATTAATAAATTTATTGATAGTCTTAATTTTAATAACGAACATTTAAAGAAGGCTCTGCATCTAGAGCAAATGCACTAAAGTCGGACTTTTACTGAGCTAAAGTAAAATGATAGCTTATGTGTTACCATTTGTTTATCGAAATTTAAATAGTGTTGTGACAAAAGAATCGATTTATTCAATTAACATTTAGTTCAAAATCGATCAATGTTCCTCCTGGCGTTAAAACGATGTCTCATTGCGTTTTAATCACATCACTAGTAGAGATAGTGTGGCAACATTTTTTAGCGAAATGACAGTAAGACTGCGGCTAATTAAAAGTCAGACTTTAGACGCAGAGCTTTCATTTGACCCATTCACGCTTAATTCTGAATCAAAAAAGCACTCTTACACAACTTACTTTTTTTTCACACCCACATATCAATGTCAAATTATGTCGAAAGTCAATCGAAAAACTTAAATTATATTACACCAAACAGATTCTTCAACGAGGTCGATCCGACGTCTGCCGTGCCCTATTATTATCTAAGTGATCAATAAAATCTTTCGATGAATAATCGATAAACAAGCCGCAATCATCGACATTGCCACGTCGATAGTGTGGGTATAATAAACAGGCATTATGCATGTTTATTACAGTATCGGGGTATAACAAGGGTCTTTTGTCGCGTGACAAAATTCGGAACTAAGGCCGCCATCTTGTTTTTTTTCAAAACAATTTGACATAAATGTGTATCAATGTCAAAAGATCCTTGTAGCACTGTACATACACAACTAAGTAATATTTTTTAATAATAACCTACATATCACAGTGTTTTCTAGCTCTTGTCAAGTTTCTTCACGATGCCGGGCGGCGGGGAGATGAGCACCTTTCTTGATAGTCGCACCTGACCGGAGACGGGGTCCCGACCGAAGTACTTCACTTGGATTTCAGATCCAACGTCTAAGCCGAGCACTGAAGGATGCATTATCTGTGAAAATGACATTGGCGTTAGGTAGGCGCTCGGTACAGGGGGCCTAAAAAGGCCACTTAGGCAGAATCATAAAAGGATAACATAATGGACAGCTAACTGTTAAGTTCGTCGTCTTCGTTTCAGCCGATAGACGTCCACTGTTGGACATAGGCCGCCCCCAATTTTGGGAGGGTTTGCCATAATCGCCACGCTTGGCAGGCGGGTTGGCGATCGCAGTGTGGTATGATGGTGGAATACACAGAGAACGCTGCTGCCCATTCTCCGGTACGATCCTTAGTCGCCTTTTACGACACCCACGGGAAGTAAGGGGTGGTGGTATTCTTTAAGTCCGGCACCACACAGACTGTTAAGTTAATCGTATCAAATCCCATTGGTGAAGCATTTTTCAGTTATTTTTTTTGTCTGTGCTAAAATACCAATCAATCGAATTGAAATCCAATCCCAATCTCTTTGATTGTACCTAAGTAGTGCAGCGAAAAAAAGAAAAATACGGAGTGTCTTCGCCATATTATAATTCATAATGTTATCCTTTTATGATTCTCCAAAGTGGCCTTTTTAGGCCCCCAGGTCAAACTGAAAGACAATCTACTCTTTGTATTGCTTGCTTTTTAGTTATTACTCTTATTGTATGACTAGCTTCTGCCCGCGACTTCGTCCGCAGGAAATTTCTTGTTTCCTCGAACCAACCCGGTCCGAGCTATTCTTCGGTTTAGCTTAGCGTACTTTCTGACTTTTTTCGTTTTCTCGGCTTCTAAGTTTCCTAGCGTGATGTTAAGCTTACCCTCATTAATAAAATTTTCCGCCGCACTGGGCTCTTTTATATTGCAATGCGATGCGCTGCGGCCCAGCGCGGCAGTAATGTCGTCATCTGCCTAACCTTTTCCCAACTATGTTGGGGTCGGCTTCCAGTCTAACCGGATGCAGCTGAATATCAGTATTTTACATGGAGCGACTGCCTATCTGACCTCCGCAACCCAGTTACTGGGTAACACGATACCCCTTGGTAAGACTGCTTGTCCGACTTTCGGGCTTCTGACTATCCGTAATGACTGTCAAAGATCCACGAATGACAGCCGGGACCAACGGCTTAACAGCTTAATTGAGACCGGAATTCGTTTAAAAAAAAAACGCTATTAATGAATATGAATGTGCCTCATAAAAGTTAAGCACGGTGGATTAGGGATCCGTGGCCGCGAAAATCAGAATGCGACGTCTTTTTTTAAAGCAATGAACTTGTTACCTTCCTATGATCCAGCTGCGTATTATGCACCAACGCAGGCGGCATTCCCGAGAACAGTGTGACTAGCACGCCCATTTCTTTGATCTCCACGATTCTAGCCTTGTATATCGCGCCAAACTCAAGTTCATGTTTCTTCTCAGTGGTAAGCCAGCCGTCGATGCGAGCGCGGGCTTCGTCCATAGCCGCTTGGGAGGGCGCGAACACGCTGTACTTTACATCGTCTATGGGCGTCACCTGGGAATAAAAAAAAAATAGACCCGTCATAAGTTTGTAAAACAAATTGGGCACCAGTTACCGTGGCCTACTTGAAAAACCTTTGTAGCGGTATCTACGCCACATCAACAACGCGTCATACTGACGTCACGCAAAATCCTGCATCTCGCAAGCAGAGTTTACCGCGCAACTAGCATATATTATACAACGGCCCGACATGAATCATTGGGCAGTTGCCCGTCAGACACAACATCCGTCTGGTCGGAGGATCCTCCCATTTCTATAGAGTATGAGTGAGCTTTACACCCTGTTCCTCATACATCTATACCTTACCATACCGTACCCAAGTAGGCCGCAGCAAGAACAACCTCCAGAAGAGCTGGTTCATGGACGGCTCAGACCTCCGCTGTGTATGCGGTGTCTCTCCACAGACAATGGCTCACCTCCCATCTTGCACCGCATGCCCTGTCACCTGCACACGTGAGGACCTAATGGCTGCGTCAGCGAACGGTATACGCGTTGCCATTACAAAAAAAAAAAAAAAATACAAAAACTTTATTGCAGTACCATGTACAACTTTTACAGTAAATCTTACATAGAGATCTCCTTTTAAGTAAAGATATACATGTTCTAGGAGGCCCCCCTCTTCAATGACAAATTATAAAATGGTAAAAGTGGTGTATTGTGGTGTGGTGTATTTGGGCCAAACAAATTTAAAAACTATAGGACTATATGACTGTTGTTTTCGTTATTGTTTTTGTAATGATATGTTCTTGTTTACTAGTTTATTTATTTATATAAAAGTATAAAAGGTATGTATTAGGTATGTTGAAACTGTGTGTACTCCCCGTCACTTTTCCCTAATGGTTCATTAGAAAACCAGCGTCAGACAGCATCTGTCTGGCATTCATGCCGAAATGAACCTTTTTGGCGCACTATTGTTGTTTGAAACATTATTTTTATTTTGTTTATTTTGTATTTTGTGTTTCATGAACAGTGGCCAAATAAACTTTTTTTTTGTTTTTCTTTCTATATACATTCTCGTGTAATATTTGCCATCGACACTCCAAGAAGAAGAAAACAATGATTAAAAGAGTCCTCTTCCTTTCGAATTGATACAAGATTCGTCTATACTCCATTTGAAATATTATTAGTCATTTAAATAAACGTTTTTTTACATTTTGTCAATCGATTTTGAATTCTATTGCGTTGGTGGCATGAAATAGGGCAGCTGCAGTAAACAGTTGGTATTGTAACCACTTTTTTGCTTTTAATACCATCCTTATGCCTACGGAATAAAAGTCAAAATCGGTTGAACGGCCTGTAAAAAAGGTATATTTAACTGTCTAATCTTATTTCAAATGGAGTATAGTCAATTAGATTTCGTTGGCCCATTAGGTGGCCACGCTGTATCGCTGTTCGGTAGCGTTCTTTACGTCCTACGAATGTCCAGGAGTGGGACATATTGGACATTCCAACCAGTGGGCCATCGTCTGGTAAAGACCACCACACTCGCACTGGGTGGCAAAATAGCGTAATGTATGATATCGATAGTTACCTGTACACCAGTTTCAACGTACAACCTCTTCAGATTAGCGCCGCCCTGACCGAGCAGTTTCGGCCGCTTGTGCACTTCCACCTCCAACTCCTCGATAACTGGCATGTTGTCTTTGTGGCCTTGTCTGGAATATAACGGTTATTTATTTGTAAACGACTTTAAATACATATATGACGGAGAAGGTATGTGTGTCTCGTTATTATCAGGCATATTTTAATTGCTGTGGGCGTAGTATCGGGTAGTGTTGGTTATTGCGCAATAGAAAAACTTATTAGATTATAACTTCACGAACAAATTAATCACACCTGCGACTCACACACTGTAGGTACACAACACCATCAGATACGGAACGCGGGACAATTTCTGAGCACGTTGTCCGTACGATGTCCAATGTCCAAGCGCTCCACATCGTTCTGTCGCGCTGTCGTCGACTCCCACGAACTCAGGCTAGACTCTGTCAAGCGCCACCAGATGGCGCTAGCATTCCGAATAGTCAAACGAATGACCAGATGCGACATATATTTATACATGTTCGGGCATAACTCCTCTTTTAACAGGGTCAAATTAACTTTAGCTAGCGAAACTCCACATACGTGTCGAGTTTTGATAAATTGAGTTTTGTTATAAGGCTTATTGGGTACAAACCTAGGCTTATCGATACACTGGTTCATAATATCGATAATCTTGCTCTTAGCGTCACAGGCCTTCTGTATCGACTCCATGACGATCTTGAGCGGTAGACCGGACAGTTTGATATCAGCTTGGAGAGCTGTGATGCCTTTCTTAGTTCCTGCGACTTTGAAGTCCATGTCTCCCATGTAGTCTTCTATACCCTAGAAGAAAATAATATAGTAAACATAGAAAGTGTAAAATGTACAGTGAAAAATAGAGATAAGTATGCAGGTTCGTCGGATATAGTTGAAGTTTAGTAAGAAACTGATGAATGTTCGCGAATAAAATTTAATTTTATAAATAGAAAACAAAGAGGGCCTCAAGTCTGCTATTACAATAGTGTCAGAATGGTCTATCATTGATTTCATAATTGTGAATTTTGACAAGTTTGGTAATCTACTAATATAATGGCGTCATTATGACTTACCAATGGCCAACCACTGACACTCCATTGAAAGAAATGGTAATCTCGTACATAATGAAAAATGAATTACTAACTTACGCGGTAATTTGACAGTTCCTTTGATCAGTAACCTACCAATAGAACGTCATTGCGCAGTCATTGCTGTTAATTCGTTACGAGTATCGTATAATTTCTGTGCCATTGACCGACCAATGATCAACCATTATGAATTTAGCAGATTACGAACTTTTAGCAAAATGACAATGGGATGGTGGTGGGATCGTGTTGGAATGACGAATTTATAAAAATAGCAGACTAGGGCCCTAGCTCATTTATCATATTGAATTTCAGTCGACAACATCAATTAATAAACTTCAACTTTATCCGACGATCCTGCATACTTATTTCTTTTGTTCACTGTACACGATGGAATTGATGCGCAAACTGTAGCCATGAATTAATTCATGTGTTTATTCAAAATGTATGTAATTTCAAGCTAAACAAATATCAACTTTATTTTCACAGTTATTAAGTTGATTTCAGAGTGACTAGCACTATATTGAAAAAGTTATAAAAATGTTTGTAGTTGTAGCGTAAACTGAACTTTATTATGTAGGAATTAAAGTTCTTTTCCATAAACATTATATTTGTTTACATTTTTGGCATTTTTTTTTAAGTCGCGAATGCCGATTCTAATCTGCCCATAGCGTAGAAAATTTAGTCGGTATTAAAAAAAAAAATCTGCTTTTTCATAGAAAAGTGCAATGAAGTGAAAATGCAACACGGTCAAAATGTTCTGAAATAAAAATAACAGATGAACAATTTCAACGCTTTCATGAAAGTGTCAGTTACAGTAGAATCCGCTTATCATTATAAGCGTATTCTACTAGATCGAAGGGAAGTGACTAACGCGTCATACAAAGCATAGTTTAAAAAAAATAAACAACTTCCTATTTTTTTTAGGTACTTCGATTAACAGACGAGGATTTAACGACTATTTTTCCCGCCACAATATTATGGCCAACTTTCGAAATCTTCTACATACAGATATGTTTGCGTAAGAGTTTAACCTTAACAAGAACTGGTCCTTAGCAGCTTTGAACAGAGAGATGTGGAAAGAGAGTAGGGATGTCTTTGCCCTGCAGAGGGACATCACAGACTAATAATAAGAGTTGAACCTGACCAAGGTTTGTTTACACTAGACAATCACACTAATATTATAAAGGCGAAAGTTTGTGAGTGTGTGTGTGTGTTTATATGTTTGTTACTTCTTCACGCTCA
The DNA here is from genome assembly GCA_916614155.1 of Mesoligia furuncula. Taxonomy (NCBI): domain Eukaryota; kingdom Metazoa; phylum Arthropoda; class Insecta; order Lepidoptera; family Noctuidae; genus Mesoligia; species Mesoligia furuncula. Next base: position 28,896,020 of record OU744797.1, on the reverse strand, counting down.
AACGGCTGGACCAATTTGGATAAAATTTGGTATGCAGGTAGCTGACAACCTGGATTAACATATAGGCTACTTTTTATCCCGATATTCCTACGGGATCGACAATTACGCGGGTGAAACCGCGTGGCGCAGCTAGTAGAGTTATAAACTCAAGACTCACTAACAAATCAGTGAGTATCCTGTAGTCCGCGATGTGGCCGTGCTCGTCGGGCCGGCTCACCAGCCCGACGGCCACGCCAGCCGCCGGCGCGCCCAGCGCCACGCCCGCGTCCATGAGCGCCAGCGAGCCGCCGCACACGGACGCCATGGAACTTGAACCTGGAACAAATAAGTAGGATATCTTCATACATTCGCACCGAACACGGTTTGTAGGTGAGCGCGCTCATACGTATGCGTCGTCGCACGCACACACTGACAAAATTTATCGCTGCTGCGTCGCGCCGTACGTAATATCGCCCGCGCCCGCGCACGCTCCGCCGCTGCCCTGCTGCTCGTAATAATTTGTACGTTTGTACGTGTACCTAACTACCTACCTCCTTTAACAATTTCATAATAATTTTATTTTATTTAAATAAATACATGATTCAGTAAAACCACGTTTTAATTAATCACATTTCGATCATAATTTTTCAAATAACTAAACAAATAACATGACGTAGATAATGAAAAAAATGTAGTCAGCTCCTGGTCTATGTAGAAAAAAAAATTAAAAAAAACTTTGTATTAAAGATCCTTGATGCTTACCACACAGGGGAAAACTGTGTTATATAGAGATTGACTATGCATTTTTGACGATTGAATAAACTATAAGTGACAGCCCTAAGTGTTTAGGCTATTATCGCTCGCTCGGGGCTCGAGTTGGCTTTCTCATTTGTTTTTACTATGCCTGGAACCAACGGGACAATTTTTTTATAAGGTCCATTGCGACGCGAAATGGCTAAAAAGGTGTATAATAAATTACCAGACGCCTTCAAAGATTTACCTTTGAATATGTTCAAAAAAAAATTGACAGAGTGGTTAAAAGAAAACTGTTTTTATGATTTAAACGAATTTATGACATATCGCGCAGAAGGTCAATCTGAATAATATTGATATATTACACATCTTTTAGATAATTAATTAAATATTATTGAATCGTGACATTATATGGAGTATGGACTTTGCATTATATACCTACCTAATTTGACATTTTAATATATTTTCTGTTTTTTATTTTTTCTATTTTGACATTAATTAATGGATGTTCCATAAACTTGATTGTTAAACTTGTAACAAATTAAATGTTAATATGACACGTTTGCACACCATGTGTAATGGGAGAATGTAATTGGGCCACGATAGTCTTAAGTTCTTGATTTATACCTACATTCTAGCAAATAAATTAATTTGAATTTGACGCTTCAGTGATAAATCTCCGTTCAATTTAACCATTTAGTACTTTTGAAAATCACGAAGAAGTAACAGACGATTATAATTTATGCCGCTCAATGTGGGTTGCCGAAATTGAGTTCAATTTGAAGATCACTTACCATTAGACTCGAGTACTTCAGCGGTCAACCTCACAGTATAGGGCTGGTCGGGCACCACCGGCAGGAGCCCGCGCTCGGCGAGGGCTCCGTGGCCCGCCTCGCGCCGCCCCGGGCCTCCGCTCCTGCCGACCTCACCCGTTGCGTAGGATGGGAACTCGTAATGGAGGAAGAAACTTTTCTCTTTTATACCACTGTTACAAGAAAAAAATAGCAATGAATAATTTAAGATTTTTATTTCATTAACATCGGTTTCTGGGACAAAATACAACTAAGAAATTGTCACACGCATGTCATCTATACATATAAAATTCAAAGTCCTGACTGACTGACATATCAACGCACAGTCTACCACTGGTCCTAGAGACATGAAATTTGGAGTGTGTGTTCTCTGTGAAGAGTAGGTATGCAGATGCACTAAGAAAAGGTTTTTCGAAATTCCACCCTTTTTTTTTTTAACGTGGAGAAATGCTCATGCATTCTGCACTACCACGGGGAGGTAGTGCAGTTATGTGGGACTCTAACCCACTAAAACTCCACGGTGTCCTCCTCTGCCGCTTACGGCGGGAACACGGGCACGCGTTAGCACTCATCCATGAACCCGCCGCGGCTGTCCGTTACCGGACCCTCCTCTGGGGAGTATTCCCCATCACCGGCGCACCAGAACACATAGCACGCCGTGACCACCCCAGGGACCAAACCAGCACATGGGCGCCAGACGACCCCTGTCTGGGCACCCTTAGTCCCCCTTCGACGGGTCAGATCATTGGCCCCGCCGCCTGCCAATTTTCGGCCGCAGAGGATAGGGAGAGCGGCCAACGTCATACCGACACTCCTCCTCCCCTGCGGCCCCACCGCGTCCGCCATCAGACGGTGGCGACCCCGTCAAGGCCGCGGAAGGTAGGGAGAGCGGCGCACCGCAATACCAGCACTCCTCTCCCGCCGCGGCCTCCAACCCTCAGCCGCGATGCCTCACATACGACATCGCGGCCCGCCTCAGTTGCGATGTCGCCGAAGCGGCACCGCAACCTACTTGTTGGCCGCTACGTCGTCGGCTTACAAGTAAAAGCCCTGACGAGCGGCCCCTCCTCGGGTTTCTCTTCGCTTCACCGTGGGTGTCCAAGCCACGGCTACTGAGCCCCCCGCCTCGACAATGCGGGAACCCACCAGGGGGGAAATTCCACACCTAAGAGGGTGAATAGGGGGAGGGTGAAATTTCACGCGGACTAAGTCGCGGGCAGAAGCTAGTCTGCTATAATTGGCTGACTGAATTACAAACAGCCAATCAGACCACTTGACATGAGCAGAAATCAAAATTAATAATTGATTAATTTACACAATGATTCTTGAAGGCAAGTAAAGTCAACCGCATTTTAAAAATAACACATCAACTACGAAAACTGAGCTTACTGTTGCAAAATTAAGGCCACAGCTCATTTAAAACAAAAAATATATTTGAAATGGGTTTGCTCTTGACTCTAGTCTAGGTCAGAGGTGACAGAGATTCGGTCAGAGGTAAGTCGACGATGGAGTGAGCTTACCCAGAAGAAGCCTGTTCACTCTTACTTTGAAGAGATTCGGGTTGTATGCGCTCGGAAACACAGACGCAGGTAAAGAGTTCCACTCTTTTGCTGTGCGCATTATAAGACTTTTGAAAACGCTTAGTGCGAATTGGTGGAATAGCAACTAGGCAGAGGTAGTAACTTGCAGTGCGTCTAGATGTCCGAAGGTAGAAGGGGGGGGCATTAAAGCCACTCGGCACCCACCCCGCACCGCCTCGTCGCACGGCGTCCACTCGTTGTCGACAGGTGGTCCACGGGTGGACGGCGCGTTATCACCAATAAACGTCTCGCGGTCAACCAGTAGACTTCGCGTCGCGTATAACACTATCGCGTTGGCAATGCGCAGTCAACGCAAGGCAAGCATGCGAGCAGCGAGTTGTCACCGAGTGGTCCACCCGCCGTCCGCGCGTGGAGGGCGAGCTTGTCCAGAAAGGGCGAATTCGCCGCGATACTCTCGTGCGTATTACGCGCGACTGTGGCGTCCAGAAGGAGCGTACCAACGCGCGAGCATTTGGGTTCGAATTTCATTTGACAGTAGAAAACATGGAGTTGAACGCTCTGGAATTCGCGCGTCAACTAAAAGCAACAAGGAGTCTCTAGTACCTCGACTCGCGCGCAATACGCGCGAATCAAGCGCGAGTCGAGAGTCTGGCGAACTGCACGCGATTTACGCGCGTATATTGAAATCGCGCGATGCGTGTGGACGCGATGTATTGGCGCCTAGTATCGCGTTAACGCGCGAAAAGTTTCGCTGCGAATTGGCCCCTTCTGGACAAGGTCTACGACCGAGGCGATCCGGTGACGCTACGGAGTTGATGTAGTGAGCGCATACCCATACAAGTCCATATAAAGAATACCAGCCGCAGGAGGCGAGGCGGTGCGGAGTGAGTGCCGGGTGGCTCTAATGAGCTGTGACGTTTAAGGGCTCCCACACATAAACACTATACGACGTCGCGTCGTACAAGGATGCGGCGTCGTTTGACGATACGACGTCGCGTCGTGGAAATCTACGACACGACGTCGTAACGTGACGATGCACGATATTACGTCGTGACGTTAGGCATTGTACTTCTTTATAAAGTGACTCCCGTTATTCATGTTTGAAAGAAATGGGTGGATCCAATATCTTCTGAGTATCTGTCTTTTCTTTCTTCGTCTTCCTATTAACAGCAGAAGCAGAATGTGTCTAGAGCGGTCCGTTTTTCGGAGTGTATCGTGCGTGGCACATTACGTTACGATGTCGTGTTTTTTTACGATGCTCATCGTAGATTTCCACGACGCGACGGCGTATCGTGAAACGACGCCGCATCGTTGTACGACGCGACGTCGTATCGTGTTTATGTGTGGTAGCCCTAAGGGCGAGGCCACAACACTGCGTTGCGGCGTCGCATCGTAAAAATCTACGACGCATTGTATTTACGACACATTGTGCTGTGACGTCGTTTTTGCGATACGACGCCGCAATGCAGTGTTGTGGCCTCGCCCTAAGGCCTTTATTTCGTAAAAGTCAAAGTTAAATTGTCGTCGTGGATGTGGCATAAATGGAACTTACCTAGTCAGCATAGTGAGTGTGTCCATTTTGAGCGCGCTCTCCGGTGAGTCGAACGCTACTGTACACAGGACTTGTGTCTGTCCGCGTTGGAACAGTGCGCTGCCGTGCAACGGCTCGTATAGGGACACCTAGTAAGACAGTAAAATTTACATCTGATATAGAAATTAAAAGGAAAAAAACCGCTCAAGAGCGAGTCGGACTCGCACACGAAGGGTTCCGTACCACAAGGCAAAAAGGCCGAAAAACACGTTTGTCGTATGGGAGCCCCTCTTAAATATTTATTTCATTGTTTTTCTTATTTATTATTAAAGTAAAAATACAACTGAGTATATTGTGAATATTTCAAGTGCCTACCTATTGTCATTATTGATATCGAGCAAAAAAGGGAAAATAAATCGCGTTTGTTGTATGGGAGCTCCCCTTAAATATTTATTTTATTTTGTTTTTAGTATTTGTTGTTATAGCGGCAACAGAAATACATCATCTCTGAAAATTTCAACTGTCTAGCTATCACGGTTCATGAGATACAGCCTGGTGACAGACAGACGGACCCCGTTTTTACCCTTTGGGTACGGGACCCTAAAAAGAAGCTTTATGCTAATACAAAGAGAACAATAAAAGAAAAAAATGAACTATCTTAACAAATAAATCAAATTGAAGTGTTTGTTTGTAATGTCAAAATAACAGTTTTATTTTACTAAATGCACATGAAAGTATAATTATACATATACATACGGTACTTATAACAAAACACAATTGTTAAAATGTTTGTCTGTCTGTGTGTTCTGGATCTTTGAAACGACTAGACCGATTTTGAAGGGACTTTCACTGGCAGACAGCTGATGTTATAAGGAGTAACATAGGCCGACAGGAGTTCCAAGAACGGCGCGGGGGCAGCAAGTTCGCTAAGGGGTTCAGAGTATAATGATCTCCCTAATGTAGGGATTCTTTATCTTTAGCAGTATCCAGTATGCGATCGTCAATATGGCACAGTCTAAGAAAATATTAATGTTCAAGCATTTCATACAAATTTTCAAGCCCTCGTTTTTCGAAATGAATGAACCGATTTTAATGAAACTTCATACGCATAAGCAGGTTACAAAGGTCTAAAAAGTTACTTAAGAACATTTTCGAAAAATAGTGTTACAGCCAAATTAGACCGATTTTAAATTTTCCATAGAAACAGCTTTCCAGTTATCTTTTTTAAACAAGACATTTCGAAAATGTTCTTAAGTAACTTTTTAGACCTTTGTATCCTGCTTTTTCGTATGAAGTTTCATTAAAATCGGTTCATTCATTTCGAAAAACAAGGGCTTGAAAGTATGTATGAAATGCCGTACGGCGTAAACGCTCTTAAGTTCGTGTTTGTCGAGCGCCTAGTAGTATAGAAAGAAAGATAAAAACCTTACCTGACAGTTAATCGGCCTAATCTCATCGAGATGCCGGCCATCACACCGTATGTCACGTTCCAAGATCATTTCTCTGAATATTTCCCTAAGGTTGGCGTTGAAGGCGTCTTGTAACTGTACGAGATCGGCTTCGGTCTCTCGCAGTTGGTTCATCACGGTCTGACGGAGATCCGATATCGCGTTGTCACGAGACATCTTGTCGTGGGTAAAGTCTCTGGAAATAGAGTAGTTTTTAACCGACTTCAAAAAAGGAGAAGGTTTTGACTTTTATTAAAAACTCAAACTTCAAACTTAATCAATCAATCAATCAATCAATCAATCAATCAAATCATTTATTTGCAACGAATGTAGGTACATTAAAATACAGGTGGAGTAGATAGGAGTGAGCCATGTACATTCTGCCTGAAAATAGGCACGCAAAATTCATAAAAATTGTTATGAAGCAATCTAAAGATAAAATTACAAATTAAAATTAAAATGTCACAGTTACAATAAAATTATTACAATTATACACATATTAATGATAATAAATATTCAAAATGTCAAATTAAAATGTTACTTTAGAATTAAATTAAAAATAAATGTATATTGACTGGCCCGTTGGTCTAGTGGTTAGTGGCCCTGACTGCTATGCCGGAGGTCGTGGGTTCGATTCCCACCCAGGACAAATGTTTGTGTGATGAGCATGATCATTTGTTCTGTGTCTGGGTGTAATTTATCTATAATATGTATGTATTTAGAAATATATAAGTATGTTTATCAGTTGTCTAGTACCCATAACACAAGCTCTGCTTAGCTTGGGACTAGACGGCGTTGTGTGATAGTTGTCGAATATATTATTATTATTATTATTATATATTAGGTCCATATTATGTTCAAAACAATATTAATTATATTCATTATACACATTGCTGATTAGAAAGTTTTGTCCATTAAAAAATCATTAATCGAATAATAACATTTATCTATGAGGAAGGCCACTAGTTTCTTTTTAAAGTTGTTAATTGTATCATTTTTCATTACATCTGGCAATTTATTGTATATTGTAGGACCCATACAAATAACACTTTTTCTCATTAACGCTGTGTTACAGGACTCGATTTGTAATAAATTTTTGTATTGGTTTCTGACAGGTCGTTTTCTAATTTCTGACATAGCGGGATAGAGGTTTTTATTGGTCTTTACAAACATTGCCATTTCCAGAATATACAATGACGGAAATGTAAGCACTTTTAGGGACTTAAACTTTGGTTCGCAACTATCTGTGGTCTTCAGACCACACATCGCTCTAATGCAACGTTTTTGCGCCTTGAATATGTATTCCCGTGAGCTGCAATTGCCCCAGAAAATAATACCAAATCTTAGAACTGATGCAACCAGACCATGATAAGCTACTAATGTAGTTTGAATGTCAACTTTTTTGGACAACTTTGAAAGGACATATGCCGCTGTATTCATCCTTTTGCAAATTTCCTCTGCTTGTGGTTGCCAATTTAGTTGTCTGTCAATGTAAATCCCTAAAAATTTTGCTACTTTAACTTCGTTAATTTTTTGTTTATTGTAGTCTACAGATACGTCTTTTAAAATTGTGCGTTGATGAAACTGCATTATGTTAGTTTTTTGTAAGTTTATCACCAAGTTGTTTCTATCAAGCCAATGTACGATATCTTCCAGGGTCTTATTTATGTCCTGTTCATAGCTATCCGGATGTTTACATTTTACTAACGCGGTGCTGTCATCGGCAAATAATACCATTGGATTATCAACATGACGTGGCAAATCGTTGATGTAAATTAAGAAAAGGGGTGGCCCAAGGACGCTGCCCTGTGGTACACCATATTTTATTGTTCGTCCTTCGGATCGGTATTTTATTTCACTCTTCGTCTTAGGGCAAATTCTAGTTATTTCTGTGTATTGTGTACGACCGCTAAGGTATGATTTAATAAGTTTGAGTACATTTCCCCTTATTCCATAAACGCTTAACTTTTTTATTAGAATGTCGTGATCGACGCAGTCAAAAGCTTTTGACATATCTGTGAAGATTGCGCAAATAGGCACTTTGGTATCTACGTTTTTTATGATAATATTGAATAAATCGAAAATAGCTGTATTAATGCTTTTGTTTTTCCTAAAACCTTTTTGTTCATTGCACAAAATGTCATATTTAGATAAGAAATTGTTAAGTAATTCGTAGATTAACTTCTCTACTACTTTGGACAATACCGGAATTAAGGCTACTGGTCTGTAATTTGCTATTTCTTCTTTTTTATTCTTCTTGTAAATTGGTTTAACTATAACGGTTTTTAAGCTATTAGGGAACACACCAGAGTTGATGCTGAGATTAATAATATGGCTGAGATGTACAGCTATATTGTTCGCCACAAATTTAACAACTTTCGTTGCTATGCCGTCATACCCAACGCTATTTTTATTTTTTAAAGATTTTATTGCTCTAATTACATCTTGGGGTACAACTGGTGCCATAAACATTGAGTTTAGGTTTGTCGGAATATTTATAGTTTCAAATGACGCTTTAGGTGACTGTTGAATCTGATCAATAAAGTAATTATTGAAGATATTAGCAATTTTTTGAGGATCTGTAATTGTTGTATCATGTAGTCTAATTTGGGAAATTGGGTCGTAAGTGTGTGTTTTGTTATTTATGACTTGCCAAGATGCTTTCGACTTATTACCTGAGGTTCGTATGAAATAGTTGTTCTGTGATTTTTGAGTTAATTTGATAATTTTCCGAAATTTTTTTGAGTAGTCTTTAAATTTATTTTTATTTTCATTCGTTGACCTAAGTCTGTATCGCCATAAAAGATGGCGTTGCTTTTTACTGCAAATACGTATTCCTCGGGAGACCCATTTGACTTTTTTATTCGGTTGTATAGTAACAAATCTATAGGGAAAGCAAAGGTCATACAATAAATTGAAATCTTCCATAAAAGTATCATATGCTACATTTACATTTTCTGTATTGTATATTTCGGAGAACGAAATGCAGCTAACATGATTATTAAATTTAACTAGATTTTCTAACGACAAATCTCGTTTCTTGATCCGCCAAGATTTTAATCTATATGTTTTATTTACTTTAATTTGCAGAATTTGAGCCGTGTGATCTGAAAGAGCCAATTCGATTACTTCACATTTACATTTTTGACGAGAATTGTGAGCAAAGTTATCAATGCAGCTATTACTGCACAATCTAGTTGGTTGCCTCAGTGCAAGCTTAAGATTGCAGCCCAAAAGAAAGCATTCAAAGTCTAGGGACATTCTATTCTTTTTTAAGGTATCAATGTTGAAGTCCCCGCATAGAACAACTGTTTTACTCGAGTTAATACAAAAAGTTTTCATAACAATTTCGAGTTTTTCATAAAACATTGTTAGGTTGTTAATTTTCGGTGGCCTGTATATACAAATAACGATTAATTTTTGCTGGACTAATTCGATTCCGCAGCATTCAAAAGTGTTTGTTATTGAATGGCGTGAGATCTCTGTTAGTTCTTTATATTCAAGGCCTATTTTTACTAGTACGCAAGATCCTCCGCGCTTCTTTGCTCGTCTTGCATAGCACGCAGCTAGTTTATAATTTGGAATATGTAATACCTTTTCATAGCCCCGCATAATGAAGTGTTCAGTAATACAGACCACATCTATGTCTTTTTGTTTCTTAGATAGTTCCTGAAGATGGACTGTGAGCAGGTCAGCCTTATTTATAAGACCAGCAATGTTTTGATGCAAAATATTTATGCTGTTATAGGCGAAAAAGACAATTTGAGCGGGATGACTCATTAGTATCATTAACATTACTAGATGGGTTTTTTGATCGGTTAACATTTGAATCGGTGTAGTCATCAGAAAGTTCATCTTTTAAAAGTCTTAAGTTTGAAGTATTTACTGCGTCTAGGTCTAGGATGAAGTCTTGCAAATCCGATATAATCTGCATAAAGCCTTTGTTATTCAGGTGCTCATGTCGCTGGTTATATGTATCCCATGTGTATGGAAGATTTAAATTTGAGTCTAAGATAAACGCGTACTTACATGTCTCAGCATCCATATAAATTAAATGATTAAAAGTATCTACTCGGCTGTTAAACATAATATTAGTATTGTCCATGTACTTAAATGTAGGCAGACATATTACAAAGTTAGTATGATTTAGTGTTATTAACTTATCACGAATATAGGTTACAACTTCTATATAATTATGGGTTTTCCTGAAATCCTCTTCGCCAATGAAAATGATGCAATAATCTGCAAGAGTGAAGTTTTGGACTTTTTGATCTATATTATTTAACAAATATTTTATTCCACATTTGGGAGTACGGTAATGACACATATTAAAGTTCTTTATATGAGTTCTCTCACTCATTGTATAAATTCTATTTGATGTTTCACTACTCAGAACACATATGTTACGTTTTGCAAATGGGGGCGAAGGATGTGGTGCATTTTCGTTAATATTATTGTGTGAGGCGACGACGTTCTGAGAACTTCCAGAATCAATGTCTACTTGCTGTGCGCTGTGTGTAATTTTCATACTTTCTGATGTCTGGGTCTGTGTTGCCTTTGTATGAATAGGTGCTTTCCTCTTGGGTGTTTGGGCTTTGATCTTAAGGGGACTGCACGCTATAACTTTGTACGTTTTATTTTTTCCTATTAATTCAGCATTCGTTTTCTTCAGGTTACTATTTTCTAATGATAATAATTCTATTTCCTTGTGTGCGCTTTGTAGTTGAGTTTTAAGCTCTTCTAACTCTTTCTTATATATGTTTAATATGTTTTCATCTTCATCATCGGACATACCTGGCAAAGAATTAGAGGTACAATCCAATGTTTGCGAGATTATATCACTGGTATCAGGTTCCGACCGCGTGCGTGTTTTTCGGAAAGTGATATTTTCTAAGAAATTCATATTGTAAATTCAAATTAGATTTTCAAAATAATGCACAAGAATGTCACTTTCTGGGATCCAAATTCCTATGTTCGTTCGAAGTCTTCAAAAAGTAATAATTTTCTACCAAATATTAAAATGTTTTTGCACTGGTATCCCTAATCGTTAGTTTTGCGCCGCCTGATGACAAGTAGCGGTACTATTTTGGTTAGTCTATTCACCGCTTGGTGACGAGCTGGCGCTAGTTGTCGAACATTGGATAAAGTCCAAAGGTCAATTTTAAAAAAATGTTTATTTAACGGTGTTTAGATTATTGTATTTCGTAATTATTTCACTATTTTATGATAAAAAATGCACTTAAGTTCAGTATTTCATATTAATTAGAGTAAGATTGTGGTGAATTGTTATTATTATCACTGATTTACTGTTTGTGGAGCGTTTTGAACTGGAACATATTATGGACTTAAGTTGGTTTTATACACTTGTCGTTGACAGTCACAAATAATATCACTTATAAATTATAGTTATTGCACTGACTTTCACTACTTTTCAGTCAAATTAGAAGATTTTTTCTTAGATTACTAATTTTTAAATACGCGGGACGTGTAGGTACGTAGGGTTGCCAGCAGCAGCTATTAACTATCCGAAGTCCTTCCCCGGGATGCAATCTATCTCTCTGCCAAATTTTACCGAAATCCGTTCAGTGGTTTAGGCGTAAAAGGTAAGAGACAGAGTTACTTTCGAATTTATAATATTAGTATGGATGTGTAAACAAATAATTTAACTTTAAAAGATGGTCACGTTTCTCTTTCAATGCCATTTGAACAGTGCTGTCTCGCTCACTCCTAAGCCGACCGACCCCAATATAGTTGGGAAAAGGCTAGGCAGATTGCTTGTCTCGCTCACTCATACTAAAAATCGCATATATCGTTCTATGCGGGATGTGTGAGCTACCTTTTCTCAGTACAGATACTTTATCTCCCGACGTAAGTACGGTGAGGGCGAATGTAACGATTTAAATCTTTGTGACAAGCCTACTAATGTCGGTTTCAAAAGTATCTGGAGATAGTGTAAACAAACCTGTTCAGGTTAAATTCTTACTGCACTACAAATTAGCATCCACAGGTACATTTTCTGATCCATTTGTTTACAATTTTAACTGATATTTTTGGAACAAACCATACTTCAAGTTAATTCTTTATTAACTTGTCAAGTTGAGCAGTGGTGGCCCAGTCATATCGGCCGCGACTTACCGAGTTGTAGGTCGTAGGTTCGAACCTAGTCAGGCGCTTTACTTTGTGTAAATTATTTCATCACCACTGCTCTCAAAACAGTGAATAAAAACATTATAGGCTGATTATGTGTATATACTTTACTAGCTTCTACCCGTGACTTTGTCCGCGTGAAATTTCTTGTCCCCCGACCCACCCCGCCGCATCTGCGCCTGCCCGCGCTATTACTTAGTTTTTGTTTAGCGTTCTTTGTGACTTTTTTTTCTTTTTACTCGGCCCCTAAGGGCCATAGCGTGATCTTAAATAGCCTATAGCCGCCCTCAAGAATTGCGCTATAAAATACAAAAAGATTTTTTCAAATCCGACTGGCAGTTCCAGAGATTACCCCCAGTGCTGCAGACTACTTGATGCTCTAAGCAATCCACGCCTGTAGGCCCCTCCTATCCCTCGCCTCGTATTTTTCCAAAACATCGACGAGCGATTTGTAAAGATTGGCGCACATCTCTAGATCTTCTAATATTTTGGGTCTTGTAATATCTTGCTGATAAGGGGCCATTCAAGTATTACGTAAGCAGATTTCGTGCAATTATTAACCCCCCTCCCCCCACACCCCCTCGTCAGCACAAGTAAGCAAAACGCTTACCTTCCCCCACATGCTTACGTAAACATCGGTACAATCATTTTTCAATGTGTTCTGGTTTGTTAGGCGTGCGCCGGGCGCGAGCGTTCCTCGGGCGTGTGACCGACGTGCGCGCCGCGCAGTGAAATTAACTACGCGGCTACGCGGCACGCACGTCGGACACACGCTCGAGTACCGCTCGCGTCCGGCGCACGCCTAATGTGGGGGGGGGCCTTATTGATTCATGAGCAGCAGTTATATGCGTTTTGTTTTCAAGCATAGACAAGAAGGGTTGCCATATGTGTTCAAACCAAAATCGACAAAATTTTGTAGAAAATCCGAAAAAGTAAAAAAAAATGCTGACATATCACAATCCAGACCCCCCAGCCCCCATGTCATCAAAAATAAGCAAAGCAAAGACCCCCCGCCCCCCTTGTAGTGCTTACGTAATACTTGAACGGCCCCTAAACAGCCTTGCCATTCATGTGCTAGCAAATACTGTTTCGGTGCTGTTTCTGCCTTATGGTGCCCCCCGAGACGTGATGCCCTTAGCAATTGCTTAATTTGCTTATGGGCTAATCCGGCACTGACTACCCCCTACATACAAACTTTACCTCTTTATAATATTAGTATAGATAAGTTTGTTTACCCGAGTATTTCTCTTATCTTCATAGAAGACAGTGTGTTGATGGCGTCAACGATCTTGAAGTGCAGCGGTGCCTGCTGTTCGTACCGTCGTTTCGGCTTGCCTACTTCCTTTTGAAGTTTCTCTATGCCTCGCACTATATGCTGAGCCTCTTTTGTGCCTAGAAGAGAAATAAAATAGAGTTAGTATAGAAAAAGTAAAATAGAGTACAAAGAGTAGAGTAGTAGAATAGAGTTAGCTATTGTTAGAGGGGCCCGTGGCTAAATAATAACAGCCGCACAGGTCGATAGATCAGTTTAAGGTGAATGGATAATGGTAGACCGCGAAATTCAAATTTTCTTACGTTTTTTGCAATTTGCAGGTCAGTGTCAGGTTGTATCCTGATCAAAATATGATTCGCGACAATAACAGGTACTTATTTACAGAATTATAATCATTAGAATCATTAATAAATCTTTCTAAGTTAGATTTCTATCACCAACCACCAATCTCTTATGGAAAAGTGTTAGTGGTAGAAATCTAACTTAGAAAGATGTATACATTCACCTTAAGCTACACTTGCCGCGATTGGTCTGTCGATGGGTGACCATCTTTACATACCGTGACCCCTCCGGGCCTCAGAAAGCACGTTAAGCCGTTGGTCCCGGCTGTCATTCGTGGATCTTTGACAGTCGTTACGGGTAGTCAGAAGCCCGAAAGTCTGACAACCAGTCTTACAAAGGGGTATCGTATTACCCAGTAACTGGGTTGTGGAGGTCAGATAGGCAGTCGCTTCATGTAAAATACTGGTATTCAGCTGCATCCGGTTAGACTGGAAGCCGACCCCAACATAGTTGGGAAAAGGCGAGACTGGCAGATTGATTCCGACTAACGTACATGTCAATTTAATTCGTTTTTGTAATTAGAACTTTAGCTTTGTCGGAATAAAGTTCAAAATTCAAAAATAACGCCGGTTGTGTTCAGCAGTTTCTTAAAAAAAAAACAAAATTACAATTTTGGACTTACTTTCATACCTAATTTGATGGCCTTGAGCAAGTCCTGCTGAAGAATGTCCTGTGCACTCCCCTCCATCATGACGACGAGGTTGCGATTAGTTGCGGCGACGACCAGGTCCAAGATCGACTTCTGAAGGTCCTTGCGTGTTGGGTTGATTATCACTTCATTGTCGATTTGGCCTACCCTGTGGAAAATCACACTAATATTATAAAGGCAAAAGTTTACGAGTGTGTGTGTGTGTGTTTATATGTTACTTCTTCACGCTCAAACGGCTGGACCAATTTTGATAAAATTTTGTATGGAGGTAGCTGACACCCTGAATTAAAATATAGGCTACTTTTTATCCCGATATTCCCACGGGATCGAAACTTATGCGGGTGAAACTGCGGGGCGCAGCTAGTGAATTATATATGTTTACAGATATTAATTATCTATTAAATTACTTAACTAAACTAAACACGTTCCTCGCACTGTTTATACGAGTTGGCAATAGACACGCGAAAAGCGACTTTAATACTATTTGTAGACGGTTAGTTTTGTCAAATATTATATTCATGGCTGTCTACTTAAAAAAAAAACGTTTATTTGTGGTAAACATGACGCAGAGAAAATGCCGAAAAAAAACAAACAAGTTGGGGAAAATATGCGCGCGCGCAGATTGTTTGCTATGGTCCCTACGCGATGGATCGCGGTGCAGTTTGATAATCGCCTTATTTTCAACTCAAATATAAGCCCGGGTAGCACAGGCGACTTTTCGTCGCGGCGATTTTTTTTGCGCACTGGATTTTCAATTCACTGCTTAGCGCCGAGAGTCGAAAATCCAACAGTGTGTATTTTTGACGTGCTAGGACCCGCTCTGTTGGATTCTTAAGAGGAAATGCGGTCGGAGACTTTTGAAAAATAATAAGTAAAAAGTCGTAATTCGAGGTTTGGCCCTCTTTCTCCTCTAATATTGGACCAATTTAAAAGATATTTCATAAACTGTATAAGAAGGATGTATCCTGTGTCCCTATGTTTTTCTTTTTTAATAAATATTTCGTGTACACTAGGCCTCTGTTGACAGCGGCCTAGTGTACAAGAAAAATTTATTAAAAAAGAAAAACATAGGGACTTATAAAAATAATGTATCATCAAAAAGGAACACATAGGGACATACAAGTAGTTAATATTTATTATTCTGTTAAAAAATCTTTGCTTTATTAAAAAGGACCACCCGCACTTCCTCTTAGTGCTCGGCTCAACTCCGAGAGTTGAAAATCTAGTATGAGATAAAATCCCGCCTCGATATTTTTATGTAAAAGACAGATTCATGTCTGACCTCTTTTAAGAACACAGTCCAAATATAGTACAAAACAGCCCTATTATCCTGTTTTTTATTTTCTCTATGAAAAAGGTAACTTCCAATATTACAAAAAAAACACTAGATGCTAAAATATAATACCTTACAGCACCCACAGGTCCATTCCAAGGCACATCAGACAACGCTAAAGCTGCACTAGCTGCGTTAATAGCAACCGTCTCTGGAGGATTTGCTGAGTCAACCGCAAGCATATTGCAGACTATCTGGGTGTCATAGAAGAAGTTTTGTGGGAACAGAGGTCTTAAAGAGCGGTCGATTAGGCGGGAGGTTAGGATCTCACGTTCAGTTGGACCTGGAAAAGAATAATATCAATTATAGTATTAAATTTTATTTACTAACAAAATTGTTAGTATATTATTATGAATACTTAGGTTAAAGTATGTATGTATGGTCTTTGTTACCTGAAAATAAATGGTTTATTATTATTATTTAGTGGTTTTATTGAGAATCATAACACTTGGTTTTAGTAGGTTTTTATTATTATTTTTCTTTTTTTATTATCTATCCTTTTGATAGATTCTTATTTTGTAAATGTGAGGACTTTGTAGGCCTTATAGACTTTAGATCTGTAGACCATTTTCTATTTTATCAAGTACTTGGTACTTGTTGACAGGCCTGCGCTGTCCTTCCATACCTACTTACTGTAATCTGGAAACATTGTAAAAGGCAATTATTTTTAAAAAGAGTAACCATGGAGTTTCTTGCCGGTTCTTCTCCATAGGAAACAACCAATTGGAACCGTGCACCTAGCTTCTGACGTTTCATAAGTGCCCATGTAGGTTTATGTGAAATAAAACATTTTGATTTTGATTTTGATTTTATTATAGTAAAAGTCCTTCCTAATCAATTTCCCTAAATGCACTATCACTAAATCTATTAACACGTTCCGGGACACAACACGAGACACAATAGAAGTTTTATTGTTATCACGTCTATGTGCGTTTAGTGTCCCGGAACGTGTTAATGCTTAATCGCTACATATAACGCGATAAACTCAAAAATGGAATTTCATACAGTTTTCACCAATTGAGTGTGAGGAGTGATTCATGATGAGTTTAGGTGTATAATTCATCAGGGTTTTGTGTAAGTTGGCTGAAATATGACGATGATTGTTGAAGATGTCAGAAAAAATTCCAACTGGAAGCTTTACTTGTGTAGCATAAGCAGCTATAATGTTTCCACTGCTGGGCCACAGGCCTACTCTCTGTGATAGGTATAATGCAGTGGGCCATAATCTACCACATGGACCCAGTCTTGGAAATTTTATTTCTAAGACATGCCGGTTTCTTCACAATATTTTCCTTCAAAGTTTTTAGAACAGTTACCCGTTAAGCCATTGCTCCCGGCTGTCATTAGTGGATCTTTGACAGTTGTTACGGGTTTTCAGAAGCCTACAAGTCTGACAACCAGTCTTACCTAGGGGTATCATAGTACCCAGTAACTGGGTTGTGGAGGTCAGATAAGTCGTTCCATGTAAAACACTGGTATTCAGCTGCATCCGGTTAGACTGGAAGCCGACCCCAACATAGTTAAGAAAAGGCTAGGCAGATGATGATGATGATGACGTCATTATTATTTTAAAAAATCTAAAGTAATATTATAAAAAGAAAGATTTGAGATTTTTTACGATTGTTTGTTACACTTTCACGCTAAAACGGCTGAATGGATTTGGAAGACATTTGGCACATGGGTAGGCCATGACTAGATTAGGACATAGGATACATATTACTGATTTTATCCCAATATTCCTATGGGATCGAGACGTATGCAGGTGAAACTGGTGGGACAAGCTAGTACTTATTAAATAAATTTATAGACAAAATTAGCTCACCTAATTCCCTTCTGAGAAAATTAGTTGGTATTCGTCCTGCAGCTGCCGCCTTCTGTCTATAATCCACCACAAGTGGTAGGAATGATGAAGTGCTTTGCTTAGCCTTCGAGACTACCGTTGATAAGATAGCAGTGTTTCCCAGTGTAGCCACACAGGCTCCATCTGCAAACCTTGCATAGCGGCCTGAAGAGACGTTTAGTGTGGTCCTGAAAAAAAGGACAGAGTACGACGAATCTAAATAAAAAATGCAGAATAATGGCAAAATTCAGCAGTTGTTGTTATGTTTATAAAACTTTGTAATGGCTGTAGCTGATGATAAGAAGGGTAGGTAGGGTCAGTGGGTCGTCTTAGGGGCGGATTTGTAGGTAGAGTTATAAAAGAGTAAGTATAGTAACAGATAGTGATGTTTATAAAAAAAACATTCTGGAATATAACCTTTTAAAACATAACCTCAAACTTACCCATTTGTAAATTGAATATCCATTTCGCCAACTTCTGATTTTGTTGCAAAACATCTCAAATAACTTCCGTTATTCGTTAATCGTGGTAAAATTAAGTTTTTTATTAACAACATCTTGTAAAGCTGTTATTTCAGAGGGGTCAAAAAAGGGCAAACATAAAATTACGACACACGAAAAGTTGTGGTTTTTTATTGAATTCGATATCACAATTACTGTTGTAAAGAATGAACGTTTCAAATATGCTTATTCAATAAATAGAAGAATATTTTGAATTTTTCTTTTTTGGATTTATAGGGATTTCACAAGGATTTTACTAGAAGGAAACAACTCACGTTCCAGTTTATGACAGATAAGTTATGATTTTAAGAAAAATTCAATCAAAGTTGCATACAATATTTCGAGTGCGGATGCGAAAATTATGTCATCTCTTTCTTAGTACTGGAACGTTTTTATCCGTTCAGAAAAATATCTATAAAACTACAAAATACATACATATGGCCCATAGCTCCATGAGACATACAGGCTTTTAATGTTATTTAAATTAATATATAAATTAAACCCAATCTTATTTCAGATAACTTTCGATGTCTTTTGATTATAATAAAATGGTATTCTACAAAAAAAGAACAATTTTTCTTGCAATATTCATAAACGTAATTTAAAATGTCATCTAGATCATAATTCGATCAGCTGTTTGCCAGCTGATTGAAATGTCATTCATTGTTGAATTGTTGACTGTTGTCATCACATGTTGTGTTGATTGATGATGATTGTTGATGAAGAGAAGTCTCTTCCACAAAACCCAGAAATCAAAACTGAAGCTAAGGTTACCAAAATGAAAAAAGTTCCAGGAAATGATTCGTTTCAACGAATGAATTACCTCTATCAAGTGAGTTTCCATTTTTCCAATCTTACTCACCCACAGACATCATTATCTGCCTAGCCTTTTCCCAACTACGTTGGGGTCGGCTTCTAGTCTAACTGGATCACGCCGGATACAGCTGAATACCAGTATTTTACATAAAGCGACTAGGTACCTATCTGACCCAGTTACTGGGTATTGCAATTACGATACCCCTTGGTATAGTTGCCGGCACGTAACTTGGCAAGAGTTTTTGTAGTGGGGGAAGTTTGCGCACGCACAATTTCATACATTTTTATATGCGCGAACTTCCCCCACTACGAAAATCTCTTGCCAAGTTACGTGCCGGTAATTGTAAGACTGGTTGGCAGACTTTCGGCCTTCTGACGACCCGTAACAACTGCCAAACATCTACGAATGACAAACCAGAACCAACGGCTTAACGTGCTTTCCGAAGCTCGGAGGGGCTTTATATGTAAAGATGGTCACCCATCCACGTACCACGTACGTATTACTCAGCCATAAGCCCATCCTTATTCACAACTAGCTGGCCCCGCGGTTTCACCCGCATAAGTTTCGATCCCGTGGGAATATCGGGATATAAAGTAGCCTATATGTTAATCCAGGGTGTCAGCTACCTCTATACAAAATTTCATCAAAATTGGTCAAGCCGTTAGAGCGTGAAGAAGTAACAAACATATAAACACACACACACACATACCCCCACACACTTACACACTCACAAACTTTCACCTTTATAATATTAGTGTGATGCCAAAGATACTACTAATGTTAACAGAAACCTACCGTCTGTTTAGGACAAATTTTAACTTTTTCATTCTGTTTTCAGATAAGTAAGCATATAGCAAGCAAAAATCCAATGCTATCTTCTTATTATGGAAACCTAATTGTAAATGTGGCCAAGAAAAATGTTTTGAAGATGTAAGTGTATCCTAAATCTTATCAAAGTATAAGTTATTGCTTGTCTTGGTGTTGTTCTTCGAGGTTATGTCCAGAAAACTGCCCCTTTCATGTAGTGGTTGCGAGCGCTACTGCTGATCAACAGGGCTTGGGTTCAATACCCAGGTTGGGCAGTCTTATTGGGTGGTTCCACCTGGAATTTCTCAGTAGCAGCCTGTAGGCTGGATTTGTGCCCTGTTGATAGCAATAGGCTTGTCCCCTATTACGTGGGACTTAAATAGAACTGCCGAAATGTCAGTGTACTATAGGTACACCATTGCCTAACCTGTTAGGGAGTGCAGGTGAGATAATAAATAATAAAAAAAACTTTATCAATACAAAAACCTTTGACATTGCTTAAGACTAGGATACATAACTTGGTTAGCAAAAGCTCATACGGATAAGGTAAACCCTGACTCCTAAACTAGGTGATCTTGTGACTTAGGAGTCAGTACCTATATGTTATGTTATGTCCAGACTATGAGCAGCAACAACCTACTTGCTGTATATTATGCTAAACTGCTAACAACAGTTTGATTTTGATGGCTACCGACTGTCAGACATACCCAAATTTTTTTTCTTTTTTTTTTTTCTTTGTAATCCGCGATCAGTTTTACTTTTAGCGGATGAGTTGGGGGTAAACATTGACGGGAAGAGCGTGACTCCAGCGAGCCATCTACTCGTACGTGTTCGTGCTTAGGTCCACACAGGTGTGGGTGAACTACACGATGTCCTTCCTTTTAAGTCTTTTCCTGTAACTTCTTGTTTTCAGTGCGGCAGCCAGATCGTTGGGGTGCCTTTGCAGTTTTTCCTGGTACCTTTTTAGGGTTCCGTACCCAAAGGGTAAAAACGGGACCCTATTACTAAGACTTCGCTGTCTGTCCGTCTGTCCGTCTGTCCGTCTGTCTGTCACCAGGCTGTATCTCAAGAACCGCGATAGCTAGACAGTTGAAATTTTTTACAGATGATGTATTTCTGTTGCCGCTATAACAACAAATACTAAAAACAAAATAAAATAAATATTTAAGGGGGGCTCCCATACAACAAACGCGATTTTTTTGCTCTTTTTTGCTCGATATCAAAAATGGCAACAGGTAGGCACTTGAAATATTCACAAAATACTCAATTGTATTTTAACTTTAATAATAAATATTAAAATTAAAATAAAATAAATATTTAAGGGGGGCTACCATACAACAAACATGTTTTTTTCGGCGTTTTTGCCTTGTGGTACGGAACCCTTCGTGTGCGAGTCCGACTCGCACTTGGCCAGTTTTTTTTGATGTTCTTGATCTCGTCCATGACATAATTCATAGATAACTCCTTGTGTCTTTCAGCGTTCGTGATAAGCCAAGGAACGCCACTAATTGACCTCAAAATAGAGTTTTGCATTCTCTGTATGATGCTAATGCTTGAGTTACAGGCGCTGCCCCAAAGTTGGATTCCATAAAGCCACACTGGCTTCAAGATCACTTTATATATTAAAAGTTTGCTGTCGGTACTCAGTTTACTGTTTCGTCTCATGATCCAGTGTAGGTTCTTGTAACGGATATTAAGTTCGTGTCTCTTGGTCTTAAGATGTTTCTTCCACGTTAGACGTCGGTCAAGATGTAACCCTAGGTATCTTACGCTTTCGTGATGAGATAGTGTGACATTCTCGAGGTGTACTGGTGGACAGTCACCTTTTCGCAGCGTAAATGTGACGTGGACTGATTTGCTAGCGCTCGTCTTTATCCGCCACTTTTGTAACCATGTGGTTATTTTATCGAGACTCCCTTGCAGCATGTGTGAGGCCATAGCAAGATCTGTGTGGCTTGCCAGTATTGCAGTGTCATCAGCAAATGTTGCTGTAGTAACTTCATCAACCTGCGGGAGATCTGCAGTGTAAACAGTGTACAACACCGGTCCCAAAACCGATCCTTGCGGTACTCCAGCAGTTATATTGCAGAATCGTGACGTCACATCTGCTTCTTTCACTTGAAATATTCTTTCTGACAAGTAGGATTTCATTAGTGAGTTTTCAGCTTATATAACAGACCCTTGTGCCAAACCTTATCGAAGGCCTGTTGGATGCCCAGAAACACAGAGGAGCAGTATAGCTTTTCTTCTAGGCTTATCCTTATCTTGTCGTAGACTTGATGGACTTGTTCAGTAGTAGAATGCTCCTGTCTGAAGCCAAATTGGTGGTCGGGAATAATTTTCTCGTTATTTAGGATTGGTGATATTCTGTACATCAATAGCTTCTCAAAGATTTTGGAGAGATTTGGTAGAAGGCTTATGGGTCTGTATGAAGATACTTCATTAGGAGGTTTACCTATCTTGTGTATCATTATGATTTGGGACACCTTCCACGCCAGCGGAAAGCACTGGATTCTCAAAATGGCATTAAAGAGTGATGTAAGAAACACAATGGCTTTTCTGGGCAGCTGCTTCAGTATTTCTTTGGTGAGGAGATCGTACCCAGGAGCTTTCTTGTCTTGAAGCTTTGTTATAAGCCGCCAGACTTCGCGTACTGTAATAGGGCGCGGAGGTGGCGACATTTGGAAATCTTGTTGTAGGACGCTGTCAACTAGTTCTTCATTTGCCAAGTCTATGGCTGGATTTGGTGTAAAGACTTTTTCGAGGTGCGATGCAAATGCGTCTACCTTTTCCTGGGATGTTCGCGCCCATCCTGATGCGGTCTTAAGAGGAGGCCTAGCATTATGAGGCCTGTTATAGTTTTTAGTGAACTTCCACAAAGAATAGTTCGTTGAAGCAGTGGCTGTTAAAGACTCCAGTTGGTGTTCCAACGTCTCATTGTTCCAATTGTATAGAATTTCTTTGAGGTCTCCACAAGCTTTATTAAATAAAGTTTTATCCGCTGGTAACCTACTTTGATGCCAAATCCTACGAAGTCGGCGTTTATCTAGTAGAGCATTTTTAATATCTAATGGATAGTTACTATGCCGATCTTTTATTTTGTTCTCCGGGGTATTGATCCAACAAGCTTCCTGAATAAGTGTTGTTATATATTTTGTCGCCTCTTCTATGTCATCCGGAGTTTTTAATGGAATATTTAGTTGTATGTTATTGTCAATGTAATCTCTGAGGGATTCCCAGTCCGTGTGCTTGGACGTAAGCATTTTAACTGTTTCCGATTCTATCAGCATAGTGCTTATTGTTAATATAACTGGGGTGTGGTCCGAGGAGCTATCGTAGCAGGATTCAGGCTTGAGATAATGCCTTGGTAGTCCTTTTAGTACAAAGAAGTCAAGGAGGTCCGGGATTTTGTTAGAGTCTGTTGGCCAGTACGTGGGTTCACAGGTAGAGGATACCAATAGGTGGCCTTTGTCTATGCTTGTTTTAAGCTGTCTTCCTCGCGTTGTAGTGAGTCTAGAGCCCCAGCTAATATGTTTAGCATTCCAGTCACCACCACCCGCAATGAAACGATTGCCGAGCTGGTGGAAGTATCGTGTGAACATATTTTCGTCTATTTTATGTTTAGGGGGGCAGTATAACGCCGACAAATTAATGTAGCCTGTGCTATCCTCCACAGCAATTGTTGTTGCCTGAAGGTGTTCAGTTCTGTATTCTGGCATTAAATGGTGTTTCACCTTCTTGTGGCCGATGATCGCTGTTCCACCATGCCCAGTGCCATCTGCATGGTTTGTCATATAGCATTGATGTTCTTTGAATTTGATATTTGTGTTGCGGGTACCATGAGCTTCAGCTACGAGAAGAATATAAATCTTGTGTTCAGAGATTAGAAGCTCAACCTCTTGTTTGTTGGGGGCTAGTCCGTTAATGTTCCAGGTAGCTATTCTTAGAGCATTCATTTTGTAAGTCGATCGACGAGCTTAGTGATGAGACTTATTAAAGTACTCATTTGTTGGAAGATGCACTCAAACTTTTCAGTCTGTTTATGGAGTAGCTGTTCTAAGGTTGGGCTAGGTCCGGTCTTTATCTCAACTGAATGTTGTTCTTTGTTCTGCCGCAAAACATCAGCGAAGGTAGTTTTGGCGCTTTGGGTTCTCTCCTTGGTAGAGCTGCCAAGCATATTGGTAGAAGTTCCATCACCACTGTTATGAACTTTCCGGGGCATGTGTGCGTTGTGTGATTGCATTCTGGTTCTTCGGGCCAGTATTTCTTTATAAACTTCACATCCTTTGTAGTTTGCTGGATGCGGCCCATTGCAAAGAGCACACATTGCGGGGGTAAGACGATCACGCTTTTGGCAGTCCGAGGTCTTATGAGATAATCCACATTTTACGCAACGGTACGGGCGCATGCAATAGTTCTTGGAATGCCCATACTGTTGACATCGTTGGCATTGAACAATCGATTTCCTCTTTTTCGGGTCCTCAATGACAATTGACTGGTGATAGATGTACCTGAGGTCCTTTACCGCTCTGTTATTTGAGCCTGCGGTTAGGTTAACAAAAAATGTTGAGGTAGGTTTTTTCTCAGGGCCGAATTTGGCGTTGATTATTTCCCCAACAACTGTGTTCCCCGTTGCCTCTATTTCTTCCTTGATAATACAAGTTGGTGTGGACGGATGGAGGTTTCGTATTACCAATCTGTAGGGTCTCATGTCTTTTGTGTTAAAAGTATGGCCTATGAGTCCATTTTCTCGAACAAGGGATATAAGCTTCTTGTAGACTACTACGTCTGCGCTACTTACTCGGAAGTTGATTTCTGTTTACACATTTATATGTAAATTGGTCTCTTTCAGCAACTGATTCTAACAGTTCAGTTAGTTTATTCAGGTCTTCTATTCCATATAGGATGATAGGTGGAGGCTTGCTGGGTTTCTTTACTTCTTGATCAGGTTCGTTTTCAGTTAGGTCGATTGGTAATTCGCTAAACCTGTTGGATGTTTTGACAGCATCCGGGGATGGACTGGATGATATCTTCCGTTTTTTAGAGTTGTCTTTTATTGGCACCCTTTGCCATGTTGGAGGGCGAGGTACTTTAGGTTCATCATGTGG
The DNA here is from genome assembly GCA_916614155.1 of Mesoligia furuncula. NCBI lineage: Eukaryota > Metazoa > Arthropoda > Insecta > Lepidoptera > Noctuidae > Mesoligia > Mesoligia furuncula. The sequence goes on along the minus strand of OU744797.1, from coordinate 28,871,140 downwards.
ATTACCTATCTTGGTGTTATCAGGCTCATATCTAGGCGGAGCTGTCTGAGTTGAGGTACTTCCTACTGACGAGGACCTTGGTCGCGATATAAACAAACTTGGATGGAAAGCTTGTTGCACGAGTTTTCTATTATTAATGTTGTTGCCAGTAGTATTTACCAGCACAGGAGCCTGGTCACCTACTCCTGTGCGGTTTTCAGTAATGTGATCCGTAATTTCCGGGGTAATTTAAGTTTGTATGTGGTAACACTGGTTTGAAGATGGCAACCCTTTTAACGGCAACATAAATTACATATTAAGAAAGTTTGACAAGTGGCAGAAAAATATTAATCTTATTGTGGGTAGAATTTTTTTCACAGAATTAATTATATTGTTAAGATGGGTTTTTTTATCGTTTTTAGGATAGGAAAACACTAGATAACTCTAACACAGTTTCCGAGACACTTCAACTACACTTTTATAATGATTTGGGACACAACTTCACAGTATTTATCACAATTCGCGAAATTATTTTTGGGGAGCGTATGTGCTTCTGACAACAGTCTGACAGCAACCAAAATATACATACCCAAATGGGCTTTCTTTTGTATTGTTCGACAAATTGTTGACCTGCTTTTGTTTTGAGTTGAGCTGCACAATTACTGACAAATGCATGCATTGATTGGACTGGTCCACTCATATTTGTGTGGGTCTTTCCTCAAAAGACCATCTGAAGCACTAACCTACATGTCCTTCACATGATCTGACCAAGATTATGTCTGGACTTTAACTGCTTAATCACCGCTAATGAGACACAATTGATTTTCTATTGTAATGGGCCTTTATCATGCCATGCCGGCTTTGATCAGTTAAAAGAGACTGACCTCGTTTTGTTTCGGCCTTCTCAGAGTAGTCAGATAGGAAATATCGACCACAACTAGTTTTTAATATATGATTGACATGTAAAAGTAGATAGCGGCACGAGCTTGACTCCTACCGTAAGGACTGGCCTGCACAGGGAGGCCTGCCCTGCAGTGGGATAATACAGGCTAGTTAGTTATGTAAAAGTGTTTGTACTAACCTACTTACATAAATGAAATCATTTATCAAGTAGGTACAGCCAACAAAAGAGATAAGTATGCGGGATCGTCGGATATAGTTGAAGTTTAGTAAGAAATCGATGGATGTTCTCGAATAAAATTTAATTTTATTAACAGAAAATAAACAGCTCATTTATCAAATTAGATTTCCGTCGACAACATCCATCGGTTTCTTACTAAACTTCAACTATATCCGACGGCGACGGACCTGCATAGTTATCTCTTTTGTTGATTGTACTTACCATTGTGATCATCATAACCACTACCCAGGCCCGCCGCTAGCTGTTTAGTAGCCCGCGTGCAATGCTGATTATGCCGCCCTACGACTACTTACGCTGAGTTTTGTCAAAAAAAGGCTATTTAATGTTTTCTCATTATGGTGGGAAAAAAGAAAAGAATCATAACGAAGATAATACATTTATTTTGATTAGGTACGTAGTTATTTTCGTATCTACAAAAATTTACCTCTTCTTGCCTTTATATTTGCGAAATCTTGAATCAACTTGTATCCAAGCTGTCTAAGATTTCATGTTCAATTGAAACTATACTTAGCTAAATAATTTTCAATTTTGAAAAGTATCTTTCACCAGATGCAACTGAAACCGGCAGTGTAAGTAATATTCTTAGCGCTACTGCTGTGTTCGGAAATGTTGAAATTAAGTCATTAGTAAAAAGATATGAAAGAATGTAATAGGGTTTGTGGATCATTCGACTGGTTTTCTGCAAAATGCAACTTTAATGCAATGATTTCATTAAACAAATCAATACCGTCAATATCTGATTCACTACTTGAATCATCTTTAAGCTTCAGATTTAAATATTTAGAATGTTTAATTAACTCATCATTGGAGTAATTAAATAAGTTATTGCCAAAAAAACCAAATACATCAGTAAATGTTTTTAACTCCGCGAATCTATCCTTTATGGATGTTATTGTCTGATCTAGAACTCTAAATTTGATTTGGGGTCTACTAAAACTTCATCACTGTGTTCATATGGAAATTGTGTTGGTTTTCTTCTTGGAAGAATTGTATTTATTGGTGGGAAATCTGTTTCTATATTGAGCTCGTGAGCCACTTTGGAAGCTTTTGCTAACACCTTTTCAAAGTGTTTATCCGTTCGATATTCTGTGAACTTACCAATCAACTTATTTAAGATTGACAGATTTGATTATTCATTAGGCTCTGCATCATTTTGCTCAGAGCATTAATTTCGTTTAAAATATCAAACCAAATTACTACCGAGCAAATAAATCTATAATTTTGAATGTTCAGAGCAAGTGAATGAGCTTTGTAAGATGTAGTACAATCCCATTCCTAAGAATCGCCAGATATTTCCAGCAAAGCATCAAATATTTTTTCGAGGTGATACCGTAATGGTTTAACTGCATCAATTCTGTTAGACCATCGCGTGGCGCTTAAAGCTTTTAATTTTAAAATTGGTAAATGTTTGCAAATTATCGACCACCTTTTTGTAGATGATGAAAAAAAAAACGTAAAAATCTCAGTTTCGTGAGAAATATATGCTGCATCATTCACTACCAAATTAAGACTATGAGCCGAGCATGAGACGTAAAATGCACGGTTAGGTATTGATTTCCGAATTTTTTTTTGTAATCCATTGTGTTTTCCACGCATATTAGAACCATTATCATAACCTTGACCACGTAAGTTTTTAATTTTGAAATTTAATTGTGAAAATAAATCTAAAACAAAATTTAATAGACTTTCATCTGTGGCCGCCAGCCAGTCGGGTTTTTTTCCATGCGATGACATTTCTTATTCTGTAGGTGGGTATTATGACAATGATTTTGAATAATACGTGATGAGTCGCTCGATTTGCCGCCCCCTGGACGTGCCGCCCGCGTGCGGTGCACGTCTTGCACGCCCGCTTACGGCGGGCCTGCCACTACCATCTTCCAGCCACTAACCACGCATAATCAGCCTCTAATGTTCCCACTGAAGGGACATGTGCTTCCTCTATGTGAGTGGGAGTGGGCCATAATTCATCATGCGGGCCCAGTGCGGGTTGGACCGCCAACCACACCACATTATAAACTCTTTGGGAGAAACAGGGGTGATGTGGGGAGATAACAGTATTTGTTTGTTTTCTGATTTGGTATTAAATCTTTAACCCCAACTTAAAAAGAGCATGTTATAAGTTTTGGTGGCTTTGTTGTTCTGTGCATCTGTCAGTGGCATTGTAGCTCCAAACGGATGGTTCGATTTCAATGCAGTTTTTTGGAATGAAGTTCCTTAACGCAACTTGTGGTAGAAGTTGAATGGTAGAAATCGCGTTATGCTCCATGCTACTTTCTCCCTCTCTCTCTATCTCTTTCTATTATATACGAGTGTGTGTGTGTGCGTGCGGTGTATTACGTGAGGCAGTTCGTTCCTGACAGAGGTCCCGGGTTACTGCACTGACCGCACAGGTTTTCTAAAAATTTAAAATCTTATTAAGGACCTACCTGTTAATTTTACAGAAACCCTGACATAAAAAGGCAGTTCTGCAAGAAGTGCCGATGCATGCTCATTTATAAAGAGACGGCAACAATGAAAATCAAAAGATACAACGGATCTAAAGTAATACAGTGGTCATGTCATACTTGTGGCGCCAAGAGGAAGTTTCCCGCCAATAATAATCAGGAACATAGAATATGGTTGGAAAATCCGAAAGCTGTAGTTGAAGTCATGAATTAAATTATTGTAAGTGATGTTGTGTTTTTTTTTTAAGATACAATGTTTTACTTCCTTCCTTTTTTAGGGTTTTGTACCCAAAGAGCGATGCCACATGGGCGTTGCCAATGCAAGTGCAGTGATTTCGGCGCAGTGACTTCGACGCAGTGAGTGCAACATGAGCGCTGCGATGACGTCACCGCTCAGGCGTTGCAGCGCCGACGCAAAGCATTGGCAGCGCTAAATGGCATCGCCCAAAGGGTGTCAACGGAACCCTGAACCATTACTACGCCTCTGCTGGGCCTCAAGTCTGCTATTACAATAGTGTCAGAATGGTCTATCATTGATTTCGTAATTGTTGATTTTAACAAGTTTGGTAATCTACTAATATAATGGCGTCATAATGACTTTCCAATGGTCAACCACTGACGCTCCATTGAAAGAAATGCCATAGAATGGTAATCTCGTACATCATTAAAAATGAATTACTGACTTACGCGGTAGGTAATCTGCTAAAATTTTTACAGTTCCTTTGATTAGTGACCTAGCTACCATTAGAACGTCATTGTGCAGTCATTGCTTTTAATTCGTTACGAGTATCGTATAATTTCTGTGCCATTGACCGACCAATGATCAACCATTATGAATTTAGCAGATTACGAACTTTTAGCAAAATAATAATAATAATAATAATAAATTTTAATAATAATAAATTTTATTGAAATAATAAAATGACAATGGGATGGTGGTGGGATCGTGTTGGAATGACGAATTTATAAAAATAGCAGACTAGGGCCCCTGTCCGTCCGTCCGTCTGTCTGTCAGCGGGCTGTATCTAATGAACCGTAATACGTAGACAGTTGAAATTTTCACAGTGTGTATTTCTATTGCCACTTTAGCAACCATACAAGAGACATGTAGGTACCTACTTAAAAAAATAATAAGTAGGTAATGTTAAATATTGTACGGTGGTATGCTCGTGTGCGAGCGAGTCCCACTCGCACTTGGCCGGTTTTTTTCAACTTTTTCTTCTTTCAAGCCCGCTTGCTGGCAATTGGCTCGCCTCATAATACATGGAACTTACTGTGGGCGTATACTATAGGCACACTTCTGCTTAACCCTTCAGGGATTACAAGCGTTATGTTATGTTACATAGTAAAAGTGCGCAGTGCTGCACACCCCCACCATATTTCAAGTTAAACAAATATCAACTTTATTTCAATGATAATTAAGTTGATTTCAAAGTCACTAGCACTATTGAAAAAGTTATAAAAATGTTTGAAGTTGTAGAGTAAACTGAACTTTATTGTGGAGGAATTAAAGTTATTTCTCCATTAATTCATATTTGTTTACACACGTTCACAGTCTGACCTGTCTCAATCTGTCAAAATTACCTTTAATTTCCCTACATTTTGACATTTTGTTTGTCGGCGAGATGAGACTGCGACTAGATTTTGTACGAGAATTTTATTAGCCTTTTGCCATTAACCTCTGTGACAGACTGACAAAAAAAAAAGTGATGTAAGTAATAAAAGTCCCTTTTTTTTTGGAATGAAGTTCCTTAAGGCGAGGTTGTACTACATTTAAGTTTTTTGGAGCTATGTATATCTAAAAAATGTAAATATTCCGCAATATAAAAATCATTTTAACAAAATTGAACATATGGTCAAGCGCTGTCTAAAGACGGAAACACAATTACTAATAATTGACTCGATAAAAAAAAATCGCAAAGATGACACTAAATCGATTTTTCAAATGTACTTCTTAGCAAAAAATTATATTACGAAACCATCTAAATAATGTATCAAAAAATAGGTTTTAATATTTTCTAGCGCTGGGTAAGGTAGATTTTTATATAAGTGGCTATTTATCTTTGTAAGAACAAAAATCATACGATATTGAGCTATTCGAGTTCGAGCGGGCCGTTTAGTGCCGGCCGAGAGGTCTTCGAGGACGGACGCATGCCAATTTTCTTTCGCGTTTGCGCTTTCCATTATAAGAAACATTACCCACAGTGTTGCCAACCCTACTGTTTTAACAGTAGATTTACTGTTTTCACCAAGACATCCCTGTTTTCTGTTTAAGTACCAATATCTACAGTTTTCATTATAATTTACTGGAGATTTTGTCTAAAACGATAAAACTCCAGTTAAAATACCTAGCTTCATGTTATGCATGTATGTATGCGAATAAATTTTTATCTATGTCTAACAAAACAGCAGTAAACAACTTGAAAACTAAACTAAGAAATAAAATGTCAAAGGCAGAAAATATCGAAGACAGAGAGAAAAAGAAATTGATAAATGATAATTATTTGTAAGAATATTTGCAAGAATTTATCAAAGAACAAAAGTTCATACAGGAAATTGACACCTCGGGCATTACGAAAATATCAACTCGAGAAAATATGGTAAGTAACTCATTATCAAATTATCAATACTATAGTAGCACTACAATTTTGCCTAGTAGTTTTATTTTATCAGATTACTTGCATACGTAATAATACTTTGTTGAGGAAGACTTTTCCGTTCTTTTGTTTTTTTTTTGTTTTGTTGTGCGCGTAATTTTAATACTGTGATATCTTCTAAAGTATTCATTCTAATGACATGCTGTAAACTGCAGTTTTGATCTAAATTGAATGCTTAATTTTACTAACATATTTAATGAGATAAGGATTAATACAATGTATGTCAAAATTGCTTCGAAAGTCACTCATTATATTTTATTGATTTTAAAAAGATAAAAGTGGTTACTGTAAGTTATCCTTATAATATAGACATATACCATCGCGAACTTTTTTGAGGGCATTTTCAAGATATACAATTCTGTAGTACATTATTTTGAAGTTCCTCGTATGGTTTAGCCAGCGTTAGCAATATAAGCGGCCGAGCGACGAGTTTTTTTCCGACTTCAATTACATTTATTATGATTTCCTATGGAAAATACATCTTTATCAGAATAAAAATAGCGTGTAGCACTCCTTAATAATGTAACTACCTATTGAAAAATTTTTTGTGAAAGAATTTTCTAACTCGGATCAGTAGTTTCAGAGATTACCCTAAACATATGTACAAAACTTACAATTTTATCTCTTTATAATATAAAAAATAAAAGCTTGTAAAAAAAAATACAATAATATTATGTAACATATTATTAGTGTAAATAAATGATTTTCTTTGACGGAAAAGCACGAAAATGTTACGACCATTGTTTAGACGCGACACTGTACAAAAAAGTACAGTAGGTTTGTTATTAAATTCGTTGAAATGATTATTTTCTTTGCTCAATAACTTCGAAATATTGCTAAACTTATATAACAATTATAAAATATACTTGTAAAATGTATAATGTAAACGATTTGAAATGCCACTATAATGTCAACATTTATTTTGCAGCGTTTCAATGAGAAAAAATATACTTAGGGGTGTAGTTCAGACTCTAGATAACCCTGATACTACTTTTCATAGTCATACGTAAGTACTTTCTTCAAAACATAAAACTTTAGTCATTACGTACTAACAATTATAAAAGTAATATTGATTGTACTCATGATTGTCATGAATATAATCATCATCACCATCTTAATCATGGAGATAATAGTGTTAAGTTATAAATTGAATATAGATTGCGATTCATGACTCATAATGTTTATAACACTGTCACAGAACAACCTTAAACACTATTAGTGAACCTCAAAGTACTGTAAATTAAATTAGTACAAGATAGAGACAAGATTTCAGAGAACTTTTTAACTGCCGATAATTCAGAAGTTGAAACAGCAAATAAGTAAGTCTTACTAAACTATATGTTAACAAGTAGAGAAGAAATGAATCTTTAATGTTTTTATACCGATTGCCTGAATACATACGTTAACTTTGTTGATCAGTACTAGTACCGAGTACGATGTATAAAAACTAAAATGATATCAGAGTAAAAAAAAATCGAAAATAAATTAATACACGTGATTATAGTAAGCTATCTCTTAAACGTCGATTGCACACCAGAGGGGCAATTCTCGTAATTTTAAGAACGTTTACAGTCTTATCTCTGAAAAATTAATGCAATATAATTTCAGGGCCAACTCCATGTTACCGGGAGGCAATATTGCTTGTTTGGTATATGGTCAGGTGAAACAATACCCGTACATGTAATCAAGATAGTGAAAGATAGTAAATTTTGGGAAGAAAAAATGGGAAAAAAAACTTATTAATTTTTATATGCAGTGTCTATTGCCTGAAATCATAGATCCCCGACATATTAGAGGAATGGATATAAGAAAAATAAAAATGCGAGAAAACAAAGAAAATATTGCAACACCTGCTATTGTTTCCACTTCTGTATCACAAATAGTGAATTTTGAGAATGTGGCGTCTACTTCTGTGTCACAAACAGTTAATTTTAATAATTATTAAATACGTTTTATAACCGACTTCAAAAAAGGAGGAGGTTCTCAATTCGGATAGTTATATTTTTTATTGTGTATTATTTTCATTTTCTTAATTTTTTCTGTTTATAACATAAAAATAAAGTTTGCTTAATCGATTTTGTTGTTATTGTTGCTAACACTACATTATTGACAAGTTGTGAGTGAAGTTGTCCAGAACATATCTTCTCATCTGAAACGCATAGTATATATGTATAGTGAAAGGAACGTCGTTCCATCCGGGTGTCCCGCGACACCTCTCGTTCAATTTTATTTTGAAAAAAGTCTGATTTGTGAGATTTTTTGACATGTTGTCGATGGTATGTGTATTTTAAATATAGGTACAAACTTACCTTACATTTTTTACATAGTGCGTTTCTTTGCCAAACTAACCTAATTTTTACTAACCGGAAACTGTCATGAGAATTTATCAAGCGTAGATGATAAGTTCCTACATACAAATTTTATTCATTAAAAATAAAATATAACATCAAAGTTGATCTACTGTATTTGTCTGTTTCGTGGCGCGCATTCATTGCACAAAGGTTAGTCGCGGTCACAACGTGTCACGTGGCGCGGTCCCGCTCAGCGCATCGTAGTTAAATACGCCGCGTTCAACTGGCGGGGGCTGAGGTAGTGTTTTCTATGCCTATCGGTCCGGGAAAACCTCGCCTTAACGCGGCTTGCGGTGGGAATTGACTGATAAAAACAGTCTCGTAAGGAAAAAGCATCCCCTCCATGTGACTTTCTCTCTTTCTCTCTCCCCTCGTCTGATAGGATAGGCAAGCTTATTGCTGTGGGAGTTAATGACCTCCCTAACGCTCCCGCAAAGATGCCCGTATCTGAAAAGACATCGAACCGGGCTGATGATGATGGTTTTGTGACGGTGCAGAGGAAGAAACGCCGACAAAGAACCAACAAGAACCGCTGCGGCACAGCTCCTATCAAGCCCGACATCCCTGTTCGAGCCGCCCAGCCGAATACTCCCGTATATATTTCCCGCCTACACTATACGCCCAGCCGAATACTCCCGTATATATTTCCCGCCTACACTATACCACTAAGGCCGTGGACATCGTGGAGTACGTGTGCCAAAGGACCAAGTACAGGCCGAGAGTGCAGTTCTTTGCTTGAATCGCGCCGCAACGTCAACTTCAAGGCGTTTGTGGTGCGAGTTTCTACATGCTACCTGCACCTCGTCATGGCAGAGGACTTTTGGCCGCAAGGTGTAATGTTTCGTCGCTTCCGCGGACAAGTGCCACACGAACGCACAAAGACAGTGCTCGAGTGAAGTGTTTTACTAACATAGGTTTAAGTTTATACACTAACACACATTGTACTTTATAATATATATGTTAGTCTGTAAGGTATTTATCTATGGGCCAAAGTAGCCTGAAAATAAAGGTTTTTTTATTATTATTATTAAGTTCGGTATCAATAGAAAAAGTAATCGTGTCTCATTAGTGACAATTGAGCTCTTAAATAGGTATGAGTTTGTGCCTGCGAGTATCGAGATCTGAGCAGGTGAGCATTGTGCGCGGCCGGTTGTATAACCTCGATATTGAACGCGTGGAGGTTTCTCGTTAAGGGGAATGCTCCAACCAGCCCGCGAAATTCAAAATTTCTTGCGTTTTTTTGCAATTTGCAGGCCAGTGCTGGGTTGTATGTTGATTAAAATATTATTCGCGGCTGTAAGACGTATGTAGTTACAGAATTATAATCATCAAAATCACCAATACAACCCTCCAACTTCATAAATGTGTAAGAACAAAAAAAAAAACAGAAAATGTAATTCCTACAGCTTTATGAACTTAGAGCGTTTTATTGATGATTATAATTCTGTAACTACACAATGTCTTACAGCCGCGAATAATATTTTAATCAACATACAACCTAGCACTGGCCTGCAAATTGCAAAAAACGTAAGAAAATTTGAATTTCGCGGGCTGGTTGGAGCATTCACCTTAAAACTTATTTTGTTTTATATCATACCTGCAGTGCCGGATTAAGACTTCTTGATGCCCTAAGCAATCCACGCCTGTAGCCCTCCTATCCACTAGTCACCTCGTATTTTTCCAAAACATCGACGAGCGATTTGTAAAGATTGGCGCACATCTCTAGCTAGAGTGACTTTTGGGTTTGTAGCCTTTCATGTGCTAGCAAATACTGTAACTGTAACTGTTTCGGTGCTGTTTCTGCCTTATGGTGCCCCCGAGACGTGATGCCCTAAGCAATTGCTTAATTTGCTTAGGGGCTAATCCGGCACTGCATACGTGAGAAGGAAATCCGTGCCTAACGGGGCTCCACCGACCGCACACGTTTTATTTTTTTAGATAGGTACCTAGATAGAAAGATAGAATACTCTGCCAAACTGCTCCTTTAGGTTCCGAACCATAAAAAGCAATCTAATATAACGTAAACTCAGAGTAACTTACTCCGAGCTTAGCTGGCAAGCCTCCAGCCATTCGACATCACACATGGCTTCGAACGTCTGATAATATCGCTCGAACTTGCGCATTGTTTTGCGAACTGTACTCCGAACTAACTAGATGAGACACTATCTGTTTCTGTGCTAGCTACACTTGGGTGAATAAACCACTTTGATCAGATATCCGTTAACGGTTTCGGAATTCTCAGTAGCAGATTCAGTTTTATTTATTTGCCAACAATGTAGGTACAGGTATAAGATGGTACATCTAAATGTTTCCGCTGCATTCTACCTTACGGCATGCAAAGTCGTAAAAACAACAAACAAAAAAACATACAATTTTCATATAAATCATGCTGTCGTAAAAACTAAGGATACAATTTTCTTCTAAAATAACAATTAATAATTAAGTAATTATGATTTAATATAAATTCTCGTATAATATGTCATTTATTTTTTATTACTTATAAGTATATATTTATCAATTAAAAAGTCTTTTATACAATAATAACATTTTTCTAATAATAATGCAGTCAGCTTAAATTTAAATATTCATAGAGGATATTCTTTAAAATTGTGCGGAATTTTATTGTATAGATATTATAGGCCCCATTGACACAATACTTTTCCTAAGTAGTGCTGTTTTGTAATTGCCTGTATGTAATAAATTTTTATATTGTGTTCTCATAGGACCTGAACGAGTCCTAATATCGGCCAGTGACAGCTATAAATGTCAATTAATTTTAACAAAAATTGCCACTTCTAAAATATACAACGACGGGAAGGTCAGTATTTGCAGTGACTTAAACATAGGCTCACAGGTGTCTGTAGTTTTCAGATTTGACATAGATCTTATGCACCGTTTTTGGGCTTTAAACATTTCTTCCCTTTCACTACAACTGCCCCAAAATATAACTTCGAACCTTAATATTGGGCAACAAGTCCATGGTAAGCAGTCAGGAGTACATCTTTGCTTACTTTATGCGACAGGTTATACAGCACATAAGCTGACTTGCTCAGTTTATTACAAACGTCTTCAGCATGCGGTTTAGATTAATAACTAAGTTATTAATGTCAAGCCAGTTAATAATACCCTTTAATGTTATATTAATTTCTTCTTCATAATCTATTATATCATTACATTTTATTATGGCCGTACTATCATCCGCAAATAACACCGTATGTTGCGTATGCCGTGGCAAATCGTTAATATATAGCAGAAACAATGGTGGTCCCAGACCGCTACCCTGTGAGCTGTGGTACGTCACATTTGACTTCTCTACTTTCTGATGTACATTTAATCTCGTGTTTAGTCTTAGAACATCACACCCAACACGAGTTTGGGTGCCCGGTTGATGGAACTATCCCGCTCGCCATATAATACATGGGATTGAAACATAATTTGCTAATAGGTGCAGGTATAACTCTGCCTAACCAGTATGTTATGTTATGTTAAAGCCGTGTTTTACTGCATTTCAGAGAATAATGTATTAGTAATCCGCAAAAAAAAAAATGCTTAGTGATGTGGCAAAAAAAAATGCTTAGTGATGTGACAGGCAACATTGGCAATATTGTCAATGTTGCCTGTAAATAATACCAATACATTTTATTATTACTGCAATTGTAATTATCGTTTAGTTATACATATTTGTGTAGTATATCGATCATAAAATATTTGAAAAACGCATACGCGTGTCGTTCAAAAAGATTTTTCATTATTTCCATATTATATGCTTATTCCTGTATATTATATGTAGGTATATGAAAAACAAGTACAACATTAAAAGAAATGTTTCGAATGTATGCCTTTTATTCAATACACAACGATTTTCAATTCTCATCTCAATTTTAGTCACTACCGTGTATGGCAATATGGGCAACATTGCCGGTAAAATACCGGGAATATTGCCAAAAATGCTGGTATTATTGGCAATTTTACCCAAAACAATATTTTATTGTACACAATGTAGATTATGGACTTTAAATGCTAATTTTAAGTATTGTACATAGTTTCCGCAGTTATTTGACTAATAATAAAGTAATATTCCCAAATATTTCCACTCGCGGCAATATTGCTGGCATTATTGCCACCAATATTCCCACTTCGGGCAATATTGCCAGCAACGGCACATCTCTAGTAATGTTTAGTAATTTTACGATAGATTATAATGATGATGAATAACGATAGATTATAATGTCTATTCAAACTTATGTTTCAAATTAATATTATTTCAAGTTAAGCAAATATCAACTTTATTTTAAAGTCAATTAAGTTGATTTCAGAGTGACTAGCACTATTGTTAAAAAGTTGTAAACATTTTAAAGTTGTAGCGTAAACTGAACTTTATTGTGTAGGACTTAAAGTTATTTTTCCATAAACTCATATTTGTTTACATTTTTGGTAAATATATCGCGAATGAAGATTAGCTACCTACTTATTTTTTGCCGTCTAGCAGCGTAAGGGCGCGTACACATAGAACGTCCGTTTTTACAGGATCCTTTTTAACGGATCTTATCTCATCTGTTTTTCTTTTTTACTGGATCCGGAATGTAATGTGTGTGAACTCGCTCATACAACTACATACGCCATCAAATAACGGACTTACTGTGTACCTACTTATTTGAAGGGTATTTTTGAGCCGACGAATATAGAGAAAACTGACTGTGAACGTGAGTACTATGCAGGCTTGATTGAATAAATGACTTTATAACAGTCTGACGGTTTTGAGTATTTTGTATATGGCCTACTCAAATGTCCCGCAGATCTGGTGCTGTCGGGGGCAAGCCAAATCACACTAATATTATAAAGGCGAAAGTTTGTGTTTATATGTTTGTTACTTCTTCACGCTCAAACGGCTGGATCAATTTTGATCAATTTTTGTATGGATGTAGCTGACACCCTGGATTAAAATATAGGCTACTTTTTATCCCGATATTCTCACGGGATCGACATTTACGCGGGTGAAACCGCGAGTCTTAGCTACTCAGGTTCTAATAGCCTGTCGGATGATTGTGAATAGCTATGGTGATGTGTGATAATGAAAGTGACATTTTGGATGAAAACTTTTATTACTCAATAATAAAGCATGCCATACTCGAGATCATATTCAAGATGTTTAGGGTTTTCCTTCTCTGGCTTTGGTTGTCCTTCCCCTATCTTCAATTTTAACTTTACCGGTTCTGGCTCTAAATCTCCACCGCCCATACGCCGGGAGTTGAAGAACAGCGATAACACCGGATGCGTTTGTTGAAGCCTCAACAGGTTCTCCTTATTAACCGTTCCATTCACAACTATGTCTCTGAACGTGTCGTTGCTCATAAAAGCTTGATTCACAGCTCGAACTTTACTCAAACTCTCCGCCAATTTTATATCATAGTTCATCATATTAAACTCATGGGCATCCACAAGAGCCATACGATCCTTCTTGTATTGCTTCTTCATGTTCTTTATAAACTCCTTCAACTCTTTCACCTTTTTGGTTCGGTGAGCGGACCCGTTCCTGTAGGCTTTCTGCAATAACGTAGTGATCTCTATTATAATATTTGTGATGCTATTTTTGATTTTTTTCTTTAACAGCGCCATGTTTCTTTTCTTTTTGCTTCTTTCGTGTTTTTGTTTTTGACGATTTCGCTCTTTTAACATGTGTGGATAACGTAGTCGCTCATCTTCGGTGTCTGTGGATAAGCTGTTTTCGCGTTGAAAGGACAGGTCCAGCCCTTGGTACATGTCGTAGGCGGGGCGTTCGAGAGCGCAGCAGATGAACCCGTTTCTACCACAGAAGTTGTCACCACCATATATTCGATACTCTGCGTCACATTCCGCGGGCAGCATGCAAGTGCCCCATGGCAGGGCATGTTGGGTAGGATCTCCACATTGAAATCCCCATGGCCCTTAAATAATAATGAACCGAGATTTGAAATTAAAGAGTTATAAAATATCTATCGATGGCTGAGGTCAAAACATATGAAGACATGTGGCGGCATCTACATCGCCACATGCGAACTACGAATCACACTGACGTCACGCTAAACCTGCATCGCGCAAGCAGAGATTACCGCCCGATTAGCATAATAATATACAACGGCCCGACATCAATAGTCAGGAAGTAGCTCTCCAGACACAACGTCCGTCTGAGTTGAGGATGAGTGAACTTTAATACCCTGTTCCTCATACCTCTTTATAATAGCTTTATCAAAAGAGTATGTCTCGAGCACCTAAACAATGAAAACTATTTTCGTTTTTGCAAGTACCCTTTTAAGTGGATAATACTATACTTACTAGCTGCCTTCATATTGACCACGTCACCTATAGGTGGTGACGAGTTCAGCGCCAAAAACTTCTGATGCATCCTTTTTTCACCAAAGTCGGCCCTCCAGTCATGAACTTCCATTTCAGAACTAGAACTGGCACTGGTTGGTTTTTCCGTTTGCCATAATCTTCTATTTTTTAGCGAATTAAATACGGGATCGATATGGAAATAGTGTCTTCCTATGTTTTTATCATCGTTTCTAGTAGTCACAGTGGCTTTTGAGGAAGGCATATCACGACCATTGTTTAAGTATTTCTCGTACGCAACATTTTTCAGAGCAATGGATGGGTTCTGAGTTGATATCTTGTCTTCCCCATCGTCTGGTGTTTTATCTTGGAAGTAGTTTATTAATGCTCGTAGTATTGGGATGCCAGTGTCTTTAGTCTCCGTCCGAGACGTATCCGATTCGGATAAAACATTTTCTTTGATAATCGAATAGATAGAACCATGGATACCGCTAAGAAACAAAACCAAACACGTTAAGTAAAAATAATGCATTTTATTTCGACATATTTTTTTACATGTCGTCCATTTTAGATTTTTCACGAAAAAGTTTATTTTATAATCCGTGTTTTATTATCGGGTGCTATTACAATCAATACTGAAACCATTAAATATTTATGGATGTATTTGTTTATATAAGTGTTCCTATATTAGGTATTGTTGTTGGACTTTAACTACTATTTATTTGTAGATAGTGTAGGTACAGTGGGCTGCATCAATTGGGTACCCCAGTTGTATGAAAATTTTAATACAACTGGGGTACCCAATTGATGCAGCTCACTGTACATAATGTAGGTATGTAAATAGATCTTACGTATCTATGTATATAAATAAAACAAAGTCGGGTTAGTTACACCATTTATAACTAAAAAACAGCTGGACCAATTGATTTGTTGGATTTGTCTCCGCCCCGAATAGCAGAATAACTATTAAAACAGGGGAAAACACAAAAAAAAATATAATGAAGATAATTATTTTCTCATATAATTTGTTTTTATTGATTCTGAGGCGGTATGAAGTTTGCTGGGTCAGCTAGTATAAAAATAAAATTCAATAAATTATTGAGGCCATGGTCGGAACGCAGCATACCCAGGCTGAAGTGGGAGTGGGCCGGGCCCGTCGCGCGAATGCACCCGTAGATATGGGCAAAGATCGTCACTCACTGGACACCTGACCGAGGAGATCGCCGTCGAGCCTAGAGCACGGCGATGGATCGACGATCTGCATAAAGTTCGTAGGGCCAACTTGTCCAGAGATTGAAAGGAAAAAGTGGTGGCGTTTGCCCAGCAGTGGACACAACGATAGGCTATTTAAAAAATATATATAATGGTAGATTTATAAAAAAAAAAACAAATTAAAACTACATTAAGTGCTTCAAATTAATTGCATGCCTACCTAAAGTTATAGATAGTTAGATATCATTTCTGAAATGTGAATTTACTTATGACACGAGTTTGTTTTGTGAACTGAAGCATAAATTGTAATAAATTTGTTGTTCTTAGTGGAAGGGCGTGGGCCGTAATCCACCACGCGGGCCCAGTTTAGGTTGGTAGATGACACATGTCTTCGAATGTTTGGTTCTAGGACATGCCGGTTTCCTCACGATGCTTTCCTTCACCGTTTTGAGAGCAGTGGTGATAAAATTCATAGTTTATTAAATACAAATTATTTTTTCATACAATGGCGCCGATTCTGTTGTTCACAAACTAAACTAAATTTAAGTTCATGCATCTTTTTCTTTCTATTTCATTAAGAAAAGGACAGAAAATAAATATTAGTTTAGTCCTGTCAAATCAAGATACTCCATAGACAACTTTAGACGAGATAAAAAAAATGACTACTAAAAATACGTCAATTTACGCCAGGCGCTGACTAATTTGACAGGACTAAACTCATATTTATCTTCTTTCCTTGTCTTAATGAAATAGAAAGAAAAAGATGCCTGAACTTAAATTTAGTTTAGTTTATAAACAACAGAATCGGCAGCGCCAATATTTCGTTTCTTTCCCCCACCATGTTTTAATGTAGGAATGGGCACCAAAATATTTATTACACAATTTTTAGTATTACCTTTTAAGGTTCTGTACACGAAGAGTAAAGCCCGATTCAATCTTTATGGAGGCTCGAAACAAGAGGCAAGTCGGCGCAGTAACAGATTCATGAGTCAGCGGGGGTAAGGGGTGGAGTACCTACCTACTGCGCGAACTATACCAGCCGCCGCCGTTCTACAAGAGATTTTTATTATGTGTTTTCTAAAACACACAGTGTTGCTAGGTGACCATCTTTACATACCAAGACCCCTCCGTGCCTCGGAAAGTACGTTCGTCCGGGCTGTCATTCGTGGATCTTCGACAGTCGTTACGGGTAGTCAGAAGCCCGAAAGTCTGACAACCAGTCTTATCAAGGGGATCGTATTACCCAGTTATTGGGTTGTGGAGGTCAGACAGGCAGTCACTCCATGTAAAATACTGGTATTCAGCTACATCCGGTTAGACTGGAAGCCGACCCCGACATAGTTGGGAAAAGGCTAGGCAGATGATGACAGTGTTGCTAGGTGAAGAAGCTGATTGATCACTCTCTCTGTAGTCGGTCCCTCATGTCTGAGGATCGTGGACAGCTTCGGAGTTGCATCTGGAGCGGATGATCCGTCTCTACCGGTTTCTGTCCAGCGCATCCCTTACCATCGTGTAAAATTTAGAGGACGATGATTCCTTCACCTGATCGGTCCATAGTTGGTGAACGACCGCGCGATCGTTTGCCTTGGGTGTTCTCAACCACAATCAGTTATATTTATATGTTTATGTTGATATCTGTGGTTAAAACTTACCGAATTAACCATGGTTTTATACCTGTATCTCTCTCTCACCAGCATGCGTCCTTTTCTAATCAAGATGGACGCTTGGCGCGAAGCTGTCAATGTCATAGGGTCTTCAGCTCACAACTAGAGAATAGCTGCAACACTGTGTGTTTTATTCACACATAATACCTGTTTTCTTGGAATGCAAAACAGTCATATTTTAATTTTTTGTTATGTTATAGAACATGACATTATGCGCCGCCCCTAAATAAATTTTGATAAAGGCAGAAGCAATGATATTCTAATAGACAGATATGTTATGAGCGCGCAAATCGTGAAGACTAGAAAACGTCCTAATTGGGACGTATTGCCTTTAGTCTGTGTCACGCACGTCTACGAGTGAGACGGTGCGCGCAGCTACGTAATTGCCATCCAAAATGCCATTTTGTGTACCTATTTAGAAAGTGTACCAATTATGATACCAAAGTTAATAAAACACAAGGAATCTCATACCACACGAAAGTACACATTATACTTCGATTTATTAATATATTTCAATTATTTTCCTAATATTCTGATATTTGGAGGTTAGGAAAAAGAAAGAGACGGAAAATACATTTTTTGTCGTAAGAACGACAAGGATGCGAGCACTCCGGACATAGAATAAAAGTACAGATGCGAATATTAGGCAGTAAAGTCATCTTTACAGCAGAGTTCTAGTTTCCCTTTTAATAACTTTTCTTTATAATTTTGTTTGATATATTTAATTATAAATTAAAAATGTCATAATATGTAGGAAAAGAAAATATTAATAGCTTATCGTTACCATAGTATGTCACAGATAGTGTTAAAATAAACCTACCATTGAGATTAAAATTAAATCTTTTCGAAGATGTATGATTATTTTTACAATTGTATTTCTTTCTTTTTAAAACGTGTTTTATTTTTCACCTACCTACCTTTTAATAGTGTTTATTCGTTGCATAGGCACAAATCCCGACTACAAATTCTGTACACGCGGTTTGTACTTTCTGCCTAGTTAATTTGTTAGTCTATGATGCCAACGTGCGGTGATTGGTAGCCCGAATAATGTTTGTTTACATTCACGCGCAATTGACAACATCTACCTGTCACTTTTTTTCTTATTGGTTTTATCAAGCTATCCTTTTTCTATCCTTTTTACTTGTAGTGAAATGTAAAATGAATGAAAAGTGTGTATGTGTGCTGCCTCTCGGCGCGGAACACTTTTTTCTGTTGTTTTGTAAGTGTATAACATATCTGTCTATTAGAATATCATTGGGCAGAAGAGTGATGACAGAATCGACGCAATTTAATTTTTGTTTCTTATCGAATAAGTAAAGCAAATAACAACTAAGTGCTTGACTAGACTGCAAAAGCGGGCGCGGGGTAGGCGCGGCGCGGTGTACTCAAACATAAGAAATTCATTTGAGCGTCCATAGTGGGCAGGCGGGCGCGGTGAGCGGCGCGGGCTGCTTGGCACGGGGAGCGCGCGGGCATCTCACGCCATAGCTCGTTCATAGCACATTGATGCTTGATCGGTTAACGCATACAGACGTGCACATCAATGCATTATAAAAATAAATAAATTAACACTTGCATAAATACTGACCCAGTTTTATAGTGTACTAGCGTGTTTTATAAATCGAGTAATGTTGTAATCAAGAATGATCTGACTAGATTATAATAATATACAATTTTTATAATCTGAAATATGGACGGCAGCCCCTTTCCTCGGAGCGGGTTGACTCCGCGCAGTCCCCCATCGACACCAACACCAAGATCACCTCAACAACCCAAGCAGAACCAAGAAGTGGCTGTGGACCCAGCAGAACCTATCCCCACTCCGGAAATTCAGAACTGGTTGGCGTCCATTGAACAATGCTTGAATGAAGTCTGTGCCACTGCTAATGAAGGAAAACTCAATTCGGACCAGAAGTTAAGAATCAGCAATCTTTGCCGAAAAGTTGGACACGGAGTTTCTCAAATGGCCGTGCGATACCAGTCGTTGAAATCAAGTGCCATTCAAACACATACCGCCCTTAAAAACATGACTGAAGCTCGAGACCTAGCAGACTGTCTTACAGAGATGAACCGCACCATTCAGGAGTCCTGTACCAAGCAAGGAGCAGGGAGGAGTGACACATCATTTGCCGATATGGTGAAGAAGGGATCCAACAATTTTGTTCGCCCGAACCAACTTAGCTCCGTGGCAATTTTCCCATGTGACAACTCAAAGACCAGCGACGAAACCAGGAACATGGTCCAAAACATCATATGCCCAGGTGAAATGAAGCTGAAAGTACGAGGCGTACGCAAAATCGGAAAAGGAGGTCTCATAATCAGCACGGAGACTAAAGATGATCTGGACAAGCTCAAGCGAACAGTCCAAACTGCTTCGTCAGAGCTTACCGTCGACGAACCCCGAAAGCGCAAACCTCGCATTGTAGTAATTGGAGTGCCCGCATCTATGACTGAAAATGAGGTCTTTAAATGTCTATACGACCAAAATTTAGCTGACAAACTGCCTACTATGTCCCGAGATACTTTTATGACCTCAATCAAAATAAGCCACAAATCTGGGAGAAAAGATGCTGAAAACTGCAATTATATACTAGAAGTTCCAGCCATCATTCGGAAGGTCATGATCACCCAGGAACGACTATTTATTAATTGGACCTCCTGTCCAGTACGTGACTTCACTCTGGTAACCAGATGTTACAAGTGCCAGCAGTACGGCCACGCAGCCAAGTTCTGCAAAGCCACTGCCCCTACGTGTGGTCATTGCGGTGAAGAAGGGCACACCATTCAAGACTGCACAAAGAAAGCAGAAGCGCCAAAATGTGCAACATGTCTGCGCTTCAAAAAACCAGCGAGCCACAAAACGGGAGATCAGGATTGTCCAGCTAAAAAGTCTGCCGAAAACAGGTACATTAACTCAATCGACTATGAAGGCGCCTAAGAGCGCCACATACCTGTTTTTATTGTAGACTTTACTTTTTATTTTTATTTTTAGTATACTATGGATAGTACCTTAATTACGGACATAGATAATAGTTTTCAAACTGTTTCAAAGTCATGTAAGGTTGAGGACTGCAGACAATATCTTTCCGTGTATCAAAAGTCACTAACCATATTAACCCAAAACATTCGTAGTATTTATAAGAACATGGATAGCTTTAACATTTTTCTTCATAGACTTAACTTTAATTGTGATATAATAATACTAACCGAGTGTTGGTTATCTAATCGCCAGAATAACCTTCCAGCAATACCAGGGTACAACGTATCTTTTACCAGAATCAATAACAATCAAAATGATGGTGTGGTTGTCTATTCAAAAGATTCTTTAATGGTCACAGTCGAGGAACCCAATCTATACGACTGTAAGAGTAATTGCTTGATTATCAAAATTGGTACAACAGCAGCAATAATTGCTATATATAGATCCCCTTCTGCTAGAAACTTGGATGCTTTTCATGCTTCCTTAAACCAAATTTTTCAAGCAGTAGCCACTTTTAAGAATGTTATACTAACAGGTGATATAAATATAAACATTAACTCTGATAACTGCAATGCAGGAATCCAAGACTATCTTAATATCTGCTCATTCCACGGTTTTCTGTCCGCACATACACTGCCTACTCATCAAAGCGGTTCCTGCCTCGATCATATGATAATCAAATCCAGTTTTTCGTTTATTACGCTTGTTACTAACTCTACAATTACCGACCATCACGCAGTTTTACTGACCCTTAACTTAACGCTGCCTAAGCAAAATCGCCCGCTGACCAAAACGCAACTAAACACAAACAAACTTGAATATGATTTATGCAAAATTGATTTTAGCCCAGTTTTTAATACACCTGACGCTAATTTTGCTTTATCGTACTTAATAAAACATGTTCAATCAGCTATATTACACAACACGACCGTTATTACAGTAAACAAGAAAAATTATAATATAAAACCTTGGATTACTCCTGGCCTAATTCGGTGCATAAGACATAGAGACAAACTTCATCAAAGACATAGGAGGGACCCAGACAATCTCGTCACTAAAGTCACCTATACCAGATACAGGAATTTTTGCAACAAACTTCTAAAGGACATAAAGAGAAATTACGATAAAAATGAATTAAATAGAGCGGGAAACAATAGCAAGCAACTTTGGAAACATATCAAAAACGTCACCTATATGTCAAATCAGCGCGAATCAAATTCAAGTTTACTGCTTTCTAATCCTTCACCTATCCTGTCAGCCAACGAAGTGAATAATTTTTTCGTAAATGTTGGGAAAACTCTTGCTGAGCAGATTCCAAAACCTGACTGTGTTCAACCTTCTTCTCAAAAGTGTGAAAATAGATGTACCCTAAAATCTTTTGCCTTGCTAGACACCGACGAAGACGAAATTACCCGAATAATCTGTGGACTAAAAGATGACTGTGCTGTTGGATGGGATAACATTAGCAATAAGACCCTTAAACTCTTTAGGCATATCCTTGTACCTCCCTTAACACATATTTTTCGTATGTGTTTTTCTGAAGGCATTTTCCCTAAATGTCTAAAAAAAGCAATTGTAATCCCTATCTTCAAATCCGGAAACAAAGACCTAGTGAGCAATTATCGGCCAATATCATTACTCCCATCAATATCTAAAATACTAGAAAAAATTATAAACAGCAGATTAGTTAACTATCTAGAGAAAAATGAACTCTTATCATCTGCGCAATTTGGTTTTAGAGCCAAATTATCCACAGCCGATGCAGTGCACAGTCTAACAGATTATGTCTCAGAACTTGGTAAAGGAAACCAGACCCTGGGGATCTTCCTTGATCTGGCGAAGGCTTTTGATACAGTCTCCATTTCGAAGCTTTTGTACAAATTAGAGGCCTTAGGAATAAGGGGAACGCCGCTGAAACTTTTTGCGGACTACTTAGACGATCGTTATCAATGTGTTAAAATTGACAATATTAGTAGCGACGAACAAAAAAACACAGGTTTTGGTGTTCCCCAGGGAAGTATTTTGGGCCCCACCCTGTTCCTGATTTATATTAACGATTTGTGTAGTATAAATATTAATCAAGGCAAAATTATATCGTATGCAGATGACACGGCGTTAATATTCACCGCTAAAACAAATACCGAATTGTACGAATATGCTCAAACTGGTTTCAATACTGTGTCTAACTGGCTTCAAAGCAACTTACTAACATTAAATGCCGACAAGACAAAATATATTCACTTCTCCATCCGCAAACCGCATTTAAATATTACTAACTCTCATCTGTATGCCCATCATTGCGGACTCCGCTCAGTCAGCATATGTAAGTGTCCTTTGATCCTTAAAACATGTAACATAAAATATCTTGGGGTTCAAATAGACGAGTTGCTCTCATTTAGACCACATATTGACAGCTTGGTTACAAGAGTGCGCAGGTTAATTTTTGTTTTTAAAAAATTGCGAACAATTGCAGATAAAAAACTAGTGTCACAAGTTTACTTGGCCCTAGGTCAATCTGTAATACAGTACTGTATTACTTCATGGGGTGGAGCACCTAAAACTTACTTACTGCCTCTTGAAAGAGCACAGAGAGCAATTTTAAAAGTAGCTAACTTCCATCCCTTTCTCTATCCTACAGATCTGCTATACAAATCCTGTAACGTGCTGACTGTTCGCCAGCTTTTCATAACGCACTTGGTATTAAAACAGCACACCATGCTCTCCTTTAACACTGAAAATACTAATAAGAGACGGAATGATATTGTATGTGAGTCAAATGCATCCTCTAAATATGTCTTTGTAAACAGATTTTATACATTTTTAGGCCCATTTCTATACAATAAATTAAATAGGAAATTAAGTATCTATAAATTAAATAATTACGACTGCAAAAAGGTTATTCTGCAATTTTTACTTAGCATATCATACAGTGAGACAGAAGATTTACTCGTTGTCTGTAAATAGAACATGCTAGTCTTTTAAGTTAATATTAGTTTTTAATTAGTTTTCTCATTTGTTATTTATATATTTTAAATTTCTAAGCACCTTTCTAGCCTGAAACACAGGTCCTACCTAGTTCAGGCAAATAAGCAACTGTGTTCTTTATAATTTTTAAGATAAATTATTGTAAATCTGCACCATTTTTATAAATAAACGATATTATTATTATTATTATTATTATTATTATAGCTTCGTTCAAGTGGCCGCAGTGAGTGCGCGAGCGGCCCGCGCGGGGACCGGGGTTCTCAAACTAGTTTTGAGCTTTTTTATAGTTAAAATAAGTCTTCTTCATCCATAATTTTGACAAACACTGGACATGACAACACTTAGAACGAAGCCGCGCTCGACTGCGGACAGGCGTATCGCGCGCTTTCCCGCAACCGCGCCGCTCCCCGACCCGCGCTGCCAGTCTGGCCAAGCACTTAGAAGTTTTACGAATTTCATTTGAGTAGTCATAAAGTATTTTTAATTTGAACTAAAAATGCTAGCTTGGCATTTTTAGTTTCCAAGATCATCATTCTCCTGCCCTTATCCCAATCTTCCCAATCCCTTCACTTAAAATTATGAATGTATACAAAATCTTGTAACACATTTCAAAAGGGTGCTAATTAAGGCAGCTTCTTTAAAATGTCATTCTCGTCTGCAAATATATTTAGTTGTCTAATGAATTAATAGGTCAGCGACGAACTATTAGCGTCTAATAAATGGTTTATAAGCGACCATATATTGTAAAACAAGCTACTGTTAATATGAGGCAACATGGTGATAATTCTTAAGCAACTAAATTTGTGATATGTCTACTCATTGCCAGCTTCTAATAAGTGTATCAACTTCATCTATAAAATAATATCGTTGATACTCTAATTTCATAGAGTCACCTTTATTTTTATACTTTAGCATAAGTAATTGATGAGTGAATCTACTGTATTTTAACATAAAATTTCCTTATTATTGTCATCAATTTATGGTCAATGAAAGCTATAATTTCATGTATTCGCCTATCTATTTATAATGTTACCATAAGTAATTGACTATTATACCTACCCAAATGAACATACAAAAAATATTGTTATTATAAACAAACATCTGCAACTCTGTGTTTGTTTGTGTTTGGACACACCTTAGGGAAAATTAAAACCAAACGAAAACGAGGTGGTGGGGGGTGGAGGGGGAGGGGGGTCCCCCGTTCCCCCTGGTACCACTCCCATGAAACGAGGACGCACCATTCTTGAGAAAAACAAATTATTGTAACCTAACCTCAAAACACTAGTTTTCAATACAAAGTTGCTTCTGCACGTCTCCGGCGCTGCGGGAAGTGCAGCCCCATCGCCCTTACGTAACAAAGGATAGGCACCCATGCTCACCTCCGCAGCTTTGGCTTAGTGGTCGCCTCCGGCGACCAGCCTCAGCCGCTACGGCTCGCACAGGTGCCTATGCTTTGTTACAGCGGGCGGGGGCTGCACTCCCTCCGCGCCTCCGGATTTTTAAATACACCCTCGGGGTAGCAGCCAAAAGACTACGTGGAGTCGGGGTGCCCCGATTCGGTTTTGGGACAGATTCGACCTATTTCAACCAGAAAGTGGGGTACGCTAACTTCCTTCTGAACAGAATTTCTAGCTACATGATTCCCAACGAGCGTCAGGTACACTCCCGCGCTTGTGTTGCAAACTTTCACGAAAAAAAAATATGATTTATTAATTTAGTTGTTGAATGAAAAACTTTGATTGCTAATTTTGAGGCTGGAATTTGATTTTATTAGCAGACAGTTGTTGAATCTCTAAAATATATAAAGTAGCTCACTTACAACATTAGTCGCTGAGTTATCAAATCAGAAGTAAATATATTTATCGGTAGCTCGGAGTCATATTAATTTACGCTCGTAAATTGACGCTGGTTTTTTGATATTCTGTTGGAATAGTAAAGATGATGAATTAATATAATTGAAGCTGTTCTATTAACTCGTCGCCCACATATAAAAAAAGACGCTAGGTTGCAGGTGCTAAAGCAAACTTTTGTTGCCGCACATATAATTTCCCATTTCAAAAGACTTAACGGTGGAGTTTCTTGCCCATTCTTCTCCATACGAACACTACCTTTTGGAAGGGGCGACTAGAATCAATCCTATTTTATTGTAATTTTTGACGTTCAAAAGTGCCTTTAATGTGCCTAATTTGAAATAAATGATTTGACTTTGAACAATTCATTTGGGATCGGCGCAACATGTCTCTTTCTTCCATACTTCTCTATTAGTCGTCATCTCGGTAGTCACCCACTTTTAAACCATATCATCATCCACACATATTAATATTTAGGTATGTTAGTGACTCGGATTCATTGCTCTCGATTAGGAAAATAATTTTCGTGTTACGGAATCATATGTGCATCAGTCCGACTCGCACTAGGCGGTTTTAATAGTCCAACTAGAATGTAAAAAAAAATCCGCTATAAATATTTAATGGCTTCAATATTTATTGCAACACTTTTCGATACAAATTTCACGGTAGGTACTGCGTATAGAAGAAAAACTGCTGATAGGAACTATGTTAGAAATGTCGAAATAAAATGCATTATTTGTACTTAACTTTACTTTTCTTGTCTCTTAATGCTATCCATGCATCTATTTATTCGAATCAAAAAGTAAATATTTTCTCTTTCTTGGATGAGCTGCAAGATGGCAAGGGGGACATCATCCCAAAACGTCGAGACACAATGAGGTATTTCCATAATAAAAAACAAGAGGATGCGAAAGATAGGAAATCAGCTCAGAATAAAGCCAACGTTCTGAAAAGTGTGAGAACTCACGAGCAAAACCTGAACATCGGGCGAGATATCGCCTCTAAATTCACTGGACGCCAAGACAAGATAGGAAGAGAATACTTCCACATGGACCCAGTATTAAATGAGATAAGGCATAGAAGAACTGGAATTAAAAGAAGGAAAGGAAAGTCCGATGATTCGTCCAGTTCCGACTCGGAAGAGCAGTTCTGGTTGGATCAATGGGATGAGCACTGGATGCAGAAGAAATTTGAGGCCCTTAACTCGACACAACCCAGGGGTGATGTGGTCAATATGGTGGCAGCTAGTATGTATAATCTATTTTTATACTTTTATTGATACTTTTAAACTATCGATAGGGCTGTGTAGGAATGAATTCATTACGTACTGTTATAGAAATCCAACTGGATTACGTCTAGCAAATAATGCAGGTACTGTGAAAAATTATATATTATCATCATCATCATCTGCCTAGCCTTTTCCCAACTATGTTGGGGTTAGCTTCCAGTCTAGCCAGATGCAGCTGAATACCAATATTTTATAGCGACTGCCTATCTGACCTCCACAACCCAGTTACTGGGTAATACGAGTACCCCTTGGTAAGACTGGTTGTCAGACTTTTGGGCTTCTGACGACCCGTAACGACTGTCAAAGATCCACGAATGACAGCCGGGACCAACGGCTTAACGTGCTTTCCGAGGCACGGAGGGGTCTCGGTATGTAAAGATGGTCACCCATCCACAGACCAACCGCGGCCAGCGCAGCTTAACCTGATCGATCGACCTGTGCGGCTGTTATTATTTTGCCACGGGCCCAAAATTTTGGTGTTTACCTGAATAATCAGTACTTAATTTATTCAGCTCACAGCTTTAACTTTATTTTTGAGATTTTACTAATTGATGTTTTAAGGACCTTGGGGTGTGCCCTGCGGAGATCCCAACCAGCACGACATGCCTTGGGGCTCCTGCATGCTACAGACGGAATGTGATGGAGAGTATCGAATATATCGAGGAGACTACTTCTGTGGTAGGACTCCATACGTTTGCTGCGCCCTCGTAGTGACTAACTACGACATGTACCAAGGCCTAGACTTGTCCTTCGAAGGCAGCAGCTTCCAAACCGACTCCAATGAAAAGCAGCGTGGCACCCAAAAGAAAAAATCCGAGAAAAAAAAGCGCGATTCCAGAAAAAGGAAACGGAAAAGGGAACGCGACAAGAGAAAGAAACAAATAGAGAAGAGCATTCGAAAGATAATAAGAGAAATCAGAAGTATATTGACGAAAGCTTATAGGAATGGAACAGCTCAACGAAAGAAGAAGACGAGAGAGTTGAAGAGGTTCATAGAGATAATGAAGAAGCAATATAGGAAGGATCGTAAGTCTGTTGTGAATGTTCATGAATATGAACTAATGAAGATAGACCAGAAGTTGCAAGCGAAGTTGGATAAAATAAAAGGTGTGAACGAACGTTATTTCTCTAACGACACGTTCAGAGATATAGTCGTGAACGGAACGGTCAATAAAGAGAAATTGGAGAGTTTCTTACGAGCGCATCCAGAGTTGGCGACTTATTTCGAGCATAGACGAACAGGTTTGAATTTAAAGCCAGAGGTGGTTGAGCTAGACTCAAAGTCAGAGATGGACAAGCCAGTGAAGGAAGAGCCAGAGTCAGAGAAGAAAAACCCAAAAGTTCTTGACTATGACATCGAGTATGGCATGCTTTATTATTGAGCAATAAAAGTTTGCATCCATTCTGTTGCTTTTATTGAAATATCATCGATTTTCAGTAATTATGCTTCGTTTTAGGTACCTACTAAAAGAGATAACTACCCAGGGTCGTCGGATGTAGTTAAAGTTTAGTAAGAAACCGATGGATGTTTTCGAATGGAATTTAATTTGATAAATGAACCGTTTGTTTTCTATTAATTAAATTACTTAAATTTTAAGTAAGTAATAGTAGATACTATTACTTAACTATTAAGGGTTGTGTACCTATGTCTATGCAGATCAGTCTGTGAAAAGTCTATACTTACAAACTGTGCTAAAGCTTTTTTTAAGCAAAATAACATTGGCTGTGATGGACCGGTGTTTTTTCTTCTTGTACTAACTGCAACCTTTAATTTTTCCGCGTAAACATTGTTTTTCCGCGAATAGTTTTCCTCTAACCTAAAACCCATTGCATGCTATGAAAAATGATATTGTCAGTTTTAAAAACGTCACAGCATGCCATCACTAGACTTTGATAAATCTCCTGGACGACACTCTTGCATAATGCATGCGTGTCGCTAGTGTTATCCAGCGGATTTTACTGAATTTATTCGTTCAGAATAACGTGCTTTGTGAAAATAAATACATTTTTACTCGACGACAACGACGTATGTAAAAGATGTGTAAGTTTGTAAGTCCCTACAGCCTAAACTAACAAACTAAGTTGGACGAAAAACAAATAATAAAATATCATATTCCTGCAGTCACTGCTTATGCCAATAACGTGACAGGAAATCCAATATGGAGGTCCCTAGCCGCCATGTTGCACGTTTCATACTTTGAGGCTTAGAGTAAAAAAGCTATAGAGCATCGGGTAGCGTGGCCACACATGAGACAAAAACAAACCTAACTGACATGAGCTACATAAGTAGCTGCCTTGAAAAAACTAGCACGCACTAGACGGCAACAGTATAGTTTTATCCTTTTCTGTACTTATAATAACTCAATACTATATCACTTTCTTGTGGAAATGAAACGGAGCTACCCGCCGCCTATACTTTTCTTTGTCTAAGCTTTTTGGTCTTTTTTAGGGTTCCGTAGCCAAATGGCAAAAACGGAACCCTTATAGATTCGTCATGTCTGTCTGTCTGTCTGTCTGTCCGTCTGTCTGTCTGTCTGTCCGTCCGTATGTCACAGCCACTTTTCTCCGAAACTATAAGAACTATACTGTTGAAACTTGGTAAGTAGATGTACTCTGTGAACCGCATTAAGATTTTCACACAAAAATAGAAAAAAAACAATAAATTTTAGGGTTCCCCATACTTAGAACCGAAACTCAAAATTTTTTTTTTCATCAAACCCATACGTGTGGGGTATCTATGGGTAGGTCTTCAAAAATGATATTGAGGTTTCTAATATCATTTTTTTCTAAACTGAATAGTTTGCGCGAGAGACACTTCCAAAGTGGTAAAATGTGTGTCCCCCCCCCCCTGTAACTTCTAAAATAAGAGAATGATAAAACTAAAAAAAATATATGATGTACATTACCATGTAAACTACCACCGAAAATTGGTTTGAACGAGATCTAGTTAGTAGTTTTTTTTTTAATACGTCTTAAATTGTAAACAGCAATTTACCATTCATTCAATCAACTCAAAAATAAAAAAAAACATTTAATTTCATAAACATTAACCTTATGCATAAACCCGGATGTTACGGAACCCTCGGTGCGCGAGTCCGACTCGCTCTTGCCCGGGTTTTTTTTTCTGTAGTCAAGTTTTTATTTTTTCGTTCTACCTTAGTCATTATTCTGTGGTACAACCAAGAAGAGTACTTACACCAAACGAACAACAAAAAATTTCCTTCCTATGGGACCATTAAAGCGGCTAATTTTTTGGTAGATAAAACACCAAGACGTCTTCAATATCGGTGTATATTTTGCGGTAAGATCCCCTTTTGTATTTTGTTCACATTGCACCCTCTGGTGGCAAAGGAGTGGGGACAGGAAGTAAGCGGAACACTAAAGATGGACACTGTTTGCACGCGTCTTCTGTTGTATCGGTACGAAATTGGTATGTATGTGTAATCCGTTGTATATTAGTCTAGCTGCACCCCGCGGTTTTACCCGTATGGGTCTCGATCCCGTGGGAATATTGTGATAAAAAAAAACCGGGCATGAGCGAGTCAGACTCGCGCACCGAGGGTTCCGTAACATGTTTATGCATACGGATGGGTTTGATGAAAAAAATAATTTTGAGTTTCAGTTTTAAGTATGGGGAACCCCCAAAATTTATTGTTTTTTTTTTCTATTTTTGTGTGAAAATCTTAATGCGGTTCACAGAAAACATCTACTTACCAAGTTTCAACAGTATAGTTCTTATAGTTTCGGAAAAAAGTGGCTGTGACATACGTACGCACAGACAGACAGACATGACGAATCTATAAGGGTTCCCTTTTTGCCATTTGGCAACGGAACCCTGAAAAGTATCATAATGTCCTAATCCAGGTCATGGTCTGACTGATGTGCCAAATTCCATCCCAATCCGTTCAGCTGTTTTAGTGTGGAAGCGTAACAAATAAACATACAAGAAAACAAATCTTTTCTCAAAAATATGAAGACAAATATTTTATGGGATGATGGATGTAGGTCCTGTACTCATGAATATTAGGAATTTTTTAAACGCGTCAGGTCTGAAAATTTGAATAAAATTTTTGGTGTTCCAAAGTAATACAAACTATGGTATAAAACCAGTCAACAAGATGGGTATGCCTGCCCAGGTTCGCCAATGGCGTCCTCGTGAACAGGGCTGGCCAAGTCCGGCGGTGCGCAGTCGAGGCCGGCGTTCCGCAGGGGTCAGTCGTGGGACCTCTCCTCTGGAACGTCGGCTACGACTGGCTCTTGCGGGGAACTCTCCTCCGAGGCACGAGTGTCGTCTGCTACGCGGATGACACTCTCCTCACCGCCCGGGGGGAGAGTTTCAGGGAGGCGGCCAACTTGGCCTCGGCGGGCGGATCCTTGGTCGCAGGGAGGATCCGCCGCCTAGGATTGACGGTGGCGCTGCACAAGACCGAGGCTGTGTTCTTCCACGGGCCTCGGCAGCGCCAACCACCAGACGCCCACATTTTTGTGGAGGGCGTCCGAATTGGGGTGAAGGCCCAGATGAAAAGATGAAATATCTGGGCCTTGTTCTCGACAGCAGGTGGCGTTTCGGCCCGCATTTTAGCGGGCTGTCGTCGCGCCTGCTGAAGACTGCGGGCGCCCTCTCGTGGCTGCTCCCCAACTTGGGGGGGCCCAGCGCGCGAGCCGGCAACTTTACGCCGGCATCTTGAAGAGTATGGCCCTTTACGGGGCCCCCATTTGGGAGGACTCCCTCAAAAGGAGGGAGAACGCCGCCGCATTGCGGGCCCCACAAAGGGCCATAGCCCAGCGGGTGGCGAGGGCCTACCGCACGGTCGGCTTCTCCGCGACATGTGCTCTGGCCGGCACCCCGCCTTGGGAGCTCGAGGCGTGGGTGCTTGCCAGAGTATATGAATGGACGGCGGGGCGGAGGGCGAGAGGAGAACGCCCAGCCCCGGAAGAGCGGGAGGCCGTCCGGCGGGAGGCGAAGGACGCCATTGTCGTCCACTGGACGCGGGACCTCGCCGCCGCAGCCTTCGGCCGCCGAACCTCCGACGCGATTGGGTCGGTCGTGCGAGACTGGCTCGAGTGGTCGCACGGGTTCCTCTCCTTCCGTCTGGTGCAGGTGCTGTCCGGTCACGGTTGCTTCGGATCGTACCTGCACCGTATCGGGCGGGAGGAGACGCCGTTGTGTCACGGCTATGGCGCGACGGGGGACACGGCGCAGCACACTCTCGAGGTATGTCCGTCGTGGTCCGGGCCGCGCCGCAGTCTCACCGCGGTGATCGGAATGGACCTCTCGCTCCCCGGCTTGGTCAACGCCATGGTGGGGGATGAGGGGTCCTGGGCGGCAGTCGCCTCCTTCTGCGAACACGTCATGTCACAGAAGGAGGCGGCGGAGCGCGCGCGGGAGGAAGACCCTCTCGCGGCGCCGCTCCGAAGGCGGAGGAGGGGTCGAAGAAGACGTCAGTATGACAGTCATCTCCGACTCCTCTCAGGTGCGGGGGCACCCTCGCCTGTATTGCACAGGCTTCCACCAGTACCGGACGGGAATGGCCAGGTGTTCCCGGCCATTCCCGTAGCCCCCCAGCCGGGGGGACATGCGGGGCCCGCCAGATAGGCGGGCATGCGCCGGGGGGTTGTGGACGCAAAGGCTGAGCCGGATTCCCATGACCCCCCCATCAAGGCGATGAGGGAACACCGCTGAGTTTTAGTGTGTATACTGCCACTCTGGCAGGGAGTCCCACATACTCCGTCTCGTCCCCCGACGAGCGGAGATGCGTAATGTCATTACTCAGCGACAAAAAAAAAAAAAAGGTTCGCCAATGGCCCTACAACTAGGGGTTTTTTTTTGGGTGGGAAAATCAAATGACCCCTCCCGCTCTGGGCGGAGCAGAAGGGAGTGTCAGACTCTTACTGACTAAAACCCACCCGTGTTCCTTCCTTAGCCCTTTATGTTCCGGGCCAGCGGTAACCCTTTCGGACAATCCCGCTGACCCGGCCGGCCTACAACTGGGGGTTAGGGCCGAGTTTTCGATATTCAGATAAATTTACCTGAAAGCGATTTGACATATTTTCTATACAGAAGCTGTCAAACCGCAATTTATATTCCTCAGATAAATGTTATCTGAATATTGAAAAAGGTATCGCCTCTTTGACATTCAAAAAGGCCCATTGTACGGCGTGTAAGGCTAAGAGCGCACCACGATTTAAATTTTTGCGACACGATTTTAGAATCGCGCTGTAAAATATCACAGAAAGTAGGTACAGTGCACCACCACTTACTTCCCGTGGGTGTCGTAAAAGGCGACTAAGGGTCGTACCGGAGAATGGGCAGCAGCGTTCTCTATGTATTCCACCATCGTACCATACTGCGATCGCCAACCCGCCTGCCAAGCGTGGCGATTATGGCAAACTCTCCCAAAATTGGGGGACACCTATGTCCAGCAGTTGACGTATATCGGCTGAAACGACGAGGTGCACGCACTGCATTACAAAAATCGTTAGTCATTGCCCAGTCTCACCATGGATTCGGTACAAGTTGCTTGTCTCTATTTACTACTTCGGAGGGAAAGAAGACAAAAGAAAACAAATCGT
This sequence comes from Mesoligia furuncula, assembly GCA_916614155.1. Lineage (NCBI taxonomy): Eukaryota > Metazoa > Arthropoda > Insecta > Lepidoptera > Noctuidae > Mesoligia > Mesoligia furuncula. The sequence goes on along the minus strand of OU744797.1, from coordinate 28,837,707 downwards.
CAATACGTCCTGTATAAAAAAAAGTTAAATAAATGTAGGTACTATAAAATATTTTCAGTAACCTTTCTTCGCATGGCAAGTGGTTTTGCCAATATTTCGCGAAATAAGTGAGTAAAACCTGAAAATTTCTGTTTTCGAGAAAAATTGATCATCTTCGAAGTGCCATAACTTGGCTCCTATAAGGTCAATAGAGCTGCAATTATATTGCTCAAATTGTAGGTAATTTAATGCAGTTTATAAGTGTAGGAAACACTTTTTGCAAAAAATGCACAGTTTTGGCCCTGGATAGCAAATAGTGAAAAAAGTCCCAAAATTTCGAAGTTTTTCTCGATTTTCTCAGTTTCCACAGGTTTTTCCAAGTTGCGAATTTGAATTCACACTATCCTAACAGACCCATACAACATACCAAAAATGCAGAACTACATCACGCTTTGCGAATTTAACCTCTTTTTTTGGCTTTATCCGACGGGCTGTCGGAAATACAATGATCTTCAGCTATGTTCCAAAAAATTCTATGGCTATTATAGAATGAAAATTCAAGCATTTGACAGATTACTGAGAATGTTCCACGTCTAGCCTCGTTTCGAATTGAGACTCCAGTGGACATGTTTATTCTCGAAAGAATGGAATACGACTGGGCGCCGACCGGCCCGAGTGCGTGTTTTTTCCAGTGCGCGCGGGACCATACAATTCCATACGCTGGAGTTTAGAAAAAAAATCGTAATGCACGCTTAGCCTTAAGGATGATTTCCACCAAACGGCTTGCGTCGCAGCGGATCGGAAAGGATACGAACAGATGCGGTGACAGCCGATCGCGTCCGGCAGGATGTCGACGCATACGATCCGCACCTTACCGTCGCTTGCGAACGTATCCGTTTCTGCGTCTGGTCAAATAGTTACATTCCTAAATTCCTACCGTGTTGACGTGTTCTAATTTTTTAAATGATTGAAGTTGACGTAGTATAGTTGGCTATTGCATTAGATGAAGAAAAAGATCATAAAACACAGAAAGAGGAAAAGACAAAATTGGATTGATGATTTATGACAAAGATCGGATACGACGACAGGCGAACGTAGCCGATCGCGCGTCGCAGCATACTGTCAGCTACGATCGCGTGTCGTGGAAGGCTCCCGCGGTCAAGCTGCTGTGTGCGACTTGGTAATATAGACTTTAAATCCTGTGTAAGTGTGTACACGATTTAATATCGTTTAAATATTGTAAAATCCGTTCCGATTCGATGCGATGCGAGCTGTTTGCTGGAAAATCATCCTTTAACCGTTCCATTTAAAAAAACGTGTATTAAAAAGCTTCCATAGTGATCCATACAACCCTGACGACCGTGCCTACACACAGCGTATAAACCGTAGTTTTTCACGGCAAGAAAAACGTGTACAAAGGGCCTAAGTGTCTAAACACACTATGCTGAAGGTACGCGACCGAAGTTCCGCGGCTGATTTTACGTTCCGACGTCTTCAACTGTAATGACACATCATAAATGGCGAACTTACGCGGCAGAAATTCAGTTGCGCACACGCGGGGCGCGGGCATGCCTGCCTCCCGGTGCTCGGCCATCGAACCAAACTTCAGTGCTCTACAGAATACGTTGCCGCCGAATTGCCGCTGAACTTACGCCCGACCGAAATTCGGCTGTACCCTAGAACGCCACGTAATTTCGGCATAATGTGTTGTCAGTAATTCAAATAGCACTGCAGGCGTAATCATGCCGAACTTCGGTCGTGTCCTTTCGGCATAGTGTGTTTAGACACGCTTAGTGAGGCTATTATAATTGTACCCCATCTTATTGAAATCACGTCAAATCATATTACATAAATTGCTTTCACTTCTAACTACCCGCTTATTTAGAAGCCCGCTCCTGTTTTCAAGGTCAGATACAGTAATCAGCAGTGCTAATCAGAGCGGCGCCCAGGGAATGGGCCGGTCCGGGCCAACACCTCTATGCTGATAAGTTGGGCTTATTTTTTACCACAATGGAGGAAAAAATAACATTATTTGTGTGAAGAAGGTTATGAAACAGGCAGTTTAAAAAGGTCAGGGTGGTTCAGTCGGCAATGGAGCCAGATAGCCTGGGAAAAAAATAACCGTAATTTCTTTTCACTGCGTTGGCAATACTTAAGAGCGTTTACGACGTACGGCATTTCATACAAACTTTCAACCCCTTGGGGCCTAAAAAGGCCACTTTGGTAGAATCTTAAAAGGATAACATAATGGGCAGTTAACTGTTAAGTTAATCGTATCAAATCCCATTGGTGAAGTATTCTGCATGCTGAATACTTACAACATACATCCAACCTCACAAACTTTCCCATTTAGGGGAAAGTTTGTGAGGTTGGATGTATGTTTGTTACTCTTTCACGCAAAAACTACTGAACAGCTTTTCATGAAACTTTACAGTAATATAGCTTATACATCAGAATAACACATGGGATACTTTTTATTCCGATATTCCCAAGAGATCGACACTTATGCGGGTAAATCCGCGGAGGGCTGCTAGTATTATAATAAAGATAAAAGATTTGATTTCTTGTATGTTTGTTGGTTGGGTAGATACGCTTTCACGCTAAAACGGCTGAACGAATTGGTATGTAATTTGGCGCATAATATAAGGATACATAGTGTTGCGCACCACAATTAATTCCTAGTACAGGGTGACATTAGTTACCACTAGCGCCATCTAGTATCGAGTAGCGGAACTAGTAGTCAAGATCCTTCTAGAAATTTCGATGCGAGAACTTTCTCGAACTATCGACAGTGGTCAGTCGGGGTCAGTATGTACTCGAACCTTCTAGATGTTTCTACAATGGAAGGTTCTAGAACTATCTTTGGCACTATATAGGTAAGGCCGGCGTGGGCCGCGAGCGACACAGTGTTAGATAAGCGATCGAAGCGAAAACATCCGAAGCGATCTTCAAGTGCGACTTAAAGCGATCAGTAGTGCAATTGTGTTTTGTAATTAGTGTGTTTGAGTTGTAATTAGTGTAGTTGATTAAAGTGTTATTTTTTTGGTTATTAAATCGGCAGTTTTTATTTATTGTCACGAACCCGAAGCTCGTAACATAGGACACATTTTCTCCCGGTATTCCCACGGATCGAGACTTGTACGGGTGAAACCCCGGGGGCAGCTAGTAGTCCAATAAATTGTGATCATTTTTACGAGGTTTTCAACCTTCAACCCGCGGGGCAATTGCGTAACACATTATCAATCGGAATCGGTTTAATTTTGACAGTTGAACAACATTCATTGCGTTTTTCATTTTGATGATACATTATTTTTATAAGTACTAGAAACCCTCAAAAAATGCTCAAAATTGCCGCTGTAAACAGAGGCCTAGTGCACAAATTTGAAAACTATTAATGAAAAAAGAAAAACATAGGGACACAGTATATATCCTTCTTATTCTGTTTATGAAGTATCTTTTAAATTGGTCCAATATTGGAGGAGAAAATAGGCGAGACCCAAACCTCGAATTATGACTTATTACTTAGGCTTTTTCAAAAAGTCTCTCCGACAGCATTTCCTCTTAACCTAAGTTTTCACGCGTGAGGTTTTTACAGATTCGACCGGCAGATTCCCATTGATAGTGTGTACGTGTATACGCAATTAGGATGCAGGTGCTTAATCAGTGCGTCCGTACACACAACCCACCACAAAATATCAAATTAAAATCTTTTTCTATCTAGTAAATCTGTGAACAATTCTTTCATACAACGGCTCATCGACTGCGAAACACAACACGTCCGTACACTACCAATGCAAACTTACCCATGCGGATAACTTACAGGAATATGGAGCTTATGTCCTCGAACTAGGGGTGTTGAAAGTGGTACGAGGATATTGGCACTAAGCAAAGACATGTCAGAACATGGTTTTGGAACCCAGCCAGCTCGCGCACCGTTGTTTGGGAAGCTAACTCATAGAGGTATTATAGTTGTAAAATCTGAAGCTTATGAACAATGTTCTGTTTCATAATATTGGACATTGTGGCTTACATAAATTTTTGTGCCGATTCCCTTGTTCACAAACTAAACTAAATTTAAGTTCAGTGCATCTTTTTCTTTCTATTTCATTAAGAAAAGGACAGAAGATAAATAGTTTAGTCCTGTTAAATTACATAATTTAAATGACATAATTTTAGTAGGCAAGTTTTAATTCACGTCTAAACCTTGTATGGAGTAGTGTCAGGCGCTGATTAATTTGACAGGACTAAACTAAAATTTATCTTCTGTTCTTTTCGTAATGAAATAGAAAGAAAAAGATGAACATTCAGCAGTACCTAGAGCTTCTTTTAAAAAGGTCAGCCTATCACTTTCCTACCACAGATAAAATATTAGAAGCAATTATTTTTAAAAGAATAAACGTGGAGTGGTCTGTGTGGTGCCGGACTTAAAGAATACCACCACCCCTTACTTCCCGTGGGTGTCGTAAAAGGCGACTAAGGATCGTACCGGAGAATGGGCAGCAGCGTTCTCTATGTATTCCACCACCATACCATACTGCCATCGTCAACCCGCCTGCCAAGCGTGGCGATTATGGCAAACCCTCCCATAATTGGGGGAGGCCTATGTCCAGCAGTGGACGTCTATCGGCAGAAACGACGAAACGTGGAGTTGGAAAAAACAAACGACCAGTGGTCCACTTTAGACCTGGATCGAAAGAGCTGGAAGTCGCGGGAAGAGGCGTTTGCCCAGCAGTGAAATGATGCAGGCTAAAAGTAACAGTAATCGTGAAGTTTCTTGCTGGCTCTTCTCCATAGGAAATGGTCAATTCGAACCGTGCACGTAGCTTCTGACGATTCATAAGTGCTCATCACACTAATATTATAAACGCGAAAGTTTTGTTTGAGTGTGTGTGTATGTTTATATGTTTGTTACTTCTTCACGCTCAAACGGCTGGACCAATTTTGATAAAACTTTGTATGGAGGTAGCTGACACTCTGGATTAACATATAGGCTACTTTTTATCCCGATATTCCTACGGGATCGACATTTACGCGGGTGAAACCGGGACCGCAGCTAGTGTAAAATAAAATATTTTGAATTTGAATATAGATACAATGGCCTTCAAAACTAAGTTGACATTTTTCCACTTCACTTTCGACACACCACAACAGGATTTAAAATGGGAACTAATTTTTTGAGCTGTTATTTAAATATTCGAGATGTTATTATGATCAGTTGAAAAACATATTGAGCAGTTATTTAATTTAATGGCGGTTGATTAATTATTGCGACAGTAAAACATGGACAGTAATAAAAGATCAATTAGACTGTTATTTTATCATACAATGTCAATTCTAAAAATAATTGAGCAGTCCAATAACTAAATGAGCGGTAAAAATGATGGAATGGGCGGTTCGCTAAATAGTTCGGCAGATCATAGCGGATGCAAGAGCGAGCGAAGCGAGCTCGGGACTTGGGGCACCCCGACTCGGACAGGTTAGGTTCGAAGGGGATGACGGGGGCTCGAGTGAGCGAGCAAAGCGAGCGAACGAGCCCCCGTCATCCCCTTCGTGTTAGGTTCCTTTAAACCCTGTAGACAGAAATAGGGGCCCCGCGAAGCGGGGCTCCGTCGACTACACACCCAAAACTACTTTACCACCTCATTGTTTATAGAATTGCTTAGAATGAGATTTATTACCGACAAATTCCGATTTATTACTGCCCACACGTAACTGCCCATTCATTCATTTTTACCGCCCATTTAATTATTTTCCCACTCAATTATATATTCACTGATCCATTTCATTATTTTTTATTACTCATTTTTGTTTACTTTACTGCTTAGTTTTAACTGCTGAACAAGTTATTAAACGTGCCATTTATAATTTTTAACTTACCAAAACCGCTATTTACAACTGCCTCTTTAAATCAGTGCCATTTAAAATTCTAGTGATCCAATGGATCCAAATGTTTGAACTGCTATTATGACGTAGTCATTTACTAATTTAACTACCTTTGACTTATCGTAAAAAATAATCAAGTTATCCCTAGGAGTACCTGATATTTTTTTAATTTTAAATCATAATGTGGTATCATAGCTGAATTGGAAAAATGTCAACTAACTTCTGGAGGCCACGTAGGTACCTACTTAATGATATCTGTGACTCCTGAAAGCTATAATTATAAAACCCACCCAACCAACGGAATGGCGTCATGGGACACTATTTTGCCACGCCTGCCGCTCCTCTCCGCTCCGAATTTTGGCCCGTCTTAAAGTTATGCCTAAAAAGTCGCTACAAGGCAAGCGTGCAATTGAACGTAAGGTTGTACTTACACCGTTATAAAAAAAGAAAAACTTTTGTCATCAGGTAGGTAAGATATTTTATTAAAAGTAGGCCAAGAAAAATGCCTTGAAATGTTATTATTAGGGCTGTATTTCACCGGGACACCATGGCGTCGCAACAAGTCGCGCCACAGTGGTGTCTGCCACCATTCGGTGGTGGTGGTGTATACAGACACCAGAGTCGTCGCCACACCACACTGAGACAGTATCAAAATGGACCTCGAAGAGATAGCACTACTGTTTGGACGTAAGAAAAGTGAGTTCAAGAGAAAAAAGAAACAGTGGGTGGTGGGCTCATCCTTATTTAGCTGATCGCTGTAAGATAGAACATATTCATCAAATCAAATCAAATTTATTTCTGAACCAAAAAGTTTAACATTAGTTGGTGATTGGAGCCTCCTGTTAAGCAAGTAATGCCTGTGTTAGGAGACTCCGCTCTTCCACAGCAGTATACAATGTTTTTAGTACCTTAGATATAAACATTACGTGAGAGGGTGTGTGCGTGTGTGTGTGGGGTTGTGTTAGCGCGTGCATGGGTCTGTGTTCGATTGTGTGTGTGTGTGTGTGCGTGTGGGGGTGTGTGCGTGTGTGGGTGTGTGCAATAGTTCCTCAGTGTCTGCATAATTTAGTGTCTATCTAATTTGTTAGAATTTTTTTACACTCGTGTTATTGTTTAGTGTGTATATACCTAGGTATATCTTTTTATTAATTCTATTATAAAGTTAACATGATTGTAATGGACGCCGAGCCTGCGGACCTAAAAAGTGTCAAAGTGACAAAAGACTGATAGGACAGTGAGTGATTATGTATATAATTAGTGTTTTCTAAGTGGACCTAATTAGATTCTAGCAAGAAACTTATAAAATAAGCCTTTTTTGTGATGTGATAACGTGTGATTAGATTACGTAGAGATAAGGACTTACGTTTTCTGATAGTGACTTTTCATGTTTTTTATATTTTTATGTAATAGATTAGTGAATTCCAAGTAGAATGATATAAGGTTTCATATGTGAAATATGGATATTTCTATGTAAAAAGCATGTTTAAAGTGTAAAGGCTCTCGTTAAGGTAAAGTTTCGCGATACTAAAGGTTAGTGCATGTAATTTCGAGATTATTCCGTGCTTGATTCTGATTGGTTGAAACATTCCGGAATGTTCCTTAATGGCCAAAATGCTCCGCCCACTGACCGTTCGACCAATCAGCGATCAGCTGCGTAATGTATAAATTGAGAGCGGTTTTGTTCCGCGACACAGTCGTCTTCCGAACATTGTAACAAGAAGAATACCTGAGAAGAAATAAACCTGAGAAAAAAGAAGCCTCGTTTTATTTCAAGTTCAAGAAGAACACCACCCACAAATACAGTCCACCACAGCCTGGTCCTTCGAACGCGGATTTAGAACGGAAGAATCTGCGACGATGTACCTACGGAAACGACGTGTGAACAACGAGTCTACGAAACGAAGATAGAACCAACAGCTCAAGATCACGCCAAGTGAGTGAAGAAAAATCAGGATCTGCTAGTCTCGCTTAGAAGAGGGCCCCGTTGAAGTGGAGACGAAGAATTCACCGGTTCCTAACGTGTTAAAGGGGCCCCGTTGAGGTGATATTCGTGTACCACTGGTCCTAGAAGAAGAGGGACATTTGATCAGGGGTGGATCCAGATTATTCAGGGGCGGATCTAGAAGAGGATCGTTGACTCGTCAGGGCGGATCAAGTGAACCGCTACTAGTGAACATTTGGGAACGATTCCACATACATTCCACATTGAAGATGGTGGTCACCCGAAGCCAGGGGGACGCAGTGGAAGTGGAGGAACAGCGACGCGCCCAGCTACAGGAAGCAGCGCGTATCGAGAAGGAGCGACTACGAAGGCTGTCAATGGAGCCGCCGGCGTCACCTTTTTCAAAGGGGGCAGACACTAGCACGGCAGGACCTTCTGGAGTCGCCACAAGACCGGAAAATCAACAGAGACCAAGGTCGCCAGCAAGATCAATAAGGTCGATACGTTCGAACACCAGTGCCACGACGCGACTACGAGTGGCAGAACTGGAGGCAGCAGAAAAGTTGGCCGCCATACGAAGAAAGGAACTAGAGCTGGAAGCAGATTTGATCAAGAAGAGGTTAGCAGTGGAAGTGTCGGTCATCAACGACGAGGAGAGCGTGCATGAAGAGCAGCTAACAGAAGCCCTCCCGCGGGAAGAACCTCTACGTAAAGTGGACGACTGGCTGATGAAGAACCCGGTCACCCCACGGGGGGAGGAAGGTCCCAGAAGAGAGGAAGCGAAGCAGCTCCGGTTCGACACAGCACGTGGAAGATCACCGACACCTACCAGGACCAGGAACAGCATCGAACACCTGGCAGCTACCCTGGAGAAGATGGCAAGACCAAGACTGCGACATACGGACCTTCCAAGTTTCGCCGGCGCGACCAACGAATGGCTGCCATTCAAAGCATCATACAGGGACTCGACACAGATGTACCAGATCTCGGCAGCAGAAAACATCCAGAGGCTGAGGAGCTGCCTGAAGGGAGAAGCTAGGGACGCAGTGGCTGCCCTACTCCATACGGCCACGGACCCGAATGTTATAATGAAAACATTGGAGCAGTGTTTCGGAAGGCCGGAATTCATCATCGACAAGGCAATGGAAGACCTGAAGAAACTTCCGAGACTAGGGGCCTCAGCGACAGAGTTGAATAGCTTCGCCATCAAGCTACAAAACATCGTCTGCGTCCTCAAGACAATCGACCAGAGAGGGTACCTGTACAACCCGATGCTGAGCAGAGAGGTGTTAGAGAAGATGAGCCCGCACCTGAAGGCGAGATGGTGTGACTACGCGTATGACCACGAAGGCACGGCAGACCCAGAGATCGTCGTCATGTCTCAGTTTTTGATGCGAGAAGCGGACAGGGCGTTACGATATACATACGCCCCTGCATCATGCGCCTCCAGTGTGAAGAAAGAGGCGAGACCTGCTGTGACACTCAAGAAGAAAGCAACTGTGTACGCTGCGGTAGAAGACACCGAAGAGAAAAAGGACTTGTGCCCGAAGTGTGACCAAGATCATTTGCTGACAGCGTGTCCCAAGTATAAGGCGCTTTCGGTTGACCAAAGATGGCGTCTGATTCGCGAAAAGGGAATCTGCTTCAAGTGCGCCCAGAGAAGACATCGACGCACAGTGTGCAAGGCGAAGCCGTGCGGCGTAAACGACTGCCGCCGCCCACATCACTCTTCCCTGCACAATGAAGAGAAGACAGAAGCCAGAAAACCCGAAGACGCGAAGACCGACGAGTCACCAAAGCAAGAAGCAGTACTATCGGTAGCAACGAGATACGCTCCCGGACCCAAGACAGTGCTGCTGAAGATGTGCCCTATCATCGTGTCAGGACCACGGGGGGAGGCGAAGACCTACGCGCTACTGGATGAGGGAGCGACGATTACTCTCATCGATAAGGAGCTAGCGGCCAGCATAGGGGCAGAAGGACCGTCACAACCGCTTCACCTGAACGGAGTGAACATGTCACAGAGGGAAATGGAAAGTCAGCTCGTATCCATTGAGGTTAAGGGGATTAAAGAAACGGATGGACACCAGATCAAAGCAAGAACGATGAAGGATCTGAAGCTGCACCAGCAGGCCATTCCGGAAGCCTTACTGGACTACGAGCACCTAAGGGACTTAGACCGAGACGAGGTGTGCTATGGAACGGCGCGCCCTGGACTTCTGGTAGGAACCGATCATTGGGAGTGTATCGTTTCGAGAGAGTTGCGAGTCGGCAGCCCGAACCAGCCAGCTGCTTCAAGGACTCAACTCGGATGGGTGGTGCACGGGACCGCGCCACGCGGCACCATCTATCAAGAGGGAAACGTGCTGCACTTATACGAGCCTGCCAGACCTACCAGTGTGGGCGACCGGGAGCTCCACCACTTGGTGGACACCCACTTCAAGATCGAGTCTCTTGGCCTACAGAAGAAGCCGAGAGTCAGCGAGGCAGACAAGCGAGCCATCTCCATCGTCGAGCGAACGACAAAGAAGATTGACGGAGGCTACGAGGTGGGATTGCCGTGGCGTCGGGACGATATCGCCATGCCCTCGAGCTACAATCAAGCGTTTCGCCGGTTGAAGAAGATCGAAGAGAAGATGGACTCGGACCCTGCCTTCGAGAAAAACTACTCCAGCCAGATCGAGAATTTGTTGGAGAAGGGGTATGCAACTCCGTGCGACGGTTCTGAGGACGCAAGTGCCATCAGCTGGTACCTGCCACACTTCGCGGTACAGAACCCTAACAAACCGGGGAAATACCGTCTGGTGTTCGACGCGGCTGCTAGAAGCAACGGAGTGTGCCTCAACGACGAGTTGCTGGAGGGACCAGATCTGCTGTTGTCATTGCAAGGGATCGTCTTCCGGTTCAGAGAGAAGGCCGTCGCGATCACAGCAGATATCCAAGAGATGTTCCTGCGGGTGAAGATAAGACCTCAAGATCAACCGGCTCAGCAATTCTTGTGGAGAGGAAAGGAGCGAGAGAAGCCTCCACAGAAATACAAGATGACCAGTATGATCTTCGGCGCCGCTAGCTCCCCGTATATGGCCCACCACATTCGCAATCATAACGCGGAGGTGTACGGGCAGGAGTTCCCGCGCGCATTGGAGGCAATCAGGAACAGTCATTACATGGATGATTGGGTGGCGAGCTACGAAGATGTAGAGGAGGCACGCAAGGCGGTTGAAGAGACGCGAACCGTACACGCACACGCCGGGTTCACCCTACGAGGATGGAGTGCAAGCGACAAGGCGGTGCTGAGCGACGTGCCCACGGAGCTATACGCCACTACCCCTACGCAACTGGGGGGAGAACAGCCAGAAAGCAAGATCCTGGGGCTGTTCTGGAACGCCGAAAAGGATGAGCTCGGGTTCAACACGTCGATGAACCGGGTCCCGGAAGAAGTGAGATCAAGAATACGTGCGCCGACCAAGCGGGAAGCACTCAGCGCCGTGATGTCGATTTACGATCCGCTGGGACTACTGAGCCACTACACGATCCGTTCCAAGATTATCCTGCAGAACTTGTGGCGCCTACAGATAGCCTGGGACGGCCAGATTCCGGAAGAGGAGAACGAGCTCTTCGCGTCCTGGCTTGCGCGCCTCCCGGAGATAGCCATGCTGAGACTGCCGCGCTGCTACATCCAGGGAAAGTACGAACGCATCGATCTCCACGTATTGTGTGACGCCAGTGAACAGGCCTATGCGACCACGGCCTACTGGCGCATCAAGAGGAGCGACGGGAGCATCACAGTCGTACTAGTGGCAGCAAAGGCGAAGGTGGCGCCGAGGAAGACACAAACCATACCTCGGTTGGAGCTCCAAGCGGCGGTCATCGGGGCAAGACTCGCCGATACGATCAAGAGAGAACATCGGGTGGAAATCGGCCAGACAACATACTGGACCGACTCCTCAACGGTCGTGCACTGGATACGACACGACATGCGACGCTACACACCGTTTGTAGCACATCGACTTGGGGAGATCGCCGAGCTAACGCAGAGAGAAGAATGGCGGTGGCTCCCTACTGATCTGAACGTGGCTGACGATGCCACACGTCTGAATGACGCGCCGATCAGCTCAACGGATAGGTGGTTCCAGGGGCCGAGTTTCCTGTACTTACCAGAAGACCAGTGGCCTGGGACGTCGACAGGTGAAGAGACCGAGGAAGAAGTCCTGCACGTGAGCGAGTCATCGGGGCGAGAAAGCTGGCTACCAGAACCAGAACGCTTCTCTAAGTTCGAGACCCTGGTGAGAAGTGCAGCAAGAGTGTTGGCCTTCATCGACATCTGCCGACGACGAGCGACACAGCTGGAACACCGACACGTCGAACGCGCTGAAACTGAACTGATCCGACGGGCGCAAGAAGATAGTTTCCACGATGAGATCGCGCGGATGCAGTCTGCTCGCCCCCTCCCAAGAGCGAGCCGACTGTACCGGCTGGATCCGGTAATGGAAGATGGACTCCTACGAGTGAGAGGCCGGATCGGGGCCTCCTCCGCGCCGATGGAGACGAAGCGGCCAGTCATCCTGGACGGCCGTCACCGCATCACAAAACTCCTTGTCATGCGGGAGCACTGTGCAGCGGGCCACGCCAACCGAGAACGCGTGACCAACGACCTGCGCCAGCGGTACTGGATCATCCATCTGCGACCTACGGTACGCGCCGTGGAGAAGGACTGCACCCTCTGCCGGAGGCGGCGAGCAATGCCGCAAACGCCGGCCACAGGAGACCTGCCACACGCTCGCCTTGACCCTTTCCACCGCCCGTTTTCCAACTGCGGGGTGGATTACTTTGGACCGATGATGGTCAAGGTGGGGCGCCGCCGTGAGAAGAGGTGGGGTGCGTTATTTACGTGCCTCACATCCCGCGCCGTGCACATCGAGCTCGTCGCGTCGCTCTCAACGGATTCGGCAATCATGGCACTCAGAAGAATGGCGGCACGCAGAGGGTGGCCACGGGTTATGTACTCAGACAACGGGACGAACTTCCGCGGGGCAGATCAAGAGCTTCGTGCTGCCTATGAAGAGTGGCTCCCCGCACTGAGAGACGAAGGGCTACTTCATCGGATGGAGTGGCGGTTCATACCACCCGGCGCGCCCAATCAAGGTGGCGCATGGGAGAGGATGGTACGCTCCGTGAAGGCGGCTCTCAGCGCGACCCTGAGGGAGAAGGCGCCAGCCGAAGAAGTCTTGCGAACGCTCCTGACCGAGGCGGAGTTCTCCATCAACGCACGCCCACTGACCCACGTGAGCGTGAACCCAGCGGATCCCGAGGCCCTCACACCCAACCATTTCCTGTTGGGGTCCTCCATCGGCCTACCATCGACGGGGCCTTGCAACGAAGCTGATCGACGGATGTGGCGAGCAAGCATGGCGCTCGCAGACCACTTTTGGAGGCGCTGGCTCCGAGAGTACCTCCCTACCCTGGTACCCCGAGGCGAGCCACAGAACGACGTGCGTCCTCTACAAGTTGGTGACGTGGTCCTCGTGGTCGACAGCGCATTGCCCAGGAACACTTGGCCGATGGGACAAGTCGAACGCACGCATCCAGGACCGGACGGCGGCGTCAGGATAGTCGAGGTGAGGACCAGGACCGGCGTCTTCCGGCGGCCAGTTAGCAAGCTCGTCGTCGTAATGAGGAAGGAAGCTACGCAAGCTGCGCTGGGGGGAGAGATGTAATGGACGCCGAGCCTGCGGACCTAAAAAGTGTCAAAGTGACAAAAGACTGATAGGACAGTGAGTGATTATGTATATAATTAGTGTTTTCTAAGTGGACCTAATTAGATTCTAGCAAGAAACTTATAAAATAAGCCTTTTTTGTGATGTGATAACGTGTGATTAGATTACGTAGAGATAAGGACTTACGTTTTCTGATAGTGACTTTTCATGTTTTTTATATTTTTATGTAATAGATTAGTGAATTCCAAGTAGAATGATATAAGGTTTCATATGTGAAATATGGATATTTCTATGTAAAAAGCATGTTTAAAGTGTAAAGGCTCTCGTTAAGGTAAAGTTTCGCGATACTAAAGGTTAGTGCATGTAATTTCGAGATTATTCCGTGCTTGATTCTGATTGGTTGAAACATTCCGGAATGTTCCTTAATGGCCAAAATGCTCCGCCCACTGACCGTTCGACCAATCAGCGATCAGCTGCGTAATGTATAAATTGAGAGCGGTTTTGTTCCGCGACACAGTCGTCTTCCGAACATTGTAACAAGAAGAATACCTGAGAAGAAATAAACCTGAGAAAAAAGAAGCCTCGTTTTATTTCAAGTTCAAGAAGAACACCACCCACAAATACAGTCCACCACAATGATAGTTTACTGTACTGATGGCAGCAAATTTAGTTTTAGTTTGTGGAATCTGTGCTATGAGATCTTCATCAAACATATACGACGATCATACATACATACATATAAGAAGATATCCACATATAAGATATGTTCACGTGCCTTCACTTTAAAAGATAACCGACTGATTGTTGAATCATGTGTGTCGCTTGGAGAACTTGCATAATATGTCATTGTATTCATAGAATTATAAGAAGAATTAGGACTATTTGTAATAGTTTCATTCTGATAATTCGTCTTTAACCTATATAACTCGGTCCAGGATATTCAGTAGCAATCACTTGCAGTTGCGTCGAATAACCAGGATGATAGTTCTCATGACTCACCATCCTGCCGCCTGGATTAATTTCTGAAGTATGCCGAAATGACCGATCAACATAAACAAACGTCGTACCAGAAAAAGGTGACGCGTCGTTCAACAAAGTTAGCATCTTTATTTTGGTAGCTATTTTAACTTGAGGGGGTAGGTTTTTTAATGTGCTCAACAATGAAAGCAGAAATAGTTTTGGTCCGTTCTCAGGTCTAGTATAAGAAAAGGCAAACATAAAGATTAAAACATATTCGCTGCTCCCGTAAACGTCTGGTATTTTCTTTCAGCTCCATATTGGGAACATTCCGAGTGGAGCCCAAGTTTAATATAATAATAAAATATAATACATTTGTGCTGTTTGGTTAGGGTAGTCCTTATTGAGTCAGACCCCGCGGGGCTCGCTGTACAAACTATGAAATTCGTTTACATTTGCTCAGAGGTAATTTTGAAAGTGTTTAGTTTTTTGATTTTTGTTGGCACTGCCTGGCGAGATTCTTTTGGTATTGATACAACTTGTAAACAGTACCTAAGTGTCTTTTAGTAGGTAGCTGTAGGTAGTAGCAGAGATTCTTTTAAAAGATGCCATCCAGGGAGCACCTCATCATCATCTGCCCAGCTTTATTCCAGCTACATACAGCCTTAGAGTGAAAACCTCGGGAATGCAATACCTCGTAATTTTGTAGCATTTTATGCAAATCAAATCAAATCAAATTATTTATTTGCTAGAATGCAGGTAAGTATACAAATAAGATCGCGAAGAATTTAAAGTTGAGCCATACAATCTGCCCAAGATTCGACATGCAAAATTTAAATGAATGAATACGATGCTATAACTAATAATAATAAAAAATAAGAACATTTAAACACAATTATCGGATAAAAATTAACAGTTCTATACAATTAATAAATAATAAATAGTCAAAATAAGATCAAAATACGATTAAAATGTCAAAATACAATTCAAATGTCAAAATATAATTCCAATGTCAAAATACAATAAAAATGTCAAATAAAATACAATAAAAAGTAGTTAGTCATTTAATTTAATATTAAAAAAATAAGAAAGTAAGTCAAAACTTTTAAAATATTCTAAATTTAATTTATTTAATTAACAGAATTTGAAAGTCTATAATAATCGGTCATTTAGAAAATCATTAATGGAGTGATAACATTTTTCCACTAGAAAAGCCTGTGTTTGTGTTTGAAATGTATCATTTTTAGGGTTCCGTACCTAAAGGGTAAAAACGGAACCCGATTACTAAGTCTTCGCTGTCTGTCCGTCTGTCCGTCTGTCTGTCACCAGGCTGTATCTCAAGAACCGCGATAGCTAGACAGTTGAAATTTTCACAAATTATGTATTTCTGTTGCCGCTATAACAGCAAATACTAAAAACAAAATAAAATAAATATTTAAGGGGGGCTCCCATACAACAAACGCGATTTTTTTGCCCTTTTTTGCTCGATATCAAAAATGAAAACAGGTAGGCACTTGAAATATTCACAAAATACTCAGTTGTATTTTAACTTTAATAATAAACAATAAAATTAAAATAAAATAAATATTTAAGGGGAGCCCCCCTTAAATATTTATTTTATTTTGTTTTTAGTATTTGTTGTTACAATACAACAAACATATTTTTTTCGGCGTTTTTGGCTTGTGGTACGGAACCCTTCGTCAGACTCGCACACGATTGGCCAGTTTTTTTTAAATATTCCGGTAATTTATTAAATATATTATGCATCTTGGATAATCTTATAGTATCGAACAGTTCTGGATATAAAAGCGGGTTAAATTTCCATATTATTTAATAGGAATATAGAACCTCTTTTTTTGAAGTCGGTTGAAAAAACATAAAAGACGCCGTACAGTCAACAGCAAAAGTAGATGATCAAAATCAGAAATTCAATGCTAATGAACGGAGTTCGCGTCAGAACTGTGTGGCGTCGAAGTGATTCAAACCACTCAAGGCCACATCAACGTCACACAGAAATCACATCGACGCCACACTGTTCTGACGCGAACTCCGTTCATTAGTATTGAATTTCTGATTTTGATCATCTACTTTTGCTGTTGACTGTACAAACATTTTACAGCACGCAGTTCTTTCTTCCTCCTGAAAAGTTACTTCTTACACTTGGGTACGAGGTTTTCACTCTAAGGCGTCGATATTGTTGGGTTCGGCTTCAGCCAAACCTAACGGCTGTAACGCAGCTGAATACCAGTATCTAACATTGGACCTCCACAACCCAGGCACTGTGTAACATGATAAAGAGGTATCATGTTAGGGGTGCTCAGACTTTCAGGCTTCTTCTACTTATGACTGTCAAAGATGTACGAATGACAGCCGAGTACGAACAACTGTTTAGGAGGAAATACGTGTGCTCTTTTCTCCATAGAGCAGTGGTGGCCAAGTGGTAACGGCCGCGACTTACGAGTTGTAGGTCGTAGGTTCGAACCCAGACAGGCGCTTTACTTTGTGTAAATTATTTCATCACCACTGCTCTCAAAACGGTGAAGGAAAACATCGTGAGGAAACCGGCATGTCCTAGAACCAAAAAATTCGAAGACATGTGACATCTGCCAATCCGCACTGGGCCCGCGTGGTGGATTACGGCCCACTCCCTCTCACCGAGAGGAGGCCTGTGTCCCAGCAGTGGGACCATTATAGGCTGTATATGGTTATGGTATGGTTTTCTCCATAGAAACGCTCTCGCCTGTTTTCTTTCTGGTTAATGACCATAAAGCAATGATTTTTTACAGAATAATAAATATTAACTACTTGTATGTAATTATGTTTTCCTTTTTGATGATACATAATTTTTAAAACTCAAATTCAAAGCATTTATTTCAATGAAATCATTAACAGGCACCTTTGAATTGTCAAGAAGTCGGTCAGTCAGAAAATTTGATGCTAGTTGCCCGCCCATTCGAAAGCGTAGGTACCTATGGAGAAGAACGGGCAAGAAACTCGAAAAAAAACGGGAAAAGGATACTAAAGCACTAGAACCCTCAAAAACCATGCCAGAGGCCTAGTGTACAAATTTGACAACTACCTACTAATGAAAAAAAAAAAAAACTTAAGGACAGTTTATATCCATCTTATTCAGTTTATGAAATATCTTTTAAATTGGTTCAATATTGGAGGAGGAAATAGTCGAGAGCCAAACCTCGAATTACGACTTTATACTTAGGCTTTTTAAAAGTCTCTCCGACCGCATATCCTTTCCGAGGCACGGAGGGATCTCTGTATGAAATGGATATGTTGGTAACCATCCACGGAACGACCTCGGCAAGAGTTAAGCCACTCTTACCTTACTCTTACCTTAAAACGTCCGTGCAGCTGTTATTATTAGTACCTACTACCACGATACCTATATATCACCCGTCGAGAAACTTTGCTGTATTCCGGCTTGAACAATGATATTTTAGTAAACAGATATGTTATGAGCGCGCAAATCGTGAAGACTAGAAAACGTCCTAATTGGGACGTATTGCCTTTAGTCTGTGTCACGCACGTCTACGAGTGAGACGGTGCGCGCACCTACGTAATTACCATCCAAAATGCCATTTTGTGTATTTAGAAAGTGTACCAATTATGATACCAAAGTTAATACAAAATGGTTGAGCTGGATGGTGCTGATCCACGCGTCATGTTCGTGAACGGGTGCCGTCGGTTGAGACTGGTCATCTCTTAACTGCCAAGGCTTATTTTTAATCTTATATTTTGAATTGTTTCTTCATTTGTCTTTTTTTTTACATTGTTCTCACATATAGAAGCAACAAGAATAATGTACCCAGGATTTTGTAATAACTTGATTTAAAAGAGTGTCCATGGAGTTTCTTGCCCGTTCTTCTCCATAGAGATCTACGTTTTGGAATGGGCAACTAGCTTCAACTTTCTGACTAACTGACAGACTATTTAATTTTGACAATTCAAAAGTGCCTGTACAAGGTTTAATTGAAATAAATGCTTTGAGTTTGAGTTTGAATAAAACACAAGGAATCTCATACCACACGAAAGTACACATTATACTTCGATTTATTAATATATTTCAATTATTTTCCTAATATTCTGATATTTGGAGGTTAGGAAAAAGAAAGAGATGGAAAATACATTTTTTGTCGTAAGAACGACAAGGATGCGAGCACTCCGGACATAGAATAAAAGTACAGATGCGAATATTAGGCAGTAAAGTCATCTTTACAGCAGAGTTCTAGTTTCCCTTTTAATAACTTTTCTTTATAATTTTGTTTGATATATTTAATTATAAATTAAACATGTCATAATATGTAGGAAAAGAAAATATTAATAGCTTATCGTTACCATAGTATGTCACTGATAGTGTTAAAATAAACCTACCATTGAGATTAAAATTAAATCTTTTCGAAGGTGTATGATTATTTTTACAATTGTATTTCTTTCTTTTTAAAACGTGTTTTATTTTTTACCTACCTACCTTTTAATAGTGTTTATTCGTTGCATAGGCACAAATCCCGATTATAAATTCTGTACACGCGGTTTGTACTTTCTGCCTAGTTAATTTGTTAGTCTATGATGCCAACGTGCGGTGATTGGTAGCCCGAATAATGTTTGTTTACATTCACGCGCAATTGACAACATCTAGCTGTCACTTTTTAGGGTTCCGTAGTCAACTAGGAACCCTTATAGTTTCGCCATGTCTGTCTGTCCGTCCGTCTGTCTGTCTGTCCGTCCTCGCTTAATCTCTGTGACCGTTAGAACTAGAAAGCTGAAATTTTGTAGGAGGAAAATATTTTTTTTTAGGGTTGCTCCCCTACATGTGAAGTGGGGATGAATATTTTTTTCATCATCTACCCCATCGTGTGGGGTATCGTTGAATAGGTCTTCTAAAATGGCTTACGGGTTGCTAAAATTATTTTTTGATTTAATGCTCCATTTACGAAATATTAAAGTTTAAAGTGCAAATTTTTGTTCCAGTAGGGCGTCCCCCCCCCACTAAAAGCTAAACTACTGACATTAAAAATCTGGAAAAATTCTCGATGATAGTGCATTACATGAACTTTAAAGGAAAAGTATAGCGGTTAAGATAACTTTATTAGTTTAGCAGTAATAGTCGTTGAACTTGGGTGTTGGATAATTTTGTACCAAATACAAAATCCTTAGCATTAATCCTTTAAAGTGACTAAGATGAAGTAGTTGCTTGTTTATAATGGGTAAAGACTTGCATTGAAAATCAAAATGTGTTTTTTTTTTTTTTACCTATTTAGAATAAAGAACAACAGAATCGTACTACATTGTGATAACGGGCTACTACGGAACCCTACACTGTGCGTAGCCCGACACGCACTTGGCAGGTTTTTTTTCTTATTGGTTTTATCAAGCTATCCTTTTTCTATCCTTTTTACTTGTAGTTAAATGTAAAATGAATGAAAAGTGTGTATGTGTGCTGCCTCTCGGCGCGGAACACTTTTTTCTGTTGTTTTGTGAGTGTACCTATAACATATCTGTTTATTAGAATATCATTGGGCTTGAACAAGTTAGTTTAAGATAGATCTAAAAACAAGTTAGTAAACTCCAATTCTTTACACAAAAACTACCTACTAGGTTTTAAATGGATTGATGATTCACACATTCTATTAAGATTTTAAAAATAAAACAAAATATCTGCTTTTCTTACACCAATAAAACTAAAATTATTTAAGAAAAACGTATACCGCATGTCTATTATTATTTACAACCATTTACCAAATCGTTATCAAGACTTACCGCTGACAATGTTTAAAAAATTTTTTTTTTATACTCATCATCTGCCTAGCCATTTCCCAACTATGTTGGGTTCGGCTTCCAGTCTAACCGGATGCAGCTGAATACCAGTATTTTACATGAAGCGACTGCCTATCTGATCTTCACAACCCAGTTACTAGGTAATACGATACCCCTTGGTAAGACTGGCTGTCAGACTTTCGGGCGTCTAACTACCCGTAACGACTGTCAAAAATCCACGAATGACAGCCGAGACCAACGGCTTAACGTGCTTTCCGAGGCACGGAGGGGTCATGGTATGTAAGGATGGTCACCCGTCCACAGACCAACAGTGGCAAGCGTAGCTTAACCTGATCGTTCGACCTGTGCGGCTGTTATAATTTAGCTTTTCTTACACAATGGAGTCCAAAATTCACTAAATGTGAAAAAAAAACAATTGCCTGTTTATTTGGAAAGCGAATTACAGCCAACGCGACATCATTTACCATGTATTTACATTGCTACGTGGCACACGGGCGACAGGTACGGGCCGCATACATGAATAATAATAGATACGTCTGTCTGTTGAACGTGCGGCTTTCCATTTTGTGGGAGATTAATTTTATAAGGTTTTCTGGTAAGTGAAAATGAGATTCTTTACGTTGTTTTAAATTTTTAGAATAGAATAGAATATATTTTTATTGTAAAACTTGAATAGACATCAAATAATATGTGCAAGGTCTTAAAATAACAGGTAGATCTGCATGTTTTGCCATTTCATCATCTGCCTAGCCTTTTCCCAACTATGTTGGGGTCGGCTTCCAGTCTAACCGGATGCAGCTGAATACCAGTATTTTAAGCATGTTTTGCCATTTATGGCGTACAAAACAACATATTTTTGGCTTAGAGTAAACCATAAAAAAATACAAATACAAAAGTCTACACAGCAAACTATGAAATTTTAATAACTTAATCCTAATGCTAATAAAAAAATATTATTACTGAATTGGGGGTCAAATTGTAAAAATATTGTAATTGTAGGAATCTATTTAATTAGTTGCTGTCATTTAAAAATTCTTATAAGGTATAATAAATTAGCATTTGGCATATGAGATATTTTTTAAAATGTATTTTAAACAGAGCAGTAGGCATTTGTCTAATGGGTTTTGGAATTTTATTATAAATGATTGGTGCTAAACAAAAAATAATTTTACCCATCAATGCCGTGGTTGATCTATAAAACGCATAATTTATTATTATCTCGTTGATTGCGAATAGAAATACCATGGTAAAGGGCCCAGAAGAGTGTTCCGACTAGGTTATGCTCGTTCAGTCCTTGAATATAATTTATGCCATGTGGTGTTTTGAGATCATGATATTCTGAGAATATGATGTTTTGAGAATATGCTGATTTGCGACTATGGTAATTTGAGATTATGATATTTTGAGAATATGATATTACAGAAATGAAGCGGTTATGCTGCTCAAAGCAAATTACGTTGCAGTCTAGTTTCATCATCATTTGAGCTGAAAGACGTCCACTGCTGAACGAAGGCCCCTCTTAACCGCTTGTGTGCCGTTATTACAGACACAATTAAAAAGCCATTGTGTCTCGCGTAGATCTCCGTTCCGGCAGACTAAAGGTTAAGCACCGTCACTTCGACCAGTTTTGTGCTTCTCGCATCCAACGGATTCCAGCGGCGTTAACCAGGCCATCGGTCCATCTTGAGGGAGGCCTTCCAACGCTACGTCTTCCAGTACGCGGCCGCCTTTCCAGAACCTTTCGGCCCCATCGGCCATCTGTTCTGCGAGTCTAGTAATCTAGTTTATGCACTATAAAGGCTAAAGTCGACTGAAAGTTGTGCCAATGATCAACCTAATGAATAATCTTCTCCTAAAGAAAGAGGCCAGAGTTTCAAACGGACAATTTTACAAGAGAAATAGAAAGCAGTTTTTTTTAGATCTTTTTCAGTCCCAAGTTGGCTAGCTCATTTAAAAAACGGTTTTTTGTCCCTTCATAACCGCTCGTCTCGACACAGTCTATGGCTATTACGATGTGAAAACTAATTGCAACTCACTGGAATGTCACTGCTCCACAGTGTCAGCCTTAGACCGCCTCATTAGTGAGGTAACAAGCATCGTAACGGCCATCCAAAGGTTTTGAGGTCGATTCGAAGACTGACGGTCAAATGCCAGCGAATGGCAGTTAAGATAAAACGTTCACGTAGTTTGCTTTTCTTCGAAGGTAGTTTGGAATGTTTATTGAATTACTAGCTGCACTCCGCGGTTTTACCCGCGTAAGTACCTATATACATCGTAGTTCGATTCCAAAAAAAATCTTTAGGGGGCCACCCTTATCACCTAGGGGTATATAAATAGCCTACGACCTATTCTTAGACCTGCCAAATATACACAAAAATAAGTCATAAAAATCGGTCAAGCGGTTTCGGAGGAGTTCGATAACAAACACTGACACAAGATTTTTATATTTATGACGAAACCCATGTATGTAAAGTCAGAGTTAGCAATTTGACTATTAACTTGTATTGTTCGTATATTACTTAATCACAATTGACATTCTTTGACAGTTGTATGAAGGGGCTTCCGCTCCACCCAGAGCTCAGGGGTCATTTCATGATTTCCCATCCTCAATAAAAAAAGGGAAATGAATTGTTTGTTTGCTTAGCAATGAATTTCCCTAATATGTAGGTACCTGTAGGTGTAAAATTGTCAAATTCATTTGACTGATGTTTCAATTTCTCAATTACATTCATATGATTCCCTGAATGGGTAGGCACTGAAGGCAGAGGTGCATATTACACCCACATTTCGCCAGTTATGTTGTGTTATTGCTCGAGAAAACGCGCGAAGTTCCGAGGATGCTCGAGCATCCTCTGATTACCCAACCGGCATTTAGTCGAGTCACATTGTACTGCGCCTCTCTTCATGCCACTTTCAGAGGATTCCCTCAACGCCCATCAGTGGTCGCGAGAACTGACTGTTTTTGGTCTCATCTCTAATTTGTACGTTACACAATGGAAGTAAAGTTCAAAATGCAAAAATATAAAAATAATCGCTTTGCTTCCCTTTCCCCTTCTACTAGTACAATGTAAATTGACTTCCAGCTCTAAACAGCTCAACAAGTTCATCAAGTTCTCTCGAAATGGTTTGCAGCTAATAATCTTTTACTTAATGCGAACAAAACTAAGTGTCTTAAGTTTTCATTACCAAATGTACCTAAAGTGGGTCTGAATATAGAACTTGATGGCAAAGGACTAGATGCTGTTACGGAAACTGTATTTCTAGGAATTACTTTAGATTCAAAATTACAATGGGGCGCACACATTAGAGCTCTCTCAAGTAGTTTAAATAAACATAAATGTAGGGAACAGCTGATTTTTTTTCGCGATTTCAGGGTTGGTGCCACAGTAAAAGTTGTACATAATGATGAGTACATTGACCTCTTAAGAGGTTGTTAATGTTTTACCAATAATCCTGTATAATTTTATACATCTTTTTACATATGTATGTACCAATAAGATAAATATTATAAGTAAGTATAGTGATTATTTAATCAATTAATGTTATCTCCAATCGCCTGAGACACAGGATTACCTAGTTCAGGCACCAATCATGGGTGAACTCGACATAGATTTAAGAAAAACTGTATTTAATGTTAGTCTTAAAAATACAATTGGCCTGTAATAGTCCGAGCCTTAAATAAAAAAAACGCACCTTCATAAACAGAAAAGGAACCGGCATTAGGTAACCAACACGCTTTCTCAGGGTTTTAGCGATTTCGGACCATTTAAATTCAAGGAAACCCTGGACTTTTCAAGATGTTGTCTTTACTATCAGTCATAAATCATCATTTTCTTGTCCTAGCCTATCACAATATTTATTTGGGGTCGGCGCAACATCAATTCTTCTCTCTATATACTGGGGCAATTCAGTTGATAGAGAACTCGTATTTAGAGCCCAAAAAAGATGTGTCAGAGCAATGTGTGGCCTTAAAAGTACAGACAGTTGTCAACCGTTCTTTATACATCTAAAAATTCTTACCTTGCCATCGCTGTACATAATATACGAAACAAATATATTCGTGAAATCTAACATTTCATTGTACAAAATAGCTACTAAAAGTTACTACAGAAAATTACGCGATAAAAATAAGTCAGAACTCGAAGTGACTCATGGTAAAACTGCTCTAATGAATAAAAGTACCTTCTGTATGGCCAAAAAAATATTTAACAAACTACCTGAAAAAATAAAAACGTTACAACTGGACAATTTCAAAACAGAACTATTAAGAATATTGAAAGATAAAACTCACTGCAGGAATATTTGGACGATAATTCTATAATTACTGCTTCAGAAAATTGTACATCACCTCACCTATTTTGACGATTTAGAATTTTATTTGACATTAGCATTATTATGACATTTAACTTAATATATTTGACATTTATTGAAATTAATTCTATTTTAAATTTGTATTGTTATGCATGTACCTATTAATATTGATTTTATTATTAACTAGCGACCCGCCCCGGCTTCGCACGGGTGCAATGCTGATACTAAATACACTACAGAAAAACTGTGAACGTTGTATATAAAAACATAGCGGCCCGCTCCGGCTTCGCACGGGTATAAAATATATAGCCTATGTGATTAAAATCGATTCAGTAGTTTTGATTTATTCATTACTGCCCGTGGCCCGCACGCGTTAAATTTGGAGTAAAACAATCCCCCTTTCCCTATACCATGAAGATTTCCTGCTATCTTTGGAATATCTAAATTCATACACTACATTTTTACTTATTTACTTTTTACATTTTTAACTATTTATTTTATTTTTACAACATATTACAGAATGTCTTTATAAACAACGTTCACAGCTTTCTTGTCATTAGACAATACAAACATGTTTTCTCTGGAGGTCACTCTTGAAAGAGCGGCATACAGTTGTCCATGTGAAAAACAGTCAACGCTCAAATTGCAATCCATAAATTATGGTTTTATTTAATCTAATCTTATCTCACCTTATGTAGGTACTTATAATTACTATAAGTGCGATTTAAAAATTAACCTTAGAATAGAATATAATTTATATTTTAAAACTACTATCATACAATTATTTATCGTAACTTACTTATAATTACTGATACGTTGTCGCGCTGAAAAGCACGATTTCATAATAAACGCGTCCGATCGCTGCTAAATTCAAAGTGCTATAGGGAAAACCGCGGCCTCAGACGCGCTATTTATAGGCACGCTCTTGCCGCACCGGGCGGCCGGCCGGTACCGCCGCAAACGCTACGTCCCGCAATTTTTAAATCTGTAATATCTTCGAAAATATTCACTTAAATCATACGGTGTAAAGGGCCATATAGATCTATATTAAATGAACAATGTATTCAAGGTATTTAATTGGTTAAGGATTAATGCTGTATTGGTTAAAATCGTTTCGAAAATTAGCCATTATTTGTCGTAAAAAGTAAATGACAAAAAATTTTTATTGTGGGTTATCCATAAGAGATAGACATATAGGTACCATCACGGACTTTTCTGTAGACCTTTTCAATGTGTACAATACTTAGTACATTATTTTGATAAAACTCGTAGGGTTCAGCCTGCGTTTGCAATGTAAGCGGAAAAAATGTAATTATTTACGACATCACATTAGAAACCTCAAAAATAACAGTACTTCTCCACTATTTAATGGATGTTATTATACATATAAACCTTCCTCTTGAATCACTCTATCTATTAATAAAAACCGCATCTAAATCCGTTGCGTAGTTTCAAAGATTTAAGCATACAAAGGGACATAGGGACAGAGAAAGCGACTTTGTTTTATACTATGTAGTGATGTGAAAGTTTACATAATTCATCCACCTCATGATTATATATAAAAATTCGACAATGACAATTTAATATATTTGTACGCCTCTGGGCAAAACATAGAGGATCTTTCTACCTGTAACATCTCGCACACTATTGTAATTTGACCTATGTTTACAAATAAAGCATTCTGATTCTGATTCTGATTCTCCTTCTTTTTCCCAAGATACAGGCAAATGCCTAGTTTGGGGATCACCGTCTATTCTATTCTTGGACAAACACTTCTATTAGTCGTCATCTCAGTAGTTACCCCATTTTTTTTTTGAATTTTGGAAATCATCAAATTACCCCTCCCGCTCTGGGTGGAGCGGAAGGGAGTGTCAGACTCTTACTAGTACCTAGTAGTAGTCTTAGTAGTTACCCCCTTTCTAGTCATCAGCATAGGGGATCGTAGTGGGACATTGAGTACTGTGTAGCCCCTGGGGGACTGGTCTAGGGGATTTTAGTGGAACGAGCAATATAATCTTTCTCACAGTCCATCCATCGTTTCTTCGGTCACCGGTGCCATTTTCAGACTTTCTCTCATACACTCATTTCTATCCATTATCGTAACACCATACAAGAAAATTAGAAAGAATCACTTTGGTACTTGCCAGGTCAAACCGTCTAACCACGGAGCCATCACGCTAGCAAAGTTAAATGTTTATACAACATTATTTTAAGTACCTATATGCGAAACCCGAAACACGTGTCTAGTATTTTTATGTAAAGAATCTATGTACAAAATTTCAAAACTGTATCACAAAGTTATAAGCTTGTTAAGTTACCTGTTTGTCCGTACAAAAACATGCTCACCCGCGCCGCGCCGTCTTGCGCTCATTGATAATAGTACCTAGGTACCTAACCGTTCGGAGCGGAGATTGGGTAACCAGCTAAGTGTCGCTCGGTGTCCAACTTTTAACCTTTATTAAATATTTTTGGGACAAAATATAACATGGGGTAAACATTATTGGAATCGATTCAGTTACTTATTCTGAATAAACTATATTCAGGTTTCGCTTAGGTATACTAAAAATAACGTTGTATATAAATGTATCCAGCATTGCTACAGAGAACTGACAACAACAAAACGTCTTAACCTAACCCTCAAAATACCAAAATGCTTAGTTATTTCTTTATTAGCCCACGCCGCCCATTAAGAAAATGTTTGGCCGCATTACCGGGTAATGACGGCCCTGACAAACAGCCCGGCGCGACGCCATTTTGTTATTTTGGCGGGTGAAAGTTATGGCAAGCGATTGCCTTAGTGACTAGGGTAATAATAGTAAGAGGTGGCTGTAGGTAAGATTGTAGGCAAATGGATACTTACCTGGTTTCTAAAAGCTTCTAATGAATGGGCTCATTTTTAACCGACTTTTAAATAGGAAGAGGTGCTCAATTCGGATGTTTTTTTATATATATTCGGGCATAACTCCGTCATATACAACGTTATTTTTAGTATATGCGAAACCTGAATAAAGTTTGTTCAGAATAAGTAAGTGAATCGATTCCAATAATATTTACCCCATGTTATATTTTGCCCCAAAAATATTTAAAAGAGATTAAAAGTTGGACACCAAGCGACACTAAGTAGGTTATCCAATCTCCGCGCCGAACGGCTGGGTACCTAGGTACTGTTATCAATGAGCGCAAGACGGCGCGGCGCGAGCGGCGTGGGTGAGCATGTTTTTGTGCGGACAAACAGGTAACTTAACAAGCTTATAACTTTGTGATTTTTCGTGATACAGTTTTGAAATTTTATGCATAGATTATTGCAATAAAAATACTAGACACGTGTTTCGGGTTTCGCATATACTAAAAAAACAATGTTGTATAGACAGATTTGCAAAATTCTTTTTTTGTTCGAAACATGTTTATTCCGAATTTAAATTTCGTAAAGATCTGATAATGACTTTCGGAGACAGACAACGGAACTCTTCAATAAATGCCAGCAAATCAACCGCGATTGCTGCTATCACATATGTATGCATTGTTTTCGCAATTGCACAACATAGCATCACGCCTGTACCCCTAAAGGGAAGATGTGTTCAATAGCTGATATTTACTAAGCAAGTAGTGTTATATGAATTTGTGTGGGTTAGGTGGGTACAACTAAAAAGTGAAAAATAAAAACTGCTTTTACAAAAAAAAAAAAAAACAACCGATTTCAAAAAAAAAACGTTGACACCAAACGAACGTCGTTTGGTGTCAACGGTTTTTTGTTTACCAAATTGACTAAGTACCGTCTTAAATTGCTCGTATATTAAAATCGCAGCTATCATTATTTGACAGTTGTATGAAATGGATATTGCACAACAAATTGACGTAGGTATGTGTTAATCAATTAATTTTCCCTTAGAATTTCCACCTTGTTTATAAAATGTTGCTTAGAGTTAAGAGACATTTAAACGTCAAAACGTTGACGACGTGATGACGTGACGTCGTGGTCTTTTGTGTATTTTTTTTTTGTAATGCGTGTTTTGTTTGTGCACAATAAACAGTTTGTCTTTCTTTCTTTTAATCATAACTTAACTTTAAGCAACGTTTATAAATATGTGGGTTCATATTTATCCAGACGATTTAGATTTCGTCATGGTTACTATATGGTAAGTAGAAATATGCAGCCGTCATTATTTCTAAATTATTCTGCCAGATTTATGGTCTGAACGCATAATTGTGGCGCGAATAGCTGATGTTAGGGAGATTCTACACTAATGTTTTCATTTTAATATATAGGTACGAACAAACAGAAAGTTTCCGTTACGATATACGATATTTTTACGATCATTCTTAAAACGTATTGAATGTATGTTTAGCGGTATCTACAACGTCACATGCGAACAACGCGTCATACTGACGTCACGCAAAATCCTGCATCTCGCAAGCAGAGTTTACCGGCCCCGGCATGAATCATCGGGCAGTTGCCCGCCAGACACAACACCTGTCTGGTCGGAGGATCCTCCCTTTTTTATAGAGTATGAGTGTACTTTACACCCTGTTACTCATACCTCTATATATGTTATAGTAAAGTGCAAACAGAGTTGTTCTTTCATATTCAATATACCGGCGGACTTTTTTTAACGTCTGGATAAAAACAGGGTATAAAAGGTGAACGGAGTAGAAGCCTAACCATCTACAGAAAAAAAAATCGACTAATTATATAAAAAAATCAACTTAAAGGCAAAGGCCGGAATTAATTAATTCTATTTTTAAAAAAAAAAACAACAACTTTGAACGTTGATATCGCTCGTTTCGAGATATAGTTTAAAGTTGATCACGTGGCATAACGATATCTATTGATATAGGTATCAGGCGTGGCCGCCATTTTGAAAAAATAAATGGCGGACTGGTAGGTATGCTAGGGTCCACATAAAAATCTTCAATCCCCTTTCTAAACAATGAATTTCCCTGACCTGTAAATAACCTACAAGAAACATGTATTAATGCGTAATACCAGCCTATTATTGTGTAGAGTCTGTGTGGTGCCGGACTTAAAGAATAGCACCACCCCATACTTCCCGTGGGTGTCGTAAAAGGCGACTAAGGGTCGTACCGGAGAATGGGCAGCAGCGTTCTCTATGCATTCCACCACCATACTATACTGCGATCGCCAACCCGCCTGCCAAGCGTGGCGATTATGGCAAACGCCCCCTCTTGGGGAGGCCTATGTCCAGCAGTGGACGTCTTTCGGCTGAAATGATGATTGTGTAGAGGGTACTAAGACTAAGTTATAACAGCCACAAGGGTCGATCGATCAGGTTAAGCTACGCTTGTCGCGGTTGGTCCGTGGATGGGTGACCGTCTTTACATACCAAGATCCCTCCGTGCCTCGGTAAGCACGTTATGCCCTTGGTCCCGGCTGTCATTCGTGGAACTTTGACAGTCGTTACGGTCGAAAGTCTGACAACCAGTCTTACCAAGGGGTTTCGTTTACCTAGTAACTGGGTTGTGGAGGTCAGATAGGCAGTCGCTCTATGTAAAATACTGGTACTCAGCTGCATCCGGTTAGACTGGAAGCCGACCCCAACATATTTGGGAAAAGGCTAGGCAGATAATGACCAGCCTGTTAAATTGTCCTACTGCAGGGCAACTTTACGGCCGTCTCTGATTCAGAAGACACTAGCATTGATCACTACGTTTGCTCAAGACGGGATGGCGGGCTGGAAGTAAAGAAAGAAAGAATGAGGAAAGAAAGAAAATACGTTTATTTGCAGTAACATATTACAATTTCAATATGCATGCAGAGAAATAAACAACCAGATTCAAGCCATCTCGTCCAAACTCAACTCCGTTAAATATTTACCCTCACCTATGTGTTCTAACTTTAAGTTTGCGTAGCACTACGTATGTGGGTAGTCACAAATTTATTGCAGCGAAGCGACGGGTAGCAGTGACGTATCTGTGTATCTTCACGACTACGCTGCAGGGAGAAGGCAGATAATGAAGGGAGGGAGTTATGTTGGCAAAAGATGGGAGTATATTGTTGTTTCTTAGTTTGTTTTCTGATTAAATTCGTTGAATCATTTCCGTCTTCTTTGAGACTTGCCATTATTCTCCGTGTTTTTTTCCAGTGGGTACTAAATTGAGGAGGAGGAGTTTTCGAAATAAATGGAGGATTTTATGCTTATCTCTGTGATATGAGAAACTATAAATGTTTGCTAAAACTATTACCCGGTGGGCTAAATACATCAAAAATGATTGCAGAAAAAATATGAAAAATTACGTTTTTAGGTTTCGCACCCAAAGGCTGATAACGGAACCCTATTAGTAAGTCTCCGCGTGCCTCTGCTGTTCGTCCGTCCATCTGTTTGTCAGCGTGCTGTATCTCATGAACCGTAATAGGTAGAACGTTGAAATTTTCACAGAGTGCATTTCCAGAGGTATTCCACTCAGAGCACTCTATTGCCGCTATAACAACAAACATTAAAATTAATTAAAACTAAAAGGGGTGGGGGGGGGGGGGGGCTGGGTTCTGGGAAATGTTTAATTTCAACGCAGGGGCGTTGACATTTTTCGGAAGTTATAAAAAAACAAAACTGTTCCTACTGGGCCATGAAAGACCTAATGAAGGGTGATCATCCTATGTCCCTTAAGAGAAGACTCATTGACGTGTGCGCACTTCCCATCCTCACATATGGTCGTAAAACATGGTCTTTGACAAATCAGCACAGGTCCACGCTCGAGGTTTGCCAGAGGGCTATGGAACGGAGTATTCTGGGTATCAAACTAACAGACCGTGTTAGGAATACGACCATCCGTTCCATCACAAAGATGACTGATGTTACTTGGAAAGCTGCCACGCAAAATTGGAACTGGGCTGGACACATCTGCCGCATGTCAGACGAACAGTGGGCCAAACTTACGACCCAATGGGTTCCTCTTAATGGCGCGACATCGTGGCAGGAATACACGGAGATGGCGGGATGAGCTGGACTCCTTCAACATCAACTGTTCCTTAGCAGCTTCGAACAGAGAGAAGTGGAAAGAGACTAGGGAGGTATTTGCCCTGCAGTGGGACATCACAGGCTAATAATAAATAATCATTTATCTTTATTGTTTGTAACAGGTTACGTGTTGATGTATATGTATAATATTATGCTCTATTCTTCACTGATATTGAATCTGCCTAGCCTTTTCCCAACATTGTTAGGGTCGGCTTCTAGACTAACCGGATTAAAGACCAGTATTTTACATGGAGTGACTGCCTATCTGACCTCCACACCCCTGTAAGACTGGCTGTCAGACTTTCGGGCTTTACCCGTAACGAATGTCAAAGATCCACGAATGACAGCCGGGACCAACGGCTTAACGTGCTTTCCGAGGCTCCTCTATTGACTGATATAAATGACAATCTCAAACCAAACGAACTCTTCTCATAGAAGTAAGTGTTATAATAAGTAATTTATGTATTTCAGGAACAAAATGATATAGATACCTAACTAACTATATGATAAGTGCAGCAGTGTGCAAGTTTGAGTCTCGTTTAATGCTCCGTCACTACCACTTAGTGCTGCGATCTAAGCCTAGCATGTCACAGGGCTGTCTCTGATGATTGAGGGGTTTATTTATAAACGTTGCTTAAGGGGCTTACATGACCTAAAGAACGGTCACTGTCGGACTGCATAGAAAATAAAGAGAAGCGCGATGACACAACGCTGGTAATTTATTGCAAAATATGAAGCAATTATTTAATTACTAAAAATTCTATTGTTTGGACTAAAATATTAAAACACTAGTGTTTTAGTATGTTGCTTGTAGCAAAATCTGACAAAAATCAGAATGGTTGCATGTTGCATGTATATTAGTATATGGTTTTTATTGTAAAAATAAAGTTTTTAGATGATTTTTTTTTCTATCTTATTTAATTAGTCGTATTATGTTTTCAACACACTATCTACCTAACTTATTCATGAAGAATAAAAATCAGCTGTTCCCTCAAAATGTAGGGAACGGCTGATTTTTTTTTTTTCGCGATTTTAGGTTTGGTCCCATAGTAAAAGTTGTTGATAATGATGAGTACAATGACCTCTTAAGAGGTTGTTAATGTTTTACCAATAACCCTGTATAGACAGTTGAAATTTTCAGTTGATCTATTTATGTTGCCGCTATAACAACAAATACTAAAAACAGAATAAAATAAATATTTAAGGGGCTCCCATACAACAAACGTTTTTTTTCGGCGTTTTTGCTTTGTGGTACGGAACCCTTCGTGTGCGAGTCCGACTCACACTTGGCCAGTTTTTTTCATAAGTCTTATCTTTAAATCTCACCTTTTTATACCTATAGGTCAGTCATAAGAAAGAACCTTACATAGAAAGCATTATTTCCTATGAAACTTAAGTTAAAGTTCAGTTTCAACAACCCTAGACGAAAATCGATCGATGTCTCCATACTTGCTTGAAATCACCACTCCCAGCTGCAATTGTAACCAAAGCATCACGATGTTACTACGCGGAATATGCTGTACTATAGATGAGGTCTAAAATCTAAGGTATTAAGGTGCCACTAGTCGATATTTTTTCCATACAAATTTCGGGAAGGGATTACTCCACTGTTTGACATTGTGTATCCAAAGTTAAACATGATATAGTTCTGACTTATTATTAATTTTGTCTGTACGGAAATAGAATAGTAAAATAAAAAGCCATTAAAAAGTAATGAGCCAACAAAAATTCGTTTTTCTTGCTACTTTTAACGTAATTTTGGGTGTAAATAAGTAATAAAAGATGTGTAAAATCTTCATCAAAACCAAGTCCGTACCGACAAAGCTCAGTTGTCGAAGAGTTCAATAAACTTTATTTGTAATTGATTTTTGCAGTGGTTTTTTCATAAAACTCGATTTTCCGAAGCACTTTTCGAATTTTTTTACGCGTTGTCAGTTCGGAGCGGTGTTTCTGTGCGTGAGAACTAGACGTTGTTCGTGTAGACTAACGTCTAACTGCTCATCACTGATGCTAGCTCTGTCGGACATGATGCCAGGTAAGACAGCGTGATTTTTGGCCATGACCACCAGTGAGTTCGAGCTCGCGATTAGATTACTCTTAGTAGTCATTTGTTAGTTTAGTTTAGTAATTTCTCAGTTTCATGCCAGCATTGTTTGCTTTTTCGTGTTCAAATTGGAAGACTATGGACACTTTTTTTTGTAAAAAGCTTTATGTTTTTCACATTTTAGTTGTATACTCATTCAAACAAAAAAAAAAAAAAACAGTGGCACTCCGGGAGTGCCAACAGAAGTGAAAACAAAACACAAACAGAATACTTCGCCATCACTCACTGACATATCGGATATACATACATTAAAACCGAGTAGGCCCATACCGAGGACAGCCGAACACATTCGGAGCGGGTATTTTTTTAATCGTCTTATAAACAAAACACGCGCGGTGTCGGTTACGGTAACAGTGTCGGGAGTTCAATGGTTTTATCCCATCTCAAAAAATGCCCAACGCGCTTAAAGAAGTTTTCACTTCAATAAAATAATTTTACAATTCAGGTCAGATAGGCAGTCGCTCCATGTAAAATACTGGTATTCAGCTACATCCGGTTGGACTGGAAGCCGACCTCAACATAGGAAAAGGCTACCCTGATGATGATGAGTTAGCAATCTAGGAAAAATTCTAATAAAGCGACCTCGTTTTATATAAAACAGTAATTACAACGAATGGGATCAAAACTCACTGGCTTAAGAGCTTAACCATTTGGTCACATAAATTCATTTCACACACATCCCCTAAATAACTACGCACCTGAAATTAAGAGCACACATCACACAATACAGATGTCCAACACATTACAAAGAGCTCCAAAAGATTTATACGTATTTAATCCCAAAGGATTGTGTTAAAAAAGGGCGTTACATGTGGCATGTGGTTTAATTGGTGTTCCACATTTTCCACGCACACGTGGAACCACAAACTCGATTTCAACACAATTAATGGATAACAATTTTGTTGAACGAATTATCTGGATACTCTTTTGGCGTTTTAGTAAATTATATTGTGTTGTTGATATGGTTTGTTGCATTGGGTATAAAGAGTAGAATGTTATGGAGATAATTGTTCTTGCTGGTTACTGTAATTTTAAGAGCATTAACTTTATAGAACCTACCGAAATCCTCTGCCTCTTAAAATTAAAGATAATTTTTGTTTTCAGCTGTTTTAAGAAATGATGATAATAATCTGGGAGCATGGGAATGCCCCGCCAAGACGAGCCCAGCGAAGCGTAATACCTACCTTTGCTCGAAGCAAATCGTCGTTTTTTTGAACCCTCATAACTTGGGTTTGGATTATACCAGATATTTATTTCTGTAAACGGGTTCAGAAAAACACTTTTATACGTTTAAAATAAATTAAGTTTTACCACTTTATAATATACGCGCCGCACTATGTAGGTACCATTTTGTTGAAACTCAGATGTGTCTTCTCGACATCCGTGTGTCACTAACGGGATGCAGCAGAATACCAGCGACAGGTATTGTACCTGGCATATGCTGAGCTGTAGGTACTCCCATTAGATGCAACCATGAGACACACACCGCCCAGTAGTGATCGACCGATATAGATGTATATAATATGAGCTAGGTGTCTATGGGTCAATTTATCTTTTGAGTCTTTGTTTTTTTTTTGCACTGAATAAATGTTTTATATATCTGTCTATCACTAGGTGAGTTCAGTTTTTCCTATCCGATTACTCCGATAAGAAAGACCAAAACAAACTCAGAGGTCATTCTTTTTAAAAGAAAGTCCAGGCTTAATATGTGGAATGGCAGACTTAATATCTTCATATGTGGAACCTTGTAATAAGCAAACTTTCCTGCCTACGAATGATTTTTAATTGTGTTATAAGTCTGTAAGTTTTCTGTAAAAATAAAATAAATATATCGGAGAAAGTATGGTGTGTCTCGTTATTATCAGCCATATTTAAACTATGTGTGGGCTACTGTGGGTAAGTGTTGGATAATGCGCAATAGAAAAACGGATTGCAGTTCAAATGAGATTATAATTTCACAAACAATTTAATCACGCTAGCAAATTACACACTAGGTAGGTACACGACACAACCAGATACGGAACGCGGGACAGTTTCTGAGCACATGTTGTTCGTACGATTTCCAATGTCCAAGAGCTCCACATCGTTCGTCGAGCTGTCTTCGAGCGTCGACCCCCCCACGAACTCATGCTAGACTCTGTCAAGCGCCACCAGATGGCGCTGGTGTTCCGAATAGTCGTTGTCGTCACACTGCTTCCGCCTCGTTGTCAAGTCAGCTCCCGTACTAATGATGTCTCCGACACGGCCATCCTGCTTCCACACGTCCTCGTGTGTTAATCTGTCAACAAACATACCCGCAAAGTATCACATAGCTCGGTCACTCCTGACCAAATATGGTACAGGTAAAAAAACACCATGAAAATTCGAACAACCTAAAAAAAATGCAGAGTTCAGAGCATTACTCATTACTTGATTCTCAAATCTCAAGATCACTAACTAAACTAAGCCAATAAAACATCCTTAGAGCATCACAAAACACAAAGCAGGAATCTTATTCGTGGCCTGTGGCTTTTCACTAAGCCCAACAAACCTCACGTTTGTTTCTATGAATTCCTCTGAATTCCGAGTCCCACGGACTCTATGGTCTCTACAAGACCCGACCTCCGCCAGAGACACCCGCGCACCGCGTATCCACGGACTACTAAAAGCAGATACCGACTTCTAACGGACTACGGCTACGAAATGACTACTGGTACGGTCCCGACCAGCCGACCTAAGATTCACCACTATCACGCGACTTAGTCTCTACTCTGTTTCATCAACAAGACTTTTACTTGGCTTTCCTCAAATTAGTTAGTAATACTCTGATTTTCTGGCATTTTTCGCAACCTCCCATATGAAGACTGATGGATCAAAATTAAAAGGGACTCGACTCTATAAAATCTGTTTTATTTTACGATCAATTTGCAATAAGCTTTCAAATTAGAAACCAAAAATTAGGCTAATCTAAGAATTTGAACTATCTAGTTGCGAGATTACCGAGACCAAGTACAACGATTCCACACTACGTTAGTCAAAGAAAACAAAACCTCAGGTATCCCTTTCACGGTCCCACACATTCGTCACATACGCACTTCCCGCAGGAATGCCGAGTCATCCTTGACTCTACGGTCTTGGCTTCAACGCTAGACCCGACCATACTACCCAGAGCTACCGCGTATACCACGTACTCACGATACTCTGGTACGGTCTCCGACCCAATGAACCGAGAACCTGAGTACACAAACTAAAATTTCGTCTACAATCTCAATTGGTACTTGGCCCTCGGGCATCTTCCGAACACGGTCATAGAGCGTATTTGTAAGTACGCCCCTAAGACGACCCACTGACCAAAAAAACATCATCCAGAGTCATGTACCATCGTTATCCACACTACAACAATAATCTTTTTCACTAAGAGCGTTAGACACCTGGAAACCCACACACGAGTAAACCACTCTAACGCCACGGCTCTCCGGCCGACCAGCAATCGCATTGCTCTCACACATCCAGCGCATGGATTCGTATGCATCACCCTGTGACTACACACAACTTTACTACGGCCGTTAGAGAGCCCCTACTCGCGTGGTTCACACTACTTAGGCTTGCTCATCACCACTGTGATCACCATCTACTTCGACTGGTACATGACCTACTGGCATCATTCTTAACCTAACGTGAGCATATTTAAAATTGCATTGTAAACTAAATTGGGCTATACCTAACAATGTAACCATTTTGCTGTTGTTTACCAGAGAAGCACTCAGTATCTGAGTCAAATCAAAATGAAAACGGCTCACCAGATTCGGTAGACAACAGATCTGTAGCCGGCTCAACGGCACAGACATCCACCCGCAGCCACTGCTTCCCTGGCAGAATTCGCGAAACCTCTTTCACGGAAAGCGCCGTCCCTGATCAGCGACCACTCGTACAGGAGATCCAGAGTGTAGCGCTGTCTGACACTGCCATCTTGCTTGCACACGTCGTTGTGTTAACCTGTAACCACAAAAAACCAACAGCAGTGCATGTTCCACTCGGCCAATTCTGACCACATTGTTATCGAAACGATTACTTAACAAAAATTTAGTAAAAACAATAGCAATCATCGCCAACAAAAGATTCCTTTAAGCCTTAGTAATAATTGGTCAGAAACTATATCAACTTAGATCACATACAACGCTCATGGCCCTGCTGCCGCAGCGGCTAGTGACACTCATGCCACCCATATCGTCATCACCTCTAGTGATACGACCAACACACATCACTTCACATAGGGTCTACGACTCCCAGGTCATTACAAGACCAACACAACAATAGTCTCCTTTGAGACCCTGGTCCCCGCTGCACCACCAGCTGCCCATCGCTCCCTGAACAATTCATACGTGAGTTGCAGTTATGACTACAGACAAGTGCGTACAGTGCGACCTAGCCATGGTATGTGCTCTAACTACTCGATGAAAGAACTCTCGTCACCGTCTTCTACGTTTAACTCGTTAGGAACACTACTTAGAGGCATCTTTGAGTGAGCATACTTGTAACTACGGTTAGAATTTAAAGCGTTTAATGTATGGGGAGGTGATCCCCAATCCAAAACATCAACTAACTTAAGTGGACCTCTGAACTTCCGATTTAACTTAGTCTTATAATCTGATGTCACTCTTCGTTTTCTAATAACACAAAATATCCTACCCAAAATTTTGTTATAGCTGCCTTTGTCCTGTCATAATATTACTTTGCAAGTAGATGTCGGGTAGAACATGTAATAAAATCTCAAGTTGTTGCTTGCTAATCGCAACGCTACATATGATTTGTTCTGTGCTGAATACACGCGTTTGACCAATACCAGTCAACGTAACAACATTATTAACTCGTTTGCCACTTAATTTAGCTACACAACTCGCTTTTACTCACGAGCATTCAGCAACAGAATCGTAAACAAAACAATACAGCTCACCTTTATTTTCTAACGTGCCTGAGAGTAGCTGTACGACGCAAACGTGCACTCGCTGCTGCTGCTTGCAGCACGCGGTCCACCTCCACCATCTGCCTGGCTGCCACTGCTCGTGCACCGTGCCGCGGCCCATGACATGTCGCGACTTGTCCTGGATTCCCTCACTTGCAGCACACGAAGGGCTTCACCGACGCGGCGACGGCTGCAGGCTGCTTGGCTCGATTCTTCAAGTCACCCCACGTCACTGGTAGCTCCACGCTACGTCTTTGGCTCCCTTTGTGCGGCTTAAGGACGGCCACACACAACAAGTTGACCTCCTTGCAGTGAATTTTCAGCAAAACACAAATCAGCTATCGTTCTGTGTGCTGTTACGTTTGCACACGACGCGTCCTACCGTGTGTTCTTAATACGAAAACAGGATACGACGGACTCAAACGCCGGTTACAGACACGCTTTTTTTTTTGTTTTTAAACGTGGCGGTAGGGCGCAACTGGCGCGTCACTGTGCAAAGGTATTTCTGCATACAGCCTATGCTTCGAAACAACATGTACTATGATCGCACATCCGTATCTGGTTTGTCTGGGTCGAACTTGGACAGATCCACACGATTATTTAATAAACGCATGCGAACGCTTATTTGCACTTTGTTTATCAAACGGCAACGGTCACTTTAACTTTAAGCGATCTGATTTTGCGCATGAACCAACACGGATCCCAGTTCTGATATCGGAGAAAGTATGGTGTGTCTCGTTATTATCAGCCATATTTAAACTATGTGTGGGCTACTGTGGGTAAGTGTTGGATAATGCGCAATAGAAAAACGGATTGCAGTTCAAATGAGATTATAATTTCACAAACAATTTAATCACGCTAGCAAATTACACACTAGGTAGGTACACGACACAACCAGATACGGAACGCGGGACAGTTTCTG
Organism: Mesoligia furuncula; assembly: GCA_916614155.1. Lineage (NCBI taxonomy): Eukaryota > Metazoa > Arthropoda > Insecta > Lepidoptera > Noctuidae > Mesoligia > Mesoligia furuncula. The sequence goes on along the minus strand of OU744797.1, from coordinate 28,798,186 downwards.
AGCACATGTTGTTCGTACGATTTCCAATGTCCAAGAGCTCCACATCGTTCGTCGAGCTGTCTTCGAGCGTCGACCCCCCCACGAACTCATGCTAGACTCTGTCAAGCGCCACCAGATGGCGCTGGCGTTCCGAATAGTCGTTGTCGTCACACTGCTTCCGCCTCGTTGTCAAGTCAGCTCCCGTACTAATGATGTCTCCGACAAATAAATAAATATTAATCTTGGTCAGGCCATACGAGGACCATGCAGATAAGTTTCTGAGATGGTATTTTGAGAACAAAACTACACATGTTTGAGTGGACCTGTCCAGCTGTCAACTATACACACAAAGCATGGCTTATTCTTTAACCCCTCATTACTATGAAAAACATTTTTGGAATAACTTTACACGATTTTCCCTACATATTCCTATCTATAGGTATTATAAAAGAAAGTCGTATTAGTTACACTATTTATAGCTCAAGAACGGCTGAACCGATTTGACTGAAAATTGGTGGGGAGGTAGCTTAGAACCAGGAGACGGACATAGGATACTTTTACCTTTTTTTTTTGGGTAGAAGTAGGGTACACCACGCGAAGGAAGTAGTGCCGGGCAGCTAGAAATAATTTATATGGCAGTTTGGTATAGAGATAGTTTGAATCCCATGAAAGGACATAGGATACTTTTTATCCCGATATTCCCGGGATCGACACTTATGCGGGTGAAACCGCGGGGCGCTGCTAGTTTTATATAAAAATCAATAGTTGATAGAATTGTTTTTTTTTTTGCATCATTATTCTTCTCAACCAAAGCACCTGCCATCTAATCTCTTCACCACCCTTTGTTGACTGGTAGAGAATGCCTAAGGCATTAACTCCGCCTTTGTACCTTTTTGTGTGCGAAAATTATAAATAAATAAATATTATGTATTTGGTTATATTATTCTGTTTACGCAGAATGCGTAGGCTATTTACTGGTTAGGCTTTTAATTCATGGCAGAACGACGAAAGCCTAACCATTAAATAAAGAATGCGTAAAGAAAATGGTAAAGAGGGCCCGTGGCAAATTATAACTGCCGCACAGGTCGATCGATCAGGTTAAGCTACGCTTGCCGCAGTTGGTCTGTGGATAGGTGACCTTTACATACATAGACCCCTCCATGCCTCGGAAAGCACGTTAAACCGTGGGTCCCGGTTGTCATGGATCTTTGACAGTCGTTACGGGCAGTCACAAGCCTGACAGTCTGATAACCAGTCTTACCAAGTGGTATCGTATTACCCAGTTAGGGTTGCGGAGGTCAGATAAGCAGTCGCTCCATGTAAAATACTGGTAATCAGCTGCATTTGGTTAGACTGGAAACCGACCCCAACATAGTTGGGAAAAGGCTAGGCAGATGATGATGTAAGAAAAATGGTGTAAAGTTGTTCTAAAAATGTTTTCTTGGTACTAAGGAACTTTTTGGATATTTTCATAACTCTTGACAACTTATTAGGCCATGTACTCTAACTTAATTAAGCTACTCGTGTTATTCGCGTGTTCCTAGTAATAAAATAAAATATTTTTCGGTCCCAGTTAGTCACTACAAAATGTTGGTAAAATGCTCTTGTATTTTAATCCTTATTGCTTGAACGCACGAATGCTTTTCAAATTTTCTTAGTAGGTTTGCTTGTTATTATCCCACTGGAGGGCAAAGACCTCTTCCTATAAAGAAAACCGGGTATTGATCATCACGCTTACAACACTGCATGCATATTTAGCATTATATTATAACGATTTAAAACAATACTAAATAATACAAGTCGCACGGATCAATCTTGCCGAGGTTGGTCTGTGAGATCTTTTACAGTCGTTACGGGTAATCAGGACCCCAATAATCTGACAACCAGTGTTGCCAAGGGTTACCCAGTAACTAGGTTGTGGAGGTCAGATAGGCAGTCGCTCCATGTAAAATAATGGTATCTAGCTGCATCCAGTTACACTGGAAGCCAACCCCAACATAGTTGAGAAAAGGCTCGGCAGATGGATTAAGTCTAGACAGAAGTGTTTTAAATACACTTAGGCAGAGTCGAAGGGTCGCTTCTCGAAGGTGTGAAGGATAATGTCTACCTAGGGCATGTCGTCCAGCTCGGTAGACACAACTTTGAGAAAGAGGCCGACAGAAGGATCCAGTTGGGTTCGGTAGCATTTAAAAAACTCCGTCGTCTCGTCGCCTATCCCGCAGTGTTTGAAGACTAAGAGTCCTGCCCGTCATGACATACGGTGCTGAAACGTGGACACTGACGGTCGGGCTGGTCCACAAATTCAAGGTAGCTCAGCGCGCTATGGAGCGAGCTATGCTCGGAGCTGAAAGATAAAATCTGGAATTAAATTATGCGGAAAAGAACCGGAGTTACCGACATAGCTTGCAGAGTAAGCAAACTGAAGTGGCAGTGGGCTGGCCATGTCTGTCGAGGGACCGATGGCCGGTGGAGCAGACGAGCCTTGGAGTGGAGATCACGTATCGGTAAGCGTAGTGTGGGACGCCACACAGCTAGACGGACGGACGACCTAAAGAAGGTGGCTGGGGTAGACTGGTTGCGGAAGGTGGAGGACAGGGTGTTGTGGCCTATGTCCAGCAGTGGACTGCGATAGGCTGAGTTGATTGAGGCAGAGATTAGTAGACATTGATTAGCACATGCTATGGCTAAGTGGAGTAAGCAGTATACCTGTCACTGTCCCGCAGCTTTCAAACTACAAGAGAAAGACAGAGATGAGAACATATCTTACAAAAAAGTGCTAAGTAACGTTTATTAATCTCGGTCTTAGAAACTACATAATTATTCTCTTGTTTTCTTTTTATTAGTTTTTATCTCCTTTTATCACAGAAGCTTTTAACGTGCCCGTCTTTCTACATCATTCCCACATGTTTAATTTCAACATATCATTCATGTTACACATGAACGGAGCTTATTAATCATGTTTTTAAGGTATTACAACATGAGAGATGTAACCTATTTTGTAAAAAAAAAAAAACAGTGGCACTCCGGGAGTGCCGACCGAAGTGAAAACAAAATACAAACAGAATACTTTGCCATCACTCACTGACATATCGGATATACATTAAAACCGAGTACATCCCGAGGACAGCCGAACACATCCGAAGTGGGCATTTTTTTAATCGTCTTATAAACAAAACACGCGCAGTGTCGCTTACGGTAACAGTGGCGCGAGTTTAATGGTTTTTTCCCATCTCAAAAAATGCCCAACGCGCCTAAAGAAGTTTTCACTTTAATTATGATTTAAAAGAGTGTCCGTGGAGTTTCTTGCCCGTTCTTCTCCATAGGTACTGTAGAGTCCGTGTAGACCTACCTTTAAAAATAGATGCTGGCTGGTCATAATTGCCAGGGTGTTCCAATCGAACGTTCAAGCAAGTGTCAAATATTTTAATATGGTATTTTTGTTTAAGAGATGCAGTGCTAGAAATAATATGATACTGTAAAGTCTTCTTATAAATACATATATTAGTTCCAAGTGTTAGATCACTTATTAAAATAAATCTACGTATTACGGATAATTAGTTTATTTTACTGCAACTAGAGTACAATTCGCAACACACTACAGGAAAAGTTTTTAACCAGTCCGCAAATTTTGACATAATAAACTTGAATATATTTTAATAAACACGTATTTTTTGTTTTGATATTTTATTTTATTTTATTTTTATTTCTTCAGGATAACAAACAATTGCGCAATGCTTAATATTTAGGTACAGATATTTTATAAGACACTTAAGTAATAACGCAACCAGCATCGTTATCCACAAATTAATGCAACTGTAAGAATAGTTAGAGTAAGATCCAAGCAAACTTAGCAAACAATTATTGTCTATCATAGATTAACTAGGTTAGGTGAAATAACATGTGACAAACAAAACTAAATGTGTGAATATAACAACAAAAAAATTATGTGGTACATAAATGAAAGATTTTTTATGAATACTATTTAATAGTAAAAAATTAAGTTAACGCTTACGAGACTTGTTTACTCAGAAAGGAGAAACCCGTTTCTGGGCCTAACCGTTACACGAATAAGATATGTACCAAAAAAATCGTCTATTTTGCTAAATTAACCCATTTAAATCTTAGCCTCATTTACAATGGCCAAGTGTAGAAAATAATTAGATTTCTATTTTTTTGTTTTAAACCACCTTTGTAAACTGTTACAACACTTATTTTGTTATACGTCACTAACTTCACACATGCTGGTATTCTATCAATAGAGCGTACCCTAAGAATATGATCGATTTAGTGGAAATCGATGCTGATACAAATAATTAAATAACACTCCATTGTTTTAGTATAAATGACTTTTTAGGTATTAAAATCAATGTAAAGCAATTAAATCTGGAAACTAATTGATATTTAACGTAATCGCCATTAAAAAACATTAAAAGAAATAAATAATCGATAAAATCGACTGTACCATGGATTGCACTAGTAAACGGCAAATGTCAGTGTCAACGTCTGTCAATTCATCAATTGTCATGGTTGTATTTTTGCGCAAGTCAATGTGTTGTTTTTCTGTATTTCTGGGGATTTATTTTTTCGTAAGACCTCTAATCGAATACTGGACTCCGAAATTGATTGCATTCTGACTGACCCTCGCTTGAACAATGGACACCGTTACATAACCTGCCACCTGTGCTGACTTTTGCTTGCTGGAAAACCGGATCTGATTATTGCTCTTTTTGACGACTGACACGACATCATGAACTTGTGCATTAATTGCGGAATAGCAACGGCCCACAGCCATACAATAGGAAGGCGAAGATTGGAAGATGAAAATGATTCTTTCGACTACTGGTACAGGAATGGGTCGCGCGCGCCTCAAACGGTTAGTATCCGATAATTCTATATTGTAACATTTTTGTACAATGTATGTAATAATAATAATGTAGTCGAACTAAATAGTGTCATCGCATTTGTATATGTGTGTGAGAGTTGTACTTTATATAATGATACCAGAATGTGCAGATGTGATGCTTCATATTCGAAGACATGACTGTGACATCACCAATCCGGACTGAACCTGCATGGTTATTGGTTAATTATATTCCCTCTCAGAGAGGAGACCTGTGTCCCTGCAGTGGGAATGTAATAAAAACACTTTTGTTTACCCAAATGTGCCACTCAGATGTTTATTGCTAAATGCTAATGCTAGACCTAATAGTCAAATGATAAATGTTTGCTTCAGGTAAATGAAAATGACTTTAATATCTGCCAAGCTTGCTGAAATCATGCCAATGCTGTATCTCTTGATGGAAATATACCAGAAGGGAGTGAACAGACACCTACAGGACACCAACGAGTGTGTATTCACTGTGGACGTTCTCTTCTGAGAAGAGTTTGTTGCCATCGACTTACGACTACTGGTACAGTGCAAGAACACAGAATACACGAAGATAGAAGAGGATGGATCCTACCACGCACGGTTAATATAATAGTTTTTTTCATGCTTTTTTAATAACATTTTTTTTTAGTTTTGTTTTGATAACAAGGGCATTCAAAAGTTTTATTTGGTATGCTAAAACATTTAAGTGAATTAGAATAGTGTGATAATGGTTAAGCTAACTCAGGCTTACTAACCTACATCAGGATTTCTTTAGATCATTCTTTTTCAAAATGGGCAATAACACACCACACATCTCTGATGTAAAGGCACTCTTTAATGTAGATATATTATTTTCAGGTGGGTGCTTCAAGTGTTTTTTGTCACTCTTGTTGGGTGCGAGCAAATAGAGCATCCCGGCATTTCCATGATCTACAGCAAGAGCTGTCAACATCGGACTCAAACTTAAGAGGAAGAATAAAGTCGAGGCATATTAGTAATAGGATGTATTTCGTTTATACATTATTCGACAGCTCTCTAAGTGGAAGGGATGCTATAACCGAACCTGTATCGTTAGCAAAAGAACGGTTGGATGCTGTACCCACACTATGAGCATAATATGGTATCTTGGTTAGGCACGGCACCAGGGTAGTCAATTGCCTCCTGCACAATTCCTGGATACCTACTGTGTTATTATAGTATGATAATCCTAATGAAGAAAGTAATTAATAAAACCATCACAATTTCCTGTTTTTTTTTTTTATTTTAATATATTTTGCAATCTCAGATTACTTACTGTAATCTGAGATTGCATCAAATCCCTAGGTACAATATTAACAAATGCAAGCCAGTAGTGATGTAAGTGGGCCTTGTATAATAAACATAGTTTTCTACTGAGGTTTTCAGTGCCGCTACAAGAACAATCAGATAAATCGGAAGTCATCGTAAGCGCTTTTTATTTATGTACCTAAAACCTCATCGTGATAGGCGGCAGGTGCTGCAGCACAGCACATGGGCGTTCCAGATTTACGTAGGAAACGAAAGTCTCAAAAATATCATTGTTTAACTAGGTACTAAAAATAACCTAAAAAGTGAACATTGTTGACTGATTTTACCAATTTGGCCATTGCTGGGAGACGTGAAAATTGGGCTCGTGAAACCTTCCTAAAAGCTCTAATTTATGGCCAAATTCCAGCCCTGTAACGCCAGGCCCAAGTTTCTATGGAGTTTGGGTTTCTCCTTTATTTTATGGACGTCGCTTGCCAGTCCGTCGACCGGTCGCCCGATTCACGCCGCGCGTCGACCGGTCGCCTGACGCGCCAGCTGCTATCAGAAGTACTCACGCGCGCTCGCTCTATGCGACGGCGGATTATTGACCCCAGTTTAGCGCTACAATTTTTTAAGTTTAGACTGTGTAAAGTTACACACATCAAAAGTGTCTAGGGATCAAGCATTTTTATGCGGATTTCTTGAGATTGAGATGTGGCTTTGTAATAAATTTATGATTTTATAAATTTATATGGATCCTTTTTGGTGCATTTCATAATTTGAATCAGGAACTGTGAATCAAATTCGAGTAAAAGATGAAAATCAGCTGTCAATATTTTCCCTATAAAAACATACAACGCATTGAAGACATTATTAGTGCTACTGTTTCCCTACTACTGATTAAAACCAACGTTATTATGGAGCGGCGACGTCATTTAAGCAGAGAAAGAAATGCTCAGAGCCGTGGGAATGATAGAAGCTGGTTCCCGGCAACGTACTGTGGCTTTAGCTCTGAATACAAGTCAGAGTGTTATCAGTCGACTTTGGACACGTTACCGAAGCACTGGTACCGTGGCTGAGCGCCATGGAGGACGGTATCGCTGCACCACACGGAGACAAGACCGATACATTCAAATCTTAATTCGAAGAGCTCCAACAATAACCGCCATGATGTTAGCCGTGAGGCTTCATCACTCTTCAGGGAACTTAATTAGCGACCAAACAGTCAGAAACCGCTTGCATGAAGTGAACCTTCATTCCCGAAGACCGCTACGGGTACCACCTATAGCAATGCACAATCGTAGGATTCGATATCAATGGGCTCTTGAACACAGAAATTGGGCAGAAGAACAATGGCGTTTCGAGTGCTTTTCTGATGAGTCTCGTTTTGGTATGAGACCGGATACAAGACGTATACGACACTGGAGAACCCCTGGACGCCAACAGCGATTAAAATCCTGCCAGGAAGTCCATCCTTATAGTGGTGGAACCATCATGGTATGGGCGGGTATTTGGATCGGCGGAAGAACTGAGTTGATTTGGATCAGAGGCAACCTCAACGCTCAAATTTATGCTGAGACGATTGTATCAGACGTCATCGTTCCTCTACAAGTGCAAATCGGTCCCTTATTTCAGTTAATGCATGATAATGCACGACCGCACACCGCAAGAGTTGTAAGACAGACTCTCGCCGCAGCTAACATCAATGTCCTGCCCTGGCCTGCTCAGTCGCCAGACTTGAACCCGATTGAGCATGCATGGGATATGCTACAGAGAAGAGCTCTGCCGAATATGGAGGGTATCCAGTCGCAAGAAGACCTTTTTTTGTTGTTGCAACGAACATGGGCGGCCATTCCACAGCGTGATTTGGATGAACTCATTTTGAGTATGCCAAACCGATGTTCTTGTGTTGTTAGTGTTCGGTAGAAACACGGATTATTAATTGTTTAAGTTACCCAATAAAATTTTAAAGAAAACTGTTATTTCAGTCTTTTTTTCGAACTTTTGTGTTAGTGGTTCAAATGTCAAAAATCCCTTTATTAGGAAAATGGCAAATTTCTTTATTAATGCAAAGGTGACTTGGTTTATCGTTACTGTGACAAACGAAAACACTTTATTTGATGAATCCTTAAAGAAAATTTTAATTACTATCAATCAGGAGAAAAGTTATTGCAAAAATATATGTTGATCCCTAGACACTTTTGATGTGTGTATATCCCTGAAGGGTTAGGCAGAGGTGTACCTATTGTACACCTAAAATATGAATAGAAGATTGTATGCATTTCACGGAGGGGGTACTGAGTAAGTACCTGAACCTCTATAATAATAGATGATATCTGGAACTACTTAGTTAAAAGTGTTGAAAAACACCCTACTTACTTTTATCACAAAACAATGCTTTTACTTGCCTTGGGGATAGTAGGTACTTATGCCATCGCGGCGGGTACATTGTGTACGCCTCCAGCTCATAGATGAGGTCGCGACACACTTATTTAGCCGTCTATGCCAACAAATTCGAGATCCGGCATTTCGAACGCTATGTCCATTTTCCGAAGAGATGCATTTTGTCGGCGATCTAGAAGGGTCGTCGTAACCCGTGCGTGCTCCAGAAAGTTTTCATATAGGGCTAAATCTGCTATTATAACATTATTTCTTCACAAAGCCTCCAATCCGATTTGTGAAATGTTGCTTTTGACTAACTTCTTACGATTCCATTATTTGACATTAAAGCAATTCCTATTTTGTGGACCATTTTACGAATCTCCATACAAAATTGTCAAATAGATGAATTGCGTGTTACGAATTGTACACAAACAATATTATGAATTGTCAGATTGTGACCATTTTACGACTTTTAATATCATTCATAATGAATTCCTTTTATGATTCTCCCAAAGTGGCCTTTTTAGGGCCCCTGATCAATGTCACAAAAAATATGAACAAATGCACACTGTTTTAAACACAAAAACAATGATTTATTACTGTAACTATTCAATATCGATCCTCGAAAAATATCATAACTTTGGTTAAACTGACAACGCTAAAAGGTAAAAACTAGACAAAAAAGTTTAGTCGCTAATAGATTTTTATAAAGACTGATAGCTTAGATTTAAACTGGTCCATAAAAATACTTGTGAGTGTGATATAATAACATAAAAGAAAAATAAAACGATAAGTTACGTTGCTGCCATTGCCGACTTATGGGTCGTTGATAGCTGCCACGACTAAAACTGATGAAGCTAACACCACCCCATTTTAATTTAAAGTTTTATAGTTTCAAATTACTTTTTATTAATAAAATGTCGTAAGAAATCAAGAGTTGACACTTAAATGAATACATTTAGTAATATAAAATAAAGTATAGACTTCATTTGTTTGGATAAATGTCTTAAATAGAAAAGTCACGTACTTACTTGAAGTACGCTAGTATTATATTATCTGTGCTTGAAGGAACAAGGGAACAGTACGACAAGTCCTGCGTCCACGCAGGCATTTGTAAACGTAATTTTTCGTAAATTCCAATTTATCCTTCATACTTTCATGGGCTTAGGACCATCAAAATGTAGAAAATAAATCATAATAAGTAAGAAAGTAATACGTTTTAGTCCATTCAAAATAAAACATTTAGGTATGATAGTTAGGTACTTAGACATGATACAATTTAGATTGAAACAATTGCATTTTGGCGTATTTAAAAAATTGGAATCAACTATCTTACAACAATGTCTAATCAAAGAGAACCTAACACACTAAGATTGTTTATAATTTCTTCTTACCTCTACATTTTATTAATCACATTAGGTATTGTTCGAAGTGACCTCCTCCTTTTTCAAGGCATAAACGTGCACCTTTAAATAAGTAAGCATTTAGTTTGTTTAGGACACTAACACCACTTTTTACTTCATTGAAAGCGTTAATTATTTTTTTATTCAAGTCATCTAGGCTCTGAGCCTCTTCTACATACACCCGGCATTTCACTTGTTTCATACACCTTGGTTTGCTGCTAAAATTGTCCTCTCATTAGGGACCGTGGGACTGAGGATCCCTTGGGCTCGCAGACGAGGTACGCTCTCCCTTTCGTATCTTCTTCGTGCTGCTCGTAAATTTTTCATTGCTTAACAAATACACTCGCACCATTTCATAATACTCGCGGTGAGTAAAATGAGACATTGTCACAACGCTAGTCTAGTGCGCGGCACACGCGCAGGGACGGCGAAGGGCGCGACGAATATCCGACCTCCGCTTCCGCAAGTGACGTACTGCATGTGCATGCGTTTTGTTTATCAAACGCCGGCGCCGCATGCGGCATGCCCCCGCACCCCCGTCTCGTGCGCTGGGCGTGGTCCAGCGGCCGGCGGCCTTCGCGTTTTCATTCATGCTCATTCATAGTATTACTATTAAATTATATCCATGTCTTGCTTATTTCAAATTGGGACAAAGTGGAAAAATGAAAAAAAAAAAGTCATAAACTAAAAATGGAAATGTGTTCTATTGCTTACACTGAGCCACCAAAAAAAATTTACGCAGTGGTTAAAAATTTTTCCTGTATACTTAACTCAAAAATAACACAGGGATAGTTTTACATTTTCTAAAAAAAGGCGCGAACCTCCACTGACAGCTTTTCCAAAGCTTCTCACACAAATTGAATCGTTTCGGTGTTGCCAGCACAATAAGTTGATTACAAGTAATCGAATACAAAAGTAAATAAAATTAAAAAAAACTAAATTAAGTACAATAAGTTGCATCAAATAGTTTAAATAACATAACAAAACCTAACACAAGTTAAAGTTCTTTTAATCAAACACCACATAATATAGGTGTTTGGAAGGTCCCGTTTGGACCTCTACAGTACCTACTACGCTTTGGAAAGGGCAACTAGCTTAATCTTTCTGACTGACCGACCCCTTGACAATTCAAAAGTGCCTGAAGTAAAGTGGACGAAATAATTGTTTGAGATCATTGAACTTATGTAACGAACAAAAATATTTTTGTTTTATAAATATTTATAAAATAGTTTACTTTAAAACTAAAACTTCTGAAACTATATATCAACACCCTGTTCCTAGTAACTCCCGAAGGTGTCAATCAATCGCTCGAGACACAGATTCAGGCGCTAGTTTCGACAATATTAGTGCCTCGTACGGAATTTAAATCGTGTCCTAGATCTCGGGAACTCATTATAGTGCGAGATATTCCTTGCGGATAGTCGACTGTCGATTGACAATAGATTAGGTTCATTATTTTTCTTTTGTTTCGTTTTAGTACCTTGAACCTTTTTCGACTTGATTCGACTATTGTCGACACTGCGTTGGTTTACTAGCTCGGAGAATAAAGTCTAAGAAAAATTGTATTTTTATGAAAATCGCTTATGTTTCTCGAGCTATAGTGCACTAAACGATAAATGATTTATTTTCTCTAAGTAGGTTTGTACAAACACTTTTACACGTCAATAATATTTTTTTAAACTAGATGAGGTCGGCGTTTCCTATCTGACTACTCTGAGAAGAAAGATCGAAACAAACTCAGAGGTCACAATCTCTTTTAAAGTCCAGACAAAATCTTGGTCAGATCGTGTGAAGACCATGTAAATTGGTGTCTGACATGGTCTTTGAGGAAAGAACCACACAGATTGAGCGAACCTGTCCAATCAATGCACGCACTTGTCAAAAATCGTGCAGCTCAACTCAGAACTTGAGGAGCTCAACGATTCGACGAACAATACCAAAGGAAGAACATTTGGGTAGGCCGCGTAAATTACTCAAACTGCCAGATCATGATTAAAACTAACTAAGAAGGAAAACAGAAAAAAGAAATGACCTACATAGTCTTCACATTCACAATAATTAAATATAAAATACTTTTCAAAGTAAATATTCATGTCATTGTATATATAAAATTCATCAATGTCAATGCGTATATAAAAATGCGGACATAATCTTTGAGGACCATGTAGATTAGTGCCTGAACTGTAGTGTCACTAACGGATATACAGGCAGAAATACGATAGTTTAAAAAAATGCAAGTAATAGGTACTTGAATTTCGAGAGGATACAAGAACATTATACAATCCGTACGCGAAATACGCGCATTGACGTGGAGTTGCGGACACCAGCTAATGTTATAAATTCGGAAGTAACTCTGTCGCTCTGACTGTCTGTCTGTATGTTACCTTTTCACGCCTAAACCACTGAATGGATTTCGATAAAATTTTGCAGAGAGATAGATTGCATTCCGGGTAAGGACATTGGATAGTTTTTATTTCGATATTCCCACAAGATCAACACTTATGCGGGTGAAACCGCGGGGCGCTGCTAGTTACAATACAAAGCTTTAAGCAATTAAGTATAAAATCAAATGAAAAAAACCTGTCGGTCAACCCTCTACAGTCTATAGTTACTTGCGTAGGTTGAAGCAGCGTAGACGCTCGTAGCGTCGTAGCACGGAGCTACGCCGTAGCAATGCTACAATTACGAAGTCTACGCGCTTTTGAGAGCTTTCTCTGTATGATAAAACGCCCATGCGTTTGTTTTATAGCAAACCCAGGGTGTCGTAGCCGAGAGCGAGACGGAGTTATACATGATTGATAGCGCCATCCCTTTTTCGGATTGGAATCATGATGGCATTTATACATATTCAAAAATAATATCGCTTTTCGTTGTCTGTGTGACCGCGTTGTTCTTCTAAACTTGGCACCGGATTGTTTTCTTTTTTGGATTGTTGTTTTTATTTATATCTAATCGTATGCTGCACTGGCTGACGTAATCACGTCAACGCCGGCTGTCGCTGAAAAACAGCGCTGGGACTCTGTCTAGTGGTCTTAGCATTATGCTGAGCGATGGCCGATGTGACGCATATTTTCTCCCAGATTGTTATTTTGTTTGTGTTTTTTTTTTATATGCGTCATGTTTGCCGTAAATAAACTTATTTTCTTTCTTTCTTTCATTTTGGTGTGGTTTTTACCATCAGGTAAAGAGTAATTTAATTCGAAAGTTCTGAGTGAATAGTAGATTAATATCAAACTTACACATAATACAAAAATCGTGAGAGGGGTATAAGAGGAGTATAAGAGGGGTCCGTGGCTAAATAATAACAGCCGCACAGGTCGATCGATCAGGTTAAGCTACGCTTGCCGCAGTTGGTCTGTGGATGGGTGACCATCTTTGCCTACCGAGACCCCTCCGTGTCTCGGAAAGCACGTTAAGCCGTTGGTCCCGGCTGTCATTCGTGGATCTTTGACAGTCGTTACGGGTAGTCAGAAGCCCCAAAAGTCTAACAACCAGTATTACCAAGCGGTATCGTGTTACTAAGTAACTGGGTTGTGGAGGTCAGATAAGCAGCCGCTCCATGTAAAATACTAGTATTCAGCTGCATCCGGTGAGACTGGAAGCCGACCCGAACATAGTTGGGAAAAGGCAGGCAGATGATGACGTAATACAAAAATCTCGATGTATTGCAAACAATGGGCCACTTAATATCGTGTCCAGCATGTCCTGTTGTCTGCACGATACAGGAGTTGATGGAACTACTAAAGGTGCCAAGCTCATAGCCAAATTCTGGGCTGACTGTATATACAACATTATTTTTAGTACTTATATGCGAAACCCAAAACATGTGTCTAGTATTTTTATGTAAAGAATCTATGTACACAATTTCAAAACTGTATCATGAAAAATCACAAATTTATAAGCTTGTTAAGTTACCTATTTGTCCGTACAAAAACGTGCTCACCCGCGCCGCTCGCGCCGCGCCGTCTTGCGCTCATTGATAATAGTACCTAGGTACCTAACCGTTCGGCGCGGAGATTGGATCTTAGTGTCGCTCAGTGTCAAGCTTTTAACCTTTTTTAAATATTTTTGGGACAAAATATAACACGGGGTAAAAATTATTGGAATCGATTCAGTTACTTATTCTGAAACAAACAATATTCAGGTTTCGCATATACTAAAAATAACGTTGTAGATTGCCATCGACACGCTAAGAAGGAGAAGATGTATTGCCAAGTCATAAAAACCGCGCGAAGCAGTGGCAGGTCGCTAGTACTTCACAATAGCACGTTACATCAGGGGGCCTAAAAGGCCACTTTGGCAGAATCATAAAATTATAACATTATTAATTATAATATGGCGAAGACAGTCCGTGTTTTTCTTTTTTTTTTTTCGCTGCACTACGTAGATATAATCAAAGAGATTGGGATTGGATTTGGATTTGATTGATTGGTATTTTAGCACAGACAAATAAATATTGAAAAATCCTTCACCATTAGTATTTGAAACGATTAATTTAATAGTTGTCCATTATGATTCATAACGTCATCCTTTTATGATTCTGCCAAAGTGGCCTCTTTAGGCCCCCTATTCGTTAGAATAACTTAATTTAATAACTTTATTTTTAAAGCACCTATTGCACAAAAATACGAAATAAAATATCGGCGTGGTATTGAATAGACACTTGAGTGGAGGACTCTTGTACTTGAAATTTGAAATAACGAGCTTCATGCAGCCAGCCCGATGTTGAACTCTCTAATTTATATTGAACTTTCTATACCTTGATTCCGTCAGTGTGAAGGCCGAGAAAAAAATACAAGGAATTGTAGGCAACTTGAATTATTACCGCCTTTTAGAATTATTATGGCCTATTATTATTAGTTTTTTTTTCTCACCTGCGAATTCGTCTGCGTGAAATTTCTTTTAAAATAAAACTTATGCAGTGACAGTCTGCAATCCATACTAATATTATAAATTCGAAAGTAACTCTGTCTGTCTGTATGTTACCTTTTCACGCCTAAACCACTGAACGGATTTCGATTAAATTTAGCACAGAGATAGATTGAGGACATAGGATAGTTTTTAGGGTTCCGTAGCCAAATGGCAAAAACGGAACCCTTATAGATTCGTCATGTCTGTCTGTCTGTCTGTCCGTCCGTATGTCACAGCCACTTTTCTCCGAAACTATAAGAACTATACTGTTGAAACTTGGTAAGTAGATGTATTCTGTGAAACGCATTAAGGTTTTCACACTAAAATAGAAAAACAATAAATTTTAGGGTTCCCCATACTTAGAACCGAAAATCAACATTTTTTTTTTGATCAAACCCAGTCGTGTGGGGTATCTATGGGTAGGTCTTCAAAAATGATATTGAGGTTTCTAATATCATTTTTTTCTAAACTGAATAGTTTGCGCGAGAGACACTTCCAAAGTGGTAAATTTTATGTACTATCTTTCTAACTATCTTAAAAGACAGATAGCTGTGTCGCTATCATATTTTTTTTCAATCTCAGCCAAACATTTGGCTAAACAAATTGCTCCTATTGAGCAATGCAATGACTTTTTAAAGTATTCTGCCAATAATTTGGTCAAAATTAATGACATTAATCACCATTTAAATTAGACATTAAGACAATAGAGGCAACCTCTTGCAAAAATGTAACTAAGGCAAATAATAAGTCAAATGAAAGTGTAAAAAAATTAAATAGTATCAATCTGGTGCATCAAAATATTCAAGGATTTTTAAACAAAGACTTAGAAGTAGAATTATTCCTGAATTGTAACAATATAGATATTCTTTGTTTGACAGAACATTGGCTTAAAAGCCACCAGTTCATGTTCAATTTTAGTAATCACCAGGTTGGTAGTTCATTCAGCAGAGTAAATGCTATACATGGTGGCTCATTAATTTTAATAAATAACCAGCTTAAGTTTAAGGATCGAAAGGATATCGTAAGCCTCTCTGTTGAGCGAACAATTGAAATAGCCTGTATAGAATTGGAGCAGTTCATTATATTAAGTGTATACAGACCACCTTCAGGATTTTATGATTGTTTTGAAAAAGTTATGGATGAAGTGTTGCACAAAATCTGTAATACAAAGAAGTCTATCATCACTTGTGGTGATTTTAATGTTAATTTGTTAGAAAATTCTGGGTTAAGTACTAAAATTATAAGTTTATTTCAGTCATACAATCTTGCTAACCAATTTTTAGAGCCCACTAGAATAACTCCTACTAGTGCCACATGCCTAGATAACATTTATACAGATGTTATACCGACCCACAAAGAAATTATTAACTTAATAGACTCAGATCATTGCGGACAATTGATCAGTATTCCAAATTACAACAAAAAAGTTACTAAAAAAGATATCACTGTTAACCCAAAAACAACTAATCGCTTGGAAACATTTAAAACTAAACTCTTGGGTAAATTACCACTTTTATTCACTAATGATGACCCTAATCAACAATATAATGATTTTTTTAATATGTATTGCGCACAATTTGATAACACTTTTATTTCAAAAAGATTATCGGTTAATAGTAACGCTTCCTTCAGTGACTGGGCCACCATTGGTATACTTACATAAAAGTAGAAAACGACTTTATGAATTATATGAAGAACGGATTTTTATAAACACTGCTGAATTTAATTTATATGTTAAGAATTATTCTAAAATATTGAAAAAAGTTTGTAGTATTGCCAAGTCACGTTATTTGAGTTCAAAAATTAAAAATAGTAGCAACATTATTAAAACGACTTGGAATGTCATTAATAGCGAAACGGGAAAGTCATGCACCCGAAGTAGTGACTACAGCCTTGCTATTATTGATGACAATATAATTAAATCAGATTCTCAAGTCGCCGCGGCCTTTGAAAATTTCTTTGCAGAGATTCCAGTATCAACTACTAAATCTCTTAACTCATCACCCGCTGCCGCAGAGTCTTTACTTAAAGAAAACGTTTCAGTTTGTGATTCTGAATTTCACTTTGAATATGTAACCTGTAACGATATAATTAAAACCTTTCACACGTTAAATGTTAAAAAGACCGCAGATCTATGGGGTAATTCTGTGGATGTTGCTAAGTCGATTATAAACATTGTAGCACCTACTTTAGCTGTTATATTTAATAATTGTATTGACCGTGGTGAGTTTCCTGATCTTATGAAAAACAGTAAAATAATACCGTTGTTTAAATCGGGTAGTACATCAGACCCTACTAATTATCGACCTATTTCAGTACTACCTACCTTTAGTAAAATTTTTGAAAAACTTATTTTGAATCAATTGCAAAGATTTTTTAATAACAATAAATTACTGCATAATAAACAGTTCGGTTTTACAAGGGGTCGTTCGACTACCGATGCAGGAGTTGAACTTTTAGGACATATTTATAATGCATGGGAGGACAAATGCGATGCCTTGGGCGTCTTTTGCGATTTGTCCAAGGCATTCGATTGTGTTCTTCATGACACATTAATCAGGAAACTGCACCACTACGGAATCCGGAACGCCTCTCTGGATCTTCTTACTTCTTACTTGAGTGATAGGATTCAGAGAGTTGATGTTAACGGAAAAAGGTCACCCGGATCTGTAGTAAGAATGGGGGTCCCCCAGGGCTCAATTCTTGGTCCTTTCTTGTTCCTTATTTATATCAATGACTTGCCGTACCTCATAAAGGATAATCATGATATAGTGTTGTTTGCAGATGACACTTCTCTTTTGTTTAAAATCAAACGTCAGCAGCTGGTTACTGACAATGTAAATAACGCCCTTGCAAAAGTAGTTAACTGGTTTAATGTCAATAACCTACTTCTTAACGGAAAAAAAACGAAATGTATTAAGTTTACGATACCCCACGTTAGACAAGTAGAAACTAGTGTTCTCATTAAGGATGAAGAGTTAAAACCCGAAGATACCACAGTATTCTTAGGCATAACGTTGGATGCCAAGCTTCAATGGGGCCCCCATATAGATAAATTGTCAAAAAAGCTTAGCTCTGCAGCATACGCCGTTAGGAAAATTCGTGATTTGACTGATTTAGAGACAGCCCGTTTAGTTTACTTTAGTTATTTTCATAGTGTGATGTTGTACGGTATTCTGTTGTGGGGAAATGCCGCCGATATTCAGACAATTTTTATTTTACAAAAAAGGGCAATTCGTTCTATTTATAAATTAAGTCCTAGACACTCCCTCAGAGACAAATTTAAAGAGATTAATATAATGACTGTGCCTTCTCAGTACATTTAAGATAATCTTTTGTATGCACATAAAAATATTAATCTGTTTAAAAAATACAGTGATATCCATAACATAAATACTAGGAACAAACACAAATTTGTTGTTCCTACAACAAGGCTCAAGAAAATAGGTGGCTCGTTTAGATGCCAATGTATACATTTTTATAATAAACTTCCTAGCCACATTCAAGAACTAAGCCTAAATAAATTCAAAGCTTTTATAAAGCGAAAACTATGCCAGAATGCCTATTATACTGTAAAAGACTATATTGAGGACAAAAAGGCTTGGGATTGAGCTGCTCCAATAGGTTTAGACAGTGAATGTTATTTTGCAATTTTTACACTTTAATATATATATTTTTTTTTTAAGTATCTATTTACTTACACAATGACATGTACATTTACTGTATAAAGTATTATATTATTTTAATTATTGTGAATGTGAGGACTATGTGGGTCATTGTTTACATTTTAATCGTGGTCTGGCAGTTTGAGTAGTTTATGCGGCCTACCCTAATGTCCTGTCTTTGGTATTGTTCGTCGAATCGTTGAGCTCCTGAAGTTCTGAGTTGAGCTGCACGGTTACTGACAAATGCGTGCACTGACTGGACAGGTCCACTCAATCTGTGTGGTTCTTTCCTCAAAAGATCTTTTCAGACACTAATCTACATGGTCCTCAAAGATTATGTCCGGATTTTTATATACACATTGACATTGATGAATTTTATTTAGACAATGACATGAATATTTACTTTGTAAAGTATTTTATTTTTTTATTTTTCTTTTCATTTAATTATTGTGAATGTGAGGACTATGTGGGTCATTTTTTTTTCTGTTTTCCTTCTTAGTTTTAATCATGATCTGGCAGTTTGAGTAATTTACGCGGCCTACCCAAATGTCCTTTCTTTGGTATTGTTCGTCGAATCGTTGAGCTCCTCATTTCTGAGTCGAGCTGCACGATTTTTGACAAATGCGTGCACTGATTGGACAGGTCCGCTCAATCTGTGTGGTTCTTTCCTCAAAAGACCATTTCAGACATCAATCTACATGGTCTTCACACGATCTGACCAAGATTTTGTCTGGACTTTAAAAGAGACTGTGACCTCTGAGTTTGTTTCGGCCTTTCTTCTCAGAGTAGTCAGATAGGAAACGCCGACCACATCTAGTTTAAAAAATATGATGACGTGTAAAAGTGTTTGTAAAAACCTACTTACAGAAAATAAATCATTTATCATTTATCATGTAACTTCTAAAATAAGAGAATGATAAAACTAAAAAAAATATATGATGTACATTACCATGTAAACTACCACCGAAAATTGGTTTGAACGAGATCTAGTAAATAGTTTTTTTTTAATACGTCATAAATCGTAAACCGCAATTTACATTCAATCAACTCAAAAATAAAAATAAACATTTAGTTTCATAAACATAAACCTTATGCATAAACCCGGATGTTACGGAACCCTCGGTGCGCGAGTCCGAGTCGCTCTTGCCCGGTTTTTATTGAGATACCTTGCGCGTGTCGTTACGGGTAGTCAGAAGCCCGAAAGTCTGACAACCAGTCTTACCAAGGGGTATCGTATTACCCAGTAACTGGGTTGTGGAGGACAGATAGGCAGTCGCTCCATGTAAAATATTGGTATTCAGCTGCATCTGGTCAGACTGGAAGCCGACCCCAACATAGTTGGGAAAAGGCTAGGCAGATGATGATGACCTCGCGGGCGAAGCCGCGGGCGGAAGCTAGTGAGTTATAAATAAGTTTATTGTCCAGATATACAATAAAATTGCTATAAATACATATAATAACACATAGATAACGTATCAGGTGGCGTTCTGTAATTCCTGACTGAAGAATCCTCCTGGGTAGAAGGCGTGTGTATGTAGGTATGCAAATTACGTAATAAACTACCTAGTTAAGCTTTGTATCAGTGTAAAAAAATTGTAACCGGATGAGTCATTCCCGAGATTACTTTTTACAAACATAAAAACAAACAATTTTACCTCTTTATAATATTAGTTTAGGTAAGTATAAGATGAATCCTAAATTTTAAACATTTTTAATGCTTTGATGTCATCTCCTATACATTGCTACATCGAGTTTTAATAAAAATAGAAAAAGTTTGGCTTTGTAAAGCGTCACCTCTATCAATAACGTATTATTGATAGATGTGACGATCTGACAGTTTCTTTCAAAAACCCGAAGCGTCATGCCGTAATAATGTCATTCTAATGTCAACTGAACGACTATACAGTACAGGGGTACCAGAGACATCGACATGCAAAATGTAAAGAAATTATTCATCGATTATCAAAAAAATCTGCTGTTTCATAGAAAACTACAATACATAGGTATTGCAGTTTTCTAGTTTATCAAAATTTTATTTTATATAATATTTCAATTACAATGTTACTATTTTACAATTTAACACTAAAATACACATACCAATTATAAAGTATATACAAGTATATATAAGAAAAAGGTAAAGAAAAAGACAGAAACTCATTGGGCATCAAAAAATTCGTCCGCATCGCACAACAATGGCACAAATGCCAAAAAGGCTGGCAGCGTTACCACGTTGGATGGCAATGCTTATTCTTTGGGCTAAAAATAGGCCAGCCCTCTGGTCACGTGAGGAGTCAAGTTTTCTATGAAACAGCGGTTAAAATGTATGGAACAGCAATTTTTTTTTTAATATCCGACGAAAAATTGCAACAGATGGGGGTGTTCAGATTGATATGCTGAATCTACGGTAACAGGTTGGGCGTCGATGTCCCATGCCTTCCTGTATTATAAAGTACAGACGGCAGCACATCAAGCTACTACAATCTGTCAAATTTCTTTAATAGATTTTCAACTTTATCTCTAAAGCATAAGGTTCAAAATTGATTGGGAAAATTTGACCGTTTCGGGTAGCTTGTTGTGCTGGCGTCTGTATACTGTTAAGGATCTTGTGGGGCTCGAATGACGTTGACTTTGACAGGTGCTGTTAGTAAACATCTGTGCAATGAGAGGTTTTCTTTTTGAGTATTAAAAAAAAAACATAGTTTCCAAGAACTCTGTAGATGGCGTTGAACTGACTACGTTACTAGGTGCCAAAGCCAAAATGCTTGGAAAATAAAAACATTGCGTCACGTCACATATGCTCGTTGACTGACACTTTCGTTTGCTTTCGTTTTATGATCTCAAAATTACATCCAAGTGAAATAATCAAAAAATGATGTGACGTTCCGTTCCTTGCAGTAACTTACCAAGTTCAGCGCCATCTATCCAGCGACTAGGGAAGAGTTAAAAAAGAAAATCCCTCATTGTTTTGTGAAAATATTATATCACGTGTAATTTATTCAAAAAACAAGGTGGCGTCGTTCCGATATTGGCCACGCGCCAAGATAAGTAAAGTTACTATAGTTAGTACAGCACTCTTGTTGGTTTTGCCTCGTTAAACTTGAAGTTTCGACAGTGTACGTGTTAGAAAGCATACCAAGTTAAATAAAATGGAAATTATAAGGTAATTACACTATGATTCTAAAGGGGAAAACTGGCCAAGTGCAAGTCGGATTCGCACACGAAGGGTTCCGTACCACAAGGCAAAAACGCCGAAAAAAACACGTTTGTGGTATGGGAGTCCCCTTAAATATTTATTTTATTCTGTTTTTAGTATTTGTTGTTATAGCGGCAAGAGAAATACATCATCTGTGAAAATTTCAACTGGCTAGCTATCACGGTTCATGAGATACAGCCTGGTGACAGACAGACGGACAGACAGACAGTGGAGTCTTAGTAATAGGGTCCCGTTTTTACTCTTTGGGTACGGAACCCTAAAAATGTTGAAACTATAGTGGGAGTAAAAAGACACTTAAGGAAACCTTGTTATATTTTTTTAATTCTGGTGGGGAAACCTTCTGGTTACGGAGCATTGAAGGTTCAAAATTCCGTCTTTTACTGACATTCTCTTACGAAAACAAATTTTTAATGTTATAACACAACTTTAAATACCCCCACGACCCCTGTACCGTTGCATGCACCCATAATTACAATGTTTTGCGTGCGTTATATTGTGCATTACCGAAAAAAGATTTTTTTTTACACCAAAAACAAAACTTAACCAAAAAGAAATAAAAGTCGTTTCCCTGCAATTATTTTTGTGCTGTTAGTTTGGAAAGCTGCCACGCTAAAATGGAACTGGCCTGGACACATCTGCCGCATGTCAGACGAACAATGGGCCAAAGTTACGACCCAGTGGGTCCCTCTTAATGGCAAACGACATCGCGGCAGGCCCAGACGGAGATTGCGGGAGGAGCTGGACTACTTCAACAAGAACTGGTCCTTAGCAGCTTTGAACAGAGAGAAGCGGAAAGAGAGTATCCCGAGGCCTTTGCCCTGCAGTGGGACGTAATAATAAATATGTTAGTTTGATGTACATAATGCGTAGTAGATGGCTATGTGATGAGTCTTTTTACACCCTATATACGTGGGACACTCAGAAAGTTTTGCAAAAAAAAAAAATGTTCTATAGGTAAACATTTTTTTATCAAATCTTTCCAAAGTACTCTCCACTAGCTTCTATACAAAGTTTCATGCGTCTTAGCCAGTTTTCGGAACACTTTTTCCAGTCCATCGCAGACACCTCGTTTACAGCCTGCTCGAACGCTGACAGCGCATCTTTCGGCGACGAAAATTTAATCCCTTTGAGCTGATTTTTTTTTTCGGGAATAAAAAGAAGTCACACCGTGCTAGGTCGGGGCTGTAAGGAGAGTGACCTAGGAGTTTGACCGGCGTGCTGCCCAGGAAGTCCCTCGTTTTGAGCGCGGTGTGCGAAGGCGCGTTGTCGTGGTGGAGCAGTAGCCCGCGGAGCCCTGTGTTTGGTCGCTTGTTGCTCAAAACAGAGACAACTTCTGCCAAGCATTTGGTAGTACACCATTCAGCGTTGATGCTTCTTTGGTTCCTTAAAGGAATTGACACCAAGTAGCCAGACAAATTGAAAAAGCTTGCGATCAAAATCTTCCCCCCGCTTCTAGATCGCTTCACTTTGGTTGGCGTTGATTCGTTTGGAAACACCCAAACCGTCGACTGGCGCTTCGTTTTTGGATCGATTGATAAATCAAGATTCATCACCTGTAATGATGTCGAAACACGCCGAGACGAGCCTGCTTCAAATTTGTTTAGCATATCACGGCACCATTCCACCCGGGCCTGCTTCTGAGCATCGATGAGGTTGTGCGGCACCCAGCCTGAAACTATCCTCCTCACGCGAAGATGCACGTGTAGAATTTCGTGAAGGCCCGTTCCCGATCCAACGTGCAATACGTTCTGAATCTCTTGATACGTAACTCGCCTATTGTCTTGGATTAAATTTTCACTGCTAGCACGTTTTCTTCCGTAACAGCCGTCAAAGGCCGACCACTTCTTTCTTCATCCCCCAAAGTTAGTGGACCGCGCTTGAATTCGTTATACCAACGATACACGGTTGCCTTAGAAGGGCCTTCATCCAAGAATGCCATTTGAAGTCTATCGTACGATTCGTCCGGTTTCAGGCGACACTTGAAATCGTAAAAAATCATAGCGCGAAAATGTTCCCGGCACAGATCCATTTTTTAATCAGACACGATAATTTAAATTAGCTCGCAAACAATATGGAGGGAAATTTCGAAATTGGAACGTACCTATTTTTACTTACAAATAATCATATGTTATTTTCAAAATAGATTATAACTGGCCAGTCTCTCATGCATAAAAACTTTTTTTCGCAATACTTCCAGGCCACTGAAAGTATTGCGTTATTTAACATAATAATATTTATTATTTTAGAAGTAGAATTTCCTTTACTGCAGATTGTAAATTTTTTTTTTTAATGAGTAAAGTCGCTTTAAGGAAGTAGGTACTTAATACGAACTAATTAGGTACCCGGGACGTATGAATTTGTTTTTATTTTCGCATGCATAATTTTATTTTCATTTGTACCTGTAATACAACTGTAAATACTTGTTCCTTTTTGTAATTATTTAGTCCTCGTGGCTATTAAGTATGGTTTAGGTAAGCAAGAATTATTTATGTTAAAGCGTTTAAAAAATGGGTGTTTGAATATAAAATGCTGCAGAAAAACTCTGTTTTTGTTGCTCACATGTGGGAAAACGGTTAATTACCCGGTTATGATGATCTAGGAATTATTTTGTATATTTTTGAAACGACTGCTACCATAGATATACTGCTACATAATTTTGATCCGGTTTTCAACATCATTTAGAGAAATGATTCCGGAAGGTTTTTGTTTAATACACTAGCCTCGATAACACCAGCTTAGATAATTGTAGCATAGAAATCTCGATGTTTTGACACGTTGCCTTATCAGTACATGGTTGCTCTCGTGCAAAACAGGAACGGGTCGCTAGTATATATACAATGTGTAACTAAATTGATGCACACTATGAAAGCAGTTTGTTCAGAATCGTTTACTGAATCTATTTATTACATTTTCAATAGATTTAGGTATTTTTTTATTCTAAAAGTAATTAAAACTACGTAAATTACAGTCACACTTTCGCTGTACCTACAGTCAAAACAAACCAAAATGGACGAAGTACCTATACTACGCTAGACCCTTACTACTACGTGTGCGACTGTGTGCGTGCGTAGATTTCTAATGTGACCACAATTTTCTCCCACAATCAGAAAAAAAAAAAGAAAACTATAGGTACCCCGCGGTTTCACCTGCATAAGTGTCGTCCCATTCGAAAGGCACGTGGCGCCATCTATTATCATAATAACGTTATTGTTGTTTTCCTCGGGAACAGCACTTTTTTTCGGGATGAAAGGTCCGTTTCTGCAACAACGTTTTTTAAGCAAAATTTCAGGATGATCGGTTCAGTGGTTTAGGCGTGAAAAGGTTACAAACAAACTTACTTTCACATTTATAATATTCGTTAGGATAGTAAAAATTCAATGTATGTATTATGATTATAACTTAATATTCTAATTGGAGTATTTGGTGGTGTGCGTTCCGGGACATGTTCTATAAACATAACTCAGTTTGAAAAAAAAACCCTGTTCATTTCATTATCACTTTTTACCCTAACCACATTCTTTCGCTTAACAGTTTTTACAAGCACATAAACTGGGGTCCAAAAATGAAACGCAAGTCAGTTTGTTATCACGACAGTGGTAGGGACGCGAACCCTTTAAATTAGTGTAATTTCTAAGTACTGAGGGCTTATCGTAAACATTTGATTGCGGCCGTAAAACCTTCAGTAGGTAATAAGGATGGTTGCATTGACCCGATTTACCCGAACATTGAGTCACACAGTTAATAGGAACAGAAGGCTCAAACCACGGACGCGGGCGCACGCACATTTAGACGTAGGTACGTACGGCGATCTCAAACTATGGTCTGTTCCAAAACTATCTGATGAAATTGTAAACAAACCCTGATCAGGTTTAATTTTTACGCAATCTCTCACGAATGAGGATTAATAACATACTAGCTGCGCTCCGCAGTTTCACCCGCATAAGTTTCTATCCCCGAAATATCGGGATAAATGTATTCTGTTCCTGATTATAAACTATCTTTGAGCCAAATTTCATACAAATCCGTTCAGTAGTTTTTGCGTGCAAGAGTAACAAACATCCTCACAAACTTTCGCGTTTATAATACTAGTAGGATTCATCTATATTTTGAAGGTTTCAACTTGGTAGCTCACCACTTTTTCCAAAAATTATTGTTTGAACAACATTATTAAATTGTACTTGTTGAAGAAAATAATTCTCAAAATCGGTTTTCAATTGATGAAAATATCCATGAACACATAAAAAACGTGTCGTGGGTCGGTGGACCCCCCCCCCCCCCGGCAGGTACGAAGTTCAAAATGAAAATTCAAGATGGCGGCTGCGAAAATTTGAAAATATTCGTAGCCGCCATCTTGAATTTTCTTTTCGACCTCACTATCGGCGTCAGAACCCTCGAAAACTAAGAAAACGATAGCCACGACGAAACAGTTGAACATTTTTGGAGTCGCCATCTTGGATTTTCATTTTGACCTTACTATCGGCTTCAGCACCCTCGAAAACCATGACCAAACAAAACCACCAAAACTGTCTCACACTCTCTGACCCTCTCTATTATAAGTAGTAATAAAAATTCGCATAACACTTTTCGTTACGTGCCGATTTCTCCAATTTTACTCCAACCGCAAGCTCCGTTAAAGAACTTCGTTCCATTAAATACAAAAAAAAATGGAGACGAATTAAGAACCTCCTCCTTTTTTAAGAAGTCGGTTAAAAATCTCTTCAACTACCTATTCACCTAATGTCTAAAACTTCTGTAACTACCTATTTGGTCATTAAGTAGTCTGTGTGCGTACGCTGTGGATGTTTCGACCTTCAATATTATGAGGTACGGGGAACGTGCACATTTAAAAATATTATGGAAGTGAGTGTTTTGAATATAAAGGCATCGACACACAATCTGGTACCATGAATTCAGCATCATGGTGCACCCTCTAGCGTAGAAATTTTTCATCGGTTCTCAAAATAAAAATCTGCTGCAAATTTTTGTTTAACAACCGACGAAAAATTACGTGTTCTGGTAACAGATGGCGCGTACATGTCCCAGCAACCCTGGTGAGCCAGAAAATACAACGTTATTTTTAGTATATATGCGAAACCTGAATATAGTTTGCTCAGAATAAGTAACTGAATCGATTCCAATATTTTTTACCCCATGTTATATTTTGTCCCAAAAATATTTAAAAAATGGTTCAAAGTTGGACACCGAGCGACACTAAATAGGTTATCCAATCTTCGCGCCGAACGGTTAGGTACCTAGGTACTATTTATCAATGAGCGCAAGACGGCGCGGCCCGGGTGAGCATGTTTTTGTACGGACAAACAGATAACTTAACAAGCTTATAACTTTTTGATTTTTCATGATACAGGTTTTGAAATTTTGTACATAGATTCTTTACAAAAAATATACTAGACACGTGTTTCGGGTTTCGCATATACAATAATGTTATATATTTATTCTGTAAAGGCGACTAAGGATCGTACCGGAGAATGGGCAGCAGCGTTCTCTATGTATTCCACCATCATACCATACTGCGATCGCCAACCCGCCTGCCAAGCGTGGCGATTATGGCAAACCCTCCCAAAATTGGGGGAGGCCTATGTCCAGCAGTGGACGTCTATCGGCTGAAGCGACGGCGATTCTGTAAAGGGTAAATTACAGGAAGATGTAACTTCAATTTGTAAATCAAAGAGCATTGTCGAGGTTTTCTCTCTAATGCCCGGGATACACGCAGCTAGTAGGCAAGCCAGGATAGTGAAATCAGTGGTGATGGGTGCTAATGGCTCAAAAATAGAACTCCGTCCTATTAAAGTATGGTGGACCAGTGGTAATAGCCCCGACTTACGTGTCGTAGGTCTCGGGTTCGAACCCGGACAGGCACAATACTTTGTGTAATTTATTTCATCACCACTACTCTCAAAACGGTTAAGGAAAACATCGTGAGGAAACCAGCATGTTTTAGAACCAAAAATTCGAAGGCCTGTGACATCCTCAACCCACACTGGGCCCGCGTGGCCCACTCCCATTTACAGGGAGGAAGCCTGTGTACCAATAGTGTGAATGTTATAGGCTGATTATGCTATACTAGCTTACTAACCTGCTAACTAACTTAATAGCCTAAAAATTAGGATACTTCTGTATACACAAGGGCTAAGTAACTAGCTTGCTAGCGTACAGTGGCGATGGTTCAACACAACTCGATTCCTACCGGCTTCCCTTTGAAAAATGACACAGTCAGTGAACAGGCTTTGGGATACGTTCCCAGTCCATCTTTCCTTCCCTGTTTTGAATTCGGAGCCATTGGCACTCATCCATCGCTGTGAGTGCGACAAGGACAACGAATCGCTCCCGCCATCTGACGGCGTGGAGAAAAAAGATCAGTTCGGACTCAACGAAAAGACCGGCCGGCGACAAATGTTTCTCATCATC
This sequence comes from Mesoligia furuncula, assembly GCA_916614155.1. Lineage (NCBI taxonomy): Eukaryota > Metazoa > Arthropoda > Insecta > Lepidoptera > Noctuidae > Mesoligia > Mesoligia furuncula. The sequence goes on along the minus strand of OU744797.1, from coordinate 28,770,070 downwards.
ATCATCATCATTTCAGCCAAAAGACGTCCACTGCTGGACATAGACCTCCCCCAAAAGGGGGGGTTTGCCATAATTGCCACGCTTGGCAGGCGGGTTGGCGATCGCAGTATGGTATGGTGGTGGAATGCATAGAGAACGCTGCTACTTATTCTCCGGTACGCCCCTTAGTCGCCTTTTACGACACCCACTGGAAGTAGGGGGTACAAATGTTTCTGTGACTAGGAAATTTCAAAAGCGTCCTTGGCTATACGCAGATACCATGCAGATACTTATTCAGTCAGTATTCTATAGAGAAATAATATAATAATAATATTAAAGATATCTACTTCGGCTTACCTCTTACAAAAATTGCAATCCTAGTTTGAAAAACTCGTTTTTCAAACTAGGATTGAAATTTTTCAAGAGCCTCGGCTCTTGTAACCCGATCTTTATTTCCTTTGAAATAAATATGATTCGATACTAGTAATGGCAATTAAAATGGCCGACATGGCAACCACTAACGAACCTCCACTATTGGTGTAAATAAAATCTACCTTTCATTTTATTAACGTAATGGGTGACGCGATGGAACTGGCATCGAATGCTCGGCCGGTTTGCTATGAATAGTTAATAAAAACAGCGGGAAGGATACGGTTCGTAGATGGCTTGCGGGGTGGGGTTGTCAGCGAGTAAAAAAAAACTTTTAGATGCAGACGCCAGCACATCAAGCTACTACAATCTATTAAATTTCTTTAATAGATTTTCAACTTTATCGCTAAAGCATAAGCGTTAATAATCTGACCTACGCCGACGACATGGTGCTGCTGGCTCCCCCAATAATAATAATAATAATAATAATAATAGCTGGCAACACCAACGCAGCAACGTCAACAATTCAATTCGTTCTAATAATTTACAGTTTAATTAAATTTTAGAAGCAGTTTTATTGTGAAATCCTACAACCAAAACCCAAATGCCATTTCAATACAATTTAAATTAATATCAATAGGAAAAATACCATGAACAATATTTCAATGTTTCGTCAAAAACTGCCGAACCGGAGGTGACATCTGTCATGTCACCTCCGGTAAAATCCAACAAATAAAACGAAAATATGTTGACAAGGTCAGCCTTACGTAAAGCACGCCTACCACCTCCGGACTCTTCGCTCAGCTCCGCCTCGCCGCCGCCGGTACCCAGTCTCACTGTGAGCGCTGTGACGACACCGGCCGTGGCAGTTGCGTCGAGCTCGAGCGACGAGTATTTCTCTCCGCCCACGACGCCACCACCTGCTCGTCGACGGGGAGGACGCCGGCCGCCGGACGGTTTAGGACCTCGAGGCCCACCGGCCTCTGATAGGGTCCCAGCTCCCGGCGGAAGTGTGCAGCGCATGAGATGGACACGATCCATCAATGAAAATGTCATGCGCTCATACTATGGGGCTACAGAGGGGGGAAACAATCTGACCGCGTACCGTGTTCGGATGCTCTCTCTTTTTCAGGAGCTTGAGCCAGCTGTCAACGTTTCGGCACAACGACTATCGGATCAGGTGCGTGTCATCCAGCGTAATCATATGTTGGATGACACTGTACTTGATCGCCTGCGAAATGAAATGCAGAGTAGCCATGTCATCGCCCCCCAGCCGCAGACTGCTGTACTACTACCGCAGTGTAATACCATTCATGCTGACGAGGGGAGTAATGACAGGGCTACAAACGTAAGTACCCAATATAATGAGGAATTGAGGAGTGCTTTGGAGGATGCGATTCGGGAATATCGCTTCATGTCGCCCGAACATAGGCCACGCTTACCTCGTTTGCCCATGCATAACAAAAATAGGGCGATGGTGGCGGCTCTGGATTCGCAGTTGTCAAACTATTTTGATGACTGCGAAGACCTCACCGATACTCATTCGATTCTGTACTGCGCGGCTGTAGCGGTATGTCGTGTAGCTCACGTCAAATTTGCCAATGACTCTAGAGCTACACGACCGAAACCAGCCATACCAGCTTGGCAGTGCAGAATTGAACGCCGTATTGGTGGGGCCAGAGCTCTCATTGGCAAACTAATCTGCTTCAGGGAGGGCAATACTCGCCGTAGAGTGATGCGCTTTGTGAGACGGGCATTCTTGGGGACTGATATCAGTCCTCAAGACTATATGTCTTGTGTCACAGAGCGCATCGACTTCCTGAAGCAGAAAGTGTATGCATGGGCGAACCGTATTCGTCGGTATAAGCGGCGAGTAGAGCGATACACTCAGAATCGCACCTTCCAGAGTGATGAAAGATGGGTTTATAGGAGCTGGGAGCGACCGGACCAAAGTGTGGCTGACACGTGTCTGCCAGATGATGAAGCCATGTGTTCCTTCTGGCGCAGTATCTGGTCGGTGCCTGTCAGTCACACCGAAGGTGATTGGGCTCGGGAAGTCGAGCGAGCCTGCGACCCAATACCAGAAATGGGGGCTATCACCATCTGCCCCCAAGATGTAGCTCGTGCAGTCCGTCCGTTGCCTAACTGGAAGTCTCCAGGGCCGGACGGGCTGCATAACTTTTGGATAAAATGGTTTTTAAGGTCGCACGCTCGCTTGGCATCTCAGTTCCAGACTGCTTTGGAGTCTGGTTCGCTACCCCAGTTCCTAACGACAGGAATTACCCATCTGCTCCATAAATCAGGTAGCACCACGGAACCCAAAAATTATAGACCGATCACGTGTTTACCGACGGTCTATAAAGTTCTTACATCCATTTTGAGAGCTAAAATTGACAAACATATAAACACTAACTCCATCATGTCTGTCTCTCAAAATGGATGTAAAAACGGGTCCCGTGGTACTAAGGAGCTACTCCTCATTGATATGGCCATTAGCCAACAGGTTCGTCGTTCCCGAAAGGATCTGTCGACATGTTGGATAGATTATAAGAAGGCCTATGACTCGGTGCCACATACATGGCTCATGAGGGTGTTGGAGTTGTACAAAATTGATGCAACTCTGCGCACCTTCCTGATGTCGTGTATGGGGCAATGGAGGACTGTCCTTCGCTATCCAGGATGTCGAAATATTCAGAGGAATAGCGAACCGATAAGGATCGAGCGAGGCATATTTCAGGGTGATAGTTTGAGTCCGCTTTGGTTCTGCTTAGCCTTGAATCCTCTAAGCACACTGCTGGAGGATTCAGGTCTAGGCTATCGGCTGAGGAGAGGTGGTCAGGTTATATCGCACCTCCTCTACATGGATGACCTAAAACTCTTTGCCCCCAACAATTTGCAACTGATGGAGCTACTGAAAGTAACTCAAACTTTCAGTAGCGCCATCAGGATGGAATTTGGTGTGGACAAATGTGCGGTCATGCATGTAAAGCGAGGGGAGATTGTTGAATCCGTGGGAACCCAACTCTCGGATTCCACAAACCTTAGAGCCCTCTCCGCATCCGAAACCTATAAGTATTTGGGTATGTCGGAAGCGTTAGGCATCAATGTTACTGACATGAAGCAATCGTTGAAAGAGCGCTTCTTTGGCCGCCTGAAAAAAGTACTAAATAGTCTTCTATCAGGCGGAAACAAGGTGCGCGCCTTCAACGGTTGGGTCATGCCGGTTTTGATGTACTCTTTCGGCATACTCAAATGGACTCAAACCGAAATCGACGCCCTGGATAGGCGGGTCCGTACGCTGCTAACTGCAAATCGAATGCATCACCCACGATCATCGGTAATGAGGCTGTATATCCCGCGAAAGTGTGGAGGTCGAGGGTTTTTAAACGCTAAGACCCTCCACAATCGCGAGATATGCAGTCTCAGGGAATATTTCCTAGAAACCGACGTGGGGATGCATCGAGATGTAGTCGCCGTGGACAAGGGCCTCACCCCGCTCTCCTTGGCTAAAGAGAACTGGCGCAAGCCAGTAGTGCTTGACACTAATGATCGCATGGAGGTATGGCAGAGTAAGGAGCTTCACGGACGCTTTTTCCGGGCCCTACATGGACCCGATGTCGATTTACTAGCGTCCGTAGCCTGGCTGCGTTTCGGTGACCTCTTTGGAGAAACCGAAGGTTTTGTCTGTGCAATTATGGACGAAGTGATGATGACGAACAATTACCGGAGATTTATTGTGAAAGACGGCACGGTTGACATCTGTCGGGCATGCCACCGGCCGGGAGAATCAATCAGGCATATTATCTCCGGGTGTTCTCGTCTAGCTAACGGAGAGTACTTGCATAGACACAACCTTGTAGCCAGGATAATCCATCAGCAACTTGCTCTGAAATACAGCCTTGTGGAATCGGAGGTGCCATACTACAGGTATGTGCCCGACCCAGTTCTCGAAAATGGTAATATCTCATTATATTGGGATCGATCCATCATCACTGACAGGACTATTGTTGCCAATAAGCCTGATATAGTGGTGGTGGATCGATCAGAGCGGCGCGCAATGATTGTTGACATAACCGTCCCACATGATGAGAACCTCGTGAAAGCCGAGAAAGATAAACAAATCAAGTATCTTGACTTGGCTCGCGAGGTTGTCGACATGTGGGATGTGGACTCAGCGATCATTGTGCCGATAGTCGTGACAGCCAATGGGCTAATAGCCAAGAGCCTCGACCAACATCTGAGGAGGCTCTCGTTGGGCAGCTGGATCAAGGGCTTGATTCAGAAAGCAGTACTTCTGGACACGGCTCGCATTGTCAGGAGGTTCCTCTCTCTGGAGCCCTGACCGCCGGTAGCTTGGACCCTGTTCCCGATACCGGTGGGCTACTATTTTTATATTTTTAAATGTTTTTATGTTTTTATATTCTAATATTTAAAAATATAATTTATATGTACATACGATGAAATAAAGGAGATAATAATAATAA